>CM024668.1:15396313-16613758 GCA_014182725.1 Eucalyptus brandiana
AGTAAGGCCATATTTTTCATATTGAAATCCACAACTACACTTTTATACATAGCAAAACTTAAAGTACTTCACAAAACTATTCATAACTTTCTAGTCTCACTCTATTCACATATAAATAGGGTTCACAAAAGAGGATGGGATCTCAGTCCTCATCCGGGTCGTACTTAGGATCATCCTGATCCTTTTCTAACTCGCTTTCCTCCTCCTCAAGCTCCTTGTCTTCTTCAGGCTCTTCTTCTATCGGCTCCTTCTCAGCATTTCCCTAATCCATTTCTTGTTCTATGATCTCACATTCCTCAAAATTTTCGTCCTCTTCAGTGAATACTGGGGACGACGGCTCACTCCTAAGCGCAAGGTCTTTGGCATCATCTACGCCTCCACCCTTGGGGTCTGCAATCCCCTCACCAAAAGCTTTCTCTAAGATGGGGTGAGGTATTTCTTCTTCAGGGATGTGACCTATTCTTTGCCCATCATAATAGTAATGATATAAAGACCGATACTCATGGGGCCTTAGGTCGTCCTAGCCGACTTCAACCCACACCGTCGACTCAATCAAAACATATTTTAATCCTTCTAGATGAGGATGAACATGGAAGTGAGTTTCTTTCTCAGTGATGTCCATTGGAATGCCAAACTGCTCTAGAGGAGGGGGAGGTACCGATGCTGCCATTTAGGGGCTTGAAATGATTATATAATAATTATTGAGACTACGTCTCAGCAAGTTCTACCCCATTAAGACTCGATTAGGAAATCAATATGCCACAAGGTTGCCTAAGTACAGCACGAATCAGAATACTTACCTTAGCATCAGTCCCAACTTGCAATTCATGGTTATATACAGATGCTTCATATATATTGCATCAAACAATCAATCAACTCACGACAATCGGATCAAATCATTGATCAATTGACCTAGTCGATTACATGTCAGTCGTTCCATCTCTAAGTCATCTCCAATCACCAAATCACACATACTCTCTCGGGCGTCGCTTTCGCCAAGGTGATGTATGCAATGGACAACACCCGTGCGTTATTTAAGGCGACGTTTTCACCGGCGATATCCTTAATCACCGAACCACGTATGTCCATAATGATGCATGCAATAGACACCACTTGTGCATTCTTTAAGGTGCCGTTTTCACCAGTGATTTCCTTATCACCGAACCACATATGTTTATACTAATGCAGGTAATAAACAACACTCGTGTGTTCTTTAAAGTGCCGTTTTCACCAGTGATTTCCTTATTATTGAACCATGTATGTCTATACTGATGCAGCTAATAGACATCATTCGTGTACTCTTTAAGGCATCATTTTCACTAGTGATTTTCTTATCATCGAACCACGTAGGTCTATATTTCGTACCTGATCGGTCTCAGCCAAGAGTATTCCCAAATCAATCTCATTCTCTTCACTTTACAACTCATCAAAGCATTATTAATGCTAAATAATCATACTCCGCCATCTACCAATCGATCATTCAATTTCAATCGATTACAATAAATTACAATCGATTTAGGAATAATTCCTCAAATTGCACAATTAATTCAATTCAACACAACGTAGAGCTCAAATAAATAAACGGACTGCATTATGATAATTAGCGCAAAATTTCAGTCGTCGGCTATCTCTCGCCTAATTTTTGAAATATAAATAAATAATTAATTAATTTCGAAAATTAATAAATAAATACTAAAAATCCAATTTAAGCCCATAATGCCTATTTGAAGCCCGATAAGGGTCTGAAAAATCCTGAGATGCATTCAATAAATAGTATAAGCTATCATTGAGCTAATTACACTAACCACCTAACTAATATGCAATACAATTAACTAATAATCATTAGGGATAAATGCTCTAGAAGTCCTACAATTTGGCACGAAAATGCATTTGAGTCCTAAAACTTGCAAAAAGTGCAAATAAGTTCTAAAATTTGTTAAAATGTTTCATTTGAGTCATAAAATCGACGCTGTTAACCTTTTCCCTTAAAAATGCTAATGTGGCGTTTTAAATTATTTTTTATTTTCCGCGTGGATTTTTTAATTATTTTTTATTCATTTTTTAAAAAATTAGATTTATTTATTTTATCTTATTTTCACCAAAAACTAAAAAAAAAGTAAAATGAAAAAATTTATTTTTAAAAATTGTTTAAAAAAAAAAAATTAGTGGCTCCTCTCCCTCGCCGCCGCCGCCTATCACCGGAGGTGCCGGGTGACGGTCGCCGCCCCCGGGTGGGGGTGGTTGGCCCTCGCGAGGGGCCAACGGCCGTCGCCGCCATGGGTGAGTTGTCGCCGGCCCTCCCTTGGGGCCGGCGATTGTCGCCGACCCTTACGGCGATGGGTAGCAGCGGCGGCGGGGGAGGAGCTACTGATTTTTTTAAAACAATTTTAAAAAATAAATTTTTCTTTTTTCTTTTTAGTTTTTGGTGAAAATAACATAAAATAAATAAATCTAATTTTTTAGTTTTTAAATTTATTTTTTAAATGAATAAAGATAATTAAAAAATCCACGTAGAAAATAAAAATAATTTAAAATGCCACGTTAGCATTTTTAATGAAAAAGACTAATGGCATTGATTTTAGGACTCAAATGAAACATTTTGACAAGTTTTTGGACTTATTTGCACTTTTTGCAAATTTTAGGACTCAAATGCATTTTCGTACTCCAGAAGTTGTAGGATTTCTGAAAGACTTATCCCTAATCACTAATCCATTCCAATATAACCACCTAATCATATTTAATTAACACTAATAAATCATTAAGCATAATTAGTCTACTAAGCCAAGATTAGTGAGATTACTTACTTGATTAATGATCCACTCGGATCAAAGCGATGAGGACGCGATGGGGTTCGATCCTCTCTAAAGCGGCGACGGCAACGGGGCACGGCTTGAGCCCAAAAAATGGCCTGCAAGCTCGTTGCTCGAGTTGAAAAAAAAAAATCAAGTCAGAAGCTGCTGGGCTTTCTCTCGGTTGATGGACTGAATGGGCGAACGGCAGCAGTCTCGGACGAAGGAGAGAAGCCGCACGAGCTTCGATCAAACCAACAGCTTTGGTGAAGATTGTTGTTGACTGAAGAAGCTTGTCTCACGGACAAGTGGCATGGATAGAAGAAATGAACAAAGCTTGAACGGTTCGCTTATGTGATGCTGCAAACTTCGGGTGGAATAATAAAAAAAGAATGAAGGCAACGCAAAGATAGGGCTCCGAGACGTGTAGAGGAAGAGAGAAAAGTGGGGATAAAGGCATCGATCAAAAGAAATAGAAAAAGTCAAGATAGGCTTTGACTAAAATCAAAGCAATTGAGAGAGGAAGGGAAATGGAATACGGCAGGGGGAGAGAGAGACGTTGGTGGGGTGGTCCCGCGCGCGTGAGAGAGAGAGAGAGAGAGAGTAGTGGGTGTGGGGACGTTGGCCAAAAGAGGGAAAATAGAGAGAGAAAAGAAAAATTAAAAGAAAGTCTTATAACAAAAAATTTTTAGTCTCAAATGCTCTTGTTTAGTCCAAATTGGTCCTCGAAAATTCCCCGGATAAAGATTGATCCTCACTTGCTTTGTTGCACAAAATTTCCCTCGAACAATAAATCTTGGGCAACAAAAACGGCCATTTTTTTCAATTCCGAATTTTAATTCATTTTTCTTCGGAATCTAATTTTCTGAACAAACAAATTCGGTTGAGGTCCCATTTGAATTCAGAAAAAGTCCAAACAACTTCCATTCATCATTTCACTCACCCTAGATGCGAAAAATTCTTTCAAATTGGCCAATTTGAATTTTCGTTCATTTTCCGAATTGTTCAACATGATTTTCTGTAAAAATCATGGATTCATCGAAAATTCCTCAAAAGATGAGTCGGCGTTCCTAAAATTCATTGTGACATGATAGAATCTTCAATTTTTGAAATCAGACTTGAATTTGCGGTTAATTTCCATTCGGCATGTTTTTAGCGTGACCTAGATTATCAAACAATTTTCAGATTTTTTTAGGGCAAGTGACCCGTGGTCAATTTTTTTTGAGCTACAATGGACCCACTCGACACATTAACGACTCTCGGTTGTTGTGAAAATCTTGAGGATCCAAATACTGACATAGGGTACCAAAATGACAGTAAAGTCAGATTAATATCGATCGACAAGAATTTTTCAATTTAGTGGAGTTACCCACGATTGGCCACACATCTCAGTTAAACAGACCTATCTCTAATCTCAAATTGATTTTTAACTGTGTCGTAATGGCTTCTAAAGATACAAACGGTCGAGAAGCCGATTCCTGATCAAATTCTCAAGTCTATTGCTTTAAAATTTCTTAATGACTTATCTTGACAGTTTAGCTATCTCGAGAATGATTGGCTCTGAGAATAGCACTATAAACGCATCAATGAAATGCTCGATTAATTCAGTAGAAAACAGGTTGAAAAATTCAAGATGTCACAAAGGGGATCATCCCAGGAGGCTATTATGTCCAGAACACCATAAGTTCGACCAGAGAAAGATATAAAATGAGCAATGGAGGCTTGTCTGGGAAGATGAGATCGGCTGATGTCTGCATCAGAGAAGAAAAGATTGAGCGGCCCTCTGGGATACCAGTTGTCAAACCAAAAGGAAACAGAACAACCATTCCCCACTCGCTAGCAGAAGGACTTGTGGAAGTCGCTTCGAAGGTCTAGTATTTTCTTTTAGAACCAAGAGCAAAAAGTAGGTTTAGCTGCCAACTAGTAGTTTCTATTTTTCAGGAAAATGGAATGGATTCATCTGCATCACAGAGATTCCTTATCTGTGAATAAAAACCATATGTGCTTAAGCATGGCCGCAGAGTTACTTTCTTGAAGTCTCCTAATTCCTAAGCCTCCTTCAACCTTTAGGAGGCATACATCATCCCAAGCAACCTAAGCACCACTCGTACCAAGGTCTGGGCCTTTCCAAAGGAATTGCTTCAGGATCTGCTCAATTTTATCCAGAACTGACCTCGGCAAAATGAAAACATTTGCCCAATAGACTTGGACGGAGTGGAGCACTGACTTGATGAGTTGCAGTCGACTCAAACATACTACAGTTTGTGTTCAAAATGTTGATTAACGCTCTTGAGCTCAGGTGACGTGTTGTTTGGATTGAGAAAGTAGGAGTGATACCTTTATAGTTGGCTTTACGATTGATATGGGTACCATGCATTGGAAATTAATTGTCATATTATCTTGTTATCGCCAATCAACCTTGAGAATGTTCTATCCAAGCCATATTGCTTGGAGTATGTTTGTCATTTTAAGGAATACAAAAAATGAAGTTAGAAAAAAAAAAAAAACAATCGATTGGTCCCGAGTTGACCTTGGAAATGGATTGCCCATAAGGCTGTTTATTCCTTGGTCCTAAGCTTAATAAGGTCAGTTTCTAGTGCCATTTCAGCTTAGTCATATTTTGGGTAATTATATTAGTTTCTATGTGACTGAAATATAAACCGAGATCGCATGAGAAGTTTTCCTTGAAATGAGGCATCAACAACAGGCATTAGTGTACATAAAGCATATTGTGCTCAAATCAATCGTGAAAGGTTATTTTTTATTTTTGGCTACGCATGATACATGACATAATTGTCCAATTTTTTTTTTTTAAATTTATTGTACATTGATCAATTTAGTTGTAAACTTTTCTATTTAGTTAATTTAAGAGAAAATTTCAAATAAGAGTCCGAAGTTGAGCCATTTTCTCAAAAAATGGTTCATAATAAACGTTGTCTCAAATAAGGGCTTAAAGTGGTTAGGTTAGTATCAAATAAGGGTCTGAACTTATTTTCTGGCCAAACCTTCGCCGGATGACTTTTTCCGATGAGAAGGGTGTGGGCAATTTTGTCCAAAATCCAGCTAGGTAAAAATGCTTTAAAATCCTTGAACAAACAAAAATCCCAAATTGAAATTTCATTGGTTCTTCATGAAATCGTCAAGTCTTCAAGTCAATCCCCAATAGCAAATTGATCCTCCCCTTGAAAGTCTATTGTCTCGAGCTCCATTATCAGTTGGAGGAGGAGGAATGTCAATTCCACCTCTTGAGTTTAGATAGGGCTTGGGTTCTTCGATTCTAGCTCAAGTCCTTCATCCACCCAAAATAACTCCTCGCCCCATTGTCACAAGCTTTGTCCTCATCTGTAAGTGCATCCATTCCATCTAGCATTGAAGATAGGAAGAAAACATGGTACAATTGAGAATCGATGGATTTAGAGTTCAAGCTTCGAAGATTTGACGATTTCACAAAGAACTAATGAGAGTTTAATTTGGGATTTCTTCGACGATTTCACAAAGAACTAATGAGAGTTTAATTTGGGATTTTTGTTTGTTTGAGGATTTTAAAGCATTTTTACCTAACTAAAATTTTTTGGACAAAATTGCCCACACCCTACTTGCTGGAAAAAAGTTGTCTAGTGAAGATTTGGTTGTAAATCAAGTTCAAGCCCTTATTTGATACTAACTTAGCCACTTCAGTACCTTATTTGAGATAACATGCACTTTGGGCCTTTTTTTTTTCTGAGAAAACGACTTTATTTTGAGCCCTTATTTGAAATTCCTCCTTAATTTAATTTTAAACATTTTGATGATTTTTCAATATAATCATTCAAACTAAAATTAGTCTAAAATAGTTGATGCAGCCATTGACAGTTCGATACTAATGAGAAGATTTTCGCAATTCTTTAAAATTTTTCTAATTTTTAAAATTTTTAAATTATATATTTTTTATTGTTGATCTTCTTTAAGGGGCTGACGAGGTTCACCGACCGTTGGCAATGGCCAGCAAGGCACAAGTGAGGGAATACATATTAACGCTGGCCATGCCACATAAGAAAGTCGATGCTTATGTTAGTGATTTCCAACCTTGCCATATGAGAAAGCGGCCACGCAAGCGATTTTCAACCTTTATTTATGAGAATGACTATATTGGTAAATCTTTAATAGATTTAGAATTGAATTGAAAAGTTTATGACTTAATTGACCGTCATATAATAGATTTTGAGATATTTTGGACATTTTTCTCCATAATACACAATTTTTTTTTTGACAAGTCCATAATACACAATTACTAGGTCTTGTTTTGTTACTTGAAAATGAAATCTTCAGAATCCGAACTTGCTTGATTTGTTTTTATCTTATGATGATGGGGTATATTTTAATGGGGATGTATATTAGTGTCATTCCAAAAAGATAACCAAATTGGAGACAAATTCATCTATTCCACCTATTTTCAATCTTAATTTCCACGTTGTCAATCCCACCCGTCTCATTTAGGCTTACGATTGGAGCACTAATGTACTTCAATTCTCCCACATTCCAAGACAGATAATTTACCCAAAAGCTTAAGTTAGATACTTTGACATTTTTTGTGCAAACTGAATTAGAAACCACACAAGAGACAAGAAAATAAATTAAGGCACATATTGAAAAGTTAGAGCGCATAAGACATAAGAAGATTTCTGGGTAATTAATAATTTTAAAAAATGACATGGTAAACTAAAATAAAATAACAAGCAGGAAGAGACTTCCATTTATTGACTATTATTTATTGTATCACCGGTTTGGCATTGCCACATCACTCCAAGTTGAAGTGAGGAACAAAAATTTCACTCAGCCAAACCCTAAATGATTCACACACATATCTATACCAAAGGCCATGAATCCCATCTTCCTTCAGATCACACCCTCATCAAGACGAATGAACAAACTCTTAGATGGAAAATGCTTTATAACACAAAATTCCAAGTCACTCCTCACGAGCAATCAATCCAATCGAAACTGAACCGAACCAATCAATCAACACCATCGAAAGAATTACAAATCCTCCTCGTCTCTCGACAAATCCTCAGATAATCTCTCGTTGATCCCTTGTATCCTTCATCGATTAGGTGCCTGAATTCTACGTTAAAATTAGCTCATGATCAGTCTCTTTCAACAGTAACTTACGAAGAGTTGAATGTGAAATTTGCACTTACTGGATTAAGCTCTGAAAACTGCTTCAGTTGGTAGTTTGAGCTCCAAGTTGTTCATGTTAGGTTGATCTGCTAAATAAAATTTTTATCCAAATTAGATTTAGATTTTTGGCGTTATAAGAATTGACAAAAGCTAGTCTTTTTCATTTTTCAAAATAGTTTTCAAAAGAACATAAATAGATAAAAGAATATAGTGCTCACTCAGGGGCGTTCTTAAGACAAAAAAGCATGCTCCAATCACTACGTAGCAAAGCAGGAGAACAAATCCTTTCATGTAGTGGGAAGTTCCATCCTGCGTCAAGTAAAATTAAAAATTGAAATCTGTTAAATAAATGATTAATAATAAGAATTAAAATATCAATATTAATAAAATAAATTATAATAATTATAATAATAACCTGCAAAGTGAAAGCTGTGACAATAATTGATAGAGCAAGAGAGCAAGTCTCAAGAAGGTTGAAATTAAGGTCCATCCTAATCCCCATTGTCCAAGCAACGACCACACATAAAGGGACCTGAAAATCATCAAAAATTCAAAATTTAATTAAAGCTTGTTGATGTAATATTAAGAAAAAAAAAGGGTCTAATCAACGACGTAAAATTCATAAATTCTCACCACGAACATCGCGATTTGAGTCGCTGAGCCCAAAGCGACGCCTAAAGTTATGTCCTGCGATCGCGTCGAGAAAAGTTTACGTTATTTACCCGAAGAAAATGTCCTCGACACGAAACTAGGAAAACCTCAATAGTTCATCGCCGGATCGGCCCCCTTAATCAATTTAAAACACTCACCAGCTTGTTCTTGAAAGCGAATATGATCGCCCCGGCGTGCTCGGCTGCGTTCCCGACGATAGGCAACAAGATTATGCTGAGGAAGCTC
Source organism: Eucalyptus brandiana (assembly GCA_014182725.1). Taxonomy (NCBI): domain Eukaryota; kingdom Viridiplantae; phylum Streptophyta; class Magnoliopsida; order Myrtales; family Myrtaceae; genus Eucalyptus; species Eucalyptus brandiana. The sequence continues at coordinate 15,405,157 of CM024668.1, forward strand.
ACGGACAGACCCCACGAAGCCGACGCCGACTGATGAGATTATCAATTAAACATATATGACTAATTACGTTTTGCGATTAGTGAAAAAGGTAAGTATTCTTAATCACTTTGGAAGTAAATAAAATAAAATTAAAAATATAATTACCTCAATTGTGTCGACAACATACTCGGATAGTAAAGCTATGACGAGGGTCATCCCAACCAGCCAAACAAATCCACTCCAAAACCCTATCACTGCCTCTTCCCCAGAAGCTGTGTTATCATCTTCTTCACCCTCTTCCTGTAATTTGACCAATTTATTACACCATCACAGAAAATATGACGTCACAGTCCATTCCATCTTCTCCACTATAGGGTTGGTGCAATATTAGCCTCATAAATTAATAAATAATTAACCAATTCCTATAGTTGGGTTCACAATTATTTATTGCAATTTATAGAATATGAAGAAAAATAAGTGATCAAGATTCGAACTAACCCACCTGCCGCAACAAGGATTTAAATAATAGCATCATGCATGTTGGTGAAAAGTGCAAATGACTAGTGGAAATCAAGGAATTGTAATCTGTAAGATTAGGAAAAATGAAATTCGAATGGTTCGCCCAACCTGTGCTTCGAACAATTGTCGATGTGTGACAAGCTGGAAGAAGATGTAGACGACGTAGGCCAGAAGCATGACGATGCTGCTCGCCCTTGACAGGTTGAGCGTCAGGTCCGCTGTCGGGGTGGCGGGGGCGCCAGCGTACCGGAACAGCATCGGCAGCAGGTGGCACAGCAACGCCAGCAGCAGCATGAGAGAGTTCACGTCGGCTTGTCGCTGTTGAAATCGAAGACCAGATTGAAATTATCATTTATTATCGCAACGACAGAAGCTGCTATGTTCGCACTTGACTGAGCGGTAAATCTTTTCTTACCCGGTCGTATTTCTGCTCTTTCCGGAGGTTGGCGAGGCCGCCGCACAGCAGCGAGGAGCCAAGAACGAGCAGGAGGTTGGAGAGGACGGAACCCAAGAGTGAGTACTTCACTACCTCAATCTTGTGCTGGCTTAGGGCAAATATGGCTATGATCAGCTCGGTTGCATTGCCGCAGGTTGCGTTCAGAAGCCCTCCCACTGCAAAACAATCAAAAGCAGATTGCATACACAATTAGATTAACTTGAAAAGGAGAAAAAATCGATTAGGTCCAACTTTCAACGCGTTTGAAATGGTAAACTCCTAAATGTCCAAGTAACCGGTCTCCGATCCTCGATTCACTGTCAAGGTCCCGATCCGTCACTGTCGAGGTCCCAACCTTTCGACCCACAAATGTCCATCTCTACAGAATGACCACAGAAATTAAGTGGAGACAGTACAAGAGCGTTGTCCATTTGCCATTATACTCGATCCTTGAAGAGAATATCATAGTACATCCCGCAGAACCGCATCTCTATCATCGGCTACCTAGTTAATTAATGCATGCTTGTACTTAACCAACAAACATATATGCGACGTTCGCATGAAAAGTTGAGAACTGCCTCAAGAAAATCACCTGTGGGCCCGGTGTAGTAAGCGATCTGCCTGCAAGATGACAAGAAAAGCAAAGAGGGCGCGCGTCAGGAAACCCTAATTCCAGCATCCAGAATCGATGCCGCTAGAAACATAGACATATTTGCATGTATATTATATGAGTTAGATCGAGATTAAAAGATTATAAAGTTGTATGAACACTCACTCTGTCAAGAAGCTGACGCGTTCCGCAAGAGGGGTGAGTCCCAGAAGGCTCAAAGCGAAGACCCACGGCTGCATGCAGACGCAGTACAAACTTCGGTCAGGGCATCAAATGAACTTCTAACTTCTGAAAATAGTAAATTACCTAATTTCTTTATATGGCAGGCAAGGAAATTGAAGAATTCAGTAGAATCTTGAGCACCCCATTCTTTAATTTTCCCACGTATTTTAAAATCACTAAGGCGCATTGATAATGAAGTTCGTATTCCAATGGAGTCAATCCTTGTGTCCAACATTTCATTTTCCTTATTTTTTTTTCAAATTTGACTCTCTTCAGTCGGCCGGGTTTTTCAAAGTTTTTTATCCTGTCAATTAGGGTTGGAGAACATAATTTACAATCTATCGATTTTTTTTTTAAATTAAGGTAAAAAAGAAGGAATTAAAATGATAAGTTTCCTTATCTGGGTTTGGGATTTTGAAAGTTTCAGCTCCCCGCAAGTCTTTTGTTAAGAAACTGTGTTCTACTTAATGTTATGAAACTATTTTCCAAAAAAAAGAAAAAAAATATTACAAGTAGAAGTATGCATCGGTCCCAAGTCCGGTTCCGGACTGCCCTAAAACAGTCGGTTTAGTCCGATTCCAGAACCAAGTGGGCCGGTTCCCAATTTCGCGAACTGGAAACTGTCCTGCGCAGTTTGCTTTTAGGTTCAGGGTGAGAAATCCACCCTAAAACCGATTATATGGTTTTATTTCCGAAAGTAGACAGAAATCAAAATCTTTCTCCTTTCTCTTTCTCCTCAGACTTACTCTTCCGAAGCTGTAAAACTCGGCAACGACGGCGAGAGGGATGGCCGGGAAGAGGATGGAGAGCTTGGTCCCGAGGATGACCTCCTGGAGGTTGGCGAGAAGCATCCTCAGGCACCGGCACGGGACCTTCGAGACGAGGGCAAGGTCGGACTTCTTGCGCAGCGACGATGAGGACATGTTGTGCGCTGTCCGGCCGGGCCTCGTCTCCTTGCTCGATCCCTTAAGGCCGCCATTCTCGAGGACATACGCCTCGTTGCACGAATTGGTCGCCATTTCGACTTGTTCGAGGATAGGCTATGAAACAGCGTTTTCTGTGTCTGTGTTTGTGTGCGGTGTGACTCTTGTGAGTGGTGTGTATATATACATATATTATACATATATGTTCTGTCTTGTTGCAGTACTGAACATGAATCTTCCCGGAAGTTTCATGGGGTTTTTGGCTCCTTCTTGCGTTGGCGACGCAAGGGTCGAAGCAAGGGTCGAGCGAACCGGCCTGTTCGATCTGGGACTCGAACCGAATTGGACTTACCTGGTCGGTTTCTAAGCTCGTTTACAGTGGAATATGGTAGGTATCTGAATAAAGATTGCGAAAACCAGTCATAGTTTCCAATAATGTATAAAGAACCAGTTTCACCTGGTTTTAAGGTTTTTTCTTACGTATTTGCTTTCTAAAAAAGAAGCTAGATATGTCAAGAAGGGCTTCAAACTTGGAAATACTATGAAATTTATCAATACCTTAATAATTATGCCACAAATTGTTCGCATTTTATATTTTTCTAAAAATTATAATCATATTACTTCAAGTTAGGCTCGGTTCCCCAATCAATTGTGGAGAGGGCCGGTTCGGATCCAAGCCGGTTCCCGAAGGAGCAGAATCTGCTAGGGTGAGTGTTAGTTTTTTGGTTGGAAGCAATCGTCCCTAGGCAGGAGAAAATATCTCAAGGGATTTTACGCGTATTCAACGCATGGCGTGCGTTTAAAAATTAACACGGAAATGCTAACGGACTTTGCAATTAAATCAAAGCGAAATTACCAGAAAAATAAATAAAGAGCAATAAAAAATACAAAAAAATTATGTGATTCAGTTCGAGTATCAGTATAGATCCAAGATAAGTATTAGTTTCTTGGTCAAAATCAATCACCCCAAGGCAGAAGAGAATATCTTGAGGGACTTTAGGTATGTGAGGAGCCAAACGTGTGTTGTAAAAATTAACATGGAAACGCTAATGAATCTTGCAATTAAGTTAATGCGAAATCACTAGAGAAATAAGCGAAGAACTATAAAAGACATTAAAGATTTACATGGTTTGGTTCAAGTGTCAGTACCTACATCACCATCCATGGGGAGAGCCATCGATAAATAATCAATTATAATTGAGTAATTAGAGTTATAATCACTCTCACGCTCGAATATTTCCTACACTTAAATTATACCTAAGCTTAAAGTTGTTAACAAATAAATAATCCAATTTGGATGTAAAACTCACAGCACAGATCTGCTGTGCGGCCGCCCGAAATCCTTCATTGCGTGCGCGGTTTCTACTCAAGAAACCTCTTGGCAGCCCTTTTCAGGAGCTGAGAGAGAAACCCATGTATTCTTTATTTCACCCATCCGCATCCGGTGCAGGCTAGTGAATAAAGAAACGAAGTGAAATAGATATTACAAAACAAGGTGCCCTATGTTATTTTGTCTTTTAGCTCACGAGATTTTTTTCTTTTTTGCTCCTTTTGTTTTAACCGTAACGCAAGCTACCTTCTTGAAGCTTACATATTATCTAGTTGGGTCGAGGTATGTAAACGGCTCAAACTAGAGATAATTTAATAAATTTCTACTTTAGCTTGACATTTTAGGTCAAGTTATAGTACTCATTATCCATACCATATTGATCTCTCAACACTCCAACGAGCACTTACTCCCTACATATGCCAATTGCGATCAAGCAAAGCTTGAGCTTGGCCAAAGGAAGAGGCTTGGTCATCATGTCTACTGGGTTTTCCGCAGTAACAATCTTCTTCACCACAACTTTGCCCTTCTCTAAGACATCCTAGATTAAATTATACATGACGTTGCTAGATAAATTACATAGTCGTTATCATAGTGTATATTAACACTTTTCTGTTCCAACCAAAATTTTTGAGAGCAAACCTTTTAGCCATATCGTCTTCTTTGCTATAAAGGTCAGTGCTGTGTGTTCCACCTCAGTTGAAGACAAGGCAATATGATCTTCTAAAAACGCTTTCCAATAAACTACATCAGTTGCAAGTGCAAACACATACCATGCTAAAAACTTGCACTCATCCGAGTCAACAATGTGATCCAAATCCATATACCCATTGGTCTCACTAGAATTGCTATCCATTCGGTACACTATATCCACTTTTGTTATCTTTTTCAAATATTTGAGGATCCACATCATAGCTTCTTAATGAGTTATTAGGACGCTTCATATAACAACTAACTACGCTTACACTTTGTGAAATGACAGACCTAATGCACATGATAGCGTACATGCTACCCCATTACACTATAATAAGAAACACGGGACGTTTGTTCCTTCTCTAACTTAGTCTATGGTGTTAAGTTATAAAAATGTTTAAAGTGCTTTGTTAAATGTGTACTCACAGATTTTACTACTAGGACGCTTCATATATAACTAATTACACTTATAGCTTGTGAAATTTCAGATCGAATGGATATTACAACGTACATAATACACCCACTACCACAAGAGTAAGGAACACGGGACATATGCTCTCTCTCCACCTGAGTATACGATGATAACTTATCAAAAAGTTTAAAGTGTTTCATTAAAATATACTCACAGATTTTGTAGATTGCATATTTAAATGTGCCATAATCTTCTAAATGTATTTCTTTTATGACAGATGTAAAACTCTTACAACCTTGTCATGCAAAATCTCTACACTTGATATTTTCTTTACAACCTCTAAATCTTTCATCGTAAACTCAACACTCAATTGCTTCTTCAGCACATCAATATTAGACATATTCTTTGTTGCTATTAACATGTCATCGACATATAATAATAGATCTATCAAAAATCCATCATCCAATCTCCTAGAGTAAACACAACTATTTATCTGAATGGATAGTCCTAACTATCCATGAAAACATTGAAACACTCATATCATTATCTAGGAGATTGTTTCAGCCCATATAAATATTCCTCAACAAAAAAAAAACATGATCCACTTACTCAGAATAGCATATCCCTTATGTTGTCTCATGTAAATCCACTCTTCCAACTCACCATGAAAAAAATGCGGTTTTCACATCTAATTGCTCAAGCTTAAGATCTTGTGTTGCAACTAAAGCAAGTAATACAACGAATAAAAGTATGTCTTGTTACAAGAGATAACACCTCTTTGTAGTTAGTACCCTCCGCTATGTATATCCCTTCACAATATGTCTCGTCCTATATCTTGTTGCTTTAACACCAAGAATGCCCTCCTTCCATTTGTAGACTCATTTGCTTCTGACAATCTTTGAACTCTTAGATACTTTGACCAGCTCTCATGTCTGATTGCTTTAGAGTAAGGTGAAAGCTCATTTGTCTCCACCTCATCACCTGTAGTCAATGCATCAACAACATTTATATAACCATAATGCATTGGTGGTTTTATTTTCTTGGTGACTATAATATGCTGTAGCTATGTCAGTTGTTCAGTGTCATCAACCTCAAGAATCATGGCCTCATCGCAGTCACTATTTGTGTTACCTCCGAATCTCCATCTGAAGCTCCACCTCACTAGTGACCCCACAATCCATTTGCTCTGATGGTAGTGTTCAAGACTCCTCTATTGAAGCATTGTAGTCTCGTCGAAAATTATGTCTCTCCGCCCTCAACTCAAGCTTACTATCACTCACATGAGCATACACATGACATCTAAATACTCATAATCCAGAGTAATCAATAGGTTTCCTGGACTGTACTTCTTCAAGAGTCTTCCACTCAATAGCTAATGATTATACTCCTAGCCTTCCTCATTAGCACATCCTTTTCGGCATCTTTCATTGTTTCGGCAACTTATCCTCCCCTTCCAATGCTTCAACCGAATCTTTAGTTGTTAATAGTGCATATTTTTTTTTTTTTTGGTAAAGTGCATATATTTTAATGCTCCATAACCCAAAGTTGTTCCTCATGTTAAACTTCTCAATTTCTACTTTACATAATTGCAATAATATAATTAATTGATAATAATCAGATAAGGAAAAGCTTCAATTACAATCCAGAAAATCCTATCCTCAAACTCTAATATGAATTGTTATAAAAAAATAAACGAGGAAATGTTAACAGATCTTGCAATTAAGTCAATACGAAATCGCTAGAGAAATAAATAATAAACAATAAAGGATACTAAAGATTTACATAATTTGATCTAAGTGTTGATACATACATCTATGGAAAGTGTGAGCAGCAAGTAATCTATTATAATCAAAGAATTAGAGTTACCATCACTTATACCCAAGTCTCAACTCAATTTATATGTAAAACTCACCACACAAATTACCACTTTGCGATGAGAACACATTAGATATCGGTTACCAATCGTTTCGCTTGGATGTAGTTATAGATTTGTTCATGAGGGATGAGCATATGATGATCTTTGCCAATTATGTTATGATAATGCACCTTGATTTCTGGTTTTTGGGTTGTTTTAGAGTACTATCAGTTTGCCTTATAAGGGTGACTTTTGAGATTTCTTATTGATTTTATCATATATTATTTTGGTAATGAATAGAAATTTTTTTGATAAAAAAAAAGAAAAAAATTACCACTGCGAACGCTTGACATCCCTTCATTTTCAACAAACCCAGAGGCGGTCATTTTCAAGAGCTGAGAGAGAAACCCACGGCTTCTCCACTGTTTCGCCAGTCTGCGGCTCTTTTTGTTTCTTTCTCTGGCTCTGACCTTTTTTTGCCCACACAAATGAAGTAGACATCACAAGATGAGGCGCCCTATAGTTTGTCCTTTAGCAAATGAAAGTTTTTTTTTTCTTCCTTTTATTATAACTGCAACCCAACTCCCTGTTTTTTTTTCTTTTTATCTCCTCTCCCGGTCAAATTTGGATGTTTATCCAACCGAATCGAGATAATTTAACTGTGATGTTATTCGACAATCATTACGCATCACTTTGGAAAAAAAAAAAAAAACACAGAAAATGATAATTATTTGACAATTCATAATGAGATGACTACACCAGTCAAAATGGGAGTTCGCATTTGCTCCAAAGCGCTTAATAATTTCTCCAATCTGTTACCATCATTTGATTGAAGAGAAATTTAGTCAGAGTCGGATAAGGCAGATACCAAATGTTTTTACACGTCGAATGGCTACTTGCACGATGTTAGTATCAAGAGATTAATCTTCATTATATCGTTAGCACGAAAAGTAATTTACAATTAGAGATAATACCATAAAAAATTCTATATCAGTATGTTTGTGACATTCCAATCACATTTTTGTTATAACAAATCTTAAATTAGTACACCAAAATTTGTGAGGTCATAGTTTCGTAAATTGTTTGCTTAAGAATTTTTACCAAAAAAAAAAAAAAAATTGTTTGCTTAAGAACGAGTATCCTATGAACCTAGCATTTTCCATAGTAGAGCTATTGAGGAGGAAGTCTTTATTTAAAAGACATATCAACCCATGTACAAGCATGGGAAATAAGTTAAAATAGAATTAGTTGTAATATCATGTTAGAAGGTACAACTCAAAAGTGTAAAATAATAAGTTTGAAATGATATGTGGGGAGTAATCATGTCAAGTGTATATAAATCTCACAAACAAGTGATATGGACATTTAACTCATTTTATTCTTTAAATATTCTATAGGGGGAATGCATTTGAGTAATAAAAACCACACTGAACAATCATTAATTTTAGTCTTTTTGATTAAAACTAGGGGTAATCAGTTTTAAAGTGCATAGGTTATAGACTTCAAATCTAGAAATTAAGGCCCTGTTTGGCAACATGCCAAACAGTGACTAATCCGATTTTTGTTCCCGAATCGGTTTGGGACGAGAATCGCGTTTGGTAAAATTTTTGTTCCCGGGAACAATTTTGTTCCCAGAATCAGTTTTGGAGAAGATTTGAGAATCAGAAAAAAATTGATTCTGCGTCCGAGAATCAGAAAAAGAATCAACACAATAAAACCATTTTTTTCTTTCCTTTGGCCATCCCACGACCGTCGCCGCGCCGCCGCCGCCGCCGTCCGCCGCCACCCGCCGCCGCCGCCAGCCGCCGGTCCGGCGAGCTCGCCGGAGGCTCGCCTGGCCAAGGCGAGGTCCGCAAGCTCGCCGGAGGCTCGCCCGGCCACGGCGAGCCTCGCCGGGGTTGGGTGAGGCCCGCTGGCCACCGGTCGGGCTCGCCTAGCTCGACCGGTGGCCGGGCGGGCCTCGCCCGGCCTCGGCGAGGCCCGCCTATCCACCGGCGAGGCTCGGCCTCGCCGATCTGGCGAGGCCGAGCCTCGACGGGGGCCGGGCAAGGCCCGCCCGGCCACCGGCCGAGCTCGCCTAGCTCGACCGGTGGCCGGGCGGGCCTCGCCCGGCCCGGCGAGGCTCGCTCGCCTAGGCTGGCCGGTGGCCGGGCGAGCCTCGCCCGGCCACAGCGAGGCCCACCCGTCCACCGGCGAGGCTTGGGCGACGAGGGCGGCGACGCTCGGTGAGGTCGCCGGCCCTCGTCCGACGACCGGCCATAAGAAGAAGAAGAAAAATAGGAGAAAAAGGAAAAAAAGAAAAGAAAAAATGAAAAAGAAAAGGAAAAAAGGAAAAAAAGGAAAAAAAAAAAAAGAAAAAAAAAAAGTAAAAAAGTAGAAAAAATTATTTAAAAATTAAAAAAAATAATTTGGAACAGAATCAATAAACACGTTATCAAACGCAATTCTATTCCCGAGAATCGAAATTTTAGACGATTACCAAACACGTGTTTTTACTCGAATCGGTTCCCGGGAACGAGAATCAAAATAATCATTTCTTGTCGAATCGGTTAGGGAATAGAATCGTTACCAAACGCGCCCTAACTTGTCGGTGTCGGTTCTTAGATTTTGAAATTGGGACTTGACCCAGTTAACATGGAGCCCATTCGGCTTTTTTTCTTTCTATTTTTTTGTTTCAATCTACTAAATATGTAATATGTATGTATCAAGCAAAAAAACAATTATTTCCCCTTGAAATGATATGTCTAACATATTTAATATCAACAAATATTTTTTTTTATTAAAAAAGAGAGTAAAAGAACTTACTCAGATTTGTAGGTAAATCAATTCAAAATCGGTTTGATTGCAAGTTTTATCCTAGAACTAGCCTCGTAAGTTTTAGGTTCACGGTTTGAATCGACCGATTTAGGATATAGAAATGAGAACCGTACAAGAGTCTCCTCTTTCTATCAACATGAATTAGGATTTCATAACTTGATATTTTTAATCATTGTCACTCTTATGAATAATTCGTTATCGATGGGTCAAAGATAGTTTTCAGTTTTTGAAATTCGAGTTGGGTCAGTCCCCTGGTAAGCCGGACCGGTTCCTTGAATTGAACTAGCTCGGTTTCTCACCCCAACAAAAATCGAGAGAGGAGCAAAGGTAATTCTTAAACCCCGGATGAGGATGGCTCTCTAAACTGTTGAACAAGCCGTCAAAATCAGTACGGGAGTCCACAGATGACGGCGTCACGGCGATGGTGAGTATTAAAGAGGTTCCAACAGTCCGTACGGGAGTACAACATCGTGGTATGATGAACTCAAAACGCATTCTTACATGTTATTATCCAGACATTCCCGACTGAACCGCCCCGCTTTTTTACCAAGTGAATCCAAACATCACCGTCAATATCACTTGCAAGAGACAAGAGTCACCGAACTCTAACCCTGCTTCGAGGCCACAGATGGTAAAGACTGCTCATCAAGAAAATTTGTCCTTGCGTATGGAAACTTCTGGCACCGAATTTCAGGGGACCGTTTACCTGACAACGATGCATACATCTGTTCCGTTTTTTAACAATGAAAATGTATCTGGTGCCCCCCCAGTTTGATCTGCGATCCGTCGTCTTTCTTCAGTTGAAGCCTATCAAGATCACATGAATTGCGAAGAAGAGAGAGGGAAGCCCCATCTCGTCTTTTGCGACAGCCAGCCATCACTACGTGACACCATCGGTGCACGAGATGAAAGATGCGTATCATGGAAACGTACAGGCCAACCCTACTCAAAACCGCATAGGAAGCTTCCCAGAAATTACACTACGACAACGCAGTGGTGATGCTTGCTTGCTGTGTGGGGTTACTATACATGTTCTTCAGCCGTGTAGTTTTGTAACTGATACAACAGCGAACTGCGGATGCACAGGCTTTAGTTTTAGACACTTTGCGGACCAGAATTTCCGCGAATGGACGTGCTTATTAATTGCGTGGGGAGCTACATATGTGATGATTAAACATTCGATAACTTCTCGAGGTGTGATTTCGTGGATTTCCGGCGCGTGAATGATACTCATGCGCGTGGCGCTAGTTCTGTCGTTATATATATATATAGTCGAGTTACACTCAAAGTTAGCGTATGCTTATTACCAGAATCTCGATACGATGGGGAAATTTCAGTCTGGAGGCAGTGAAGGCCATAACATAAACTTGGTGGTGCAAGGTAACAAAATAAGGAAAAAGAGTGAGAAATTTCCAGCAATGGTGTGACTATAGAGAAGCATCTCTAGGGCCTCTCTATATATATGTTCTTCATGTTCTCCTCGACTTCAATTTTCACTGGGATTTCAGTGAAAACTCTGCTTTGTTTTCTTTTTGTTTTCATTTAGATCATGCGTGAGGAGCTGTTTTGAAGTTGGTTTTGCGTTGTGTATATTTGCATGAAGTGCTCATTAAGCTTTCAAAATCATGCCATTGAAACACAGTACTAAACGTTGACTTTTCTTGCAGGAAGAATGTGTGTATGTACAACCACGACTACAGCTCATACGAATCATAGTCATGACCATGATTGTTCCTAGTTCGCTAATATACGGTTTAGGATTTGAGGTTTATGCTTTTTCAAGCATAGTGGATTTCATTCCTTAATTAGACATAAGTTTGAATAATTTGTTTCTATGACATTTGCAATGTGTATACAATCACTGTTAGGATTAGGTCACAAATACAATGATATATAGAGAGTAAGGCTAGAAAGACAAATCAAGACACCAGATTTATCTTGATTCACCCTTAAAGTAGAGTTGCATTTGACACAGGATTCCACTATAATTAGTAAAGATGAGCATTGTTCTAGGATAGACTAGGTAACTTGAGAAACAAGCCGGTGGGAATAGATTTGGTTCTAGATGCAGGATATATTCAAGTTCCAAAATTTAGGAGTTTGTTTCGATAGGGAAGTTCTAGATTCCAGTGGAATTAGGAATTTGGAATATGAAAATTGAAACAGGCCTTTGTATTTTTCTTGTTGTATGTTTTTGTGCAATCTTGCGGGCATTCTATGGTGTTTAATAATGAGTGTGTAGTATGAAGTCACTAGTTTGAGTTTCTATTTTCGACGATATCCATGACCAAGACTTTTATTTTGCTAATATTTCATAATTTCGTATATTTAAATATGAGTTGTGATCAATGGATGATAACAAATAATAGTCATTAAAGACGATGATTTACTGCAATTATTCAATAAAAATACAAGTCAAATTTAGGTAGACCTTGGAACTGACTTTGAAACTTGTGATAGGCCAAGTTCTTACGTATGCACAGTAGGTTTTGGGTTTAAAAAATTAAAAAACCTATCCCAACTAGTAGGTTGTAGGTGGAACCTGGAATCCTCACCCCACTTGGAACTGCTCACCTCTAATAATTAGCACCTCTCATCTCTTTGTTACAACTCCCAATTATAAGAGAAAGAAATCATATGTAGGCAACAAGAAAACCCTAGGGGCCGAGAAAGCACTAAGCCACACAACAGCTACTAATGAGCACAACCTTAAGTTACTAATAAAATATGGGGCCAAACTATAAAAGCTCTCTTGTGGCTTGGGGCATTGCCCCCTTCCCCCCTTGAGACTCCCATCCACTCACCAGAGAATGAGACTCTGTACTTTCTTGTCGATAAAAAAGTATGAACCACAGCTCAACAATCATGAGTACATGCCATATTAATTATAGTGACCATGGTTGTTCCTGGTTTACACATAGAAAATTTGACATTTAGGGTTTATGGTTTTATATTTAGTTTAATACTGCAAAAAACCCCAAACCAGTGCACTTGTGACAAATTTACCCTCCATTTCTTATTGTTAAATTTTATTTGTCAAATTGCTGAATTGAATGACATGTGTTAGTTGACGGATGTACTGATTTGGGGTTTTTCGTAGTATTAATCAAATTTAATGAAAATTAATAGAGGGTAAATTTTGTGGGGGTCCATGGGTGGTAGGGTCCCGTGCTAGTTCCTCTTGAGGTATAGTCGTTGGTCTTCACTAGCTGCTGTCTAGCAAGGGCCGTGAGCACCCATAAGGTGTGCTAGGGCAGATCCTTGGTATAAAAAAAAATAGAGGGTAAATTTATCACAAATATAACAGTTTGGAGTTTTTGGTAGTTAAAAAATTAGTTTAGTGCAAATTTCTCACATGTATACTAGTTTAGGGTTTTCGTAGTCCAATAGTTAATTTAATTTGATCTAAATTTGTCACAAATTTATCAGTTTGGGGTTTTTCATAATATCAACACTTTAGGTTTTAGGTTCTTTAGGTGCAGTTAGCTTCATTTCCTTGATTAGCCACCAGTGTGCATAATTTGTCTCTGTGACATTTGCTGATCTCTTGTCAAGGAGTCTTAACTTCAATTGAGTTTCGTTTTCTTAATGCGTAAACGCATAAATTTGTATAATTTTGACATAAAACCCTAATCAATCACTTTCGTTCCAACCTAGATGAATTTTTCCATTCGATTTGGAAGGACTCCTGCGTACAATGCATTGGCGGGTCTCTTTAGTCACAGTTTATTCGTGCTAAGGATACAAATTCACATCTAATCTTATAGTAATCACGACTCTCTTCTTAAGTGGAACCATTAGGCATGTGCATTGTTGAGTTGAGTCCACCTTTGATTTATATCTATACTTTTTAGATCATGGATGTAGCTTTAATGAGGGATGAGAACATACCGCACGTATTCAAATAATCTATTTTAGGATTGCTCATCACTCACAAGTCGTTATCCGGACGCCATTAACATATATTGTAAGATTCTCAGACCTCAAAAAGGTCGAACTCATTTTCTTACACGGCAGAACATAAGTGATGAGCGCATCCAAAGATGAACAATTTCAGGACCACTCAACTTTTTTATCCTTCACAACCTATAATAGTAGGGTTTGTTGGGGAGTTATTTGGTGACTTCATCGGATGTACCGATATGCATCCGGATCATTAACAGATCTGGCGAGACCCTTATCAGACCAGACCTGACAGTCCTAATGCGTTTCTGCATTCGCAGCACTCCAATCTAATGCTTCTTCGCTTTCCATGGAAGCCCTACTGCCACATGCCATGTCTTAGATAACATTGTAAGACAAAAGAACACAAAAAATGGACCGACCCACCCCCCATGTGTCAAGAGAGCCAGAAAAGGGAGCTTCCAAGAAGTTTCCTACATGATGGCCAAAATGAATAACGGAACAAATAAATAAAATAAATAAATGAACATAAGGGCCATATATATCTCCCTCAAACGCGAAGATTAGGCACTACGTTCGTTGAGTAGATGATGGGGCATTGGTCTTGTCTCGTTATTGACAAGAAGACAAGCTGATTCAATGAGGCTTCGAGGAACGGCCACGAAGAGATATCTCCCTTGGACGTATACTAATAAATGGCCACGGTGCGTTCTTGCAGTTTCCATGCACGTACACGACACCTAAACCTTTCGTTGCAATGCCCAAGTGGTCGTTCCGGGTCCAATCTAGCAATGAAATGCGGGCCCCACGTAAAAGAAAAGGGCAAAAACCCACAATGACAAGTGTTTGAACCACCGACCAAAAAAAAAAAAAGAAGTGTTTGAACCCGATCGTTGTGACACGCTCTTGAAATTGGAAATATTTTTTTTGAAAGGATTAATAATAAAAACCCCAAATCATGTCCTTCATAACACAATATCTCGAGATGTTTTTATGTCACTTAAAACTTTAAAAGTTACCTATTGCGATATAAATACCCTAATTTTGTTTTGTGGCACCGGATCTTATGTATATTGTTGGTTCTTAGCTTAATATATTATTACCATTTTTTAAAAAAAAACTCTAATTTTAATCTTAAATTTATACAAGTGTGCATATAAATTTTAAATTTTTGTGACATAAAAAAATTGAGATATTTGTGTGATAGTGAGCATAATTTGAGGATTTTTATAGTGATTTCTTCTTTTAGAATGGTTCAACACATTCTCTTTCCATTCAAGACCTTTTCTTTCTTTTTCTTCTATGGCTTCGAAAGAAAGAAAGCTGGAATGCCAACAGGTGTCCAGTATTGACCTCACACGATGCGGTGAAGTGAGAGCTTTTCTTTTAAATAGTCTAACCTTTTGAGGTTCATGGGAGACTCCTAATGCCCCTTGTCAATGATATTCCTCAAGCATGTGAAGGTAAAATTAGATGGTTAGATCTCTATAGGATTCTAACAAAAACAATGCGATAGAATGGTAAAGATTTATAGTGATGTCTTTAAAAAATATCCAAGCGCATGAGAAATATGTAAAATACGACCCTAGGATCTAGAAGTACGCTCGATTCTCCATGAGTGAACAAACAAGTTTATAGGAATGAGCCAAAGTGTCAAATCACTCGAATATAGAGTTGTGATTAACCTTACATATACAACGAAAGTGTTTCATACTACATATGTCTTTATTATTTAAGTGCCCCTTCCTCGAACCTTCGTAGGATAGAGCTGAAATCGGAAAACGGTAGGCCGCGACCATCACTCATGCCGTCGGCACAACCACCCAAAGATGTGTCTCAGCCTGACAATGAAAGAGATCGCCAGAAAGTTGTGGAAGCTGTACTTGCATACTTCCGTCTGATATTTCTCTTACTTCTTTCTCTTCTTTCTTGTTGTCTCCATCAGCTTTAGGATTCGATCCGAGTGGTTAGGCAATTTGTGGATCTTCTACGTCAAGGTGCTGATCTTTGACTCGAAGCGCGTCCCGTGCCGATGCTAACACATACCCGCTTTTACGCATGCAGAGCAGATCGAGACATGCTAAAGGAAGGAGGATATTTTAACTTAAGTGATTAAACAACTTCGTTGATGAGAGCCAGGTGGCTTCTAAGTCGTCTATCATATGTGAATATATAATTGCTCGAGTGTCGGCAATATTTAAGCATTTACGACTATGCACAATGTCAGGGATAATAACCAAGAATGTTTTGAATTTATCATACATATATCAATTCAATCATAAGATTTTTAATTTAGTTAATTAAATCCTAAAACCAAGAATCATTCATGCAAAACGTGTCTCTCACCTCCAATCGGTGAGAGTCGCTAGCCACTGGCTGCAGCCTAGGGTCCTCACCCTCATCGGCAGCAATGAGGGCTTGCAATCCTGTATCCTTTTTTTTTTTTTTTTTTTTGAATTTACCATATTTTAAAATTTAATTTAAATGAAATTTGTATTAAAAATCACATTTAGACCAAATGATTTCATTTTAGTCATGTCCTCAAAAAAGAAGAAGAAGAAGTCATGTCAACATTTTCCGTTAGCTAAATTGGGTAGAGTTAACGGGAAGGCTCAATTGAACAAATTTAATAAATTTTAGGGCTTAATTATATTTTTTGCAAATTTTAATACTCAATTGTGTTGACACGGGATTTTTAGCTGACGCGTTGTAATAGGTAAAATGTTGACATTAGGGTTTTTGATCACAACAAAAACATTGTCTCGTCCAAAAAATGTCGTTTTTTGTTTCTTTTTTTCATTTTTTTCCTCGAGGAGGACTTGTCGGAGCAATACAAGAAGGAAAGACTCAAACTAGTGGTCCAGCTAGTGTGGGTGAGTTTGATCTCAATCGTAGGTGCACTAGTCTACAGCCTTACCATTCCTTATCTTAGGAAGAAGACTCTGTGTAAGCTCATGCTGTAGAAGTAGGAAGTAATGGTGTTATTGATGCGTGGGAGGTTGGTCTCTAGTTGGGCCATTAGGATCATTGTGTTCTTCTTTGACAGGAACTTTTTTCCTGGGGAAGAGGATTCTTTTATCTTATTTATGGATCGAGCAAATTAATGCAGAATTGTTCGCGGTTGCGGCTGGTCTTGGTGGATAGGATAATGGCATGACTCCATCAGTTGAATGAGTAGGGTCTTGAATTCCTTGGCCAACTCCGAATGTCCCTTCTTTTTCGCTCTAGCTTGTATTCATGCTCTCTCTCCAAAATCCCCCCTTTCGCCACAAATTTCTCCATTTCCTTTTCCTGAGGCCCCATCTCGAGCCAAAACCGAAGTGACTCCACAAGGCCTCTTCCAAAACAACGGAATCGGCAACGCACACCACTCATTCTAAGTGAGTGTACTCGGTATAGGAAATAAGAGATAAAACGCAACCAACTTTGCCTAAGCAAGTTCAACGGAGAGAATGTCAATCAAGTTGAACTTGGTCAAAGGAACTAATTTGGTCATATCCACTGTAGATACTTTCTTCATCTAAATTGTACCCTTAACAACCTCATCACATACAAAGTGATACCGAATGTCAATATGTTTTGTACACTCATGATACATCGCATTGTTGAAAAACTAGATCACACTTTGGTTATCATAGAAGATAACAAAGGCTCCCTCCTGCTTCACCCCAAATTTTGTAACCAAAGGTTTCAATTAACAAACATCCTTTGCTCCTTCTATTGTTGCCATGTGCTCTGCTTTGCTGGTAGACAAAGCAACCATGTCTTGGAAGATTGCTCTCCAACTAACTACAAAATCACCAATCGTAAAAACATAACTTTTTCAAAAATCTCCTTTTGTTGATATCGCCTACTAGTCAAAATCAATAAAGCCAACAATTGAATGTTTTATATCACCACATTTGTCAAAGACCAAACCACATTTGAGGTATCCTAGATGTAACAAAGAATCCATTTCTCGGCATGTCGTTGCACTATTTAATGGGATTAATCGCTACCCACAATTCACGATTAAACCTATCAAATGGGTAAGTCAAGTTAGGCTGGGTCGAAAATTGTCTAATCCAAATGACTCATTTAACCTATTTTGACCCATTTCCATAACATACAAATCTAATGTTTCATACTCGATTTAATTCATTGACTCGATCCATATTACTAAAACACTTCTATATTTAAGCCAATCTAGACAAATGCATACCCAAATTGATGTAAGAGCATGAAATGAATGAGTGCGAGATCAAGGTACATGAAATGAATGAGTGTGAGATCAAGGGACAACGAGAAAGAATTATAAAGATGAGTTATGAACCCATTTAACACCCATATTAAATCTATTTATGACTACTAACCAAAAAAATAAATCTATTTATGACTTAGAGAGTTGATTTTACCCATTTATGACTCATATACCTAATACAATTAACTTATATAACTAGGGGTGTGCAACCGGACCGGGTCAACCTGGTTCCTGGATCGGCCCATCCAGAAAACAAGGTTGGGAACCAGTTCCGGTTGAAACCAGTTCCAACAACTCAGACCTTGTTTGAACCGGTCCGGGAACCGGTTCCAAGGGATTACCCACCCGGGAACCGGTTCAACCGGACCGGTTTGGGAACCGGTTAAGCCACCCCAAAAAAACAAAACGTGTAACCCTAATTTCTATCTTTACCTCTCTCTCTCACGAGTCTCACCCCCTTCGCGAAGCTACTGCTGCTTCTCCCCTGAGCCTCGTCCTTCGCGAAGCTGGGCGCCACCGCCGCTGCTTCTCCACCTGAGCCTCGTCCTTCGCGAAGCTGCTGTTGCTTCTCCGCCTGAGCCCCGTCCTTCGCAAAGCAGCTGCTGCTTCTCCACCTGAGCCCTGTCCCTTCGCGAAGCTGCTGCTACTTCTCCGCTTGAGCCTCGTCCATTCGCGAAGCTACTGCTGCTTCTCTGCCTGAGCCCCATCCTTCGCGAAGCTGGGCGCCACCGCGAGAAGCCGAGCCCCTGCTTCTGCCCGTCCTCAGCCCATTCGTCCGAGCCCCCTGCTCACCCGCGAGATTTGCAGCCGAGCCCCTGCTTATGCCCAGCAGCAACTCTAGCGTCGCCCACCTGCCTTCTATCCTCACCCACGAGATCTACTTCTGTCCTCAGCGTCGCCTGCTCGCTTGCCTTTTTTCCGCGACCTACAGCCGAGACTCCTCCACTGACGCCTCCACCCGCAGTCGCACCTTTGCTCGTCCGTGCCTCCCTCTGCCCGAGTGCTGATCCTGGTTCCATCCGACGCCGCCTCTGCCGCTCTCGTCGCACCCCTCGCGCTCGCACCACTGCCTCACGGTAACAACTTGACTGAGCTGAGCAAGTTCAATGTTTCCTTTAATCCATTGATATCTGGCGTGATCCCTGCGATAGGGTAGTTAGGTACGTTTGAGATAGAGTCCTTCCTCGGCGACCCTCTGTTGGTCCTTTAGTCTTTCCATAATCGAACACTTCATCCACCACTAAATCACACAAGATTAGGCCAGAAGAAGCCTCCGAAGTTTAGGGTATTTCCGGTACTCTTTGCTCTGGCTGTTGCTTTCTTATCATTCGAGATCTTATCATTCATACTTTTCTCGTCCATCAAGAGCCTGCTTGACTTACCTGGATACTTGGTAGAAGAAATAAAGTCTTCACTAGGTATTGTTCAGAAGCATTTAGATAAAATTATTCTTGGAGCATGCATCAGATTGCATACCTTTTTTCAGTCCAGATACTCTGATTTTGGGGGCAGGATAGTAACGATGTTCTAAACATAACATGAATTTGGACCTAGGATAGCGACAATCTTAGTATTATCAAATCTAAAGCTGAGAATATATGTGCTGCACACATGGGTTGGTGTGACAATCCCCCTTATTTTAGCCCCTGAGGTACTTTTTTTAGACTAAGGTAATCACTTGGCAGGTTTGACATACTGGCATATGCAATAGAATACTACTATAGCAAGTTCTACTTTTAAATTGTTTGTGTGCAAGAATTTTTGCATCTAATATGTATACTTCATTACATTATCTGCAGGTACATATCCTCAGCAATATAACATTTTGTTCGAGAATCTTGGAGAGACAAGTTCTACTCTCTTTCTTTTCCTTTTCTAGTGATGTTATGAGGTACAAATTATTTGCTACAACGGTGGATGTGCTTATGCTGATCGATATGAGTGTTAAACGCTTTATTTTAAATATGAGTGTTGTACATCAATTTTGGCAAAACAGGTTCCAATATAAATAGGGTTGACCTTGTTCCCGGACCGGAAAAATAGGGTGGGTTGGGAACAGGGTCCAAAAAAAGAGAAATGGTTATAACATGGTCGGGAACAGGGTCCAGGTCTAGACCCTACTCACCCTGGACCCGATCACCCCTAAGATGAATTGTCATTGAAGCCAAAAAGGCTATTATCTACACTCGATCTCAAGCAAGAAGAAAGGAGGTCAGGTGTTCGAACTTTAGATCTCAATGTGGAGGAAGACATATAAAGATGTCCCGAGCATTAGACTGTCCATCTTACGTAGACATGAAACAAAGTTTCGTTTTCCGAATGAAAGGAAGAATGATCATCACCATTGTTATCATAAAGACTAAATGTATCGATGCCGAAATTAGACAACTCGACATGAAATTATTTCCTCGTGAGATAAAGGTCACACCAAGACAGAACGCACTTCACATCTATCAAAGGAATTGCTAGTCCGTTCGTGGGGTGGAGGAGAGTACATTCTTTTTCTTCTCCCCTAAGGAATGACGTTCAATTGACTTTGCTAATGAGGCCTACTTTCACTCCCACATCTCTTGGGGTACATGCTTACTATCATGACCGTATTTCCTCCTCGTTATATATTAAAATGTTTAAAAACCAGTACAACAAGAAAAATATTGTTCAAGGCGTCACTTACTTATTATAGGAAACATAGAAAGAAGAACGTAGCACCCATACACTCCTTCGAGTTTGTGCCCCCCATTAATAAAATCCAACCTCATTCCGTTCCATCTTTTGGAACTTCGTCGGATCATCAATAGAATTTTACAAGAAGTGTATGCTAGCAGAGTGGCGAGGCTTGCATCCTCAAACACACACTTCGTCAGATCATCAGTAAAATTTAAGAAGAAGTGTATGTTGGATGCACAATTGCGCAATCCCAAAATCTCCATAACTAGAACAAGAATATACATAATTGAGTAGAAAGATTAACGCACATGTTTTTGGGATTCATCGTTCTTGAAGCGGAAGCGGAAACTGTGTTCCACACGCAAGTCCTTCTCCTCTATTGTCCTCTGTATCACTACCTCAATGAGGCAGCCCCTCTCACCTTTAGTGTTAGGTTAATGCTCTTTATGTGAGGATACATGTGAGAATTATGGTTAGAAGAGAGACTTGAGCACTATTTATAAAATTTCCAACTAGGCCTCCTCATTACGGGCTAAGCTCAACTTGGCCCACATTAGCTAGCCCTATATTATACTAATTAAGAAACATTTTATTTCACTTTAGACCAAACCCTGTTTACAGTAACCGTAAAAAGGTAAATTACAATATCAATTAATGTAGCCCACATCAGAAAAACTCTTATATTCTCTCATTTGGGCTATATTAATTGAAATTGTACCGTATGTGCGCATATTGGTCAAGATATAATTCTTAATAGTCAATCATATCCCATAAAGTCTCAAACACTGAATCATGGCGGTAATTGCATGTATACACATAGAGCCTTCCATAGTCATGTATGATCTCAACTTTATTGATATTGATTCAATATGGTAATGTGGCAAATGAATAACATCTCTCATAGAGAAATCCCATTTGTCAGTTACCATTCTCTTACCTTAAGTGTCACAAAAATTTGTGCCACTAGAGGATGTATTTATGGTTTCAATGAACCAACATATGCCTTGTTCTTACGGTTAACCTTTCTTTATGTATAACAAGGCATATGCACAAGGCTAATAATTGGATGCCCCTAGCCTTCACTCAAGGTTTATACAGTACCTTAAGACTTTATCAATATGTATTCAACATAATAACAACACATTTAAAATATTTTATGAATGCAAAAGTTGATACATATCAAACTATTATAAAGTGTAACGAACACATATGAAACTTTTATCAGAGTAAAGCCAAAATAGCTTCCACTAAACAATAGCATCTCATGATGCTTTTAAGCCCATGCTAATAACATGTCATTCAAATACACATGGACATAGGCCTTTAATTAGTGGATCTTCAACCATATCATCTGTGAAAATATGTTATATTACTACATCACCTTTCTGTACCGTTTCCTTTTGGTTAAAAATTTTGACTGCCATATATTTAGACCCCTTGAGACCTCTGTAGTAAATAAATAATACTACAAATTTGTTATTTCAATACAACCATATGTGTATATCCATAAAGTTAAAATGGTCAACTCCTTCATGAGGTTCCGGAGCCTAATAGCCCAAGTAACAACCTAAAAGAATGTTACTAACGCTGCTTACATAGTAAAAAATGGTATAGAACTTTATTTACCGCACTTCCTATTAACATAAATATCTATTCTATTATTGATCTCATGTCATCATAACAGCCAGCAAAGTTTACATCTAAATACCTTACTAACTACAAGAATTGAACATGTTTGTAAATTAACATATAATCTCTTGTTCTCTTTAAGTATCTCAAAACCTTTTTGTTAGCAACTCAGTGATCACGTCCTAAATTTGACTGATATTTGCTTAGAAGTCTCATCACAAAGACGATATTTAGTTTAGTGCAAATTCGAGCATACATTATACTTTTAAGTGCACTGACACAAGGCACATCATTTAATTAGATTTTCTCAATGTCTAAATAAGGACAATATGATAGATTCGGTTCATCACCCTTAACAATATGATCAATTCCTAGCTTGCAATGATGTATATTGAATATTTCCAAAATATGATCAGCAAATGTCCTCTGAGATAAATCTAATAAAATATGGCGAGAACAATCTTTACGGATTGCAGTGCAAAGAATAAGAGAGAGAAATATCATGTATATAGAGTATGAGAAAAATAAATTTCCTCTCACTGACCTTGCAGTATATATATTTAATTACTCTATTCCCCATTGAACAAAACAACAACACTATGAAACTTTAATAATATAGTCTGGAAACTTGCTTAAGATCATGAATAAGACTTTTCAGTCTACACACAAGTTTACTTAAATCATCTGCTACAAAATTCTTTAGTTGCACTATATAGATTTTGTATCTATTTGACGTAAGTCTATAACAAGAAGAGCTATTAATACCACGTTCGCTCTAAAAGAATCTTTAAAAATACTAGAAAGAAATAATTATTTTTCATTATAAATTATCCACCATTCTTTTAGAGTGAAAACTTTAACTATCAGTTTAGCTATAAACTCCACAATCTTTCTTTGAAATCTTTTTAGTTTTGTATGCCTAATTGCAACTAATGAATTTGTGATCTTTAAGCAAGTTAGTAAGTTTCCAAACAATGTTTCATAAATTGCATATTGCCTTTTATGGCATCTAATCACATACTTAATTGAGAATAAGGTACAATATTTATATATAAGTCGATAAATCAACCATGTAGAGGATATTGCAGTCATGTTCTCACAAATAAACTATATAGTCTGATGGTATAACTAACCGTCTTTCCCTAGCAAATCTCCTAAATAAAGCTATAACCACTTCGTTTTGCACTTGAGAGGTTTGAGAAATTTCATTATAAACCATATCAAGAATAGTACCTTAAATCTCAACAAGTTTAGTTTATAGTACAGGAGATTCCATAATTGTCTGTACCACAATTATCTGTATAGGCAAAGACAAATCACAATGATTTTTCATCGTACTATTATTCTTAATAGTCTGAGAGTAACTATCCTCTACAATTATATCGAACTGTAGAAACTTAACAATATGTGATTTCATAATTCTTTTTTTTTTTTTTTGTAATCCAAGGAACTCCGTAAGCCAGCTGGCAAGTAAACCCTGGGGGAGCGACTGCAGGACCCATCACCACATACTCCAAGTAAGAATCCCTAACGACGCATCTAGGATTCGAATTTCTCCTCTTCGTGAGGAGGAAAGAGCCCGAGCCAGCTACGCCACTAAGGGCGGTAGTGATTCCATAATTCTTTTTTTTTTTTTGTTACCCAGGGAACCCCGTACAGCCGATAGCCGGCGGGTAAACCTTGAAGCGACGTTAGTGGAAGACCCACCACCCCGACGCCGCACTTAAAACCCCGTGCATCCAGCGGGATTCGAACTCCTCACCTTCTCGCAAAGGATCAGCAGAGCCTTATCCAACTAAGCCACCTCAGGCAGTGGTGTGATTCCATAATTCTTATATCTTCTTTAGGGTCATAAAATCAATACCCTTTTGAATAATCTATGTAAGATACAAAATAATTCCGAGTTATTCTAAATTCTAACACACTTAATATTGGATTAGATAACCTCACTTCTACATGACACCTCTACATTTAATATGATTTAAGTTAAAATTATGTTCAATCCATAATTCAAAAGAAGTTTAGGGGACAACTTTTGTAGGAAATACCTTTTGTATGTGAAAATGTTACTTTCAAAATATCAACCTACAGTAAACCGATAAATTAGTCTTGCTCATCACCATGTTAATTGTTGTGCAATTACGTCTTTTGGAAAAATCATTTTATCAGGATTTTCAAGCATGGTAAATTACGTTACTACCCCAGAATTTACCTAGTTTTTGACAAATGACCCTTTAAACTATTCTGCATTATCATACTTGCTAAAATACGCACGATCACTATTAAGCCTGGCAACCTTTAAGACTAATTTTAATTGATTTATTCTTTACCTCGGTCATTTTACTTAATTATTCCTTAAACAAAAATTTGTGGAAACAATATTTTCAACCCTATATAAGATGTACATATCATTAGGACTTAAACACAATCTTTGCAGATGTGTCATAATTTCGGTATTAGACAAGATATAATTTCAAGCCACTAAGGCTTTCATCATCTGCCTAGTAATGCAGCTCGCAGGCAAACCGTTTTTCAAGTGTTCTTAAAAGGAACACTTCATGGACAGTAAGCAAATTTTATTGTTCTTTTTTCAAGTAGCAAATTATATGTCAACTACTTAAAATTTAAAGTAGTAAAAACCTTAATAATAATTGAGTTATTAATTATAGAAAATGTGACTGAAAAAACAAGTAATGTATATAATTAGCATCATGTGAGCACTGTGTAACTTGACGTACAAGTACACATCCAGAGAGTTACATGCATAATCATATAATCATCTTTGGGCAGAATATATCACATGCAGTTGTACACTCCTCACATAATAGCGGTTATGAGAATATATTCTAATTTTCGTGAATTTATCACCTTTAGGCATATGAACAATAAGGATCAGTCACTCCTCCACCACACCATTATGTATCCCTTCATGAACTAATACACAATCACCTCATTTGGGAGTATGACAACGCATTAGACCATGAGACATCTCAATTATTATACGAGACTGATATTTCTCAAACCCAATCAAACGTGCAACTTTGGCGGTCACTACTCAATTGAATTCTTGAAACTCTCTCATACTAGAGATATAAAATTTACTTCTTACATACATCATATATATGTGATTTTAACTTTAGTGATAGAAGCAGTAAATCACTAAAATCATATATCATGCTAATTACATTATTTATTTATTAATAAAAATCAACCATTTGTGTATATGTATATATAAAGAACCTGAAAAACATACTTCAATGAGATCATCGATCATAGCAACACAAGAAACTTCTCATAACAGAGAAGAAAGCATATCTTATGCACCCCGATTACAGATTACTAAAATAACATAAAAGAATGTTGATTTAGAGAATCTATCACAAGTTAACATCAATAACAATACATGATACCACAGATCGACACGCCTGACGGCTAATCCATTATAGCTCATGAGTTTCATAAGGCAAAACATGACTCCAATGTCAATAGTTGATTTACTAGCCAATTTTAAGTAACAAATTATCATTGCATCAACTAGGGACCTATAAATTGAGTCAAAACACATAACCAAATATTTAAACTATAACAATAGATACTATTACTCTGTGTAAATGTTGTCATATTTCTTAACCATTAACAAAAATGTTCAACTTGATAAACATTAACCAGTGACCAGATGAGTTTAAATACAATATCCAATTTAATTGACATGTATTACCCACATCAGTAATGTGTTAATTAGTACAATCAGTTTGGTCACAAGTTCTAAAGACGTCCATCATTAAAGGTTATCAGCGTGTAAAGGAATATGCTTAAATAACAAAAGTTTCATATTCTCATTACTTCAATACATAATTCAATTACCATCCCATAATGATTGTATTTCATTAAACCAGCTATAGTTCATAATAAAGTTTAATTTTTTTTTTATATTAATGAATCACATTTTTATAATATTTATGTGATAACATACTTATAACCCAATACTTGTATTTCTAAAATCACAGAAAATACAAGAAAAATATACAAAAATACACTAAAAATACGAGTATTTAGGGTTTTGTATGTATTTTTATATCTATAAAACCAACAAACATGTAAAATAAATACATCACAAGATAGAGAATGGCCATACGAGTCCAATGCCACCAACCATGTGCCCATCGAAGCTCCCATGCGCTCGCACATGCCACCTAAGTGTGCAGTGCGTGGAGCTCACGTGCGAACAAAGTTGATTGGTTAAAATTGGTCCGGCCGGAATTGGTCCGACTAGTTCCTGGCTCGACCATCCGGTCTAGCTGTCCGGTCCGGTCAACAGTTGACTAGGTTGGGTCGGTCAACGGGTCGGGTCGGATCCTCAGTCAGGTCGGGTCGGGTCGGTCAACGGTCACGAGTCAGTCAATGACGTCAGCCTTGCGCGTGCGTCGCACGTGCGAGCTGCGCCTCATGCATGGGAGTGCGTGAGGGCGTGTGACCGCATGTGGGGCGCATCTCCGATGCCCTGGCCGTGCGTGCATTCTCCTCCGGTGACGCCCCGCCCACGGTCTTGCTCGTCTTGATGAGCTTAGTCCGAATTTGTGATTTAATTTTATATTTATTAAACAAAAAATCATGACAATCACAAATTATGGCAAAACTTCTATGCATTCGAGTTCTAGGGTTATGGTTGCTTTGATATCATATGTTGGATGCACAATTGCGCAATCCCAAGATCTCCATAACCCGAATAAGAACATGTATAATTGAGTAGAAAGATTAACGCACCTGTTTTTAGGATCCATCGTTCTTGAAGCGGAAGCGGAAACTGATGTTCCACGCGCAAGTGATTCTCCTTTATTGCCTTCTGTATCACTGGCTCGATGAGGCGACCCCCCTCACTTTTAGCGTTAGGTTAATACTCATTATGCGATGATACATGTGAGAATTAGGATTAGAAGAGAGATTTGAACATTATTTATAGAATTTCCAACTAGGCCCCTTCATTACGGGCTAGGCTCAACTCGGCCCCCACTAGCCAGCCCCATATTAGACTAATTAAGAAACATTTTATCTCACCTTAGACCAAACCTCGTTTTATAGTAACCGTAAAACGGTAAATTACAATATCAATTAATGTAGCGCACATAAAAAAAACTCTTACAGTGTATGCTAGCAGAGTGGCGAGGCTTGCATCCTCACACACACACACACATCCCTTTAGAGCTGAAAATGTTTAGATATAGAGGGGGGCATTTTTCCAAGTAACTATACTCAACGACACTAAGTCACATTAAGAACCTGAGTGCCGATAGACTAAAATGCCACACAACTCTTCTCAGTAGAGACTAACCTGTGATCCATCCTCCAGATTTAGTTGCGTTGTTTGACCTTGATTGTTGCGACACGCTCTTGAAATTGGAAATATTTTTTTTAAAAGATTAATAATAAAAACTCCAAATCATGTTTGTTTTAACACAAATATCTTGAGATGTTTCTGTGTCACTTAAAATTTTAAAAGTTATCTACCGTGATATAAATATCTTAATTTTAATTTCAAATTTATACAAGTGTGACAAACATGATAAGGTGTGTGTAAAAATTTTAAATTTCCCTAACATAAAAAAAAAAAAAAAAAATTGGGATATTTGTGTGAAATTTGAGATTTTTTTAAATAGTATTTTCTCCTTTCAAAATGGTTTGATAGCTTCTCTTTCCATTCAAGACCTTTTCTTTGTTTTTCTTCTATTCTATATAATAGTCAGAATGGGCTTCGAAAGAAGGAAAGCTTGAATACCAACGGGTGTCTATTATTGACCTCACACTATGCGGTGAAGTGAGAGCTTTTCTTTTAAATAGTCTAACCTTTTGAGGTTCATGGGAGACTCCTAATGGCCCTTGTCAATGATATTCCTCAAGCATGTGAAGGTAAAATTAGATGGTTAGATCTCTATAGGATTCTAACAAAAACAATGTGAGAGAATAGTAAAGATTTATAGTGATGTCTTTAAAAAATACCCAAGTGCGTGAGAAATATGTAAAATACGACCATAGGATCTATAAGTATGCTTGATTCTAAATGAGTGAAAAAACAATACGAATGAGCCAAAGTGTCTCAAATCATTTGAATATAGAGTTGCGATTAACCTTACATATAAAACGAAAGTGTTTCATACTACATACGTCTTTGTCGTGTCATGAATGAATTATTTAAGTGCCCCTTCCTCGAATCTTCGTAGGATAGAGCTGAAATCGGAAGACGGTCCTAGCGTGAGGCCGTGACCATCACTTATGCCGCGGCACAACCACCCAAAGATGTATCTCAGGCTGACAATGAAAAGTTGTGGAAGCTGTACTTGCGTACTTCCGTCTGATATTTCTCCTACTTCTTTCTCTTCTTTCTTGTTGTCTCCATCAGCTTTAGGATTCGATCCGAGTGGTTAGGCAATTTGTGGATCTTCTACATCAAGATGCTGATCTTTGACTTCGAAGCGCGTCCCGTGCCGATGCTAACACATACCCGCTTTTACCTATGCAGAGCAGATAGAGACATGCTAAAGGAAGGAGGATCTTTTAACTTAAGTGATTTAACAACTTCGTTGATAAGAGCCAGGTGGCGTCTAAGTCGTGCATCATATGTGAATATATAATTGCTCGAGTGTCGGCAATATTTAAGCATTTACGACTATGAACAATGTCGGGGATAATAACCAAGAATGTTTTAAATTATTATACGGATGTTAATTCAATCCTAAGATTTTCAATTTAGCTAATTAAATCCTAAAACCGAGAATTGTTCACACCAATCGCGTCTCTTGCCTCCAATCAGCAAGAGTTGCTAGCCACCGGCTGCAGCCCAGGGTCCCCCACCGACCATCCTCCAGCCTCATTGGCGGCGGTGAGGACTTGCAACCCTTTATCCTTTTTTTTTTCTTGAATTTACCATGTTTTAAATTTTAATTTAAATGAAAGTTGTATTAAAAATCACATTTAGACCAAACGATTTCATTTTAGTCATGTCCTTGAAATAAATAAATAAATTATGTCAATATTTTCTGTTAACCAAATTGGATGGAGTTGACGGGAAGGCCCAATTGAACCAATTTAATAAATTTTAGGGCTTAATTATATATTTTTGTAAATTTTAGGACTCAATTGAGTTGATACAGGATTTTTAGCAAACGTGTTAGTAATAGGTAAAATGTTGAGATTAGGGTTTTCGATTGCAACAAAATTATTTTCTCAACCAAAAAATGTCGTTTTTCGTTTTTTTCCTTGAGGAGGACTTGTCAGAGCAATACAAGAAGGAGAGACTCAAACTAATGGTCCAGCTAGTGTGGGTGAGTTTGATTATAATCGTAGGTGCACTAGTCTACAGCCTTACCATTCCTTATCTTAGGAAGAAGACTCTGTAAGCTCATGCTGTAGAAGTAGGAAGTAATGGTGTTGTTGATACAAGGGAGGTTGGTCTCTAGTTGGGCCATTAGGATCATTGTGTTCTTTTTTAAGAGGAACTTTTTTCCTGAGGAAGAGGATTCTTTATCTTATTTTTGGATTGAGCAAATTAAGCCAATCTAGGAAAATGCATTACCCAAATTGATGTAAAAGCATGGAATGAATGAGCACGAGATGAGGGAGGACGAGAAAGAATTATAAAGATGAGTTATGAACCCATTTAGCACCCGTATTAAATCTATTTATGAATCAGAGAGTTGACTTTACCCATTTATGACTCATATATCGAATACAACTAACCTATGTAACCTTAGCCCATCACATATGGGTCAAAGGAGTAAATTTATGATCCATTTTGATGGGTCTAGCTATAAGTAAGGGCGGGGCCTTGTTCAGATCGAAGGGTCTATTTGTTTCATGAAAAATGGACTATTTCCGGAAAATATTTTCTTAAAAGTCATTTTCCAGGAAAATGACAATATTTTCTGGTGTTCGGTTAAAACCTGAAAATGTTTCGAAAAATATTTTAAGGAAAATATTTTCTAAAACTTTATCACTTAGACACGCATCATTTACCGACCTATAAATCCATCAAATATGAACCTGCCTTTAAATCCGAGCAAACTTGGTTCGTATTTTTATTCCCTCATTGTCGCCAAACGCTCATCTACTTTAAAAAATGTTCGTATGGATTTTAAAAAGAAACAAAATAGAAAAGAAGCAAAGCATGTCAGCCCTAATGAGAATTTTCCAATTAAGTGGTATGTTCTCCCCCCGCGTCTTTTGTGTTCTAATAAACAAAAGAAAGAAGAAGTAAAGCATGTAGAGCCATTTGCTTAAGCAATGTATAACTACAGAGTAGAGTAAATAAAGAAAAAGGATAAGCAAGAATGCAGAGCACGAGCTTGATATCAACAAGCTTGAGGTTCGCCTAGCAACGGCCGACAACTAGCCAAGAAAGAAGAAGATGGGAAACAAATAAAAGAAAAAGAAAAAAGAGAAAAGAAATAGAAAAGAAAAAGGAAATTAAAAATAATTCGAATTAAACAAGAAAAGGAAAATTAAAAAATAATTCGAATAAACAAAGAAAAGAAGAAGAAGAAATGGGAGGAGGAAGTGAGGATTTGTAGAGGTATGAGATAAGAGAGATTATGTGAGGAAAATGTTTTTTACTTTTCGAAAATAGAAAACATTTTCCCTTGATTTAGAAATTTTTTTCCTTTTATGGAAAATATTTTCCTCAAGGAATTCATTTTCCGTGAAACGAACGCCGGAAAATCCGGAAAATATTTTTTCGGAAATTATTTTCCGCAAAATGAACGAAGCCTAAGTGAGGGCATGTAGACCATTGACCCCTATTAAGTGAGGGCATGTAGACCATTGACCCCTATCGGCCTTTCTCAGAAAATGAACAGCAAAAAAAAAATTTGAAAAATTATAAAAAATTCTAAAAAAACCTAAAATTTTTTGTATGATCGTACACATTAATGCCAACTGACATGCCAAATAAAACGATTGGCATCCACGTCCATAATTTCTGGTCAAAATTAATTGGAAAAACTACATTAAAAAATCGTCAAAAGATTTAGAACTAAATTGATTAAATTGAAAATTTAGGATTGAATTGTTCGCCGTATAATTAATTTAGGACTTTTGGACAAATTCATGGCAAACTATGATGTATGGATCCATGGATTAAGTGAATGGATCTTCGAACACACTAAAGTTTTAACTAGTATCTCTATAAAGACTCGGATACTCACTTACATTTAGAGGCCGGACTCGAGTTATAATCAGATGAACTGTCATTGAAGCCAAAAAGGCTATTATCTACACTCGATCTCAAGCAAGAAGAAAGGAGGTCGGGTGTTCGAACTTTAGATCTCAATGTGGAGGAAGAGATGCAAAGGTGTCCCGAGCATTAGACTGGCCATCTTACGTAGACATGAAACAAAGTTTTGTTTTCCGAATAAAAGGAAGAATGATTATCACCATCGTTATCATAAAGACTGAATGTATCGATGCCAAAATTAGACAATTCGACAGGAAATTATTTCCTCGTGAGATAAAGGTCACACCAAGACAGAACGCGCTTCACATCTATCCAAGGAATTGCTAGTCCGTTCGTGGTGTGGAGGAGAGTACATTCTTTTTCTTCTCCCCCAAGGAATGACATTCAATTGACTTTGCTAATGAGGCCTACTTTCACTCCCACATCTCTTGGGGTACATGCTTACTATCATGACCGTATTTCCTCCTCGTTATATATTAAAATGTTTAAAAACCAGTACAACAAGAAAAATATTGTTCAAGGCGTCACTTACTTATTACAGGAAACATAGAAAGAAGAACGTAGCACCCATAAACTCCTTCGAGTCTGTGCCCCCCATTAATCAAATCCAACCTCATTCCGTTCCATCTTTTGGAACTTCGTCGGATCATCAATAGAATTTAACAAGAAGTGTATGCTAGCAGAGTGGCGAGGCTTGCATCCTCAAACACACACTTCATCGGATCATCAATAAAATTTAACAGGAAGTGTATGCTAGCAGAGTGGCGAGGCTTGCATCCTCTCACACACACACACATCCCTTTATAGCTGAAAATGTTTTTTTTTTTTTTTGATGACCCAGGGAACCCCGTAAGCCGACAGCCGGTGGGCAAACCCTGGGGTGACGCTAGCAGAGGACCCACCATCCCGACATCGCGCTTAAGATCTCGTGCGGCCAGCGAGATTCGAACTCCTCTCCTCCTCGCAAAGGATTATGAGAGCCTTATCCAACTGTGTCACCGCAGGTAGTGGTTTTAAAGCTGAAAATGTTTAGATATAGAGGGGGGCATTTTTCCAAGTAACTATACTCAATGACACTAAGTCACTGAGAACCTGAGTGCCGACAAAGTACAATGCCACACACCTCTTCTCAGTAGAGACTAACCTGTGATCCATCCTCCAGATTCAGCTGCGTTGTTATCTTCTTCCTCCTGTTATATTAAATACTGTCCAAAAGCATGGCCCTTTCTGCGCACAATAGCAATGCCAAGATGCTGTAAATAGAAACAAAAATGATATCTACATAACTATCCATCATCTTTCAATAGTGGGATAGAGGCACAAATTAAAAGGAGTCAAAAGTTCCTTTTAACAGCTAAAAATTGCCCAAAGTTTGTAAACCACAATCCTTCCCATGATTTTCCATTTCATCTTAGGAGGTGCAAAAACTCCGGACCATTCCACGTTGGTCCTAAGCTAGTGAACATAAGGGCAAAGTAGGTCCCCACTGTGTCCAATGTCAAAGAATATCTGTGAAATGGTGCTCTTTGTGCTCAAAATACTACCTAGTCACGTTGAGTGTATTGCCTGTTGATACATGTCTATCAAGTATTAACTGTCAACCTCAGCCTATTTTGATTCTCTATTCTCTAGGTTTGATACAGTATACCCTGGAGCCAATATGCTCCACTTCTAGTCCAGCTTCCTCACAACCATTAAAGAAGAGAGACTCATCTTCTTTTCCAATTCTGCGTCGCCAACTCATAAGAAATGCCGGCTGTGGAATCCCAACATAAGATCCTGCTGCAAAAAAATGGAGAAGAACCAGTGAAAAAAAATGACACCCCAGCTAAAACCAGAAGAGGCATGTGCATAATTACCTTTCTGACTGGTCTCCATGACATCAGCCCTGTCAGCTCTTGGCTTATAATTTTTCAGGAGAAAGCAGAGAGTCGTTATCAGTTTCTGGTACTGCTTCACATCTTCAGAGAATCATAAAAAGTAAATAGGTTGAACATGTAATATTGAATAATGTGCAGGAAAATGCTCATAATTCACTATTGATAATAAAAACATTTTCCCTAGAATAATTATCCCAAGAGATAAAACAACAGTGAATTAGGAAGATATACTCTGATTGCTGATTTTTTTAGAATCAAAAGAATTTAAAGCCAAAAGTTGCAGATGTAAAGATAATGTTCCTCCATGAATTTGGGGAAAAAGAAAAAGAAAAAGATACAGACAAAATCTTCTAGTCAGATATAAGGGAGAGGACAGTTCGCAATCACAAAGTGAGTTGGTATTTCATAAGCCAAGAGAACCTTTCATTGTCACATATATGCTAAACACAAAACTAGAGCGTTACAGGAAGGAGAAGTACGCCAGAGAATGAAGTTTTAAGTTCCTCTCAAATTTATGGAAAACAAGGGAAAGAGAAGCCATGATGAGCAGGGCTGCAGGTGTCAATGCCAAAAGGGCATAGCAGTGGCTTATCAAACGGAATTCCCCAAGATGACATAAAATTTGAATGCTACATTTCCAGATCAGCTGTACCATCTTAAGGAAGTTCCTATCATGCATTTGGACAGTTTGAACCAAACCTAAAGTCAAGTATCAAAATACACGATGATCATTCTTCAAACCAACAATCATATTTATCTTACAGCGCACAGCACTAACACATGGCTCCAAGCATATCAAAGACCTAAAATCAAACTTTCAAAAAACAACTGCAAAAAACAACTTAGAACTCAAGACTGCTTTGCAAAATGTTGCCACATCTGCTAGCTCCTATCAATCATAAAAATAAGAACCCTTGCTCTCTGCGGTGATTTCTCCATAGACTCTTGGCCCCTTAACCTTGATAGCTATGTCATCTCTTCATTTGGCATATATATTCAACATTATGACAACCACAGAGCCACTAACTAATGAAAGACAGCTTAGAAACTTACATAACAAAATGTCACTAGCAATGACCAGGTCCCAATGTGGTTCACCAACAGGAAAGGTGTCTCCCCATGAATCTGAAATGTAAAGCCTATTTATCATCCTCAATGAAACAATGGAAACCGATAAAAAAGATGCATCACATCTAAGTAGTATCAGCATTGCCAGCCTAAAAGAAGCTTCCATATAACTTTTTCAAGAAAAAAGAGGATGAGTATGGCAGGGAGCCAAATCCATCTCCTTTACAGAAAGCTATGATGATCAAAGTACGCAACCAAAGAACTCACTAACAGATATAAATTTTCCTGAACTTAATAGGGGCATTCATGCATAAATAATTTAATTCGCATGAAGAAACTGACTACCTAGAACAATCATTATCTGTCAGAATATGCCAGGTTATAACTTCCTCCGGAGGCTGGTTAACAGCCGTTAAGATGAACGTAGGAATTTTGTTGAGGGTTCGATAAGGGACACTCACGTTTTATATGAGGAAGGACAGGTGTAATTCCATTAATCTTGCAGTTATGCGCTATATTCTCTTCAATCTCCAGGTCATCATAGTCTGATGTGGTGATGTCAAGACTAAAAGATTTTTGCAGAAAGATGGCCAGAGCTCCAGTTCCACTGCCATTGAGTCGCTAAATTAAGATCTAAAACCAAAGCTCCTTGTGTTGGAGTATGTATGAAGATGTAAAGTACCAAAAGCAGCTGTATCATTTGCGGGTACAAAATCAAAGGATATTAAACCAACGGCTCAGGACATTGCGGATACTTGAGAAAATTATTTCTTGAAAATAATGAAGGAACTCAGAACTTTAGGGAATTAGAAGCACCAATTATCACCCTTTTTGTTACATGAAGATTTCATGCTCAGAGACTCATTCATTATGGCAACCAGATAGTCTAGACAACAAGACAATCGATATGCACCTGCCGAGCTCAATGATGTGCCGTCCTTCTATCCATGTCTGGTGCTGAACTAACCATTCAGCAAATGCGAACGTCCCTGGCCATAAAAGATTAGCATTCAGCTGGTGGAACGAAAACTCCCGGATGACCAAATCCTGCACAAGCAATGCACATGAGGAACCGCTCAAGACCATAAAACCCTCACAAGCTGCAGAAAAGAGCGCTCTAACAAAAACAAGAACAAGGAAAATAGAGTCCACAAAAAGTTGGCACCAATTGCAATAAGAAAAATTTGCATCAGACAAACTGTCTTGAGAACTGTCATGCCCATTGTTCAGAAACCTCCACATCTTCCCAATCCCAACGAGTTATTCCATATACCGACTACAACCCCCGACCCATCACCAATGGCAATAAGAAACTTCTGCATCAGACAAATTGCCTCGAGAACCAATTTGCCCATCATTCAGAAACCTCCATATTTTCCCAATCCCAAAGAATTGTTCAACACATGAACCACAACCACCATATCTCTGTTCCTATCCACAAACCGGCACAATGAGGCAGTCCGGCATGAATCGGATAGTTCTTGCTAATGCTTATCTCTATCCCCCGCAAATTTAAAACCCACAAAAATTTTAATCCCTTCGAGCAATCGTGCGCCCAAGCAAGAGCCAACGGACCCAACTTTCACTCAGATTCATACATGAGAGGTCAAAAACTGTCAAAACATCGGAAGGGCGATCAAGAACGAAAGGTATGACCATTCCAGGAAACTGGTGCATCCTCTCCGCGTAGCTCTGCGGAGTCTCGGACTCGGACTCATGCTGTTCCTCTGCGACACAAATTGTGCAGCTTGTCAATCGATGATGATGATGCTGAACCAGAGAAGCCCAGAGAGAGAGAGAGAGAGAGAGAGAGAGAGAGAGAACCAGAGGAAGAGTCGTCAGGGTCGGCGAAGAGAGAAGACGGCGAGAAGAGAGCTATGTCCATCCTCAGGGGAGCTGGGGGGCTTTGCACGACCAAATCTCGCCTCGGACGAGCAGCGGCGGAGGAGTTGGAATGTCTTATAAATTACAATCGCATACTTTTAACTTCATTATACTTACATGATTCTTCATATTTGAGATATCAATTGAAATTTTAAGCGTGCAAACTATACTTATATCTGTTCAAAAAAAAAAAAAACTATACTTATATACTTACAATATCATCATGTTTAATTTGTCATCCGCGTGCAAGCCATAATTATCATCCCAAGTTACTATTAGCTATAGATTGTAGGGTGTTGGGAATAACGGATCCCCGAAAACCGGATTCGACACTAAATCGAACCCCTAAATCAATGCGGAAGACGAAACCCGGGAAAATCACGTATTACCGATCGTAAAGTACACCACGGATTCGAGCGTACGCTTGTTAGCCACAGATTAAACACCAATCTTTGAAGACCGAGGAAAAATTCGATTCGATAATGTCAATTTGCGCTTGAAAAGGAAACGGCGTCGCCTTGAGCGTTTGGAGGAAAAAGGAGGGAGAGGAACGTACGTTGGAATTGTCTTAAAAGGTGTCTTTGCCTTTCTCTCTCCTCCCTTTATACCTTCCCCATTCACGAGCCCTATTCCCGTGGGCCGGCCTTTTGGGCCCAACTTGGGCGGATGGGCCAACTCAGAGCCCATCAATAAAGAAAATCCATCATCTCCCACTCGCACACTGGTGGTCCAAAACCAACATGGGCGGACAAGCGCCTTCTCAACCCCATCGTAGAAAAATCCATCAAAGACTCTCACTTAACATGGTGGGCCGAATGTAATCCTCTTTTCCTCTCTTCAATATTCATACCGGTGAATAATCCATGCGACCAAAGATACTTTGAGAGCTCGTTCTTTATACATCCGTTAGGAATATATAGCAGCTCATAATAGGCATCACATCCCGAGTAGATTTAGTATGCGATGCTACTTCCTGATCGATCGATCACATTTATATCTCTCTTGATCTCTTTTAAATAATGATATATATATTGTATTCACAATTATGATTATCATAAAGACAGTCATAATTGGTTAACCGGTGAATACAAAACTACAATGTGATTCTCCAAAATCGATCTTCTTCTTTCCTTCAAACTCTCAATTTCAGTCCAGCTTGCTTTTCTAGAAATGCCCCATTAGATCGAACCAAACTCATGACCATTGGCAACATCCTAAGATAGTAAACATTAAATAGAAATCTTGAGAATAAATAAGAGTCATAAGGGGACTAAGAATTTAGGAACTCTTTTCCTCAAGAGTCTCACACGACATAAAAGTTGAGATCAAACTTTTGCCACTCTTATTGGTCGTCTCATGCATACGTAGTATGAAATACGTATTACGGTATTAACTCCTTTCCCATGGAGCGTATGTCTACACTTTCAATACCGTACAGATGATAGTTCAGACATACCCAATGTCTAACTTGAGTTCATGTATCTACTTATTCACAAAATTCATCAGAACTCACATCTGGCTTCATAGACAGATAAAGTAAAATATGTGGGGTATTTTACTTTCGGACATAGTAAGTATTATGTCCTCATCTTAACACCCGCTTAAGGCGACATACGTATTTTAAGCTTGAGCTCTCGATTATCACCTAGATAATAAGCTTAAAAACAGTCTCATCTCTATTTATCACACAAGAAATAGGCGATTACCCGTGTGAGTGGGCTAATCTTATATCTATCCGACATACTTCTCAACTTAAAATAATGCACTGAGCATTAAGATGCATAAAGATCAAACAAAGATTCATAGGCATTAATGATGAAAACACAAATTCATCAAATTGAGAACATTTAGGGAAATTACAATATTCAGTACATTAGCATATACGCAATCCTAG
Source organism: Eucalyptus brandiana (assembly GCA_014182725.1). Taxonomy (NCBI): domain Eukaryota; kingdom Viridiplantae; phylum Streptophyta; class Magnoliopsida; order Myrtales; family Myrtaceae; genus Eucalyptus; species Eucalyptus brandiana. Next base: position 15,443,338 of record CM024668.1, read on the forward strand.
AGATTTCATATGGCCACAAAAAACACATCTCTAAGTATTGGCTTTGTCATAGGATCTGCTACCATTCTATGCGTAGATATGTATCTTTGTAAGTTCACTTTCTTTCGTGCAACCATATCTTTGACAAAATTATACTTGGTATCTATATGTTTGGTCTTGCCATGATATTTTGGATCTTTGGTGTACGCTTTCGCTTGGTTATCACAGTTAACCAATAACAAATCTGCAGCACTTCCAATAACACCTAAATGATCCAAAAATCTCTAAAGCCAAACATCTTCTTATACTACTGCTGATAATGCCACGAACTCATTTTCATCGTGGACAAGGCTATGCATGTTTGTTTTTTACAGCTCCAACATATGGTGCCATCATTCAGTAAGAAAAACAAACCCAGAGGTAGATTTCCTTTCATTTAAATCTCCTCCCCAATCAGCATCAGGATAGCCTTAGAGTCGCAGATCCTTTCCTTGATAGCTCAGCGTATAATCAGCAGTCCCTTTTAGATACCTCAGTATTCTTTTAACGGCTTTCCATTGTGCTGGACCTGGATTGGATTGGTATCTACTCACCATTCCAACTGTAAAACATATGCCAAGTTTTGTACACATCATAGTGTACATCAAGCTCCCAACAGCACTAGCATAAGGAACATATTTCATTTGTTCCTTCTCTTGTGGAGTCCCTGGACACAGTCTATGGCTCAATCCTTCACCTTTTACAATAGGAGTGTCTATGGGTCTACAATCTTGCATACGAAATCGTTCAAGAACCTTATTTATATAGGTTTCTTGCGAAAGAGACAACGATCTCTTCGAATGATTTCTTGAAATCTTAACTCCAAGAATGTATGCAGCCTTACCCATATCCTTCATCTTAAAGTTAGAAGACAACTATCTCTTGACAGCATTGACAAACTCCATATTACTTCTGGCAATCAGTATATCATCAACATATAATAATATGATCACAAATTGATCCTTGGATCTTTTGATATATATACAATGATCCCCATCAATCATTGTAAAATCATATGCCATTATGGCATTATGAAAAACGTATATACCATTATCTTGATGACTGCTTAAGGCCATATGTCGATCTCAAAAGTCGACATACCTTACCTTCTTGGCCTTCCACTATGAAACCAGCAGGTTGTTCCATATATAGTTTTTCCTCTAGTTCTCCATTGAGGAAAGCAGTCTTTACATCCATTTGATGTAACTCAAGATCCATACTAACCATTATTGCCAGAATAATGCGAATCGAGGTAAATCTCACTACAGGAGAAAATGTATCTTTATAATCAATTTCTTCCTATTGATTATACCCCTTCGCCACAAGGCGAGCCTTATGCCTTTCTATCGAGTCATCAGCCTTTCGCTTTATTTTGAGAACCCGGTTGTTCCCAATAGCTCAAGCGTCCTTTTGGAAGATCAACCAGTTCCCAAACATGGTTTGACTTCACTGACTCCATTTCCTCTTTCATTGCATGAATCCATTTTTCCTTACTAGGGCAATTTAGAGCCTTATTAATTATTTCTTGGCTCATCCTTATCTTATGGAGCAATCATAAAAGTTTCCCCTTTAATGTTAAAACGTCGACAGGGAATACTTTGGCAACTTGTTCACCGTATGGGAGATTGTATACTTAGCACATCATTCCCCATTATGCTCCCACTTGGATTAGATAATAATGATGTCATCTCATCATGTGGTTGCAATTGAGAATGAGTTGAATTCAATTCATCACTTCTCATATTACTCCCACTTGGACGAATTCCACTAATATCATTATCTTAATCCAAGATTTCAAAATAGGAAGTAATCTTCCCTATTTCGCCCTTTTAGGAAATTCATCCACTAAGGATGTGACATCCCGTGATTCAAATTCAGTTATACTCCCACTTTCCTGCTCACCTATGAACACATAACCTTTCGAGTGTTCGGAGTATCTCATGAAAATACTCTTATTTCCTTTGGGACCTAATTTCCCAAACTTGTGAGATGACTCATGTGTATAGGTAGCATAACCCCATGCCTTAAGAAAACTTAAGTCCGATTTTCTACCTGTCCATAACTCATATGGAGTGGAAGTAACTGATTTGGAAGGCACTCGGTTAAGTATATAGGCAGCAGTTAACAACGCATCACTCCAAAAAGTGATAGGTAAGTTAGCATGCGCCATCATGGACCTAACCATTTCCAGTAGGGTTCTGTTTCTTCTCTCCGCAACACCATTTTGTTGAGGGGTATATGGAATAGACAACTGTCTTTCTATTCCTTTTTCATCACATAATTTTCTGAACTCATCAGATAAATATTCTCGTCCTCGATTGGATCTCAATGCTTTTATTTTCTTGTCTAATTGATTTTCTATCAAGTTCATAAACCTTTTGAAACAACTTATTGCTTCAGATTTATGAGAACTCAAATAGACATATCCGAATCGAGTATAATCATCTATAAAAGTGATGAAATAAACAGCCGCATGCCTTCCTCTCACATTCATTGGACCACAGACGTCAGAATGGATTAAATGCAGAGGAAATTCAGCTCTTTTATCTTTTTCTAAATGGTTTACTTGTCGTTTTCCCTACTAGGCAATGCTCACATATGGGCAAATCGACTTTTCCAATGTCACCCAACAAGCCTTCTTTGGCTAGTCTATTCATATGTTGTTGGCCCATATGACCAAGTCTAGCATGCCACACAATCACATCATTGTCATATAAAGTAGAAGACATGAAACAAGGGAATAACAAATATTGACATCACCATAGTCAACATCTAGTACAATAAAACCATCCAGAAAATAATCACAACCATAGTAATTTGTATCCAAATACAAATCTACATTTCTATTATGGAAGTTCACACTAAAATCAAGCTTAACCAACACCAAAAAACAGACACAAAATTTCGACGAATCTCCGGAGCATATAGAACATCAAGATGCGTCCACCATGCATGTTCAATTGGCAGGTGCCAATCCCTTTAACTTCATCTCTGGAGTTGTTTCCCATATGGATCCACTCAGTTCCAGTTGGTACTCGTCGAAATTCCACGAAGGATCCTCTATCCTTCGCTATATAGTCTGTCGCTCTTGAATCTACAGTCCCACAAAGAATTGGATTCAGCCAATAATACGAACTTGACACATAAGCAAAGTTCTCAAATGTACAAGAGGTGTTTACCTCTTTCGGCTCACAACAGTTGCGAGCATAGTGACCTCTCTTGTCACAATTGTAACATTTCACCCTTGACATTTTCTTCACTTGAGGACGTTTTCCTCTCTTGCGTTGGTCAATTCTTGATTTCTTGCAACAAGGACTTGATCCTTTGCATTCCCACATATTGAACGAATCAATATGCTTGCGCTTAGAGCACAAAGCCCTTTCTGAGTTAGAACCAGTATTGCAAATATATGTTTTTGGCACAAATGCCGTTAGGCGGTCCTCTACTAGCTCAAGGTGGCGCACGGCACCCTCAAGATCTTCCATAACATGGTCAAGAGCTTCTAGTGCTTCTTGCTTTTCCAGCACATATTGAATCTTCATATTCAATATTTCACAATTGTTGCCGTTCATATCAGCAATTACGTTCTTAGTTGCTGAAACCATTGATCTGAACACATCAGACATACATGCACGAATAATTAATGCCTATCATTTATGCATCCCTATTTACATAGACCCATCATATTAATTAATAATTTCAAGTAAGGTTTTAGAATCAAAAGGTCACTACGTTTCCAATCATCCTCCAAAAATTCTAACTTAAAATTATCATTAATATAATTGTCTTATGCAAAATCAATTCTATGAAGCTACAAAAGCTTCTAAAACTACCCTCAGCTAATTAACCACAGCAATTAGCAATAACAGAAAGCAACAATATCTAACATCCAATAGAATAACAATGCTTTCACTTTAATACAACCATACATTACACTAAGCAATATATACAGAGAAAAATATCAACATGGAAAGAGATATTCACAACAAAAACATCTTAAATTAATCCAAGAAATAAATAGGGAAAGTCCCTTATAATCTATCAGTCAAAACATCTGAGAAAACTGAAGGCACATTTGCCAACTATGGAAAAACTTTTGGAGAGCTTTTATGTCGCCTCCAAGGCGCATTCACTCGGCGCCATGTGGCGCTCAATCTAAGGGTTGAAGTTTTGGTTAACTCAATCCTATAGTACTCTCTTACAAAAGCTTCCACTAGCCTCCTATAACCCGGGACCACGTTGACCTCCCATAGCTGATCTAACACTGTTTGCCATTCAGGTGGAAGAGTGTTCATCAAAGCCGGCACATTCTCAAAATCCGGCATAAGATAACCGTTCAAGATGATTTCCTGTATCATCTGATTAACCTTGATCACATGTGATACTAAATCACCGTCATGCCACCGACAATTAGCTAACTCAGTCAGCAGCCTTTTAACTCTTGCATTTCCCTCGTCCGTTCTCGGGATTGCAGGCATCCTTGCATTGCGCATCATAGTTCCTGCAACAAATGCAGAACTAAAATAGATCACTTATAATCCATAATAAACATAAGGGAAAATACATAATTTTCCAAAATTCATGCAACAAATGCACATTCATGCAACAAATGCATAATAAAAAATGGATTACTTATAACCCACATAGGCATGATTAAAAAAGAAACAAATTCATCTTCTTTTTTTTTGGGTCAACGGTCAACGGTCAGTCAACGGTCAACGGTCAACGGTCAGCGGTCAGCGGGTCAACGGGTCAACGAGCGCGCGGGTCCGCGGACCGGTCGGGCCGGTTGAGTCGGGTCGGACGGACCGACTAGCACGTGCCGTGCGCGTGCGGGGCTGACGTCACGCAGACGTCAGCCGGCACGTGCCGCGCGCGTGCCAGGCGTCCGCGGGTCGGGTCGGGTCGAGCCGTCGGTCGAGTCGCCACCCGGCCAACCGACGTCATCGATGACGTCATCCCAGCAGTTACTGACCGTTGGATGACGTCATGCGCGACGCCGCACGTGACGCGCACGCGTCGGTTCGCCGACCGGCGTGTGCCGTTTCGCCGGTCGCCGGCGCGCACGTGCCGGTTCGTCACCGGCGCGTGTGTCGCACGTGCTGGCGAAGCCAGCGCTTCCGGGCGCGTCGCGCCCACGCGCAACGGCTTCTGGCCGCGCGTGTGGGCGCGTGCGGTGTCTCCCGGCGGCGTGCGACATGTCGCCGGACTCGTCTCGACGTCGCCTTTCTCCCCATGTGTTTAGAAAACGATTTCGACTTACGAAAACTTAGAAAAATGGCCGAACAACGCTTGGGTGTCGGGATTTCTCGCCCGATCCGTACGGCCGAAAATTTTTCGCGAAAAATCAATCAAAAAACATCAAATTGATCGGGAAAACGTGAACTAGGGCTCTGATACCAATGTTGGGAATAACGGATCCCCGAAAATCGGATTCGACACTAAATCGAACCCCTAAATCAATGCGGAAGACGAAGCCCGGGAAAATCACGTATCACCTATCGTAAAGCACACCACGGATTCGATCGTACCTTGTTAGCCACAGATTAAACACCAATGCTGAAGACGGAGGAAGAAATTCTGATTCGATGATGTCAATTTGCCTTGAAAAGGGAAACGGCGTCGCCTTGAGCGTTTGGAGGAAAAAGGAGGGAGAGGAACGTACGTTGGAATTGTGCCAAAAGGTGTCTTTGCCTTTTTCTCTCCTCCCTTTTATACCTTCCCCCATTCACGGGCCCTATTCCCGTGGGCCGGTGTTTTTGGGCCCAACTTGGGCGGACGGGCCAACTCAGGCCCATCAATAAAGAAAATCCATCATAGGGTAACCACTAAAAAAAATCAGTTGCTTCTTGGATTGACCCTAACCGGCCCAAGCCAGCAGGTTCGGTTCAAGAGTCAGTTCTAGGATTACCATGATCCGTCAAACTAACAACCAACCTTGATGGGGTGGATGGAATAAGTCTAATGATTATGGTGAGATATTTACAACTCCATCATACTTATATAGTTTTTCTAAGTATTTATAGACATGAGATATCAATTGAAGTTATAAGTGTACCAACTAAACTTATATGCTTATGACTTCATTATGTTTAATTTGCTATCAGCGTGATAGCCATATTTCTCATCTAGAGTTGCTATCAACTGTAGATTGCAGTGGAAACCACCAAAAAGAAGAGTCAACTCGAGAATCAGCTGAGGCCAACAAGTTTGGGTCAAGGGTCAATTCTAAGGTCAATAGGATTGGTTCTTAGTTCCAAAACTAGAAATCGTCCTTAACAAGGGTGGATGGAATAAGCGTAATGATTATAATGATGTACTTATAATTTTATTATATGTATATAATTTTTCTAAGTTCTTCAAAATCTAAAACATCAATTGAAGTTTTACGTATGCCAACTATATTTATATACTTAAAACTTCATAATGTTTAATTTCTTATCCACATGCAAGCCGTAATTCTCATCCAGAGTTGCTGTCAGCCGCAAATTGTAGAGGAAACAACCATAATGAAAAAAATCAGCCAGTTCTTCGGTTGACCTTGAAATCGCCTCGGGTCAGCAAGTTTGGTGTGATGGTCGATTCTAGGATCAACAAAATCAGTTCTCAATTCCAAGACTAGGAACCGAACCTCACCTGCAGTGGATGGAATAAGTTTGATGATTGTAGTGGCATACTTATAACTTCATCGTACTTTTATAATATTTTCCAATTTTTATGAATCTGACATATCAATTGAAGTTTTAAGTATGCCAACTCTACATATAACTCCGTGATTTTAATTTGTTATTAGCGTGCAAGCCATAGTGCTCATCCAAAATTGTTCTCAGCTACAAATTGTAGAGGAAACAACCAAAAAGAAAATAATCAACCGATTCGTCGATCGATCCTGAAATCAACCTAGGTTGGCAGGTTCAATTTGAGGGTTTGTCCTAAAGTCAATAGGATCATTTCTCAGTTCCAAGACTGGGAATCGGATGGGACAAGGGGTGGATGGAGTAGTCTGATTATTATAGTGACATATCGATAACTTCATCATACTCATATAGTTCTTTTTCCAGATCTGAGATGTCAATTGAAGTTTTACGTATACCGACAATACTTAAAAAACTTATAAGTTCATTATGTCTAAATTGTTATCAATCTGCGAGCCAAAGTTCTCATCTAGTGTTGTTGTTTGCTGCAGATTGTAGTGAAAACCACCAAAAACAAGAAAAGATCGACCATTTGCCAAGTTAACTCTGAAAAGGACCTAGGTTGATAAGTTCGGTTCGAGTGTCAATTTTAGGGTCAACAAAATAGGTTTTTATTTCTAAAGATGGGAACCGACCCTAGCAAGGGGTGGATTGAATAAGTCTGATGATTATATTAGTATACTTATGTAATTTTTCTAAAATTGTGATATCACTTGAAGTCTTAAGTATGCCAACCATACTTATATACTTGTAACTTTATTATGTTTAATTTGTTATCAGCATGCGAGCCATAGTTCTCATCTAAAGTTTTTGTCAACTACAAATTGTAGTAGAAACCACCTAAAAGACAAAAATTGTCAATTCTTAAGTTGACCTTGAAACCAGCTTGGGCCAATAGGTTAGATTCGAAGGTTGGTTCTAGGGTCACCAGGATCGGTTTAAGTTCCAAATTTGGGAACTAGGAACTAGCCCTATCAGAAGTGAATGGACTAACTTTGATGATTATTGTGGCATACTTTTAACTTCATCATACTAGTGTAGTTTTTCCTAAGATTTTCTAAATCTGAGACGTTCTACACTTATAACTTCATTATGTTTAATTTATTATCAACGTACAAGTCATAATTCTCATCCGGAGTTATTGTCAACTGTAGATTGTAGTGGAAACCAACAAAAAGAAGAAAAAAAATTAGTTGGTTCTTAGGTGGACCTTGAAACATGCCGGAGCTAGCAAATTCGATTCGAGGGGCGGGGGTCAACAGGATCAATTTTTCGTTCCAAATCTAGGAAACGGCACTGATAGGATAGATTTCACATTCAAGATCTGAAATCTAGATCCAAAATCTACCACCTTAGAACCGACCATCCTTTTAAGAAGTTTCTAGTTTGAATTAAAATACATGCCCCATCTCTTTGCCCCGACTAAGGAAAAATTTGGCCGTGCGAGGCCCTTGGTCGTGTAACCTTGGGGAGGGCTTAATAGGACTAAGCGGGGCAGTAAAAGGGACCATCGGTGATAGTGGCTACCGTAGCCACCTCCTTCCCTTCCTCAAACTCAATCAATGAATTACAAAATTTACTATCATTTGAAGAATGATAGGAAGTATAAAGGACAATCATGACCAATGAAGCAGTTAAATATAAGGAGAAACATAATTTTTAAACTTGACATAAAATTTACATGGAAAGTTACCTTTTTGCATGTAACATATTAACATATTTTTGTCCATAGATAACCTATTCATTTCGTAAATTCCATGCTACATAGAAGTTTGTTGATAGTGCTAATTCTTTGTCTTTAATCATAATTACTAATTAAAGTTTGTAAATTATGTTTGGATTCATAAAATACCTCGTCTGTTCATGAAATTAGTTCATATGTTCATATATAGTTTTTAAACAAATCTACCTTTATAATGGTAAATTTTTTGTCATAAATTTATAATTCCCATCTGTGATGTGCCTTCTCTATAATTGTATATGCAATAATTTTCTTTGTACTTGCATTCTATACCCACTTTAAAATTATTGAAAACATTCTCAACCGGTTACAAGGTTTCATACCTTCATCAACCCAAAAAATTGTTTTACCATATATTTTACTAGACAAACTGCTGCAAAACTTAGGGTACATTCGTTTCGCGGAAAATGAGCCATTTCCGGAAAATATTTTCCCAGAAGTCATTTTTTAGTGTTCGGCTAAAACCTGAAAATGTTTCGGAAAATATTTTTCGATGTTTGATAAGGCTTCGCCACTTAGGCATGTATCACTTACCGACTTATAAATCCATCAAATACAAACTTACATTTAAATCCAAGCAAACTTACTTTATATCTTTGTTATCTCATTGTTGCCAAACGCTCATCTACTCTAAAAAATGTTTGTATGGATTTAAAAAAAAAAACAAAAGAAAAAAGAAGCAAATCATGTACAACCCTCATGAGAATCTTCCAATTGAGTAACCCATTCTTCCCCTGCGTCTTTTGTGTTCTAATAAATAAAAGAAAAAAAGAAGTAAAGCATGTAGAGCCATTTGCTTGAGTAATGTACAACTGCAGAAGAAAATGATAAGCAAGAGTGCAGAGCGCAAGCTTGAGATCGACGAGCTCGAGGTTTACTTGGCAACGGTTGATGACTAGCCAAGAAAGAAGAAGATGGGAAACAAAGAAAAAAAAAAAAAGGAAAGAAAAAGAAAAGAAAAAGGAAATTAAAAATAATTCGAATTAAAAAAGAAAAAGAAAATTAAAAAAATAATTTGAACAAAAAAAGAAAAGAAGAAAAAGAAAGGGGAGGAGGAAGTGAGGATTTGCAGATGTGTGAGATAAGAAAGATCAAATGAGGAAAATGTTTTTCATTTTTCAAAAGGGAAAAACATTTTCCTATAATTTAGAAGACTTTTCTCCTTTCATGGAAAACATTTTCTCCAATGAATTCATTTTCCATGAAATGAACGCCGGAAAATCCGGAAAACATTTTTTCGGAAATTATTTTCTGTGAAACGAACAAAACCTTAGATGAAGCCCCAACTCTTAAAAGGAAAAGAAAAGAAAAGAAAACTCCATCTTTAGGGCAACAATTGCACAATTTAGTTTTGCATGTAAGAGAGTTCGATGGAGACAAGAAACAAGAAATGTCTCAACTCAATCGGCCCATTTTTTTCATGCTTCGATCTTCTCTTCAATGCGTAGCTGCAACTATGGATTTATCTAGGCACGAGAAATGCTCTTGGGAAACCTTATTCTCAACATGACAGAAACCTAAGGACCAAAAGAAGATTTATTAATAAAGGGCCTGCATGGTAACACTTCTTTTTCTCTATTCTTTTGTTCTTTTACTTCCCGAAATAGAAAAAGAATAGAAATTCATTTAGTGGCGTCGCTTAATATTTTCACTCTCGGAATAAAAAAGTGGCCGAGAAATACATTTGAAACTAAACTAAGAAGTAGGAAAAAGTAATTTCTTATTTTCGAGAACAATTTTTAGAAATAAATTTTTTTTTTCTTTTCTAACATTTTCTTTTTACTTCTTCCTTACCACCCATTGCCACCACTGCTTGCCATCACCGTCCGCTGATTGCCGGCCACCACCACTAGCTAGAGGAGGAGCAAGAAGAAGAAGAGAGGAAAAAATAAAAATCTAAAAATTATTAAAAAATTAAAAGAAATTTTATGTTACAAAAAAATTGTGGGTTGTACCAAACGCATTCCTCTTCTTTTTTATTCATAAAATAGAAATTTTGTGTAGTTACAAAATGTATTCTTTTACTCATAAATTGTTTCCAGAAATATAAATGAAAAAATAGTATTTTTTGAAAAGAAATTATTCTCCGAAATAAAAATGTTATCAAACGCATCCTAATTTGCCACTTTTTACGTAGTTTTGCAACTTCAATGAAGCCGAGACTTGTGCCGAGGTGTGTGACATACTGGATGAAATATGTAGTAAAGGCAACATGGACATGTTTGCAATAGCAAGTACATTTGGTGGTGTCTGTTGAGACATGATGAGCGATATGACCTAGATGTCTGAGTTGAGGATCAAATCAGCTTGTAGCCATCACTTGTGGATTTCGCTCAACCATATGGATGGGGATTGAGGAAAAAGAAGATGGCTTAGATCAAATTCTTTGGCTTGCATAACCCAAATTTGCCCATTTAATCCCCTAAAACAACTTCTTCTTTATTATCTTATGTAAGGATTTATGGATTTATTGTCAAATGTTCTAAAAACTTAAATTATTAGATCAATACACAATTTAATATCAATACTCTAACGGCTCCCTCACACATAGGTTGAATTTTTGCCTCAGACTACAGAGTGAAAATATATAAAAGCAAGACGAAAAAGAGGTCTAAAAATATTTGAACTTAGGGCTCCTACTCTTTAGAGATAGAGTTTAAGATATAGGGATGATTTTTCCGAAATTGACATGATTTGAAATCAAAAGCATGACATTCATCCATGGTAATTACAAATTAATGAAGACTTTATAATCCAACAAGTCTATCAGAATCTCCAGCTTAATAGAACTTAATTTTATGACTTGATTACATATTTTGGTAAAATGATTAGGATTTGAATGAATTGATTAAAAGATTTATGACTTGATTGCATATCATGCATGATAGTTAGCACTTGTGCTGCAATTTCTAATATGTGTTGCCATCAAACACAGGGAGTGAACCATTATTTATATCCATAAGGTTACGCTTTATCAACCAAAAAAGTATTTTGTAGCGTATATGTTACGCCTCGAATCTCAAGCGCATGCACATCCCTCGGTGGTCGATAGAATTTTACGACGTTCCCAAGACTCGTCGCTGACCATTTTCTTTTTATTGCACATGCAGAAGCGAATTAAATAATCCCTTGACAACAACAAACATGTGATAGAAAAGTAGAACAACCAATGTCAAATCAAATACACTTTCATAAACACCTTAAGCTTATACAGAAGGTCTATCTCATAAAAGACTATTGAGCCACCTATGCTCTTGACTCTTCCGCTTTAAGCTCCGGCTCTTCACATTGGGGACCTAAAAATGGTTATTCAATAACCAGTGAGATATGAATCTCAATGAGTTCTTCCCCTAATCCCCTGATTAGTACACCAACTCAACTCGAGTATCTCTTCAGAACCATCCCACAAACAAACCAAGATTAACAACCAACAATCGATAGTCAATTCCCATACATCCTTACCTGGTATGCCATACCCAGCACGTCATAACTCAATATGATACACGCAATGCACATGGCCATTAGATGTTGCAGTTCATCAATCACATGCGAATCACGTTACAAGCGATCTCACCTGGCCATTGCCATACAAACACGTTGTTTGAGGTAGAGGCGTGGACGCACCACCATCCCTTATCCCAACCCAATACTGTCCTCTTTGGGCCCCGCATTGGCGTGGACAAACCGCTATCCTAGTCAGGTCACCCCTCAAGACTTTGTTCTCAACACAACAGAAGCATATGTAAAACGCATTATCGATTCATGCGTGCGTCCCATAAACAGTGTGCTCAACTCATGCATGACTAGAACTAAAGATGAATGCGTTCTTGCACATTAGTGTGCCATACAGCACACATCGATCAATCACATGAAACCTAGTTAATGCAACAGATAATAGTCTTCCGGCATAACCGGGTATCGTCTCACACCATCAAGCATGACAACGTCTACATCTACATGGCATTCCATATAGGAGCATCGGCCCAGCCTCCACTGCGACCAGCATCCATTGACGTGGGGTGTTCCCGAAGGAGTATCGTCTGGCCCCAAAGGCTCGTAACGGCATCTCATATCATTCATGCATTCATTCAATTTCGGCTCAGGACACCGTGTATTGCACTCAAATACCTCAATTAAAATGGAAATCCTGATCTATTTTCTTCATATTAGAAATGCATGGTAAAATAATCGTGTGTGGGGACACAGTCAGATTGAACAAGAAAATTTGTGTCATCTCTTTTAAAATCCCACAGTTTTATATAGTATTTAAAAACACTTTCGGCAGCCAAAATCTGACACTCGGTATTTTTTAATTAAATACCAACAGTTTCCAATCACCATACTATTGCACAAAACATCACTCAATTCATGCGGATGCCCATGCATTTCCACATCCATTCACTTCATAAAATCAATACACATGAAATTAGACAACTTTTCATTATCGGGTGAATAGTGCACGTGAACAATGCGCATAAAAAGTGTTTTGTGAATAGTGTCACATGAACAGTAACTCGTGAACAGTGCGTCATGAATAGTAAAATTCCAGAATTAAGTAACTAATAAATTAAATTCACAATTCATTGAAAACACTAATTAAAGCAAGCAAAGCATCAAGAACCATCACCAAACTAACATCGTTCCTAATTGGCGGAATCCAGGCCTTCGTGCGTCTCCAAATTTAAATCCAGAAACCTAATCAATCGAGCTTGGAAAATTCCCAAATTTGAATATGTTGTAAATGGCACATAAAAGAACATTTTTCATGAGACACCTAAAACCAAATCCTTTTAGATTCGGCCCAGTAAATCGCTCAATCTAGCACCAGAATTAGGTCCGTTATCAGAAAGTCAGTTTTTCGAAATCAATTTGGTTCGAGGTCTTAAACACGTCCGTTTGATTTGAAATTTGAATATGTTAAATTAGAAGAGGTGACAAAGAACTTTTGTGAAGAAACCATTTTAAGATTCGAACTCCAAGAGTCGATAAAAATCCCTAGAATCCTAAAAGGTCAGCAGTTCCAGCGAAAATTGCAGTTCTATTCGAAAATGGCGGAGCTAATATATCCTGCTTTTGAGTCCCTAAAAATCTTGAGAAAAATATATGCTATAGCTTAGGATGTTTAAAACATTTCTCTAGAAGACGTCGGCTTCAGATTCATGACCAATTTCAATCTAAAAAAATCACAAACCGCAAGTGTCCAGGAACCAGTTCTAAAGAACAGCCACTGTTTTCAACCAAATCATCCTCAATGGAGCAAATCTCCTTAATTAGACTAATATTAACCCATTCTAATACTAATCTAACTATTATAGACTATCCCTAATCCCTATTTAAGTTAACCTAAATCATCCTTAAGTCTAAATCAACCTCCTAAGCAAGTTTAGGCACTAATCAAAGGATTAGGAGCTAAACTCACTTGACGACAATTTCGACGACATGAGCGCGATGGCGGTGGCGAGGACTACGCTTGGTTATGTTCAAAATGTCGCAGAGGTGCTCGGGTAAATGGGTCTCGGTGGAGGTGATTTCTGATTTGGCATGAACGGCGGGTGGATGGCTCGCGGATGAGTGGTACGGCTCTTTGGTGGTGGATGGCGGTTTGCGGACAGTGATGGCCCACGGCCATGGTGCAAGATGGTGGCTGGTTTGGGACAGGACAATAGCACATGGTGCTGTTTTGGAAGCAAAACATAAAAGAAACTATAGAGAAAAGGAGAAGAAGAAGAGGGACGTGGGAGTGGGGGTTGTCGAGAGAAGGAAGGGGGAAAGGGGAGAGAGAAACAATAAAATAATGGGAGGAAGTTGAGGGGAAATTGTAGCAAAAGAAGTTGGCTATGTGAGGGGGTGGAAAAGTGGGAAAGAGATGGAGAAAAAGAAGAAAGAGAGCAAAAGAAGTTACTGTAAGTGAGGGGGTGGAAAAATCGGAGAGAGAGGAAAGAAAGAGAAAAGAAAAAGGAGAAAGAGTAATCTCGGCTAAAGGAGGAGGATGTGTGAAGGAGAGGAGAAAGAGGAGAGAGAGAAGAAAAATAATAATAGTATTGTTATCTTTTTTCTTTTTTTTACAATCTTCAATTTTTCATCCGATAATTTTTTTTTTCGAAATTTCGGGATGTCACAATATATTCACTCAATTTTCAAGATATAAATGGTTCCTAGGGCCAATCTTTTGCTCAATGACCTGCTCAACAAAAAAATTGTGTCCGTATTTCGCACTCTCTACTTTTACATTCAGGTACACCAAGATTAATCATTTTCCCCTCTAAAAAAGGTTTGAAAAAAGCAAGTAAATAACATTAAAAAAAAATCTAAACTATATCCACTGTGACATTAACTCAAATTCATCGAGAATCCTAAACTATATAGCCCAAACTTCTTAGTGTGCCACCAAAACACCCAAACTTGTACCGATGTGATAAGAACCTGACTATTTAATGTGTAGAAATTAGTTAAACAAAAATTGTTGGAAACTTACTGGGTCAATGCAATTAAATTTTGATTGACGAAGAATCGATTATCAATGGAGAAAATGAGGGTCAAAATATTAGGATAATTTTCCAAAATGTCCTAAACATATATATTGTCCATAAGCTAATTCAATTTTAAAATTTTCAATTTGGTAAATTTAGTTTTAAATCTTTTTAATAATTTGTCAATGTAGTCCTTCTGAAAATTGCTAATATGGATGTTAGCCATCCTACTTGACATGATCAACACTAATATTGGTAATTTTTGCAATTTTTTAAAAAAAATTTGAATTTTTTTCTTTTTTCCTTTTTTTAAAAAAATCTTTTTCTTTCCTTTTTTTTCCCCTATTTTCCTCTACTAGTTTGCAACCTTTGCTATGGTCAACGGAGGTTGCCAACCATAGGCGAGGGTTGTGATACCCTCACCGAGGCCATGGCCAAAGGAGGGAAATAAGAATAAAAGAAGAAAAAGGAAAAAAATTCAAAAAAAAAAACTGCGAAAATTATCCACATAAATGCCAAATATGTTGAATCAAACGGCTGACATTCACGTTAACAATTTTTGGTAAAAATTAACCGAAACAACTGTATTGTTGAATTGTTAAAAGATTTAGAACTAAATTAGTCAAATTAAAAATTTTAGAACTGAATTAGACATTGTATAATGAATTTAGGATATTCTGGACAAATTTCCCTTGATTTTTCAATAGAGTGCATTAGTTTATTTGAGTAGTCTAGGAGTCAACGCACTACATTAGTTAAATATATGTTTGTCCATTATACATATATTTAGTTAAGATATACTAACTCGTTTTCTTTGGCCGAAATAAGCTTTTCTAAATTTCCTAAGCCTCATCAACCGTGCATCTTTTCTCTCGTCGTGACCTCATAAAACATGTAATAGAGGTAATTTCGATAAAGAAAACAAGTAACTCGATTTTTTGTAAACACTAAATGACTACGCAAAAGGAGAAACAAAAAACTACGACAAAGGTTGAAGTGGAAGGGGGCAATCCATAACTTTTAAAAATTTGGGTCTTAATATGCAATAATGTGAAAGCTTCGGTGAGTAATCCATAATTTTGCAAAATTTGAGAGCTTATAATACAACAGTGCCAAAGTTCGGGGGGCTTGGAGAAAGAATCTTTAAAGAAATTTCAATGAACCGTTCTTCACGCACCTACTTTTTGATTATGTAAGAAATTTTGGAAATGCTTTTTAAAAAGTGCTTATCAAATGAGCGGTCACTACAAATTGATGCCTATATTCCATTCTTTTATCACCACTTTCCTCCTCTCTATTTTTCTTAATGTTAATGGTACAAACAATAAATGACCTAATAGCTCCGCTGGGTAGGTTTCTATGATCCTTTATGAGAGAGGTGAAGAGTTCAAATCCCTTGCAACGCAAGGAGAGTGGTGGATTTACTTGGTGACTTATCCGATGACATGAGATTGTGATTTCCCCATGTTGCCCCCAAATTCTTCCCGTTGGCTATCGGCTTACGGGTTTCCTGAGTTATCAAAAAAAAAAAAATAGTGAATGACCTAATATGGTGAATCAATTAATTTATGACACGATTTAATGACATGTAGTTAAGCGCGTTCCTTTCATGTGTAGATCTATCCGTTTTAGGCAAAAATGATAATCATACCTACTAGAGTTGATTAGTTAAACTCATTTCTAATATGTAGTGATGCAATAACTCATGTAAAGTTATTCTTTCACGTCAATGGAGTATATTATATAAAATAATAATAATAAAAAAAACCTCGTGATGATATTCTTATTCAATTATATATAAAAAGTTGATATATTTGTCGTGTCAAACGCGTAATTTTTCATATCTCATTTATTAAAGCATGCGTACGGTACTAACAAAGTCTTGTCGCGTGGGGACCAAATTTTTTGTTTTTAATACATTACCAAAAAAAACAAAGCCAATTTATTTAAGACTGCCAAAGTGGCTTGCTCACGAAGCATATGTTTTTTGTCATTCTCGAAACCAGAGCAGAGCAGAGAACGACAGGGAAACAGAGAGAGATGGTCGGACCGGGGAGACCGCAGTTCGTGCTGTTCGGCTCGTCGATAGTCCAGTTCAGCTTCGGTGACGGAGGATGGGGCGCTTCCCTGGCCGACCTGTACGCCCGCGAGGTCTTCTTCTTCCTCCCTTCCTCCTCGTCCTCCTCGTTGAGTATCCATTTCCACTGTTCTTGCTTTCTTGCTTTTTTTTTTTGTCTTCTTTTTCTATCCGAAAGGATGACGAAGGAAGAGATTAATGATGGGTCTGGTCTGGGGTCGGTCTTTTCTGGGATTTTATTTTATGGGTCGAGGGAAAAGTTCAACGTCATCGCGAACTCGCGTCGTGGGACAGAATTCCTGCGCAGTTTCCGATGTCCCAGTTCAGCTTCAAGCTCCCTGCCTCCCGCAGTTTCTTTCTTTCTTACCTCAGAACGGGCGCATCGATCCCCACTGCGACGGTGGCGGCGGGACCAGCGCACGCCCGGCGGAAAATATCCATCGATCTTATCTTGGTTTTGCGACTGATGAAATCATGCAACACCTTTTCATTTTTATGCTTTTCCTTGTTTTTTTTTTCCCGTTCTTCTTTCCATTTTTGGAGGTTGCGTTTAGCGGCATTGGAAGATCGAGAAAAGGTTACACGGACATGCTCCGTGGATGATGGAATCGCGGTGGAAAGAACTGTCGGGGGAGCTCTGCCGAGGTTTCACAAATTTTCGATGAATAATTGTCACCCATGCAACGCGAAATAAAAAAAGAATTTTTACGATATAACCCTGTTTCTATTAATTTATTTTTTTTTAGTATTTTCATTCAAACAAATGAACCTTTTTTAAGTCTGAAGATGGCATGAATGTTGGTCCTAAAAGTTTCAAACTTCGGACCCAATTGATGTGGGAACATGAAGGTCGTGATCCTTTGCTACCACATCCAATTGCATATTGGTGATGGGACCTTGTTGGTCAAAATGAGTGAATTTTTGTACTCTGGAGTTGAAAAGCTGCCATTCACGACCCTCATTGTTGTGATAGATCCTAAATATTTGTTAAAATGCTGCTCAAAAAGAAATTGTTAATTTGCCAAACACAAGGTTGGGAAAAAAAGAAACCAGCTATGGATGATTGTAGATAGACTCAGAAAATTGTCTTGAATCAAAAGCGAACCGTACCGATGAACATACTAACTGAAAACCTAACAGAAGATATCAAAGAACTGAAGCAATGGTGAAAATTTTCCAGTTTGAAATTCAAGTTTCGATCCTTATTTCATTTGGTTGTCTGGAATACTAGAGAAGCTGTGAATTCTGCAGGCAGACATAATCTTGAGGGGGTACTCCGGATGGAACTCGAGGCGCGCTCTTGAAGTCCTGGAAAAAGTGTTTCCAAAGGTATCACTCAAATCTTTGGGCTCTTAATATTTTCTGCCCTTCTTGAAATTATACATTTTCGGCATTTTGCTTGTAGATACATCGTTTGCTCATCAGCATTGTCTACAGATGGGGCTGCATGTTCAAAAGCTTTAGCAGCAATTGTTTGTGGAGGATGTCTAGTTTATGTTCTTAAGATCACATCTCGTGATCATCAAGGTTTCTTATTTTTTAGGTCTAGTGTCAATTAATAAAGAATCTGCGGCTAAATTTCTGTAACTACCTCAATGCTAGGATGCAGCCACACAACCATCCCTGGTGATCGTCTATTTCGGCGGAAATGACTCAGTGCGGCCTCACCCATCTGGTCTTGGCCCTCATGTACCACTTCCTGAGTATGTCGAGAACATGAGGAAGATTGCCAAATATCTCAAGGTAGAATAGATGATTAAATTGTCTGTTGATGACAATATTAGGGAATGATTTGAACGAGTGCATCATAAGCAAAGAGGTACGAGCGACTTATGAGAGCGACATTCTTTTCGAGGTTTCTCATAGTCACCATTGTGCACTGATGCTTACTTTCACCACAGAGAGTAGACTAACGCGTGATGTAAACTAATAAACTGTAGAGCTCAAGAGATACAACTCATCGAGCCTTTTATTATTATCCCAAAAAGAAAATCTCTCTTTTCCTCTGCTTGAGACAAATTCTAAAGCTGTCATGCTTTCTTAGCAGAGCCTGTCGGATTGTACGCGCGTCATTTTTCTTAGTGCTCCACCTGTCAATGAGGAGAAAATTCGTGAATCTTGGAGGTGTGTTATCTTGAATTTCTCATACTTTTTTAGTCTCTGTTTTGCCTGTTGAATTCTGATAGAACTTTATACCTGGGATCAGCGATCAGAATCAAGAACTAAGGCGAACAAATGAGTTGTGCCGAGTATACTCGGAGGCCTGTATAAAGCTGTGCAGGGAGATGAACATCAAGGCTGTTGATCTGTGGACTGCAATGCAGAAGAGGGATGATTGGGCTACGGCATGCTTTACGTAAGTTTGCTTAGAAACACATGAAAAGGATTGAGAGATGCAGAAAAAGTAGAATAGACAGGGTTACCTCAACCATTCCAGTTCAAACTTCTGTATATGCATATCAAATAAAAAACTCAATACCATTCTAAAATTAATCTAAACTTGTTCTAAAGAAAGGCTCTAAAGCTGTGTCAGTGCTCTTAACTGATAACACCCCTTTCTCAGGAATTGATGTGCTCATAGAATAGTAATGGTTTTGCATTGCAGAAACCAACCACTACAAATTTAGTTTGTGAGGCAGTGTTTAATTTCTTAGGTAACGGAAGCTCTTCATATCAGAGCTTTCACTAGTATGATTTGCTTCTCAAATAATTCATCTGATTATGTCCAAGGATTGGTTAGCTGCAACTAGTTAATGTTGTGTTGAGAACACCCCTTGTTCAGATTCCACCACATTTCAAACAAGATCTATTCATTAGACTTTGTTACGACCTCCTAACTTGACGTGCATGATCAAACGATGTCCCCAATGCAAGCAAGTAACGGAGCCTGAAATCAGCTCACTTTCAGTTTTCCCTCAATCAGTTGTGAGCACCAAAATGGACGAGACATGTTTGATCCTAATAATAGATAAACTGGATTTGTGCATGGTATCTCAGTTCGCTTTTGGCTGAAAGCTATGCTCTCTGATCCTTTTTATGCAGGGACGGCATCCATTTCTCCCCAGAGGGAAGTGAGATCGTGGTGGAGGAAATACTGAGAGTTCTCAAAGAGGCTGACTGGAAACCGAGTCTTTATTGGGAGTCGATGCCCACTGAATTCGGGGAGGATTCACCTTACTGACCCGGTAGGTCCCAATGGCAGGACGAACGTGAACCTGTTGGATAGCAATTCCCACAGAAGTAACCCTGTAGTAAATACTAGAGAACCACTTTGAGAGCAAGGAGCAGAGAGCGATTTCAACTTTTTTCAATGTGGTATTTTGTCCTCCTAATCTGTGCCCCTTCCTGGATCTGTATTCTCTTGGCCAGCATAAAGAAATAAGCACAAAGAACGGAGAAACTGACGATTGACGCCAAGCATTTTGTCCATAATTTACATTTGATGAACCTGGCACAGCTTTGACATGCCTGATGCCCCCTAGTTCAGGCCACAATAGGATTTGCCTTTTAGTTCATGAACAATGTACACAAACAGTAGCTTTCAGACAAGGCAAGCAAAGGAAGTGCCTTGGATTATTCTAGAACCAGTTAAAATCATTTGCTTCACCCGAACCAGCTTGCCTAAACCAGTTTGCTTGTGCTTTTTGTCCAACCTTTCCTCATGGAGACCATTGAATTTTGCAGGTTTAATGCTAGCCGTTAGAGTAACGGAAAGAGAAGGAACTGGCTTTGTGAACGGCCGGAGTGCTTTGCGCCTGCGTCCCTGCGCCGTGCATGCTCTGCTGAATTAGATTTGAACAAGTAGCGAAAAGATATACTGACGCATTATCATACTTATATAGTTTTTCTAAGTTCCAAATCTGATATATCAATTGAAGTTTTAAGTATGTCAACTATACTTTTAACTTCATCATGTTTAATTTGTTATCAGTGTGCGAGCCATAGTCCTCATTCAGAATTGTTGTCTGCTGCAGATTGTAGAGGAAACAACCAAAAAGAAAAGAAAAATCAATAGTTTCTTCGATTGACCCTGAAATCGGCCTGAGTCGGCGAGTTCAGTTTGAGGGTTCATTCTAGGGTTAATAGGATCATTTCTTAGTTTCAAGACTGGAACCGACCGTGACAAGGGGTGGACGAAATAGTCTGATGATTATAGTGCCATACTTATAACTTCATAGTTTCTCTAGATTTGAGAAATCAATTGAATTTTTACGTGTGCCAACTATACTTTAAAAACTTATAACTTCATTATGTTTAATTTGTCATCAGCATGCGAGCCAAAGTTCTCATCCAGAATTGCTGTTGGCTGCAAATTGTAGGAAACGCCACCAAAAAGAATAAAGATCGACCGGTTCCCATGTTAACCTTGAAAACGACCTAGGTCGATAGGTTCAATTCAAGGGTCAATTTTAGGGTCAACATGATAGGTTCTCAATTTTGAAACTAGTAACCAACCCAAACAAGGGGTGCATTGAATAACACTGATGATTATAGTGGAATACTTATAACTTCATCATACTGATGTAGTTTTGTAAAATTGAGATATCAATTGAAGTTTTAAGTATGCCAACTATGCTTATATACTCGTAACTTTATTATGTTAAATTGCTATCAGCGTGCAAGCCATCGTTCTCATCTAAAGTTTTTATCAGCTACAAATTATAGTGGAGACCACCCAAAAGAAAAAAATCGCCAATCCCCAAGTTGACCCTAAAACTAGCCTCGGCCGGCAGGTTGGATTTGAGGGTCGGTTCTAGGGTAAACAATATTGGTTCTTAGTTCCTAAACTGTGAACTGGGAATCGAGAGCCAAGAACCAACCCAAATAGGAGTGCAAGGATTAAGTTTGATGATTATAGTGGCATACTTACGACTTGATGATTATAGTGGCATAACTACGACTTCATCATGCTTGTATAGTTTTCTAAGTTTTTCCAAATCTAAGATATCAATTGAAGTTTTAAGTATGCCAACTATACTTGTATACTAATAACTTCATTATGTTTATTTTATTATCAACATACGAGCCACAATTCTCACCAGAGATATTGTGCACTATAGATTGTAGTGGAAACCACCAAAAAGGGGGAAAAATCAATTGGTTCTTGGGTAGACCTTGAAACCTACCTAGACCGACAAGTTTAGTTAGAGGGTCAATTCTAGGGTCAATAAGATTAATTCTTAGATTAGTTCTTAGCTCCAAATCTAGAAAACGGCTATAATAATGTAGATTTCACACGTGGAATCTGAAATCTACCCATCCATGTGGCATGGTCTCATTAACATGGGCAATTTTTGCAAACTTTTAGAAATTTATTAATTGTGTTTTTCTTTTTTTTTTCCTTTATTCTTTTTATCCTTTCTTTCCTTTTTCTTTTTTTTCCTATTTCCTCCACTAGTTCGTAGCCTTGGCAATGGTCGGCAGAGGTTGCCAACCATAGGCAAAGGCTATGACACCCTCACTGATGCCATGGGCCAATGGAGGGAAATAAGAATAAAAGAAGAAAGGGAAAAAAAAAGAAAAAATTCAAAAAAAATTGCAAAACGACCTCAACATCGATTGTGTCAGACGATCGTCATTCACTTTAGCAATTTCGATCAAAATTGACAAAAATGACTATATTGTTGAATTGTCAAAAGATTTAGGATTCAATTTATCAAATTAAAAATTCTATAACTAAATTGGCTATTGTATGATAGATTTAGGATATTTTGGACAATTTTCCCTTGGTTTTTCGATAGAGGGCATAAATTTATCTGAGTAATCTAGGAATCAAGGCACTACATTAATTGATTATGTGTTTGTCCATCATACATACATTTAGGCAAGCATTACCTGAAAATAGACTAAATCATTTTCTTCGACCGAAATGATCTTTTCTAAATTTTCTAAACCTCATCAACCATGCATCTTTTCTCTCTTCTTGACTTCATAAAACATGTAATAGAGGTAATTTCGATCAAGAAAATAAGTAACTCCATTTTTAGGTTCCACCAAATGACTATGCAGAAGGAGCAACTAAAAACTATGACAAAGATTAAAGAGCGACCGCGTAACTTATAACTTTTCAAAATTCGGGACTTAATATTCGATAATGTGAAAGCTTATGTGAGTAATCCATAATTTTGCAATATTCGAGAGCTTAAAATGTAACGATGCCAAAGTTCAGGGGATTTAGAGCAAGAATCTCTTAAGAAGCTTCAATGAACCATTCTTCATGCACCTATTTTTTGATCATACAAGAAATTTTGGAAATGCATTTTCGAAAGTGCTTATCAAACAAGTGTTCACTACAAATTAATGTCTATTTTCCATTTTTCATCATCATTTTCCTTTCTCTCTACCCTTTTTTAAAAGTCAATGTTACAAATAGTGAATGACCTACTTGCTTACTCTTACCAAAAAAAAAAAAAAAAAAATAGTGAATGACCTAACCCTAACATAGTGAATCAATTAATTTTCAACACGATTTAATAACACACAATGAAGCCCATTCTTGTCATGTCGTAACGCAATATCACATGTGACGTTATTCTTTCACGTCTACCGAATATATTATAAAAAGAAACCCTCTGGAGAATATTCTTACTCGAGTATAAATAAAAACTTAGTGTCTTTGTCGTATCAATCGTGTCATTTTCCATATCTCATTTATTAAATGAATGCGTACCACACTAATAAAGTCTTGTCGGTGTGGACCAAACAAATTTTTCTAATGCATACCAAACGAAAGTAAAAGCAATTTATTTAGACTGCCAAAGTGGCGTGCTCGCAAAGCGTTTTTTTTTGTCATTCTCGAAACCAGGGCAGAACAGAGCAGAGAACGAGAGAGAAACGGAGAGCGATGGTCGGACCGGAGAGACCGCAGTTCGTGCTGTTCGGCTCGTCGATAGTCCAGCTCAGCTTCGGCAACGGAGGATGGGGCGCGTCCCTCGCCGACCTGTACGCCCGCAAGGTCTTCTTCTTCCTCCCTTCCTCCTCGTCCTCCTCGTCCAGTATCCATTTCCACTGTTCTTGCTTCTTGCTTTTCTTCTTCTTCTTCTTTTTCTATCCGAAAGGACGACGAAGAAAGAGATTAATGATGGGTCTGGTCTGGGGTCGGTCCTTTCTCGAATTTTCTTTTATGGGTCGAGGGACAAAGTCACAACGTTATCGCGAACTCGCGTCGTGAGACAGAATTCCTGCGCAGTTTCCGATGTCCTGTCTACGTGGGTCACTTCAAGCTCCTCCCCCTCCCACCACAATTTCTTTCTTTCTTACCTCAGTACGGCCGAATCGATCCCACTGCGACGGTGACGGCGGGACCCGCGCACCCCCGGGGAAAAAAGTCCATCGATCTTATCTTGGTTTTGAGACTGACCAAATCGTGGCACATCTTTTCTTTTTTCTGCTTTTCCTTCGTTTTTTTTTTTTTGTTCTTCTTTCCATTTTTGGAGGCTGCGTTTAGCGACCTTGGAAGATCAAGAAAAGGTTTCATGGGCATGCTCCGTTGACGATGGGATCGCGGTGGAAAAGAACTGTCGGAGGAGCTCTGGCCTCGGTTTCACAGATTTTCGATGAATATTTGTCGCTCATGCAACGAAAAATGCGAAATAAAAAAAGAATTTTTACGATATAACCCTGTTTCTATTAACTTATTTTTTTTTTCATTCAAATAAATGAACCTTTAATTTTTTCTGAAGATGGCATGAATGTTGGTCCTAAAAGTTTCAAACTTTGGACCCAATTGATGTGGGAACATGAAGGTTGTGATCCTTTGCTGCCACATCCAATTGCATATTGGTGGTGGGACCTTGTTGGTCAAAATGGGTGAATTTTTGTACTCTGGAGTTGAAAAGCTGCCATTCATGACCCTCATTGTTGTGATAGATCCCTAAATGTTTGTTAAAATGTTGCTCAAAAAGAAATTGTTAACTTGCCAAACAGAAGGCTGGAAAAAAAAAAAAAAAAAAAAAGCAGCTATGAATGCTTGAAGAAAGACTCAGAGAATTGCCGTAAGTCAAAAGCCAACCGTAATACTGACTGAAAAACTAACAGAAGAAATCAAAGAACTGAAGCAATGGTGAAAATTTTCCAGTTTGGAACTCAGTTTTCGACCCTTATTTCATTTGGTTGTCTGGAATACTAGAGAAGCCGTGAATTGTGCAGGCAGACATAATCTTGAGGGGGTACTCCGGATGGAACTCGAGGCTTGCACTTGAAGTCCTTGAAAAAGTGTTTCCAAAGGTATCACTCAAATCCTTGGGCTCTTAATAATTTTCTGCCCTTCTTGAAGTTATACATTTTCGGTATTTTGCTTGTAGATACATGGTTTGCTGATCAGCATTGTATACAGATGGGGCTGCATGCTGAAAAGCTTTAGCAGCAATTGTTTGTGGAGGATGTCTAGTTTATGTTCTTAAGATCACATCTCGTGATCATCAACGTTTCTTATTTTTTAGGTCTAGTGTCAATTAATAAAGAATCAGCGGCTAAATTTCTGTAACTACCTCAATGCTAGGATGCAGCCACACAACCATCCCTGGTGATCGTCTATTTCGGCGGAAATGACTCAATGCGACCTCACCCATCTGGTCTTGGCCCTCATGTACCGCTTCCTGAGTATATCGAGAACATGAGGAAGATTGCCAAATATCTCAAGGTAGAATAGATGATTAAATTGTCTGTTGATGACAATTCTAGGGAATGATTTGCAAGAGTGCGTCGTAAGCAAAGACGTGCGAGCGACTTATGATAACGACATTTTTATCAAGGTTTCTCATAGTCACCATTGTGCACTGATGCTTACTTTCACCACAGAGAGTAGACTAACTCATGATGTAAACTCGTAAACTGTTGAGCTCGAGAGATACTACCCGACAAGCCTTTTAGTATCATCCCAAGAAGAAAGATCTCTCTTTTTCTCTGCTTAAGACAAATTCTAAGGGTGTCATGCTTTCTTAGCAGAGCCTGTCGGATTGTACACGCGTCATTTTTCTTAGTGCTCCACCTATCAATGAGGAGAAAATTCTCGAATCTTTGAGGTTTGTTATCTTGAATTTCTACTTCTATAGTCTCTGTTTTGCTTGTTGAATTCTGATATAGCTTTATACCTGGGATCAGCGATAAGTTTCAAGATCTAGGTCGAACAAACGATGCATGCCGAGTATACTCGGAGGCCTGTTTAAAGCTGTGCAGGGAGATGAACATCAAGGCTGTTGATCTGTGGACTGCAATACAGAAGAGGGATGATTGGGCTACGGCATGCTTAACGTAAGTTTTCTTAGAAACACATGAAAAGGATTGAGAGATGAAGAAAAAGTAGGATAAACATGGTTACCTCAACCATTCCCGTTCAAACTTCTGTATATGCATACCAAATAAAAAGCTCTATACCATTCTAAAATTAATCTATACTTGTTTTAAAGAAAGGCTCTAAAGCTGTGTCGGTGCTCTTAACTGAAAACATCCCTTTCTCAGTAATTGATGGGCTCATAGAATAGCAATGGTTTTGCTTTGCAGAAACCAACCACTATAATTTTAGTTCGTGTGGCAGTGTTTAATTTCTTTAGGTAATGGAAGCTCTTCATATCAGAGCTATCGCTGGTATGATTTGCTTGTCAAATAATTCCTCTGATCAAGTTCAAGGATTGGTTTGCTGCAACTAGTTAATGTAGTGTTGAGAACACCCCTTGTTCAGATTCCACCACATTTCAGACAAGACCCATTCATTAGACTTTGTTACGACCTCCTAACTTGACGTGCATGATCAAACGATGTTTCCAACGCAAGCAAGTAATAGAGCCTGAAATCAGCTCACTTTCAATTTTCCCTCAAATCAGTTGTGAGCGCCAAACGGATGAGATATGTTTGTTTGATCCTAATCTCTAGTCAATAGATAGACAGGGTTTGTGCGTGGTATATCAGTTCACTTTTGGCTGAACCCTATGCTCTCTGATCCTTTTTATGCAGGGACGGCATCCATTTCTCCTCAGAAGGAAGTGAGATCGTGGTGGAGGAAATACTGAGAGTTCTCAAAGAGGCTGACTGGGAACCGAGTCTTTATTGGGAGACGATGCCTGCTGAATTCGGAGAGGATTCACCTTATTACCCGGTAGGTCCCGACGGCAAGACCACCGTGAACCTGTCAGATAGCAATCTCCTCATAAGTAACCCTGTAGTAAATACTAGAAAACGACTTCGTTCGACTTAGAGCCCTGCTTTTCACCACAAGAGACTATCGGAGACTCTGAGAGCAGAGAGCAATTTCAACCGCTTTCAATTGGGTATTTTGTCCTCCTAATCCGTGCTCCTTCCTGGATTTGTATTCCATTTGGCCGGCATAAAGAAATAAGCACAAAGAACGGAGAGAGAAACTGACGTTTGATGCCAAGCATGTCCCCATTTTACATTTGATGATCGTGGTACAGCTTTGGAATGCCTGATGCCCCCTAGTTCAGGCCACAATAAGATTTGCCTTTTTAGTTCATGAACAATGTACACGCATGGTAGCTCTCAGACAAGGCAAGCAAAAGGAAAAGCCTTGGATTATTCCAGGACCAGTTAATCATTTGCTTGTGCCTTTATCCAACCTTTCGTAATGGAACAAATGACGGTTTAACGCGAGGAAAGACCGTTCGAATTTTGCAGGTTTAACACTAGCCATTAGAGGAATGGAATGGGAAGGAACTGGCTTTGTGAATGGCCGCAGCACTTCGCGTCTGCTTCCTTGCGCCGTGCATGCTCTGCTTAATAAATTTGGACAAGTAGTGTAAAGATACCACCGCATGATCATCGTTAGAAGACTTACCTCACCTCATGAACTAGATTAGAAGAAATAAGGGATACGGTAGTCAACATTCTCTATTAGATTTCCTACCGTTTGATTCCAAGAGACTGCAGAAGTTGATTCCACACCTGAACACCCTGTATCCGGTATGGAAATTTGGACAGTTCGTCACTAATCAATAGCTTCCATGGCACAGGTCATATGGTTTCTGTTCTTGTCCAGTGTAGAGCCTATTTGGTAATCATTCTATTTTCAAAAACAATTTCTATTTAGAAACGATTTTTTTTTTAATTATGTTCCCTAAATGATTTTCTGAACAATTGAAGATATTTGGTAATTGTTTAAAATTTATATTCTCATAATAGAAATACATTTAGTAAAATTTCAAATTCTTTTGTGAATAAGAATTTCTTTTAATTTTTAATAATTTTATTATATTTTTCTCTTCTTTCCTTTTCTTCTTCTCATTCTTCCTTTGGCCAGTCATAGGCCCTTGGCGATGTCGAGCCTCGTCAACCAAGCCTCCCCAACAGCTAGGCGAGGCTTGACCTTGCCTTGGCCGAGCGAGCTCGACCTTGCCTAGATCTAGCAAGGCCAACCTTGCTCGATTACCAACGAGGCTTGACCTCATTGAGCCACCGCAAGGCAACATCGCCCTCATGGTGGCCTGACAAGGGTGAGGCTTGCCTAGTTGCCAAGGAGGCTTGACCTCACTAGGAGGCCAAGACTGCTTCAATAAAGTTGCTGACCAGAAGAAGAAGAAGAAGAAAAGGAAAAAAAAAAGAAAGAAAGAGGAAAAAAGAAGAAAGAAAATGAACTTAATTATGGAGTTATTCTCGAAAACAAAAATAATAATATTTTTTTTCTATTTATCAATTCCATTCAAAATCTACTCCCAGAAATAAAATAAAATAAAAATTACTATACAGATTTTTATTTTTTTCTATTTCGGAGAACAAAATAATAGAATTAAATACTATTTGATAAGTTAGGGTACGTTTGGCAATCAGTAAAACATTAAAAATTTCTATTATTTTGTTCTTGGGAGTATATTTGGAATAAAAATCCGTTTGATAAATTTTTTTTGTTCTCAAAAATAGATTTGAGTATAATCGAGAAGTAAAAAAAAAAAAAGTTAGATTCTTTATTTCCGAAAACAATTCCAAAATCAAGAAATTTATTTTTTCTCTTTCCTCTTCTTTTCTCCTTGTTCTTCTTCCTTCTCTCTTCTTCTTCCACCATTGCCACCGCCGCCAATCGCCGATGACCAATTGGCCGAGGTTCGACGACCTCGCCCAGCCATTGGTGAGCCTTGCCTGGTCGGGCAGTGGCCAAGTTCGGCCGAGCCATGGTTGGGCGAGGATGGGCGAGGCTCAACCTCATCCAGATCTGGTGAGGCCGAGCTTGCCTAGCCATTGGCAAGGCTCGACCTCGCCAAGCCACCGCGAGGTCGAAGTTGCCCAGCTAAGGTTTGGCCAAGCCTCGCCTAATTGCTGACGAGACTCAGCCGATGATGCGTAACCTCTTCGAGGGCTGGCAATGCTCTAGCGAGGTCAACAGCCCTTGTTTGGCCAGTCATCCGCCTTAAGAGCGCCAGCGATCGGCCAGAGCTTGAAGAAGAAGAGCTTGAAGAAGAAGAAGGGAAAGAAAATAAAAGAAAAAGTGATAAAATTATTAAAAAATTAGAAGAAAATAGTTTGGAATAGAAATTTTGAACGCTGTCAAACGCAATTCTATTTTAGGAATAGAAATTTTGGACAATTAGGTCGCGCTTGGCAACCGACCGATAGTGAAAATTTATATTTTTTTGTTCTTGGGAGTAGATTTAGAACAGAAATTCATTTGGTAAAATTTTTGTTTTCAGGAACAAATTTCTATTTTTCATTCCCAAAAGTAGATTTGGAGCAAAATTGATAAGTTAAAAAAGTTAATTATTTTTTCCCAGGAACAATTACAGAATTAAGCCAACTCATATTTTTTTCTTTTCCTTTCTCTTCTTCTTTCATTGTTGTTTTTCTTCCTTTTCTCTTCTTTTTCTATTGTTGCCGTCCACCGTCGCCTCGTCGCCTCGGCCGATTAGGCGAGCTTTGGCGTACTTGCCAATGGCGTACTTGCCAAAGGCTCGGCAGACCAAGGCAAGGTTCAGCGAGCTCTCCAGAGGCTTGCCCAACCATTGCCTCATTGAGGCCTCCCCCGACCACTGGCAAGCCTCGCTTGGCTAGGCAAGGCTCGAACCAGTTAGGGCTCAGCCGAGCCTCACCCAGCTGCCGGCGAGGCTAGGTTGATGAGGCACGACCTCACCGGGGGCCGACGACCCTCTAGCGAGGTTCCTGGCCCTCATCTGGCCAATCGCCAATCATCCCAAGGCCGGCAACCAGCTAAGGAAGAAGAGAAGGAAAAAGAAGAAGAAAAAAAGTAACAAAATTATTTTTAAAAAAAATTAAAAATGATTTAGAGTAGAAATTTTGAAAGCAATGCCAAATATAATTTTATTCCGAGAATAAAAATTTTAGATAGTTACTAAACATCGTAAAATACTTTAAAATTATTCTCGAGAATAGAATAAAAAATAATCATTTCTAATTAGAAATTGTTTCTAGAAATTATTTCCTGGAACATAAGTTTTACCAAACGCATCATTACCAAATGCCTTAAAATGCTTAAAAATTATTTCAATGAGCATAATAAAAAAGAATAATTTCAGATAACAAATTATTCACCATAACAGAATATTTACCAAACGCATCCTCACTAAATAGACCCTTCATCCCTATCAAAAGTGAAATTGACTTGACTGATCCAGTCAAGCTCAAGCTCAAAGAATAAAGTTCGATCAAGATTGAGCCAAATATCAAACCTTGAATTTTCTAATCGAGTCCAGTCGGGCTTAAATATCTTGTTGACTCCACTCAAACTACCCCCCAAGAATTTGAACCGGTATCGATCAACCACATGATTGAACTTCCACACAACTCCAACCGTTCCGCATGGTTTTATGTGGAAACACCGGTTACAACATAGAGAACGAACGTTATATAAACTTCCCATCTAATATTAATTTCACTATCCAACTCAAGACATTGTTTGCACACCAAGAACCCACTAAAAAATACACAGCACAATAAATTTGAACAAAAGCGTTCTCCTCAATTTGGTTATCTTACATCTCAGGACAGTGGAAACTTTAATCCTCCATGTCACGAAGTACTCTCCATTTTCAATCACATGCTCAAACAAGGTATGCTACAATCAGAACAAATAAATTCTACATACAGAAGGGCATTGCAGAAAGAGCATCAGTAATTGTGGCCAGCACGCAAAAAAGTCATCCTTTCCGCAGCAATCAAATCCATCACAGATGATTACTGCCAAAACCTCTACTTCTTTCCACATTAGACGACATCAGGGCATAACCATATCTGCATTCAAGATCGCTCTGGAGAGGACCGGAGAAGCAACTAACAATGGAAGCTCTTAGCCCATTTTGGAAGATCCAATTTTAGCTAGAAAGCTGGAACCTGCCACTGGGTTTTTTCCTCCTCCATCCCTGAGAAATTCCACCGTGAGCAACAATATAGAACAGTACAACACACCAAGAGACTCAAAATGAATGTGCGCACAAAACATAGGAGATCGGCAAGGGGAGATCATAAGAACTTACAAAGGCAGCATAATACACAAAGGTTAATCCAGCTAGAGCGACAAAAGCAATCTGGAATACATTATACCTGCGATGCCATAGCATGCACAAACCAATCAGTATCAGACACATAAGTACCAATTTGTACCCAGAAGCAGCGGCCACTCACTTGTACAAGTATTTAATTCCACGAAGGGACGCCAATGTGTGCCCAAAAATTTCTTGCGCTGCAGTTGCTTGAGCATAGTATCCAAATGCGGTTGCGCAAAATTGGATAACACTGAACCAACAGGATCACAGTTAAACTTCTTTAACCAATGATGATTCAGTTATACATACCCAATAGAAGAGTTGCTATTTGTTCCAGTTAACCTAGATCTTTTCCTCCTAGAGATTCTCAGAGCACAAGTTGCCACCAAATCTGCTAGTTTCCACTTTTCATATATCTCCATAACAAACAATAATACTAGACATATTGCAGGAGAAATGAAGATATTCTTTCTGTGACAATAGAATCTTAATTTTTTTAACACGAGAATTTCTTAATATTTGCTGTGGAGACAATGTAGCAGTCCCAACAAAGATTTTTCCTAGAAAATGATGACAAAGAGGGCATCAATATGCAAAGGAGAAGGCACAGGGACTAAAGTGCAAAACCTGATAGAGCAGAGAAGAATGAGTCCGACATTGAAAAGAAAGGAGTTCATGAGAGTGGCCCCCCACCTGAAACAATTTGACAAAATCAATTATCAATGACCAAAAGCAGACTATTAAGTTTTTGATGCATTTCTAGCCAATCTGCAGCAAGCAAATTTTTAAATAAAAAGGAAAGAGATAAAAGTGGTAGCTGGGACACCATACTTCATTGGGTGGATTGTTATGAACACTAATCTTAGACCAAGCATCATTGCCCCAGCAATTACAGCCAATAGGAGATAGAAGCAGAAGAAGGCAAATGCCACAGTACCCAAAAGCCCTGCAAGAAGTATGTGGTAATAATTCAGCATCAGATAATCCATCTGATGGAGCAAAGATATGGAGACATCTTAAAATGCCACAGACATGGAATTCTGAGGGCGTTAACATACCCCACACATCATCCAGCTTGATGAAAACCTCGTTCAGGAAAGGAGACAGAGGTGGATTTATCAAGAGATATATGACGATATGAGCAACCCAAGCCACTGAAACGATCAGCCTAATAGAACAACAATGATACAATTAGACATTGAAACTTATGAAGGAATTGATCACTCATTATAATTTCACATTTACATGACAGAAATCCAACAAAACAAAATGAGAATATAATGTTGGATCTATCTATCATGATTCCAGTCAACACTAGCCAACCATCTGGACAACAAAGTTGAATGTACCACACACCAAGAGACCCTGATTTAGATGATGCACTACAAAGTTGTCAGAAATAGTACACTGCAGCAAGCCAATGCATAAAGCCGTGAGAAATACAAGCTCAGTTCAATTAATAGTCTCCATCTTCAGTCTTCGCCCTGAGACAAGTTCTTTACCTCAGGAGGATTGTAATTTCTAGCAGTGTCACCAATTGATCATATTAAGAAACAGAACCCAGTGGTGTTCTGCAGTTGTCAAGCGGTTTGACATATGTCTCAGGGTGTAACAATTAGTCACATCCTCTAGTTCCTCTGAAGAAACCATTCCTTTCACCCAGAAAAGATGAACAAGAAGAAGAATGCCGTCCTTGTTGAATGAAAACAGACTAACCTAATACACAAGCTCCATGATTATCTAGATCATTTTCATACATGTGTTCAACATTAGAACTGTGTAGAGTCAAAATACAAGGAAAATCAAAGCAATCTTGTAATATTAGTCAATTTACAGCCAAATGAGTACTTTTATAAAGCCATTTGCTCAGTTCCATAAAATAAGCACATTTGGCAAACAATTGTCATTTTACTATAGTTATTAAAGTAACATGTCAAACAATGGTATAGCTAGCATTAATACCACACCGAGACCATGTTGAGAGAGTTTTCCCCATCTTATGCCATCAAATTCACTTCTTTTATATAAATCGGTTTAAAATTCAAAAGTTCATAGTAAATATTTATCAAGCGATACAAAGCATGGTAAGCAAAAAATTCAAATAAGCTAGTTCATCTCTCTAAAGAAAAAGGAGAATAACAAGAAATATTCACAAGTGATATAAAAAGCTATTTGATGCGATTAATTAAAACTAGTCATTCTTCAATAGGACTGAGTGAAATTACCCCAAGATACCCAACACAAATTTTGCTAGATACCCAAGTACAGTCATAGCCCAAGTAGTCTCAGCCTGGAAAAAGGAAGAGGACATAATTGTCAGCAAAGTATACTCAGAAATCAATCAAGAATGTTTCTTAGTGCGCAAAACCAAGATCATCACCTTTTCTCCTTGAGGATACATTTCTTCCAGAAGTTTCACATCTTCTTCCAACTGCAACAATTCCTGTATGATTGCAAAGCAGGACATTAGTTGCAGCAACCAATTAAGTGTAAAAAGAGGCATATAACAAGGAGCCACATTTCATCGTAACAGAGTCCAATGGTATTTACCACCCTCCCAAATGAACAAAACCAGAAATAAACAAGTGCAAGTCAACTCGCAATTTCTGCAGAAGACCCTCTAGGAGAAGTTACTGCGCAATGATCCAACTTATGAGGAGTTCGACATTTTGCAACTTAGTAGATCCACCCCCATCCTTTCAGTACTACTCAAAAATACAAAAGCAGAGAGTGGATGACCAGAGCCTAAATCACATTGCATACATCAGAGCAATCCCAATTGGACCAGAGCGCGGTGTCATGTGGACAGTGCCACACCTTCTTATTAGCATATTTGGCCTTAATTAGAAGACCAACTATGTCACAAACAAGTAAAACCAAACTAATGCAACAAATATCATATGATAAAGCACATCATTGTTAATTTTACAGAAATAAAAGGCAGGGAAAAGGTTTACCCATTTTAGGAAAAAGAAAAAACCACAAACAGAAAAAAGATTTTGACATAATCATATTATACCTAAATAACTAGTAGATAATCAGCCAACCTGTCAAACACAGTAAAAGGAGCTCCGGTTTTTTTAAGTAAATGGGAAGTACCTTTTCTACCGCCTTTACATTCTTTCGCCACTTTCTACCCTTAGCACCACTTCTTTCTTCCTGATGGAGAGCATCAGCAGCCTTCTTAAGTTCTCTTGCCTTTTTACCTAACTCAGTTGCTTCCTGTAGCATATTGTCCATCAGTCAAAGACACAAATTGCATACTGCACCTACCTATGACATATGATTAACTAATAGAATCACTAGATGACAGTCACAGGATAAACATAAGAAAGCACCTTAATATATTGTGACCGTGTGATGACAGCCTTTGGACGCCGGATGAACGAAAATATAAGTCCCAGCGGCAGACAAGCAATACCAACACCACCAAATATCTGATGAACATTGACAGGTGCAAAGTGAGCTATTCATTCACTGAATCTGATGCTATTTGAAGCTTTATACAATAGAAAATGTTATCACGGGTCCTGTCATGTTCTCATTTCAGTCTTAGTCACACACCAATTGCTCATCAACATGACAGAGCATATTAAAATCCCAAACTAAGCATAAAATTTCACCCTACTGAGGATCGCCATACGCAACAGCATGCTTGAACCAGAAATACAACGGAACACATCTCCTCAGAGCAATAAAGTTCACCAAAGAAAGACATACTGTAAAAAGCACTGATCCAACCACCGTAGCAAGAGCAACAACATATTCTGGGAAAGTAGTGCGCATGGTCCAGGTTTTCTCTGCTGAGGCTGGTGCAGTATATGCGGAACACTACAACATCCAAACAGACTAGGTATGAGAACCTTTACATCTGAATACAGCACAAACTAATGCCATAAAACTAAAGGACCATTATTACTTAATTATCTATTCTACTTTCTAGACATCAGAAAATGAAATCACAAGCAAGTTGCCCAAAGTTAAATAAAACCTGATTCGAACTGCCAACACACTCATGGCCAGAGGAATAAGAAGTCCAACTGCTTGGAAAGGAAGTTGTGGTCGAAGCGAGATGCCTAACAGTAAAGTCCACCTTCCCAATAAGCCCTGATACCAAAGAAACAAGCGAAATGCATATTACACATCAAAACACTCAAGCAGACATGCTTGAATTCCCGGCTCAAAAGCTAAAGATTAGAAAGACAATATCATAATCTCTGCGCATTTAAGCAGAAACTCAAAACAATCAAGATTAGCTACAGCTGCTAAAAAATATATCTTGTACTCTATCTGCGGACTTGACCTTTAGAAAATATATGTCTATCTATCATAAAAAAGGAAGACGGACTGTTCCACAGCTGAGCAATCGATTCATCAAGTATCCACTAGACCGGAAGTAGCAATTCGACGCACACAAGCCTATCGCATCCTCAATCGGATAGAATTCAGAACCTCATTTCTGAATTGACTGGCGGAAACCGCTGCCTCACGAACTTCAATCTCGTCTTTCCCAGAGCATGAAGCTAATTAAAACGAAATGACGATTGTTGCGAATTCAAGAACTAACCGTACAAAATGCCAAGCACGAGAGCGCACACAATGCCGGTGGTTACCACCCATATCAACGCACTCTTTATCCGCTTGCCCACGCTCCTGCAACCAAAACCCGCCAATCAACGGCCACATCACACGCACGCACAAAAAAGCACTCGATCGGAGACCTCGCCGCTCCGAAAAAGCCCTAAACCAAACGCACTTGTCCTGGTCCCCCTCGTAGTAGAACATGGCGAAGGGGATGACGAAGAAGACGAGCACCGCGTCCACGATGTAGATGGCGAGCCACAGATCCTTCATCGGGAGGGTGAGGTTGCAGGCGCCGTTGTAGATCGCGTGGCGGCAGGCCTGCCGGTTGGCGACGTCGGCGGGGAGCATGAGGATCGAGATGGCGGCCACGGAGAGGCCGAGGACGACGACGACCTTGGGGAAGTAGGCCTGGTTGGCGTCGTCCGGGTGCTGGTAGTTGACGAGGAGGTAGACATTGAAGAGGAAGACGAGGACGCACACGACGGCCGCGACGATGACGAGCGCGAGGTTGAAATCCCCCATCGCTCTCGAGAGAGGAAGAGAGAGAGGCCGCTCCGCCTCCTCTTACCGAGGCCAGCAACCGATCGATCCGGCGGAGAGGCGGTGGCGGCGGCGGCGCGGCGGGGGGAGCTCGCGAGCCGGAAGGTTTCGAAGCGGCGACAATGGCGGATTCTCGCCGATCGGAACGGGGAGGCCTCTTGTGGGAAACGCGGAGGTTGAGGAGAGAGAAAGGAAAGGGCAGGGGGAAGAGCGAGAGAGAGAGAGAGAGAGAGAGAGAAGGGGGGCGATGGTGCGGTTGAATTGAGGAGGGCAGGATTACGATTTTGCCCCCCGGGAGATGGGGGAATGGCACGGGGTGGTTCGCCACGACGGGCTTAGGTGGGTGAGGAGATAACGGTAAATTGAGGGGGCGGGGCTCATTACAGAATTCCAAACCAGCCTGTCCCAACGCTAACGGAGAGATTTGGCGATTTTTAATTTTTTTTTTAAATTTTTTTGGTGTGAGGAAAGGGCTCGGACGCTCCGCTCCGTTCTGCGACGGAGCGGAGGCGGCGAAGCTCGGGAAGGGCGCTTCTGAGAGTCTCCGCTGAATCGCGACGGTGGCGAAATTATCATTTTTGACTATTTATTTGGGATAAGTCGTGTGAATTCAATTTTTTAATTTATTCAATATAATTCATGAACTTATTTTTATTTTATTCTATTTTTAAAACTGCATATTTTTGTTCATGTTAATCGAATGAAGATATTGACATATAATGTTCAGTTCATACCAAATCCCTGTTTAACTAGACTGATTACGATGACAATTTTTTTTGCGATAAGTTGCATGGATAACAAAAATGAAAACTGAAAAAAGAAACTACAAGCAAAAACCTATTCGAGAGACGCAATTCACGGTTCAAAGTGGCTGGGCTAGGTGTATGATGTTGCGTTACCAGAGCAGCTTAAGCTAGGGTTGAGCCCAAACAATAGATCCAATAAGAACTTGCCATTAATCATGCCTGCTGAATAGAAATAAAAAGGCCCAAACAAAATGAGCACCTTAAAAAAAAAAAGGCCATATGCAAATAATGAAGAACCATAAGACTGAACTATTTGGGATACTTGTGTCCATAAGAAATTGTGGAGCCACCAATTAATTGTGATGGAACTCTATAGAGTTTCCTCCATGATATGAATTATCACTTGTTGATCACTTATACTACCCCAAACATCTGATTGCATTTTCTAACTAAAATAAAATATTACTATTGAAATTGCATTTAATGGTTCTAAGGTAAAACCGAGAACCTGAGAACCGGATGGGTAAGAATCGTTTCATTTCAATTTTTAGGATATGTAGGGTAGGTATCAAGTTCTATAATTGGGAAATCTATTCTAATAAGTAGGTTCAAGTCCCCGGTGGAAATTGAAACCAGGAATGTGGAACTTGAAACAAGTCTTTGTATTGTTTCTGTTCTATATCTTCATGTAATCGTGTGGTATTTTTAGCCGCATCCAATGACAAGTGTGTAATTCGAAATCACTAATTCAAATTTCTATTCCAAGCGATATTCATGACATAAACTATAATTTCATTAATATTTTATGATTTTCATATGTATAAATGTGAGTTATATTAGTGGATTGGATTGTAACAAATGATGGCCATTAGAAGTAATGGTTCAATTAAGAGTACATTTGAAATTTTGGTAGACTTTAGAACTAACCCTAAAAGCTATGATGGGGGAACCAACCTTATAACTTGTAACATTGTAGGTTTTAGGATCTAAAAATTAGAGAGCTTGTTCCAACAGGTAAATTCAGGTTCCAAGTGGAACCCAAACAGAATCCCTCATCCCTAGTCCAAGCACTATGAGGGTGTAGCATTCCTCGCCAAGGTAGGCAAAGGTGACGCGACCTTTGCTAACCTTAATACTAGGCTAATACATAAGACGAAAATCTATGTGGCACTGGCCAAGATCATGTAGATCAATTGAATATGCACAATATTGATCCATTAGTCACAATTGCAATAGCAAGTCTATGATCTTATCAATTTCTCAATTCGTTAGAATTCGGAGGCAGCTCAAAAATGGTGGACGAGATTTTGTGTTTGTCACTAGCTTTGTGTTTAGTCCATCCTTGGGAGCTTGGGAAGTAAACACTCAGTCGAACCCACTAAGCTTGACTTAATTTTGTCTTCCACCTATGCTTGACTTGACAAGGGATGAGTTGGTCTTTGTCTCGAAAGAACGTAAATGGAGATGTCGGCTCCTATCCATAAGTAGTCA
Source organism: Eucalyptus brandiana (assembly GCA_014182725.1). NCBI lineage: Eukaryota > Viridiplantae > Streptophyta > Magnoliopsida > Myrtales > Myrtaceae > Eucalyptus > Eucalyptus brandiana. Next base: position 15,482,138 of record CM024668.1, read on the forward strand.
AATCATGATGTGCTTTTTGAAGTAATCGGGGAAGTTGATGGCCTGTGTTCACTCTGCAAAGTCAACCTGCCTTTTTGCTTGTTAATTCCCATGACTGATTGATGCATTAGCAGCCATATAAGAAGTTGGGAAGAAAACAAGACCATCTCTGGTGGGCATCTATATGGGATGCTTCTCCTCCAAGTATCGAATACTGCTAACTAGTTGTTTGAAAGGATTGACCTTTAGTTCCTTCATTGTTAGTTTCGACTTCTAAAGAACGGATGCTGCGCTGAGTTTAAGTAGCTTTTGCGAATGTACCAAGATTGATGCTTTTGTCCAAGTTAATCCTCATGGTTAAAATCTAACTGGCCTTATTTCAGGCAGAGTTTCCAGAAGCTCAAAATCATCCGATTTGCTGCTTCAGGCAAACCCCTCTTTGCAAATTGGTTTTTCATCTGATCTAATTGCGGATAGTAAATTATCCTCCAATGGGAGTTGCGGCAAAAGCTGCAGTGATACCTGGCGGAGGTGAAACTTTGTCTTATCCTGGTGATGTTGCTGTGAGCAACTCTGATTGGTGAGGAATCAGTTGGCATTCGATTTCAGCCTGATGCAGTAGCGTTTGGGGCGTTTGCAGCTGATACTGCACCTACAAGCACTTCTTCCCCATCAAAGGTGGTGAATTTGACTTGGACCAACCCACAGCAGGCTTTGCATCTACTCCAGAACCGATTGAGGACATCCGCCAAGGGAAGGTCCGTGTGCTTTCTGTATCACATTATCGAGCTCATTTTAATTTTCATCCATGAATGTCTATGTCATGGTTGGAACTGAATTCCAGATCATATTGGTGGCAGACGACGAGGACAGAGAGAATGAGGGTGATCTTGTACTGGCAACAGAAAAGGCAACGCCTGAGGCTATGGCATTTATTGTGAAGCACGGCACTAGGATCGTTTGCATGAGCATGAAAGAGGGAGATCTGGAGCGCTTGCAACTTCCTTTGATGGTGAGTGACAAGGAGAATGAAGAGAAGCCTCGGACTGTGTACACTATGACTGTGGTATGTACTTTATTCTACATCTGTTGTCCAATCCGTGAAATTTTTCTCAAAACTTATTTGACGATAATTGACTGGTACTGGTTCCTTCAGGTAGGGAAAATTTGAACTTTCTGTTTCTTATTCCGTGTATGTATTGTTATTCTGCTTTGGTTTCTTAGAGGTTTATGTACTTAAGAAACAGCCCTTTGGAGAATAAGACACTTCAGATTGTTACTTGTCCCCAGTTAGTAGAGGTCTTGATTTGTGAAGTAGGAAATGAATATTATGAAAAAATGATGAATAATTCCCACTTTCTTTCATACTTTAGTAGAACAATATTGTTTTCTTCAACTCTTGACGTCCTAAAAGCCTTCAATCAGCTAATTAGTTATCTGTGTCACGACATCTGATTGGCTTTTCTCTTACCTTGTAATGGATGGTAATTAAGAGATATTGTTATAGGATGCAAAGCATGGGGCAACTATAGGTGTATCAGCGCGTGACAGGGCAATGACAGTTTTGGCTCTTGCATCTAGAGATTCAAAACCTGAAGATTTCAACAGGCCGGGACACATTTTCCCATTGAAGTACAGGAAGGGTGGTGTCCTGAGAAGAGCTGGGCATACAGAGGCTTCTGTTGACCTAGCTATGTTAGCTGGAATGGAACCTGTGGCAGTTCTTTGTGAGGTAGTGTATGATGATGGCTCCATGGCAAGATTACCTAAGCTTCACAAGTTTGCACAGGGGAAGAATTTGAAAATTGTATCTATTGCTGATCTAATCAGGTAAGTATTCTCTTCCCAGCAATCCAAATGCAAATAGTTCTTAGGAGTCAAATCCAAATTCCAGCTGCAACTTTCACAACTTAAGTATTGGCATTTTTGGCCAAGATGTTTTTCCAAGCGGCATCTCCCCTTTCTGGGAGTGGATAAATTAAGAACCTTGGAACCCTTGGGGGGTTGGGAAAAAGAGTCTCTATGGGAGGCTGTTGGGTTGTCGTTGTACATAGCAAAAAGGAGAGAAGCATGAGCTGTTTTGGTCTATTCATGTCCATAGTTTACTTTATGCTTTAAGCTTGTGGTTGTTATTCCACTCGTCGACACCCCGCAGATCAATGGTTTGGATTCTGAAGAGTTGTTTCTCTCAATTTTTTATGTGTATGGCGGTGTTAGATTGGCATATGGGTTCCTCTCTTGCCCGATGTCTAACTATAGCATTTGGTTATAACTGGTCAGGATTCTTATCGAAGTCAATGTCAATGAGCGTGAGACTGCTGTTATTTTTATGTACAATTTCTTGTATTTACTTTGTTTCAAAACCCATGTCTGAATGTTAGTTGACTGTTTACTAAGGCAAAGCTTGAGGTACATTCTTGGCATTATCACCAGGAAATAAGGATGTAACATCTAGATTGTCAAAAAAGAACTTGTTTGTTGTATTCAGACTTGTATATTGAGAACGTTCTTATACTGTGTAAGCAAGAAATGATTTCACTTCTCATTAGATGCATAAGTTTAAGGTACCCGGAAAAGAGATAAATTAGTTGAACATGTTGCTGCTGCAAGATTACCAACAATGTGGGGGCCATTCATAGCCCATTGACATAGATCGATACTAGATGGAATTGAGCACATTGAACTAGTCAATGTGAGATAAATTAGAAATTATTTGCTAAAACTATTAGAAGAATTTTAGAAACCAATAAACATGGAGTTTCGAATGAATTAATTGTAGATTTTGAGAGTCTTGTTTGTAGCAATGCCTTTTTCAACATAACTTCAATTTGTGCTTCATCTTATGTACTTTCTAGTGCATGATTTTGTTTGATAGTATTTTTATTGGAATTGGCTATACTGGGAAATCGATGGCATCTTTAAGTGGAACGCCATAAATTTAATCGAAGTTTGTAAAAAAAAAAAAAGTCTAATCATGTGTCAATCATAAATTCAATGTACCAATTGGCTGACAACGTTGTCTAGACAAGAATGTTTGACATCGGGAGAAATGATTGTTAGGATATTAATGAACTGGTGGGAACAGTAATTTTTTTTACAATTCATGAAATGATTGAGAGAGGGGCTGTATGTGTCTGCAATTGATATAGGAATGCCGTAATTTTGATTAAAAATAGTGTTCTTAGATTTTCTTATTTTATGCTTTATGTCCTCCCTTCAGACAGCCATATTTCTCTTCATGTGATTCATACTCTGTAGTTTATCGTCTGAACAGGGTAACATTGGAGATGGTCAAGATGTACTTGTGAGGGTACACTCGGAATGCCTCACAGGAGATATCTTTGGATCTGTTAGATGCGACTGTGGCAACCAGCTTGCACTTGCGATGCGGCAGATAGAAGTGGCTGGTAGGAGCGTGCTGGTGTACCTCCGCGGTCTTGAAGGAAGAGGCATAGTTTTGGGGCACAAACTGCATGCCTATAACCTGCAGGACGATGGGCGTGACACCGTGGAAGCAAATGTGGAGCTCGGATTGCCCATTGACTCTAGAGAGCACGGAATTGGTGCTCAGGTACTTCTTCCTTAAGTGAGAAACTATTGCGAGAGGTCCTGCATAATTTAGCTTCTGAACGAGGTTGGTTCATGGTCATTGTCATTATGCTTCATGGAATGGAGAAGATTAATAATATAATATCATTAATTGGAAATTAGAGGTAGTTGAATTTAAGTGATCGTTTCAGAAATTGTACATCATTTGCAGGGTTACCAGAGGAAGCTGGTGAAGAAAGCAGAGCTTCAAATTCTCATCTTTAAAAGATGAGATTTGATTAGTACAAAGAGTCACTCCACCATCAAACTTTTCATAGCATTCGACACCTTTGTATTGTTGCTTAACATATTGACTAAGACTGCAGGTGTTGCGTGACTTGGGATTCAGGACAATGAAGCTGATATGAAGGCTTTATTTAATTAGATTTGGGCTTAAGGCCCTGTCCGCCCAAGCTGGGCCCAGAAAGCCCGGCCCACGGGAATAAGGCCCGTGGAAAGGAGGGGATATAAAAGGGAGGAGAGAGAGAGAGAAAAACGCCCGTTGGAAATAAAACGTACGTATTTTTCTCTCTCAACGCTCTCCCGCCCTTACGTTGTTCTTAAAAGCAAACAGTGAAGCGCTTCAAGAATTTTTGCCTCCCCGGATCGAACAGGACCGGATTCTCTTCCTCCATTGGCGTCGGTGTCTAATCTGTGGCAAACAAGGTACGCTCGAATCCGTGGTGTGCTTTACGATCGGTGATGCGTGTCGTTTTCTTGGGCTACGCTTCCGCTTGAGTTTAGGGGTTTGATTTAGTGTCGAATCCGGGTTTTCGGGGATCAGTTATTCCCTACATTGGTATCAGAGCCAGGTTCACGTTTTCCCGATCAATTTGATATGTTTTTGATTGATTTTTCGCAAAAGGGACTTCGGCCGTACGGATCGGGCGACAAATCCCGACACCCGAGACTTCTTCGGCCTTTTTCATGAGTTTTCGAATGTCAAAACCAAATTCTGATTGCATAGGAAGAAGCGCGACGTCGAGACGAGTCCGGCGATGTGTCGAACGCCGCCGGGTGCCGCCGCACGCGCCCACACGCGCGGCCGGAAGGCGCTAACGCGTGGGCGCGACGCGCCCGGCAGCGCTGATCGCCCGCGCGTGCGGCACACGCGCCCGGTCGGCGACCGGCGCGGCGCGTCGCGCCGCCAGCCGGCGAACCGGCACGCGCCCGGTCCGCGGACCGACAGCGTCTTGGCGTCATCATGACGTCACCCAACGGTAAATAACCGGGGTGACGTCATGGCCGACGCGGCAATGACGTCGGTTGGCCGGGCGGCAACCCGACCCGACCCGCTGACGTCTGCGTGGCGTCAGCCCAGGCACGCGCGTTGCACGTGCCGCCGACGTCCCGCGTGACGTCGGCCCAAGCACGTCTTGCGCGCACGTCGCCGCCGACGCTCTGCGTGACGTCGGCCGGCACGCGCGCGGCACGTGCGTCGGTCCGCGCGAGCGGTCCGACCCGGCCCGACCGGCCCGACCGGTCCGACCGGTCCGACGACCGACGACCGTTGACCTCCGTTGACCGTTGACCGACGACCGTTGACCGTTGACCGTTGACCGTTGACCAAAAAAAAAAAAAAAAAAAAAAAAGGGGAAAAGAATGTGTTTCTTTTTCAATTAAGTCTATGTGGATTATATGTAATCCATTATTTGTTCTGCATTTGTTGCGAGAACAATGCCTCCCCGAGGGCGCGCACACCTATTCGCGCGATTCTGGACGAACAAAAGGAAAGGCCGTCTAAGGCGATAGGCGGCGACCGATCATCGATGGGAGAGTGGTGACTTAATTGATCACGTCCTTGAAGTCAACGCGAAAATTCAAAAGGTCATATGGAATGGTCGCCCAATGTCACAGTCAGAGATGATGCGATTTTTCATAAGCACTCTTCCACCTGAATGGCAAGATGTGTTGAATCGCATATGGGATGTCAACGGAGTCGCTTCCTATAAGAAAATTGTGATGGATTTTGCAAATGAATATTACTTGTATTGTTTCAAGGGAAAAGATCAAGAAATTAAAGACTATAGGATCTTTCCCAGTTCGTGTGCTGGCTTGGTGTTAGTTGTATTGACTGATATATGTTAAGTGTGATTTGTAAACATATTATGTAATGATAACTACCTATTTGTATTGATTGAAAGCATTATTGTTTTATTGGAATTCAATTATTTGTTGCTTTCTTTATTCTTTGGTTCTTTGTGGGTAATTAGCTATGGGTAGTTATAGAAGTTTTTGTAACTTCATAGAATTGATTTTGCATATGACAATTATATTAATGATAATTTTGAGTTAGGATTTTTTGGAGGATGATTGGAAACGTAGTGACCTTTTGATTCTGAAGCCTTACTTGAAATTATTCATTAATATGATGGGTCTATGCAAATAGGGATGCATAAATGATAGGCATTAATAATTCGTACATATTTGTCTGATGTGTTCAGATCAATGGCTTCAGCCACAAAAAGCATAGTTGCTGAGCTGAACAAGGGTGAAAAGCTCACTGGAGACAACTATGAAATTTGGCAAATGAAAATCCAAAGATGTCTTTGGAAGAGCAAGAATCACTTGAGGCTCTTGTCATGACCATGGTAGAACCTGAAGAGGGACCCACTGAACAGCACAAAAAGGACAAAGAAGCTTTTCTTGCGTGGAAAAGAATGAACTCTCTAGCTCGCATCACGTTGCTGAGTAGCATGGAAAATGACGTCATGCGAGAGTTTCGGCGTTTTGACAACGCCAAGGAAATGTGGGAGGCACTGGTAGCTAGGTTTGGTCATACTTCGGTGACTAGACTAAGACAGCTCACTATCAGATTTGACTCTTATAAGAAGCCTCATGGTCAGACCATGAAGCAACATCTTAGAAAGATGTCAAATATGATAACGAGCCGAGAGACGCCGGCCATGTCCTCACGATGAACAACAGTGCAAGCAAATGATTCGTTCCTTGCCTCGAGTTGGGAGCATATGAAGGTGCACCGACTCATAATGAGAATATCAAAACATTTGAGGATGCAATGCGCCATCTTGAGCTGGAAGAGGACCGCCTGTTGGCGGCTAAGCCGGATGCTGATCTATATCATGCAAGTTCTAGCTCAAATGGAGCTTCGTGCTCCAAGCGCAAGCGTCCTAGCTAGTTTGATAAGGGGAAAGGCAAGGAAGAAGCTGGTCCTTCAGGGAAGAAACCCAAGTTTGACCAACATGATAGAGGAAAGCGTCCTCACATGAAAAAGTTAGCAAGGGTGAAATGCTACAACTGTGACAAGAAGGGTCACTATGCTCGCGACCGTCGTGAGCCAAAGAAGGTATGCACCCATTGTACTTTTCGAACTTTGCTTATGTGTCAAGTTCGTGTTCTTAACCGAGTCTAATCCTTTGTGGACTGTGGGATTCGGGGGCGACGGACCATGTAGCGAAGGATAGAGGATCCTTCGTGGAATTCCGACGAGTACCTCCCGGAACTAAGTGGATCTATGTGGGAAACAACTCCAGAGTCAAGTGAAAGGAATTGGCACATGCCAACTAAATATGCGCGGTGGACGCACTTTGTTCCTTCATGATGTCTTTGTATGCTCCGGAGATTCGTCGGAATTTGGTGTCTGTATTAGTGTTGGTCAGATTAGGTTTTTGTATGAACTTCTGTAGTAGAGGTGTGAATTTGTTTTTAAATACAAATTACTATGGTTGTGGCTATTTTCTAAATGGTTTTATTGTATTAGATGTTGATTATGTTAATGCTAATGTTTGTTATTCCCTTATCACATCTCCTAATAAATATGATAATGATGTGAATGTGTGGCATGCTAGACTTGGTCACATTGGCCAACAAAGTATGAATAGACTAGCCAAAGAGGGCTTGTTGGGCAATATTGAAAAAGTCGATTTGCCTGTATGTAAGCATTGCCTAGAAGGGAAAGCAACAAGAAAACCATTTGGAAAAGGAAAAAGAACTGAATTTCCTCTGCATTTAATCCATTCGATGTCTGGTGGTCCAATGAATGTGAGAGGAAGGCATGGGGCTTTTTTATTTCATCACATTTATTGATGATTATACTCGATTCGGATATGTCTATTTGATTTCTCACAAGTCTCGAAGCAATAAGTTGTTTCAAAAGTTTATGAACCTGGTAGAAAATCAATTAGACAAGAAAATAAAAGCATTGAGATCCGATCGAGGTCGAGAATATTTATCGATGAGTTCGAAAAATTATGTGATGAAAAAGGAATAGAAAGACTTGTCTATTCCGTATACTCCTCAACAAAATGGTGTTGCGAGAGAGAAGAAACAGAACCCTACCGGAAATGGTTAGGTCCATGATGGCGCATGCTAATTTACCTATCACCTTTTGGAGTGATGCGTTATTAACTCGCTGCCTATATACTTAACCGAGTGCCTTCCAAATCGCTTACTTCCACTCCGTATGAGTTATGGACGGGTAGAAAACCGGACTTAAGTTTTCTTAAGCCATGGGGTTGTGCTGCCTATACACATGAGTCCTCTCACAAGTTTGGGAAATTAGGTCCCGGAGGAAAGAAGAGTATTTTCATAAGATACTCGGAACACTCGAAAGGGTATGTGTTCATTGGTGAGCGGGAAAGTGGGAGTATAACTGAATATGAATCTCGAGATGTAACATTCTTAGAGGATGAGTTTCCTAAGAAGGGCGAAATAGGGGAAGATAACTCCCTATTTGAAACCTTGGATCAAGATAAAGATATTAGTGGAGTTCATCCTAGTGGGAGCACAATGGGGTATGATGTGCAAAGTGTACAATCTCCCATACGGTGAACAAGTCGCCAAAGTATTCCCCGTCGACGTTTTGACATTGAAGGGGAAACTTTTATGGTTGCTCCACAAGATGAGGATGAGCCGAGAAATATCAATGAGGCTCTGAAGTGCCCTAGTAAGGAAAAATGGATTAATGCAATGGAAGAGGAAATGGAGTCAATGGAATCAAACCAAGTCTGGGAACCGGTTGATCTTCCAAAAGGACGCAGCTATTGGGAACAAATGGTTCTCAAAATAAAGCGAAAGGCTGATGGCTCGATAGAAAGGCATAAGGCTCGCCTTGTGGCAAAGGGGTATAATCAACAGGAAGGGATTGATTATGAAGATACGTTTTCTCCTGTAGTGAGATTTACCTCGATTCGCATTATTCGGCAATAGTGGCTAGTCGGATCTTGAGTTACATCAAATGGATGTAAAGACTGCTTTCCTCAATGGAGAATTAGAGGAAGAGATATACATGGAACAACCTGATGGTTTCATAGTGAAAGGCCAAGAAGAAAAAGTATGTCGACTTTTGAGGTCGATATATGGTCTTAAGCAGTCATCAAGACAATGGTATATACGTTTTCATAATGCCATAATGGCATATGATTTTACAATGATAGATGAGGATCATTGTGTATATATCAAAAGATCCAAGGATCAATTTGTGATCATATCATTATATGTTGATGATATACTAATTGCCGGAAGCAATATGGAGTTGGTTAGTACCGTCAAGAGATGGTTGTCTTCTAACTTTGAGATGAAGGATATGGGTGAGGCCGCATACATTCTTGGAGTTAAGATTTCGAGAGATCGTTCGAAGAGATCGTTGTCTCTTTCGCAAGAAACCTATATAAATAAGGTTCTTGAACGATTTCGTATGCAAGACTCGTAAACCCATAGATACTCCTATTGCAAAAGGTGAAGGATTGAGCCATAGATCGTGTCCAGGGGACTCCACAAGAGAAGGAACAAATGAAACATGTTCCTTATGCTAGTGCTTTGTTGGGAGCTTGATGTACGCTATGATGTGTACAAGACCCGACATATGTTTTGCAGTTGGAATGGTGAGTAGATACCAATCCAACCCGGTCCAAAGACATTGGAAAGCCGTGAAGAGAATACCGAGGTATCCGAAGGGAACCGCTGATTTCAAGTTGAATTATCAAGGAAAGGATCTGCGACTTGAAGGCTATTCGGATGCCGATTGGGGAGGAGATTTAGATGAAAGGAAATCTACCTCGGATTTGCTTTCTTCGAACAATGGCGCCATATCATGGAGCAAGAAGAAGCAAACGTGTATAGCCTTATCCACGATGGAAGCTAAGTTCGTGGCATTATCGCGCGGTACAAGAAGGAGTTTGGCTTAAGAGATTCTTGGATCATTTAGGTGTTATTGAGAAAGCTGCAAATCAATTATTGGTTAATTGTGATAGCCAAGCGGCTATAGCGTACACCAAAGATCCAAAGTATCATGGCAAGACCAAACATATAGATACCAAGTATAACTTTGTAAAAGATATGGTTGCACGAAAGGATGTGAACTTACGGTACATATCTACGCATAGAATGGTAGCGAGATCCTATGACAAAGCCGATACCTAGAGATGTGTTTTGTGGTCATGTAAAATCTCTAGGATTGCGTAGAGTCGATGTACTTGAATTGTAATTTCCCTGAGTTGTTCACATTTATGAGATTTTGCTTTTCATTGATTAATGCCTATGAATCTATGTGTGATCTTTATGCATCTTAATGCTCAGTGCATTAGTTGAGAAGTATGTCGGATAGATATAAGATTAGCCCACTCACACGGGTAATCGCCTCTGTTTACTATGTGATAAATAGAGATGAGACTGTTTTTAAGCTTATTATCTAGGTGATAATCGAGAGCTCAAGCTTAAAACACGTATGTCGCCTTAATCGGGTGTTAAGATGAGGACATAATATCAAAGATGTCCGAAAGTAAAATACCCCACATATTTTACTTTATCTCGTCTAAGATGCCGATGTGAGTTCGATGAATTTTGTGAATGAGTAGATACGTGAACTCAAGTTAGACATTGGGTATGTCTGAACTATCATCTGTACGGTATTGAAAAGTGTAGACATACGCTCCATGGGAAAGGAGTTAATACCGTAATACGTATTTCATACTACGTATGCATATGACGACCAATAAGAGTGGCAAAAAGTTTGATCTCAACTTTTATGACGTGTGAGACTCTTGAGGAAAAGAGTTCCTCAATTTTTAGTCCCCTCAGGACTCTTACTTATTCTCAAGATTTCTATTTAGTGTTTGCTATCTTAGGGTGTTGCCAATGGTCATGAGATGATTCGATCTAATGGGGCATTTCTAGAAAAGCAAGCTGGACTGAAATTGAGAGTTTGAAGGAAAGATGAAGATCGATTTTGGAGAATCACATTGTGATTTTGTATTCACTGGTCGACCAATTATGACTGTCTTTGTGATAATTATAATTGTGAATACAATATGTATATCATGTTTAAAAGAGATCAAGAGAGATATAAATGTGATTGATCGATCTAGGGTACTGCATACTAAATCTACTCGAAGTGTGACGCCCATTATGAGCTGCTATATATTCCTAACGATGTATAGCAACGAGCTCTCAAAGTATCTTTGGTCGCACGGATTATTCACCGGTATGAATGTTGAAGAGACGTAAAGAGAATCCCCTGTTCGGCCCACCTTGTGCGAGTGGGAGATGAAGGCTTTATTTAATTAGATTTGGGCTTAAGGCCCTGTCCGCCCAAGCTGGGCCCAGAAAGCCCGGCCCACGGGAATAAGGCCCGTGGAAAGGAGGGGATATAAAAGGGAGGAGAGAGAGAGAAAAACGCCCGTTGGAAATAAAACGTACGTATTTTTCTCTCTCAACGCTCTCCCGCCCTTACGTTGTTCTTAAAAGCAAACAGTGAAGCGCTTCAAGAATTTTTGCCTCCCGGATCGAACAGACCGGATTCTCTTCCTCCATTGGCGTCGGTGTCTAATCTGTGGCAAACAAGGTACGCTCGAATCCGTGGTGTGCTTTACGATCGGTGATGCGTGTCGTTTTCTTGGGCTACGCTTCCGCTTGAGGTTAGGGGTTTGATTTAGTGTCGAATCCGGGTTTTCGGGGATCAGTTATTCCCTACACTGATGATGAACAACCCGTCAGAGTATGCGGGGCTTAAACGGTTATGGCCTGACTATTTCTGGGAGAGTCACTCTAGTAACTCCAACAACAAAGGAGAACAAGAGATACTCAGAGACGAAACGCTCCAAGATAGGGCACATCTATGGAGCGGAAGTCAAAGGCCGCTTCAGCAATCTCATAAGCAAAAACGGCAAGTTGAGTGGTACCGTTTCTTCTGATCCAGCTGTGTCTGACTCATAGGAGCTGCTGGATAGTTCGACTGCTAATGATTTATTTGGGGGGATAAAAGCAAGTTCACTAATGGATGATGTTATTACTTTATTTTTTTAAGCCCTAAGGTCAAGAACATTCGGATACCTGCTGACCATAAGTTCTGGAAATTTATGGCGATTCAGTTTTATAATTATTACAAGGTTCATTGTTGTTCCATTGATGTCATTCATCCATTTTGTAAGGCGAAAGGGTGGAAGACTAGCCCTCTTATAGGAACTTCCTTTTGTGTTATTGATGGATAGCAAGATTTATTGTTTATTCACCTTTCCTTGAATCTATATCTACTGATCTCTAGAGACCATTGCATTTTTCATGAAAACAGAGTTGGTGCAGGACGTTCTTTCTTTCCTTTTCGGTGACCACCTCATTGGTAACAGATTACTTGCAGGAATATAAGTCTCTGTTATAGATCAACTCTCCATGCTACGTATTGGTTCAATTAATATTTTGTCAAATAAGACATTGTAGTCTTCAAAAAAAAAAAAAAACATCACGAAATACATCACCATTCAATTACTTGCAGCGAATAAGTTTGCTTTCTTTGAACTAATTAACTAAACAAAACACAGTGACGCAAAGGTTTTTATGTAGGCATACCAAGGTTCACGCCTATGTCTTGGCATTCTTTCTGAAAATTGAGACTTTGAGTTCAAAATATTAATTCTAACAAGCTCGATCACACAAACATCTCCTTCCTTTAGAGAAGTTCCTCTCTGAAATGCGCCCCAACCAGCAGGGAGCTTACCCGAGCCATGTTGTGGGTAGTACAGGAGCTTCACTGGCCATGATCCTCATGAATATTTAAGAAGTTGCGGTTTGCATTCTTCCATTGGTACGTCCTTTTAAAACCCTGCCTGGGACAGTCTGCCGAGTTGATTTTTGATCAACAAATGATCTATGAGTAAGAACATAAAAGATATGATGACTAACAGTCTAACACAAGTAATATTAGCCAGAACACGTGTATAATCTCATAGGCAAAGCCGAAACATGCAGGAATACGATGGTACCTTAAGAGAAGGTCATAGATTTCATTCCTGTCCAAATTTTGCATATAACTATTATCTCAAGATCTTTCCTTACCACATTTTGCTTCAATAGATTATGTGACCGGGTAACAACTGTGAAGGAAGGATACTATAGCCTGTACTTGTTGACTGCTTTGAAAGCCGTAATTACCCGCAAACTTTTAGAACTACGAGAAGCCGGCATCGTGGGGCTCACTTTGCATTTGGAATTTTTAATCCGAACTGATCAAGGAGCTAAGCTTTTGGAACAAGATTCGGAAGGTGTGCAAATCTTCACCTATTAGTAATGCATACGCTCAGTATCGTCTTTCTTATGCCCTCTGCCTGACGCGAGTCCAATTGCATGGGAAATAGTAGCATCATCGACATGACAAACAGGATTGGATTTCATCACCTTGGAAGGCTTGTGATGATATGGTTTTAGATGCAATTTATCCTTCCCTTTTCTCTTCAGCGAGAAACCATCTAGCCTTTGAAGTTCAGTTGAGATATTAGTGATCATCAGCATCTCCCACTCTAGGCGGGACAGATTTGACAGTGTCGAGGTTCGATTTCTTGCTGTCAGTGTTCATTAGCGGATAATCTATCTCCGAAGCGCTTTTGTCAAATATCAGCATGTGAAAATCTGAGTTCTCTACGTATTTGAAGACTAAAAGGTGGCCCTCACAAATAGAGTAATGCTCCATAAATTCCTTCCATCCCTTTGATAACCAAACCATATCATCCCATTCTAACAACTCAACCCTACAACTTCCACCGTTTGGAACCCTCAAATGCAACGTTTTGGGAAGATTCTTGCCATACTTTCTCACAAACCTCTTTGGAATACCCTAGTTTCATTACATATAAGGTCATCATAAACAGTAAACAAGTAGTGCCTGATATATTTTAACATTAACAACAAAGAAAAGGCGAGTCTGTAGTACGCTTCAGCCTTCCGAGCCTCGGTAGGTCAAAAAGAATTTTTAAGAAAAGAACTTACAAGCCTTCCAGTTTGAAGTGTTTGAGAGAGTTATGATCTTGAAGAAATGAGGTGTCTCCAGCACAAAACTTTTCCGGTTTTCTTCATCTCCTCTCGGGCGACGAGAAGTCATCTCTTGAACACAAGGTGAGTAATGGATTGTAACATCTGAATTAGAGGTGTTAAAATGGGTCACAAACCCATTTATGACCCATTTAAATCTTAAATGGGTCATAAATGGGTCACTTGTTTATAACAAAAGATAGTTAAATGGGTTTCACAATTAAAGGTTTAAGGTAGGTGGGTCTTAAGTGGGTTTTTAAATGGGTTAGGTTGAAAACTCATCTTTAACAAAAACATTATAATTCCTCCATTTTCTCTTTAACTTTATAAAAATCGAAATTATAATTTTTTTTATTTTTATTTTCTCTTTTCTTTTTCTTCCTTTTTTTTCTTTCTTCTTTTTTTTTTTTTTTTTTTTTTTTTTTTTTATTTCTCCTTCCTCCTTCCGGTCGCCGGCACGGCGACGGCCGGGCGACCGGCCAAGTGAGCCTCGAGCTCGCCGAATCGGCGAGGCGGAGGCCTCGCCGGCGGCGCGGGCGAGCTCGAGGCTCGCCGGATCCGGCGAGACTCAAGCTCGCCGGCGTCGGCGAGGCTCGAGCCTCGCCGATCCGGCGAGACTCGAGCTCCGGCGTCGGGCGAGGCTCGAGCCTCGCCGATCCGGCGAGCCTCGAGCTCGCCGGCGTCGGCGAGCTTGAGCTCGAGGTCGCCTGTGGCCGGCCGCCGGCCATTGTCGTGGGCGGCGGCCGGCCAAAAAGAAGAAGAAAAAGAAAAAGAAAAAGAAAAAGAAAAAGAAAAAAAAAAAAAAAAAAAAGAAAAGAGAAAAAGAAAAAAGAAAATTATATTTTAAAAATAAAATAAAAATAATTAAAAATTTAATTTTTTTAAAAAAATAATTAAATTTCGATTTTTTAAATAATTATTTTAAAATTTATAAAAATTGTCCATTAAATTTATATTGTATAAAACTATTTTAGCAATAAAATTTTTAAAAAAATAATATATATATAATCTTTAAAAAAAAACATAGGAATAAGTTTTTCTAAATTTGTTAAATATGAAAATATTTTATTAATATGAGTTGGGTCGGGTTGGGTATGGGTTGGGTATGGGTCGAGTCGGGTTTGGGTCGAAAAATTTACATTAAACATAAATGGGTCATAAATGGGTTAATGGGTCAATTTGGGTCGGACCATTAATGACCCGACCCAAACCCAACCCGACCCACCCGTTTAACGGCTCTAATCTGAATCTACCTAGTTCTGTGGAAGCCTTGAATCTACCTAGTTCTGTGGAAGCCAACTTTATTAAATGAATAATTCTTACCTTTACCAAAAAAAAAAAACTTTATTAAATGAATCATTAAATTGGAGAAGACATTCATCTCTGGGATAACAGCTATAACGTGTGACAACTGCCAGCTTAGCTTACAGTACGATGAAGAAAGGTTGATGAACAAGTGAATGCTCTAGGAAGTTCTTCAAGAAGAACACCTTGGGAATCGAACGCACTAAAAGCAGGATGATGCGTTGGTTGATGGAAATTATATCAAGAATAATGTCAGAGATGTTAACGCTTGTACGCTTCTTGAGAGATACAAAGACTGATATCGATAGAATTAATATACAAAGTGACATGTAAGATTTTTATTGAATATCTGAGTATGACACGTTTATTTATATATCGTGTTCTTGTGGTATCTCTGATATATTACGCTTGCATTAATAACTAATCAGTATGACCATTGCCACTTGATGTTCAGCCCAAAGATTTGACCAACGAGTGGGTCGATTAAGGTATTAGGCATAGAAACTCTCTCAGAGACTTGCCCATGATCAAATAATTAATTAACGTTGATGGGGTCTAAGTGGGTCTAGCTTTGCGTGGTAAGCTAAAGAAGGGAATCGTTTGTCTTGGCCCGCTAATTTGCACCTGTGGCTTGGTGGATATCGGCAGACTAGGCTGAGGCCAAACACCACCTCTAGGCATTAGAGATGATTATTAGAGATGATTAGGGCAAAAGCAAAGATAATTCCCTGAAACGCAGACCGGTATCCATCACGTTTAAGGTGGTCAACCTATTATTTCCTCCGTCGAGTCCAGATTAATCTAGGTATTTAATAATATTATTGCTGGGAGAGTCTTACAAGTAATTCTTATAACTGAGAAATGAAAATTAGAGATTGGGTATGATGGTTTTAATTGGTGATGGGCTTAAGGCCCGTCCGCCCATGCTGGGCCAAAAGGCCCGGCCCACGGGAATAGGGCCCGTGGATGGGGGAAGGTATAAAAGGGAGGAGAGAGAGAGATGACACCGCTTGGCATAATGAACGTACGTACGTTCCTTTTCCCGCGCTCTCTCTCTCCAAAAAGATAAAAAGAACAGTAAGGCAAACGGCATCGTTCTTCTTCCCTTTAAGGCGCCATCGGATCGAACAGGACCAGGTTTTCTTCCTCTAATCGGCGTCGATGTCTAATCTGTGGCTAACAAGGTACGCTCGACTCTGTGTGTGCTTTAGGATCGGTGATACGTGTTGTTTTCTTGGGCTTCGTCTTTCGCATTGATTTAGGGGTTCGATTTAGTGTCGAATCCGGTTTTTCGGGGATCCGTTATTCCCAACATTGGTATCAGAGCCCTAGTTCACGTTTTCCTGATCAATTTGATGTTTTTTGATTGAATTTTCGCGAAGAAATTCTCGGCCGTACGGATCGGGGCAAAAATCCGACACCCGAGCGTTGTTCGGCCATTTTTCTGAGTTTTCGTAAGTTGAAATCATTTTCTGAACACATGGGGAGAAAGGCGACGTCGAGACGAGTCCGGCGACATGTCGCACGCCGCCGTACGACGCCGCACGCGCCCACACGCGCGGCCAGAAGGCGCTGCGCGTGGGCGCGACGCGCCCGAAGGCGTTGGATCGCCAAGCGCGTGCGGCACACGCGCCGGTCGGCGAATCGGCGCATGCACGCCGCCGGCGGGCGAACCGGCACGCGCTGGTCCGCGGACCGACGCGTGTTGACGTCACGCGATGACGTCATCGTGACGTCATCCAACGGTTGTAACCGCTCGGATGACGTCACCGATGACGTCATCGCCGACGACACGTTTCGCCGGGCGGTCATCGGCCGACGACCCGACCCGACCCGACCGGCGACCCGACCCGACTCGCGTACTCAGGCACGCGCCCGGCACGTGCTGGATGACGTCTGCGTGATGTCATCCCCCGCACACGCGAGGCACGTGCAGTCGGTCCGCTCGAGCGGTCCGACCGGCCCGACCGTCGCGACCGGTCCGACCGGTCCTCCGACCCGCGCGCCGTTGACCCGACTCGTTGACCGTGACCGACCGTTGACCCGTTGATCGACGACCGTTGACCGTTGACCCGAAAAAAAAAAAAAAAGAATTTGTTCCTTTTTCAGTCATGCCTATATGTGTTATAAGTAATCCATTTTTAATTCTGCATTTGTTGCATGAATCATGGAAAATTATGTATTTTCCCTTATGTTTATTATGAATTATAAGTGATCCAATTTTAGTTCTGTATTTGTTGCAGGAACTATGATGAGTTATGCATGGATACCTGCAAGCCCGAGAAAGGACGAGGGAAATGCTAGACTCAAAAGGCTGCTGATTGAGTTAGCTAATTATCGGTGGCATGACGGTGATTTAGTATCACATTTGGTCAAGGTCAATCAGATGATACAGGAAATCATCTGGAATGGTTATCTTATGCCGGATTTTGAGAAGGTGCCGGCTTTGATGAACACTCTTCCACCTAAATGGCAAGCAGTGTTGGATCGGCTATGGGAGGTCAACGTGGTCCCGAGTTATAAGAGGCTAGTGAAAGCTTTTGTAAGAGAGTACTATAGGATTGAGTTGGCCAAAACTTCAACCCTTAGATTGAGCGCCACATGGCGCCGAGTGAATGCGCCTTGGTGGCGACATGAATGCTCTCCAAAAGTTTTTCCATGGTTGGCAAATGTGCCTTCAGTTTTCTCGGATGTTTTGACTGATAGATTAGAAGGGACTTTCCCTATTTATTTCTTTGATTAATTATGTAATGTTTACTACCCGATTGTTGTTGATGTAACAACCGATATGTTAGTCGTATCATGTGAAAGCATTGTTATTTTATTGGATATTAGATTTTATTTGCTTTCTCATTATTCTTTGGTTCTTTGTGGGTAATTAGGAGGGTAGTTATAGAAGTTTTTGTAACTTCATAGAATTGATTTTGCATATAACAATCATATTAATGATAGTTTTAAGTTAGGATTTTTGGAGGATGATTGGAAACATAGTGACCTTTTGATTCTCAAAGCCTTACTTGAAATTATTTATTAATATGATGGGTCTATGCAAATAGTGATGCATAAATGATAGGCATTAATTATTCGTGCATGGATGTCGATGTGTTCGAACGATGGTTCAAAGAACTAAGAACGTGATTGCCGATATGAACGGTAACAATTGTGAAATATTGAATAAGAAGATTCAATATGTGTTGGAAAAGCAAGAAGCACTAAAAGCTCTTGACCATGTTATGGAAGATCTTAAGGATGCCATGCGCCACCTTGAGCTAGAAGAGGACCGCCTAACGGTATTTGAGCCGAACATAGACATTTGCTATGCTGGTTCTAGCTCAGAAAGGGCTTTGTGCTCTAAGCGCAAACGTATTGATTCGTTCAATATGTGGGAATGCAAAGGATCAAGTTCTTATTGCAAGAAATCAAGAGTTAACCAACACAAGAGAGGAAAACGTCCTTAAGTGAAGAAAATGTCAAGGGTGAGGTGTTACAATTGTGACAAGAAATGTCACTATGCTTGCAACTGTTGTGAGTCAAAAAAAGTCAACACCTCTTGTACATTTGAGAACTTTGCTTATGTGTCAAGTTCAATATTATTGGCTGAATCCAATCCTTTGTGGATAGATTCGGGAGCGACGGACCATGTAGCAAAGGATAGAGGATCCTTCGTGGAATTCCGACGAGTACCAACCGGAACCGAGTGGATCCATATGGGAAACATCTCTAGAGCTGATGTAAAGGAATTGGCACCGGCCAATTGAACATGAGTGTTGGACGCACCTTTGATGTTCTATATGCTCTGGAGATTCGTCGAAATTTAGTGTCTGTCTTAGCGTTGGTTAAGCTTGGTTTTGTTATGAACTTCCATAATAAATGTGTAGATTTGTGTTTAGATACAAACTACTATGATTGTGGTCACTTACTGAATGGTTTTATTGTACTAAATATTGACTGTGATGATGTCAATATGTTATTCCCTTGTTTCACGTTTTCTACCTTATATGATAATGATGTGAATATGGTGGCATGCTAGACTTGGTCATATGGGCCAACAACGTATGAATAGACTAGCCATAGAGGTCTTGTTGGGCAATATTGAAAAAGTCGATTTGTCCATAAGTGAGTATTACCTAGTAGGGAAAATGACAAAGAAACCATTTGAAAAATGTAAAAGAGCTGAATGTCCTCTGCATTTAATCCATTTGGACGTCTGTGGTTCAATGAATGTGAGAGGAAGGCAATGGGCTGTTTATTTCATCATTTTTTTTATATAGATGATTATACTGAGTCGGATATGTCTATTTGATTTCTCATGAATCAAGCATAAGTTGTTTCGAAGTTTTATGAACCCGGCAAAAATCAATTAGACAAGAAAATAAAGGTATTTAGATCCGATCGAGGTTGAGAATATTTATCGATAAGTTCAGAAAATTATGTGATGAAAAAGGAATATAAAGATAGTTGTCTATTCCATATACTCCTCAACAAAATAGTGTTGTAGAGAGAATAAACGAACCCTACTTTGGAATGGTTAGGTCCAAGATGGCGCATGCTAACTTACCTATCACTCTTTGGAGTGATGCGTTGTTAATCGCGCCAATATACTTAACCGGATGCCTTCCAAATCAATTATTTCCACTTCATATGAGTTATGGACAGTTAGAAAACCGGACTTAAGTTTTCTTAAGCCATGGGATTGTGCTTTTCCTATATTTATGAGTCATCTCACAAGTTTGGGAAATTGGGTCCCAAAGGAAATAAGAGTATTTTCATGAGATACTGCGAACACTCGAAAGGGTATGTGTTCATAGGTGAGCGGGAAAGTGGGAGTATAACTGAATTTGAATCACGGGATGTCACATCCTTAGTGGATGAATTTCCTAAGAAGGGCGAAATAAGGGAAGATTGTTCCCTATTTGAAACCTTGGATCAAGATAATGATGTCGGTGGAGTTCGTCCAAGTGGGAGTAATATGAGATGTGATGAATTGAATTCAACTCATTCTCAATTGCAACCACCGATGTGACAACATCATCATTACCTAATCCAAGTGGGAGCATGATGGGGAATGATGTGCTAAGTGTACAATCTCCCATACGGTGAACAAGTCGCCAAAGTATTCCCCGTCAATGTTTTGACATTGAAAGGGAAACTTTTATGGTTGCTCCACAAGATGAGGATGAGCCAAGAAATATTAATAAGGCTCTAAATTGCCCTAATAAGGAAAAATGGATTCATGCAATGGAAGAGAAAATGGAGTCAATGGAGTCAAACCATGTTTAGGAACTGGTTGATCTTCCAAAAGGACGCAGAGCTATTGGGAACAACTGGGTTCTCAAAATAAAGCGAAAGGCTGATAGCTCGATAGAAAGGCATAAGGCTCGCCTTGTGGCGAAAGGGTATAATCAACAGGAAGTAATTGATTATGAAGATACATTTTCTCCTGTAGTGAGATTTACCTCGATTCGCATTATTTTGGCAATAGTGGTTAGTATGGATCTTAAGTTACATCAAATGGATGTAATGACTGCTTTCCTCAATGGAGAACTAGAGGAAAAACTATATATGGAACAACCTGCTGGTTTCATAGTGGAAGGCCAAGAAGGTAAGGTATGTCGACTTTTAAGATCGACATATGGCCTTAAGCAGTCGTCAAGACAATGATATATACGTTTTCATAATGCCATAATGGCATATGACTTTACAATGATAAATGATGATCATTGTGTATATATCAAAATATCCAATGATCAATTTGTGATCATATCATTATATGTTGATGATATACTAATTGCCGAAGTAATATGGAGTTTGTCAATACTTGTCAAAAGTTGGTTGTCTTCCAATTTTGAGATGAAAGACACGGGTGATGTTGCATACACTCTTGGAGTTAAGATTTCAAGAGATCGTTTGAAGAGATCGTTGTCTCTTTCGCAAGAATTATATATAAATAAGATTCTTGAACGATTTCGTATGCCAGATTATAAATCCATAGACACTCCTATTGCAAAAATGTGAAGAATTGAGCCATAGTCTGTGTCCAAGGACTCCACAAGAGAAGGAACAAATGAAACATGTTCCTTATGCTAGTGCTGTTGGGAGCTTGATGTATGCTATGATGTGTACAACACCCGACATATGCTTTACAGTTGGAATGGTGAATAGATACCAATTCAATGTAGGTCCAAAGACAATGGAAAGCCGTTAAAAGAATACTTTTGAGGTATCTAAAGGGACTCGCGATTATATGCTTTGAGTTATCAAGGAAAGGATCTGCGACTCTAAGGCTATCTCGATGCTTGATTGGGGAAGAGATTTAAATGAAAGGAAATCTACCTCTGGGTTTGTTTTTCTTCTTGAATGATGGCACCATATGTTGGAGCCGTAAGAAACAAACATGCATAGCCTTGTCCACGATAGAAATTGAGTTCGTGGCATTATCGCCAGATAGTATAAGAAGATGTTTGGCTTTAGAGATTTTTGGATCATTTAGGTGTTATTGAAAGTGCTGCAGATTCATTGTTGATTAACTGTGATAGCCAAGCAGCAAAAGTGTACACCAAAGGTCCAAAATATCATGGCAAGACCAAACACATAGATACCAAGTATAATTTTGTCAAGGATATGATTGCACGAAAAGATGTGAACTAAGAGTACATATTACGCATAGAATGGTAGCAGATCCTATGATAAAGCCAATACCTAGAGATGTGTTTTGTGGACATATGAAATCTCTAGGATTGCGTAGAGGCTGATGTACTGAATATTATAATTTCCCTAAGTGTTCACAATTTGATGAATTTGTGTTTTCATCATTAATGCCTATGAATCTTTGTTTGATCTTTATGCATCTTAATGCTCGGTGCATTACTTTAAGTTGAGAAGTATGTCGGACGGATATAAGATTAGCCCACTCACACGGGTAATCGCCTCTATTTACTTGTGTGATAAATAGAGATGAGACTGTTTTTAAGCTTATTATCTAGGTGATAATCGAGAGCTCAAGCTTAAAACACGTATGTCGCCTTAACGAGTGTTAAGATGAGGACATAATACTAAAGATGTCCGAAAGTAAAATACCCCACATATTTTACCTTATCTCGTCTAAGATGTCGATGTGAGTTCGATGAATTTTGTGAATGAGTAGATACGTGAACTCAAGTTAGACATTGGGTATGTCCGAACTATCATCCGTACGCATATTGAAAGAGTAGACATACGCTCTATGGGAAATGAGTTAATACCGTAATACGTATTTCATACTACGTATGCATGAGACGACCAATAAGAGTGACAAAAGTTTGATCTCAACTTTTATGTCGTGTGAGACTCTTGAGGACAAGAGAGTTCCTCAATTTTTTTGTCCCCTCATGACTCTTACTTATTCTCAAGATTTCTATTTAGTGTTTGCTATCTTAGGATGTTGCCAATGGTCATGAGTGATTCGATCTAATGGGGCATTTCTAGAAAAGCAAGCTGGACTGAAATTGAGAGTTTGAAGGAAAGGGGAAGATCGATTTTGGAGAATCACATTGTAGTTTTGTATTCACCGGTTAACCAATTATGATTGTCTTTGGGATAATCATAATTGTGAATACAATATATATATCATTGTTTAAAAGAGATCAAGAGAGATATAAATGTGATCGATCGATCTAGGGTACGCATACTAAATCTACTCGAGTGTGACGCCCATTATGAGCTGCTATATATTCCTAACGGATGTATAGCAACGAGCTCTCAAAGTATCTTTGGTCGCACGGATTATTCACCGATATGAATGTTGAAGAGAGGTAAAGAGAATCTGTTTAGCCTACCATGTGCGAGTGGGAGATGATGGTTTTAATTGGTGATGGGCTTAAGGCCCGTCCGCCCATGCTGGGCCAAAAGGCCCGGCCCACGGGAATAGGGCCCGTGGATGGGGGAATGTATAAAAGGGAGGAGAGAGAGAGAGATGACACCGCTTGGCATAATGAACGTACGTACGTTCCTTTTCCCGCGCTCTCTCTCCAAAAAGATAAAAAGAACAGTAAGGCAAACGGCATCGTTCTTCTTCCCTTTAAGGCGCCATCGGATCGAACAGGACCAGGTTTTCTTCCTCTAATCGGCGTCGGTGTCTAATCTGTGGCTAACAAGGTACGCTCGACTCTGTGGTGTGCTTTAGGATCGGTGATACGTGTTGTTTTCTTGGGTTCGTCTTCCGCATTGATTTAGGGGTTCGATTTAGTGTCGAATCCGGTTTTTCGGGGATCCGTTATTCCCAACAGGGTACCTGCGGGTACCTGCTATAAACTAAAGAATTTTAGCCTTCGGACATTCCTTGGCTGTGATTCCGCATTCTTACGGCGATCATAATTTTTTTTTTTTTTGAGCTAATATTTAGGTAACATTCATGATTCTTTTGTTCAATTTCATTCATTGTCATATATGTTGAAAAGGTGAAAGACTTGTCCTTTTATGGAAATTCCTCCTTCAATGTCGATGCTGGCTTTTCAAATTTATCCTCATTATTTCAGTTGAGTGATTACTAGACTTCAATCCGAATCTACTTGTGTATTGATTACTAGAGAGCATCATTGTTTCACAAAAAGTGATGAAATATCCTTCGAGCATATAAATGAATTGACTAAGGTACAAAGGGTCTTTTATTGAATTTGGAAAGGAAAGTAAATGACAAGAAATTTGAAAGTAGGGGAGGTAATGCAAGGGAAAGATAAGTTGCAGGAAAGTAAAGATTAAAAGAAAAAAACGATGAGTTTGATTGATTGAGGAGGTTTACAATAAATATACTTGTGATATTTATAACTATTTATAGACAGTTACATACGATGGTTACTGAATTTGGATAAATAACTTCCTAATCTTTCATGTGGTTACAAGAAATTATACCGCAATCTCTTCCTATTAAGCAACACTTATCTATAAGAAGTTACAAAATAACCATATGACGGTTATGTTCAAGCGTCAATTCATCATTACTGCCTTCGAGTTCCAACACTAAGTAAATCTGCAATGGTTGATGATTTTGTTGACTAGTGAAGGTTCTCCTAGATAACTAATGTTTGGTGTTAGTGACTCTATAAGAGAGTTGTTGATTGTTTTGACCAAACTGTTTATCAACTTTGGTTCTCACTTGTCGTTAATAATCAAAATTTGGTCGTTTTTTTTTTTATGTCAACATGTGCCCCTTTTAAAAGAATTGAATGATTAATCAATCATTCAACTTCAGGTGTATCATCATCAAAAAGAAGAAAAAGACACAATCAAGTGTGCGTAAATGATACAATAAACAGTTATGCAAGGCTCAATAACAAACATGTAAGCATTCAATGATTTTGCGAGTTTCTTTCAACAGCAGAGACTTTGATAGATATCTGATGTCAAATGCTATTATGATCCTAGACTAGTCTATTCAAGGAAGCAATTGCAAAAGATAGTCTTGGTTGCGCCAATTAGAGTTGATGATA
Source organism: Eucalyptus brandiana (assembly GCA_014182725.1). Lineage (NCBI taxonomy): Eukaryota > Viridiplantae > Streptophyta > Magnoliopsida > Myrtales > Myrtaceae > Eucalyptus > Eucalyptus brandiana. The sequence continues at coordinate 15,506,731 of CM024668.1, forward strand.
ATGTATTTCAAGAAGTATGCTCGCGCAAACAACATCATCATCGAGAACTTCCATTTTGGGCAAGATGAATTTACTATTTTTGACTTTGAGGCTGATTTTCCACCACTGGCATTCGGCAGCGGATATGCTATCTCGGATGCACTTTATAGAATATGAGTACATGGGAAATGAGTCGCCATTCATATTTGAAGACTAAAAAGGGGCCATCACAATTGGAACAAGGCTATACAAATTTGCTCCAACCCTTTGATAACCAAACCATGTCATACCATGCTTCCAATTCCACACTGGCCAAATCCAGCAATTTGGAACCTCAGTAGCACCCTTTTTGCAAGATTCTCCCTATACTTTCTCAAGAAGTTTTTGGCATTCCTCGTGGATAAAGGACGAGACGACAATTCTTAAGGATCTGTTCTGTTGGGGCAACAAAAACGTTCGGTGAAATCCAGAATAGGTGCAAAATCAGGACTGCTTTGTGACTGTATGAGTATGTCACACAGGACGAACTTGATGAGGCATCCTGGGCACAAAGCTACTCCAGCGACAGCGAGTCATCCTTGGACCAATGCTTGGAAGAGGAGAAGTTGGTGAAAGCAATTAGATATATGGATGGACTTGATCTTTGGTACAGACCAAGCTACCTTAGGGTGAAGCATTTGCCTTTTGCTCTCTGTTCTTCAATCTTGTGAAGCGATTCAGTGGGAAAAGTGCAATTGAGAACATGACTTTGTGGTTAGTTGAGTGGATAAAACAATTATTGTCAGCTTTTTAGATTCTAAGGAGGATCTGATTCCAGTTCTTGAGGCTGAATAGATTGTGATACTAATCAGCGAGACAACGAACAATTCCCCAAAACAGGGACGATTCTTGCACTTGGTATGCTAAACAAAAACTTCTTGGTGTTATGCAACCAGCTTGCACTTGCACTGCAGCAGATAGAAGCGGCTGGTAAGGACGTGCTGGTGTACCTCCGAGGGAATGAAGGAAGAGGCATAGGTTTGAGGGACAAACCATGTGCCTATAACCTGCAGGACGATGGGTGTGACACCGTAATAACAAATGTGGAGCTTGGATTGCCCGTTGACCCTAGAGAGTACGAAATTGGTGACCCAACATTCCTTCCTTTAATCAGAAACTACACTGATGTGAAAGATCTTGCATAATTTAGATTCTGAATGAGTTCGATTCATGGTCATTGTCAAGTATTAAGAAACTAATATGTTAATCTGAAATTAAAGGTAGTTGAATTTCAGTGACTGTTTTAGAGAATGTACATCATTTGTATGACTAGAGGAAACTGGTGACTAAAGCAGAGCCTCAAGTTCTCATCTTCAGTGAACGAGATCTAATCAGTATAAAGAATCACTCCATCGTCAGAATTTTCATAGCATTTGAGGCATTCGTATTAGTGCTTAACATATCGACTTACAGTGCAGATGCTGTGTGACCTGGGAGTCAGAACAATGAAGCTGATGATGAACAACCCATCGAAGTATGTGGGGCTTAAAGGTTATGGCTTGGCTATTGCTCGGAGAGTCCCTCTAGTAACTCTCATAACAAAGGGGAACAAGAGATACTTGGAGACAAAACGCTCCTAGATGGGGCACGTTTATGGAGCGGAAGTCAATAGCCGCTTCTGCAATCTCATTAGAAAAAAACGGCAAGCCAGGTAGTGCTCTTTCTTTTGATCCGGCCGTGTCTTACTCAGAGACCGCTGGATAGTTACTGCTGTTTATTTATTCGGCGGGATATAAGCAAGTCCACTGACAGATGGTGCTTTTACTTTATTTTTCAAAGCACTAAGGTCAATAGCATTGGGATACCTGCTGATCATGAGTTATGGAAATTTTTTGGCGATTCAGTTTTATAATTATTATGAGATTCATTATTGTTCTATTGATGTTGTTCACCCATTTTGTAAGGCGAAAAGGTAAAAGACTAGCCCTCTTATTGAAACTTCCTTTTGTGTTATTGATGGCCTGCAAGGTTTATCCCTAGTTCAACATTCCTTGGAATCTCTGTGTATTGATATCTAGAGACCATTGCATATTTCAAGATAACAGAGTTAATGCAGGACAATCTCCCTTTCCTTTTATGTGACCACCTCATTGGTGAAAGATTTTACTTCAAGAAATATACTAAACTCTCTGTTATTGATCAACTCTCCAAATTGGCGATAGATAAGGATTGCTTATGACCTTTTATTTTATCGATCAGATGCTGTGCATGAGTTCAATTTATACTTGGTTGAATAAAGACGCAGTATGCAGATAGGATGGAAAAATAGGCACACAAGTACCCACAATTTTAGAAGATGCAATTTCCAGGTGTGATGTTCTCTACTCTTCAAAAAACATCAGGAAATACATCACCATTTAATTACTTGCAGCAGAAAGGTTTGCTTTCTTTGATCTGATTAACTAAACAAAACATAGTGAAGCAGAGAGATTTTTCTGTTGGCATACCAAAGTTTACACCTAAATCTTGACATTCCTTCTGAAAATGGAGACTTTGAGTTCAATATTATCAATGCTAACAAGCTCGAATAAACAGACATCTCCTTCCTTCAGAGAAGGTCCTCTGTGAAATGAGGCCCAACTGGCTGAGAGCTTTCCCGAGCCATGTTGTGGGTAGTACATGAGCTTCACTGGCCATGATCCGTCTGTATATTTAAGAGTTGCGGTTTGCATGCTTCCATTGATGTGTTCCCTTAAAATCCCGTCTGGGACAGTCTGCAGAGTTGATTTTTGATCAATAAATGATGTATGAGTAAGAACATAAAACGTATGATGACTAACACAAGAAATTTTATCCAGAACACGTGTGTAATCTCAGAGGCAAACCCGAATCATGTGGGAATACGATGGTAACATACAAGAAGGTAATAGATCTCATTCCTGTCCAATTTTTGCACATAAGAACTATTATCTCGGGATCTTTTCTTATCACATTTTGCTTCAATAGATTATGTGACCGGATAACTACTGTGAAGGAAGGACACTGCAGCTCATCCTTGTTGGCTCCTTTCAGAGCTGTAGTTATCCTTTTGGAACGTTCAGAAGTAGAACTACGAGAAGCCAGCATGGCGGGGCTCACCTTGCGTTTGGAATTTTCCACCCTAGCTGAATTATTCAGGTAGAGACCTTTAGGAAAAATGATACAAAGCAACGCATTACTAGTAGGCTAAGATTCACACACCTTCTGAATCTCATGGCATACAAAGCGCATGCATTACTTCAGGCATTTTTCATATTAAGAGTCTCACTAGTAATTTCTATAACAAAGAATTGAAGATTAAAACTTTGGGTACTTGCTACAAACTGAAGAAAAAAGAAAAGAGAAAAGAACAGATCAACATGTTCATTCGTTTGAATGAGAAGAGAGTCCGAAGGAAAAAGAAAGGAAATGGCATGTTTAGTTTAGTTATGAGAAATGAGGACGCTGTGATCTAGGCAGTCGTGCTGAGGGGCAAATGGTGAGAAAATCATGTTCTTACCTAATTACCTATCACCAGCAGTTGTGCAAAACTGTGATTTTTTTAGTGAGAAAGAGTAAAACTGGAAATAGAATCGCTACTTCGAAAGGAATTTTCTTCATGTCAACCTTTGATTAAGTCTCAATAACTTCTAGATCTCCATACCACTTGCAGTATCTGCCCTTCCCTTAATCAGTGACTAGACATTTTACAAAGATAAAAAGTTTAGAACGTATGGTGCTTCGGGTGTCAAACGTATTGAGAAGGAGAAGCAAGCGAAAAAAATAGTGAATGAGAATGACATTAATTGGATCTTACCAATTTTATGGGCATTTGTTTATGCTGATAACTTTTGTATGGTTGTATTGAGATCACCCTCCCAGTTCCATCGCCACTTGTATTTGAACAATGAGGCATAACATAGTTTTGGTGTGATTAGCATACCCCTGGAAAAAATCTTCATTTGCGAGCAGTCTTCCACTTCAATATTTGTTAAGGATGGAAATTTGAAGATGCAACTTGTGGTGGAAGAAAAGCATACTAGGTTCGGTAGATGTTGGAGTGTCAACCATCTTAGCTTCTCAAGAGAAATCACTTTTCCTTCTCCATTTTCATCAATTTTCACTACTTCTTCCATTCTTTCACATCCTATTACAGTCATGAAAGTGAGATGCACCAAATTTGTGATTGCTGAAAATGTCACTAGATGCATCAATCCAGAGGAGTTCTTCACTACTAACTCCGTCAGATTCCGAAAGGATGTCACAGCTGGAAATAATGTTGTCAAACCGGGACAATCACAAACCTCAAATTTGCCAATATTTTGAAGAATTTTCGCCACCAAACAGCCTTCTCTCCAAACATGCTTTAGGTTGTATAGCTTGCTTAACTTAAGTTCTTTCAAATTTTCAAGCACCATATGTTTCCCCTCATCAACAAGCCCCTCATTAGGGGATATATCTTCAAAAGAACTACAGAAAACCTCAAGGCTTTGTAGGTTCCGAAATCTTTGCAGGAGTAATATGGGAGGAAAGACAACATTTTCATCATGAAAACATGCCAATGTTAATGCTTTTGGCTTGCCATAAACATCATCGAGAAATTTTCCATTCTGTATCATTTGAATATCCTTGTCGACTAATAGAAGTCTCTCTAAGGTGGGAATGCCCTACAAAATTGCCAATACAATGAGAGAAATAAATTCAAAAAGGTTTGACAACAAAATATGGGCTCTTAGAGATAAACTTAAGTTGATTAACTCTTGTGACAGGGCCCTGTTCTTACATTTCATTAATTTCTAGAGCCCTACATAGAAGTCTCAAGCTTCTAAAGTCATGCCACAAAATGCAAATTGTAAACAAATGCTCCACTATGGTCGGCCAATCAGGGTAGGTTGTGCGCTCATATTATAATGATTAGATAGACAAGGAAAGAATTGTATTGGCATAGGAATGAACAAACAAATAAATGAAAATCCATTTTACCCAAAAAAACATCAAAAGAAAGATGGTCATCTCGCTGCAATTTGGAAAGAAATTGCTAAATGTCAATGCCTCATTCTCAATTTAGTCCATAGGATATTCACTCTTTTCATTGACATCGAAAATTTTTAAGAGAATTTTTAAGTAGAGGTGTTGGTACGGTAATCATCCTGACCAAATTCATCTTCTATTAAGAATATCTTATCCTGTCAATAAAAATATGTAGTTCCTTGAAATTTCAGGTGACAAGATGTGCCCATAGTGTTACTAAAAATATTTTAGGTGTCCACATATGAAAATTGTGCCTAAAGATGTTAGAAATATCTTATGTTGTCCAGGAACTGTTATGTAAGGGGTTCATGTTTACTATATTATCATAATGTGACATGACTATGCGGTGCACATGAGTTATAATGGGTGAGAAGAAAGAGCTGTTGCAATCATACCCTCTCAAGAGAGAAGTCTGCTTCATGGTCTGAAAGGTCATGTTGATTGTCTCTTTGAGCCCATTTGTTAATGGATGCCACAAAAGACAGCCTGTTCAGTTTGTCACAATGAGTCACTCGCAATTCCTTCAAGAATGGCCAATTCAAAGTGAGCAAGTTAGGGTAGAAGCTCTTGAGTTGTGACATGTCATGGAACACCAGAGAAGTCAGTTGCGGGAAAAGAAATTGAGCAGTAGTAGAGTGTGAAGTGTCATCTCCACTTCCGATTATTTCCTCGAGCCCGCATGACTCCACTCGAAGTTCCTCAAGTTGGGTTAGACTTGTAGCCACCCAATGCGGAAATAGATTTTCAAGGCTCTTACAATTATCAACCTTCACTTTTCGTAAATGTTCAAAAGTGAGAGTTTCTTGAGGATTGTCGGTCCATATTTTGCTTAAGTTGTCCATGTGGGAGAGCACCATTGACCGAAGCCGAGGAAATTGTACCTACCATATTGAAAAATGACATTATAAATTTGGTTACATTGATTTATGACCTCAAAGTAGGAATCTCCAAACTTCCTTTCCTTTCACAAATCATAACAATCTAGAACTTGTTAGCGACACAATTAAGAAGGGTTGCTTGATGCCATTTCAATTGATTGATGACTGAGGCTGAGTATATTGCATTGGAATAAGCATGAAATGTGTTACAACAAATGAAATTACCTTATGGTCTGTACCACTTGTTATTTTTATGCATAAAAAAATAGAACTTTTTCCATTGAGTTACGACCCAAAGAATGCAATTACGACCTCAAATACCACATGAATACTTTTGCAATTACCTAAAAATTTCACATGACATGAAATTTAAGGCAAGTTTCTTACATGAACAAGGATCCCTAGGCAATGCAATTAGTCTTCATGAACAAATAAAACATATTATGCCAAAATAGATTGTGATACGAAAAAATGAAGCCATTGTTTGAGCTGCTGTGAATTGTTCATTTAACCCGTATGGAATTTTCATTTCATTATGATAAGCTCAATTAAATTACGACATGCTACAATCTCAATTACCAAATATACATTTGCACAATTCCCTAAGTCCACAAATCACGGAAAAAGATAAGTTTGTCGTACAAGTATCGAATGGTCCACCGGGATATCAGCCTTATAACTTTTTGCATACAGGAAATCAACAATCTTATGAGCTGTTATAACTTATTCACTAAGAAACAGGTATTGACATTTTTTTTTTATTTGGTTTCAATAAAATGAACACAATTATGGCTTATCACTACCAAAAAACAGAATGAATATTTCTATACTTCCCTAAATTTATTAATATTCTAAATTGAGGATTATGATGAGTTTTTGAGTTATTTTAAAAATGTGGGGGATACCTTATATTTGACAAGCAAATGAAATAACATTATTGCAACCTGTCACTAACAAAAAAATCAGACTAGTTTCATTCTTCTTTATTTATTACTATTCTAATTTCAATACTATGATGGCTTTTTGAAGTATTCTAACAGTGTGGGGTATCTAAAAATATATGACATATTAATGGCATTAGAAGTAAATGGACAACTAGTAGTAACTCTTATCGTTAAATAGTATAAAATAAAATAAAAAAGCATGGATGCCAATTATGGTGAAACGTTTTACTCACATATAACAGTAAATAAATAAAAACTTGGAAAGAGTATTAGAATAAGAAAAAATTCAAGCATTTCCTCCATAAAAAAAGAAAGCAATAGTTAAAAGGCCGTAAATTTTTCAATTCTCGTTTGGCTTAGACACTCTATATTATAGTGTTTTGATTATATTGTCCCTTATGTGGCCCATCTTTTGGCATTATTCTCCTTCTCTTTAATTTTTTTTTTCCTTTTCCTTTTCTTTTCTTTCCTTATAGGTCTCATTTTTTATCTTCTTCTTATCTTTCCCTTGCTATTCCCTCTTTTTCCATTTTTCGCTTCAAACAAGCCGTCTGAGCATGTGTAGACTCTAGAAGGAGGATTGATGGAAGAGAGATTAAGCCAAAAGTCCCATAACTTTGATTAAAAGACGAAGCACTGAGTAGTGAATGTGTAGAACTCAAGCTGACAATCGCATTTATAAAACCAAAAGGAAAAGGACCACCACACGGCATTTATTATTTGCTAGCTCCTATAAACAGATAATTGACGTATCCTGTTGAAGCAGCTTGCAAACACTAGGTTTAACGACCATGAGGGAGATCGGAGTAGCGGGACATCGATACACGTCATCAAACTGATGAGGATGTCTACAATTCGATCACCAGTCGTCCCCTTACTAGATCTTGGCACTAGGACTCCACCCTCGTCCTCTCCAAGTGGCTTTCTACCAAAGCTCACTTCCACCCATTCCCTCTCACTTGCAAGAACGTCATCGAGCGTCATCGAGCTCAACTGGGCTCCTGGGCTCATGACGGCTCAACGTGGGGCTAGCTATGTCATCCTCGCCAATGTCGTGCTAATCCTCCCGGGTTGAGGAGGAACGTGGAAGCGAACGGCGGGGGGAATGAGTGGAGGTGAGGGGGGTGGTGTGGGGATCGAGGGAGTTAGCAAGGGGAATCAGGGAGAGTTGGACGTCATGTTGATGAGCACATGTTCTTAGAGGCGGAAGAGGTGACGGAGTTAGGAAGACACTGCGGGGTTGTGCAAAGAGAGTGTCCCTCTCTATTTCCAAATTGGTTAAATGTAGCTGATAATGAAGTTGCGAATGGTGAAAAGCAGACAATAACACCAATAAGTTCAGTTGACATTTTCCATCACAATTTGCTCTTCCTTATGAGCTTTTGTCTGGGACTCACATAAAGCATTTGAATGGTTTTTGAGGAAAAAAAAAATGGGAGAGAACGAAACACCTAAGGCGTGTCCGAAGCGAAAAAATGGAGAAAAAGGGAATAGAGAGAAATGGTATTGTCGACAGGACACCAAAGGCATGGAAAGATAAGGAGGAGGAAAGTGGGACCCGTGAGGAAAGATAAGTAGGGGGAAAAAAGAAGCAAATAATGCTAAAAGGAAGGTTAATATAAAGGACAACATGGTCAAAATATTATGATAGAGAGTGTCTAAAATAAATGAGAAGTAAGAAAAGCGTGGTCTTCGTTAAAACCTATAAAATATCTATAAAAAGAATAAAAAAAGGAGTGATCGAAAAATAACTAACCTGAATAGTTGGCATGAGTTTATTGCCTTTTTTAAGAAACGATAGAAATTCAAATAAATTTGGTAAAAATATTAGCTTGTGTTCACTGAATTCAATGAAAATAAATTAGAAAATTGACTTTTATCTTCGAAAAATTAGATAGTGGTGGGTAAATGTATTTCCTTATTATTCTACTTCGACGACAACCTCTCCTAAATGCAATTTATAATCAATAGTTCACTAAACATTGACTTCTAATTGACTTAACTAACATTTAATACTGGCAACGCCTTCTCCCTCTCATTTTTGGAAAGTTGCCGTGATGACATCGCGGAAAGTTTTCTTAATTTGAATATTAATAAAAAAAACTGCTTGCAATTGGGTTATAAGGTAACAATTCTTCGATTTATTTGCTTCAAATTGAACAGGCAATTGGTTTACAGTTTACCTTCTTTGAGAAAACTAATTGTTGATTTGTGATTTCAATGACTGGGAAGATTTGAGTCTAACCATTTTGTGAATGGGTTTAAAATTATGAAGTTTAGTTGGTGTTGACACCTAACTACAATATTTTATTGCCTGTAGTAGACAATCAATTTCTTTTCCTTGATTGATACCATATGTTGAGGATTTTAGAGGCAAAAACAAATGAAAGGAAAGAAAGACGGATATTGCATTGCACTGGAACTGAAGCTATTTCGTGTGACTCATGTGAAGCACCATTCTACTTGCAAATTCCCATCACTAGTAGTCCACGGGTACTTCCATTTGACAAGATGATTAATATAAAAATCAAAAGCATTGGATTAAGAAAAAGAAGACTGACCTGTGGAGTAAAAAGTGAAGGAGTGTAGTGGTTGATCTCCATCAAAGATTGCCAAGTCAAACTTTTCATCTTGGAGCAATAGGCAATGGTAAGATCTTGTAATTGGGGGCAGTCTAGTGGATGATTCTTTCCCCGAGAGAAAACTAGTCAAATTGGGCAAGCATTCCAACTTCATAAGCCAGAGACGCGGGAATGTAATCTTCTCCACTACGCTTCCCTGCCCTTCTTCCCCTACGATCACTCCTTCCATCTGACCACACTCCTTTATTTCTATCGTACTTAAATTGGCAAGGCACCGAGCCATCAATGAAGTAAAAGCATGTTTCAAGTTGCTGCAATTATAAAGGGTGAGCCTATATATAATATTGAAGCGTAGCATCCCTTGAAGATCGTCATGCCACAGTCGCCTCAACTTTGGTAGATTGACCAAGTTCAGAGACCCTAATCTAGGCAATAGTCGAGTGCTTCCCACACCCACTAGCCCTTTAAGATCAAATATTTCTTCTAGCGACTCACAATCACACACCTGCAATTCTGTTAAACTATGCAAAAGAAACATCAATCTAGATGGAATAGCATTAATAAATGATGGACATTTATCCACCATCAATGAATTTAATTGCCAAGATAACTTGATGGGATTAAGTTCACTGTGCCATTTTCCAATCAACTTAGGAAACTCAGACAGCTGCAAAGACTTTACTCCAGCAACCGTAGCCTGTTAGAAAAAGCATCATTAAATATAAACTTCTAGTTTCCAAAAAAAAATTACTCCATTGGTGATGAAGACCATCCAAGTACACAAAATTTGGTAAATGATGCATACCATTTCTTCAAACATATCTTGGATGGTAATGTTGAGGTTTCCCTTCCAAAACCAAGCTTCTGTTGATACTTGTACTCCCTTTAGCTTTGGTGCCTTTATTGGTCCCTCTGAGAAGAATTTCATGTGGGGACATCCTCTCACAATGAAATCTTCCAAGAGAGGGAAGTTCAAAGTGTATTTAATTGAGCTGAAACATCTCAACTCTGTCAACCCATTAAGCTCCATATGCTTCAATTGATTGAAAGCCACAAGCCCCTCCTCACCTCCTTTGTCATAAATGACTTCTGTCAACATTTTACAGTTACTTATCCTCAAATTTGTGAGTTCCACCAAATTACCAGCTATTGTCGGTGTAAACATACTAGATAGTCCATCACAACATGACACGTCTAGAGTCTTGAGGTGTTGAAAAATTCTTGGAAAGGGTAATGCTACTTTCTGCTCATGACTTGGGCCTTTTATGGCTTCCATAATGATGCTCGACTCTTCTAGATAAGATTTGCATACAATCAGCTTTTCTAAGCTGGTTAAACTCCAAATAAGAAGACATGTGGATACTGTAGATTCCTTTGAGAAATGATGAAGCTTGAGAACTCTAAGTTTGCAAAAGACTTCTTCATCATGAAAATGCCCATGCCATACCTCCATCCGTTCAGATAAATCCAATTTTAACACTTGCAAATTAGGGAATGCGCCCTGAGAAATTAGTTAAATCAGAACCTAAAACCATATTAGTTGAAAGAGTATTCATGTACTATGGTATAAGTTTTGCATACTACAACAACTGCATTTTAAGATGTTGAGTCTTATGTGATTCAACGGAAGGGCAAGACATTATTACCAATCTTTTATATTTGACTTGTACCCATATTTGAACTCAAGTAAAACCCTACATTTCCATGTTTACATATACATACCTTGTGAAATTAACTTCTCCATCAATTATCGCAAATTTTGGAAATTATATCAACAAAAATATCACTATTTTTTGTATAAAATCAATCCTCCTTACAAAGTCCAAATTAGATGACACTTGTACCTTGGTAAAATCACACCACATGCCGTGTCTTTTAAATCTTCATGGTACTTAAGAGAGGGCCGAACCATCAAAATTAGCCCGAACCTTTCTTTAAAAAAAAAAAAAAAAAAAATCAATGGTCATGCATTACATTAGACATTAACAAAAATATTCATTCAATATTTGAAAAACATACGATGCTTCCATGTTCTAGTAGTTGTATGGATTCAAGGATCGTCACACAATTTACATCTTCATATGTATAGCTACTCGTATGAGATGCTTGATTATGACGTTAATCATCACTTCCAATATTCACCATCGAAGCAAAAGAAATAATCTTGAGCCGTACCTTTTCTATCAAGAACAGAGGCTGTTTATGAAGTGGCATCTCATTCTCAGGTTGTGCAACAAGGATCTCCACTTTGCTACAGCCATACACCTCCAATGTCTTCAATGCTGGCCAACGTAAAGCTTGTATTTTGGTGTGGATGCACTTCAATTCTGTTAGATGCTCAAGCTTAAGGGAGGTTAACCTTGGGAACACAACCTTAGGAACTAGTCCTTCTTTCTCGATGAGTTCCACAATGCCACATGTACAAATCTCCAATTTCTCAAGTTGGGTTAGGTGTATTGCTACTGAGGTTGGAAATAAAGAGGCGAGGCTCTTGCATCGAGAAATAGTAACATAATGGAGACACTGGAATTTGACTTGACTGTGGAGTTCCTTATCCCATATACATTTTAGCTTTAGTAATCCATCTAATTCCAGCTTTTTTAATGGCAAGTGAGTAATAGGAAGTCCATCTAGAGGATTCAGTGGTTGAAGTTTGAAAACAACTTCAAGCGAATCACAATAATCTACCTCCAAGCTTTCAAGGCTCTTGAGCTGTCCAAGAATGCAAGAAGGAACAATGTTCAGTAGCTTATGGCATCCCCACACCTGAAGCGATTTTAGTTTGTGGAAAGAATCTGCAGCAACTTGATTGTCCCATATTATCTCAATATTATGCATGTGCCAGATATCTAATGTCTCCAAGTTAGGAAATGCAACCTGCAGTATTCACTAACGAAATTGGTGATTTTGCTTGAAGAATGAAGTTCCATTACATATAGATGAGCATGCTTTAGGAAGAGTGTCAGCATTGGAAAGCAAACGATGCAAAGATTGAGATTAAAAAGGCAACTAATCATCCACTAGTACAGAAGTAGTTACTCCCTCTAGCCTTGAAATCAAATCATGAGTTTCTTAATTGTCATAAAGAAAAATTACGAGATGCAAGGAAACACGAAGAAGCGATAGTCCTAACAATCTTGGTCTATTAATTGTGGTCATCTTCTTAGATGAATGCATCCTTATCTTGCAAAGGTCGTACCAAAGATTGGACAAACCACACAAAACAATGTGAAATATATTGAAAACATAATAGGATGATATTCCTTAATCTTGGCGGGCCTTAATTGTACCACGCTTGGTTGTGTTGTTTTTCCATGATAACTATGCTACTTCAATAAAGTAATTGCTGTTGATTTGTCCATATTAGCAATTTTCCTTTTTTTTTTCATTTTCCTAAAAGTAGTTTCATGTTTCATTTTGGACAAGTTTAGCTTTAAAATTAGTGTATTAATCCCCATACCGTCTTTGTTAGCCCTTTAGGTTTCTATTGATTTTACTAATTTTCTAAAATCAAACATGTGCGATACAAATAATACCACAATTTAACCCTTACCCAAAATAATAATAATAATAATAATAATAATAATAATAATAATAATAATAATAATAATAATAATAATAATAATAATAATAATAATAATACCACAATTTATTAAGTTATAATCTTTAATATTTCTAAAATATACGTGAAATATTTCTAGGACATCATTAGCTCCGGTTAAAGTCAATATCAATTACTTTTATTCAATATTATATCCCTCTAAAGCAATTAAAAGTCAGGCTACAACAGAACAATGAAAAAGGGGATTCCTTGGGTCAAGATGAACAAATCTTCCTTATATCATTTTACACTCAAAATAACTCAATATTGTAGTTCATACAAATAATTAAGCCCAATTATCAAAAATAGTCCTAAATATCTCATTAAAAAAGATTAAAAATATCTAATAAAGTCATCATATCAATCCTATTGAAGGGCCCATTTAGTTAAGTCAAAGTAGATCCGCCTGAAAACTTCTCTATTTCATTTTCCATTGAAACGTCCTTCCACCATCCGCTCAAGAAGTCAGATGAGTCGACTAAAATTGTTGCACCACAAAAACTTAACGAACATCTAACGAAATTGAAAATCATTATTATGGTTTCCAGATTATCAACGGATCACTTGATTTCATTTTTGACAGCTCGATCAACTTAATGATACAGGTGACACCTTGAATGAGAGGCGCTTCGCACAAACTAAAATTCATAGATCAATCAAATTTGATGGATCCTCATCTAGAACTCACACAAAACTCTACCACCACCGTGAGCTCCATGTGGTGACCTATGAACGGTTTAACCCAAGTTTCAAACCAATGATTCGAGCCATCTAGCACCCCTCTTTCCCCTCTGGACCACCACATCAAGAAGATAGACCTAACCCCAACTTGGCATGAAAAACCAAATGCAACGCAAAGCCTTACGGGAGGGCCCACTGCCCATTCTACCTTTCTGCTAATGGCTTCCTGCCACGTGATAGAAAGCCCCCCACTTTCGCAACAGTACCTCAAAGAGTCCCTCAAATAGCTCCCCAACCCCCTCCCCTGGTCCTACGTGAGTGAAAATCCCGTGCACCGGTGCACTTGAGACCCGTACATTAGCGCCGTCGAAGGGCGCTAGGGCCCGTGCCACGCAACGGTTGAGATTGCGTCTGTGGCTCATGAGTTACCACGGCGGCGCACGCAAGTGGCAGACCCGGACGGGGATGATCACGTAGGCTCGTGGAGCAGCAGAACAGTACCCCAAGGTCGCCTAAAATTCACATTTGTCAAAATTATGTGCTCCTCTCTCCTCGTGTTTTTTCTTTCTTGCTTTTTTCTTTTATTACTTTCCCTTCCACGTGTGTGCATTTATGATTGGAATTTCTCCTCTTTTTTATTTTTTTTTGTTCTTTTCATATGTTCTCTTAATGCGATTTTGCTTACTTCCCAATTGTCTACTTCTTAAATCTGTCCAATATGTACCACTTCTTTTTAGCTCGATTTGATGATATCTTGATTCTTGAAACGACTTCGAAAGTATTGACTATAAAAAAGGACACTATTAGAATTTTATATAAAAAAAATATACAAATTAAAAGGATTGACAATTTGTGCTACAAATTAACATATTTGTAAATGATTATATGATAAATTCGAAAATGATACAAATTGATATGAACGTAATATACGTAAATTTGTAGTAAAATTCACAAAAATATAGTGCTGTCCAATGAATATAAATTCCCGGCTCATCTATTTTTTATTTTTATTTTGACAGAAAGCACTTATATTTAGTTATGTTTGGAAGAAAGATGCTAACGTGGAAGCTTCAAAATATTCAAAATACTTCTATCAATAACCTGTATGCCTAACCAACAAGCAGAAGCTAAGAGACTCCTTTGCATGATTCCTCTTTCTTCAACTATTAGGTAAATAGCAGCATTCTCACGCATTTGTACAGGCGTGGAATCTTTCATTTATGTAAAATCAGAATATGTTTTTAATACAAATAATTAATTAATTGTATCTCATTCCATATGAATCTCCCTTTTTTGAAGAAAAAAAGGCTAAATTCTTAACTCGTATTATGTAAAACATAGGATTTGATTATATTCAATAATTCCTAATTGTCATTATTATATGACATAGAGTGATTACATATATAAAATGTAACATTATTTTAATATTGATAGAAAATTACAAAACTCATCAAATTAATAATGAAAATATTTTTTATTAACTAATTATTTTAAGTGCTATAGCACATAAAATTGATGCCAAGCATTTTGCTTCATCAGATTTTTATTATATTTAAGATTTTGACCCAACTTTAATCACTTACCTCTTGATTGAAGAGGACAGTATAGCACGATTTGACGCGATCCTCATCCCGAGCTTTTGGTGTACCTGTAATCAATTTTTCTTTAGATGAAAATAATGTCATACTTTGCATTGCGGGGATGAACAAATCTAAGAAGGTCTTCAATGATGAAATCAAAAGCAAAAAAAAATTAATCTTACACTTTTTGCGAGAGAAGCACGTCAAACTTTCCAAATTTACAAATTGTAACTTGGTTAACGTCGTGAATACTAGAGTTTCTGATGTTTCTATTCTCAACCCTTCTTCCTCCATAATGATCGCCTCCAAGTTCTTGCAATTCTGTACATGTAGTTCTCTCAATTGTGCAAGAGACTGAACCATGGATGGGAAAAATAGAAATCCGAGGTTGTTACAATTATAAACCTGTAATTTCTTCAAATTATGGAATCTCACAATTCCACAAGGATTCTTGTTCCATATGCACCTCAAACTTACTAAACCATTTAAACATATGATGTTTAGCTCAGAGAGAGTCTCAATATTTGCATTGGCGCTTAGTCCGTCAAGGTCAAAAATTTCTTGTGCCAAAATGCAAGCTTCTACCGTTAAAGTGTGTAACTTGTGTAGTTTTATCAGTGACCTTGAGTTGATAACTTTTGAGAGAGATTTGCATGAAGACACTGTAAGAAGTTGGAGATTGCTGAGCCACGGTGGAGATTCATTAGTCCATAAATCTTCTAGATTGGGAAGTCCAGCCATTGTCAAGGACTCCAAGGATGGGATTGAAACCTGACGGATGAAGCCATCAACAATAGAATTTAAAATTGCAAAGAGCAACCGAGAAACTTGCGCTATTGCAAGTTATTACAAATGGTTGAAGAAGAAGATTTACAAACTTTAGGATATTTTTTGCATTTACATATATCAATCCGGAAAGGCATCAAAAGACAACTAATAAACTTCATTTTTTATTTACAATATACTCATGGATATTATTATGATTAGATTTTTTGCAATTTACTAACAATAAGGGACATTACAGTCATCAAGAAATAGTAGTCATTCATTTTGCTAATGACTACAAAAATTTGCGATCCATACAGCGAAAGAAATTGCATTCAACAAGGTGAGATCTTACTATGTGATGGTATATTACTTATTTTATTGGATGATTGCTAAAAAGTACTATACTATCTCACAACGGAGATTACTACAATAAAAAAAAAAAAAAAAAAAAAAAAACTATAGAATGACTTATGAAAGATATAGGCAATTTACTTATGAAGGCAAATATCTCATTGCAATAACTGATCAACAAGGTGAGATCGCAATCATGAGAAGTAAATTATTATGCCATAAGACCTTAATTACTACCTACCTAAGGACACTTAGCTCTGGGAAAAAAAAAAAAAAAAAAAAGAATGAAACTTAGCAATTTCATAAAATAATTTGCTACTTCACAAGGAAGGATCACTGTCCTGAAAGTTTTGTGACTGCAGGCAACTTCCTTTCCATGCTTGGGCCACACACTTAGCCCGCTTGGGCTTATCCAAAACCAATCATTAATGCGTGAAATATTATAATTTATATTATAAGATCCAATTAAGTATTGTATTTTTATATAATGACATGACGAGTTTGTCTTTAATAGTTGTTCTATAAATGGCAGTACCTTCTATCCTTAATATTAACTACCTAGGCTAGGATAGTCTATTGCAATCCTTACACTTACTCCCTTCAATTTTTATTTTTATTTTTTCATTTTACCAGATTCTTGTTCAGTCTCTTCACATCACCAAAGAATCAACCTCAAGAAAGTACGACCAATGCTCGTGCTAGTGTCGAGCTTTTGATCATACCGAGTTCGGGAGAGAAATAGATAGAGATAGAACTTGCCCCTGGTCCGCAAGGAAGATGACCGAGCGCAAGGATAGAATGAGTTGTTGCCGGTCATGGTGTTGGCGGATGAGCGTGGCGGCAATGGGGGCAAGCAGATCTGGTTCTCAGCCCTCTCGCGATGCTGAACAACTTTCGAATGGAGAGAGAGAGAGAGTGCCGGGAGGGGGGAAGAAGAAAAACAAGATGACACGTGTCGACCATCCATGCGTGTCGTAGACAATGGGTGCATGGTGGGCCACAAGCATCCGTACCCAAACTTCCTTTTGTACTTCGTAAATCTACCGTGACAACTTAAATTTCCACGGATCTTTATTACATAACTATAATAGGGCAATCATGTCTGGTCAACTAAAAGGGTCTAAGCAATTTTGTAATTGGACCGCTGCTTATCCATGTTGTACTTCTCTTACTAACAATAACCAATTGAATCAACTATATATAACCAGCCTCAATTTCAATTAAATGCCATTAATTGTTTATGTGATGATATAAATTATTAACTTCATATTCATAATTTCTCAATTCATAGTGCTTGAGACAATTTTCTAAGTTGGATGTCTAGGTGATAAAGGTTTATTATACAAAATCATTTACTTATTTTTATTATGAATGTTATGGTCTACTGTATCTCAATTGCCATTTTATAAACTTGAGCCTTGACTGCACCTTGGAATTATGCTTCAAACTAAGTATTCGCTTGAAAATCGTGTCGTTTTAATCTTTCAACAATTAAGAACATGATTTTGACCATAATGAAGGAACAAAGCACATGAGCTAGTTTAGAAATGAGCAAAAAAACTCAGTTACATGAATTAATTAATAAAGTTAAGCCCAAATTTTGAGTTAACAATGCGGGAAAATGACAATGATTTTCACCACTTAACAAAGAATTGGTGAGTTATTTTTTGGTAAATTATGATAATCAAAGTTCCACTTCATTATGAACCGAATCTATGTACATTCCCTTGATTATTTAGGTCAAAATCATACTTAACTTCACGAAGAATAAAATGCTATCATTTCTGTTGATGAAATTTGTCAACGACCCTACTATTAGAACTTCTTCTTTTTTTTTTTGGTAAGGTCCCTACTATTAGAACTTGATTTTAATTATTTTTCAAAATGTTGAGGACTAGTCCAAATAAAGTATTTACTATTTAGGACTGGATTGACTCATGACTAAATTGTTAGGACCCCTGTGACACTTTCCCAGCAAACATATTTAGGACTCAATTGCATATTACACGTAATTTTTTTACAATAAAGTTGCAATTCTTGTGTGTCTGTTTTAGTTGAACCATCCTCTGGCGTCCGAATGCACTAAAATGAGTTGAAAATTTCCAAAATAAATAAAGAAAAATAAATAAATAAATGCAATAATCTTAACAGAGGTTTAGACAAAAAATTACTAATAATATGGTTGACTTCATGAAAAGAGCTAAATATCTAGTAGGCTTTCAAATATATCCTGAGCATATAAAACAGTCATTGGAAAGGCTAAATTTTATATTTCATTATGCATATAGCATTCCCAGTCAGCTATTTAAACGGACCATTGGATGATAACATCACATAGCTATGCCCAGTATGTCATAATTTATATAACCAAATTCTGGAAGTAAATGTGTACCGCTTAAAGTCTTCGTGGGCGATTTCACGTAGTTTTCCCAAAAGTCGTTCACTAAAGCCTACGACTACGAGATATCAGCACAAGTTGAATATTTATGTTTGTTATGCTCAAAGTGCTTACAAATATTTGAACACGCATTGTGTACTTTTATACCAAGAGGACCTATGTAATGACTAAATGCTTATTGAAATACACTATACATAAATGATGTGCATCAATTAGGTTGGCATCATTGCTACGATTTGAAAACCCAATTCCCTTGCTCGTTCTTCGTATTGAATTTTACCTAAGTTGCCTAGATATTATATTTTATGGATAATAACAAAGTTAGATGACTAAATTTAGGGAATCTATTTTACAAGAGACATGACGTTATTGTGGAATTATTCTAATGCCAAAATTCCTTTCAATGTTGCTCTGTAAAACCCTTTTAATATAGGTATACTTGCAGCACGTAAGTTGAAAATAATTCAGATCCTATCCCGAACTAAATTTACATGGATTCCATTCTATCAGCTGGACTTCTACACAATGAAGAGAAACAGAAGATTGCTTTAACTAATTACAAGGAAGGCATGATTGGACAAGGTAATTAGGAAGAAAATGGACTGAAAATAAAAAAATAAAAGAATAAGGATTATAATCTACATTACATCTAGTTAGCAAATCAACAAAAGATTAATAAATAATATATTTATTTGATAGAAAGTTACCTGTTGCCCATTGAAGAAAGTAACTTGACTGCCAACTTGGTCTTTTGATGTACTACTTGAAGGAGCCGTCCCTTGGGCGAAAAAGTTCTTCATATTTGGCAAGTTACGCAATTCTAATACATGCAAATTATGCAATTCAACTTCGCCACAATCATCAACTTGTACAATCCCTTGCATTAAGTCGCAATTGATAGCTTGGATCTCTTCAAGCTGTGGAAGTTCTTTCAATAATGAAAGAGGAAACAAAATTTCCATCATATTGCAACTTTCGACTCGTATTTTTTTTAATGCAATGAAGGAGTTAGAGGAGATATGGTTGTTGCATAATTGCTCCAAGTTGATAAGATTATCGAGAATTAACGACTCCAACGTCTTAAAATCTGTATGGGATGGCGGTTGGAGGATGTAAGGGATGGAGGGACTATTCTTCACGTGTAGATGCTTTAATTTTGGAAAGCCTTCTTGGGATAATGTGCAAATACTTTGCTCAATTCCGTTTGATCCATCTAAAAATAGATCATCAGTTTTGCCTAATAAAGTTTGTATGCATCCTTTCTGAAGAATATCACTTGTTGGATTCAACTTAAGCTCCAATGTCCTCAATCCTTTGTGACTTTGTCGAAGCCTCACATCACCTATATCGATTTTGAACTTCGTTAATTTCTTAACATTAAGATCCTCTGGGAGCACACTTGGATCGAGAATGGCCACATGCAAAGTGCATAGATTCTTCATGTTATTCAACTCAATAAGCTTAGCATTAGTTGATGGAGTTTGCTCCACGACATTCCATCGATCAAAGCTATTCTCCATATACAACTCCTCCAATTTCATCAAGCTTCCAAGCACACCCGGTTCGATTATCTCAAGTCGTGAGCAATGGTTTAAGTCTAACAACCTCAACTCTACCAATTGTCCAATTTCTTTTGGCAATCGTTGAATTTTGGAGTTCACAAAGCTGAGAATATATAACCCTCTTAGCTCGCCAATCATGGCTACATCCTCTAATGAACAACCATCAAGATACAAAGTATGTAAGTTCTCCAAGAACTGAAACGGCGAAGGTAAACAAGTGAGATGCACTTGAGAAAGATGCAAGACCATGAGCTTTCTCATAGAGTTGAAATATGAATTAGGGACCTTAAGAGATTCATTGTTTGTGAATAGCAAAAAGATCTGCATTTCGGGGCAATCTAACTCTTCGGGAAGCTCCTTCATGTCAACAAAGGGAAAGCATGCCGCTGTACAACTTTTGAGCTTGTCCTTCGGTAACTCAATCACCGACTTATCATTATCTTTGAACACGAGAAAAGGGTCATCTCTTGAAGCGACCGAGGCAACAAATCCACGAACCAAGTCATGTATCTTGAAACCATCAACATCTTCATCGTCTACTAACAAAAGAGAGGAGGCTTTCAAGGTTTGGATCAATGAGCGCAGCCTATTTCTAACTTCTTCCATCCTGTTATCTTCTCGAAATAACCTTGAACCTACGCTGTACCTCACCAAGTTTTCAAGAGAGGGCTTAGAGACACCATAAACAACACAGAGTCGTAATAATGACTTTACCTCCTTGCCATCCTCTCCTTTGAAACGATCATAACTCAACTGCAGCATCTTATTTATGCTTGCACTTATTCCTTTGTTTGTAGACTTCTCAATTTGTCTCAAAACATCCTTCCATTCATAAAAATCAGCGTCTTTAAAAATATTCGCCATTGCAATAATTAGGAAAGGCAAACCTGCACATTTGTGAAGTGCCTCATCCACTAGGGATTTGAACGGGTCATCATGAACCTTGTCTCCCACCGTCCTCTCAAACAATCTTCTTGCCTCTTCATCCTTTAGCTCTTCAAGGCGGAAGTCCCTGTCGCAGCCCATTTCCCTTCGCAAAACATCTCGAAATCTTGACGTCAGCAACAACTTGCATCCTATGACTTTGTTGTCATGTCCGCAAGGAATGCCCACTGATTTTAAGTCAAGCCCCTTCCATAGGTTGTCCAGTATTATGAGGACCTTCTTTTTCTCCCTCTCCTCTTTTTCCAACCTTGTGCTTAGACGCTCAGCTCGCGAATTGACATACTCCACATCCTTTATGTCCAGGTCCAACGCGTGCGCAATCTCTCCTTGAATCCTCTTGATGTCTTGATTTTCCGACACGTCGGCCTTAGCGACCCAATCAAACAACTTCTCTTTCTTTATTCTCCTTTCGGCTTCCACCAATAGGGTGGACTTGCCGAGCCCGCCCATTCCATAAATCCCGACAACTCTATTGTTGTTATCCGCAAGAGTGGCCATGATCTCCTGCATGATCGATTCTCTGGATTTGATGATGCCATCGTCCTTAAGCTTAATCGACGTCGAGGATGAAGAAGCAAAGGTTGTCGCGGTGGCCGACTGGACGAAATCTTTGTCCTCTCTCCTGGTCGGAGTCGAAGCAGCAACATTCCCTGGAGCAGGACCGTTGAAGGAGATGTGCTTGAATTGACTGCAGTCTTGAGTGAGTTGCTTGATGTCATCGATCTTGCCCTTGGCCTTCGTGCTGAACTGATAGCGACAATTGGGATCGGGAAGACGCCCATGGCAGCAATTCTTGTTCGCCTTTTCGAAGTCGTCCAACAAGTTTCGCGCCTCATTCAAGGCCTTCTCAGCACTTGCCTGCCACTCTGTGATGGGAGTGTAGACATTCCGGAGATTTTTTCTGGCCTCTTCCACTGCATTTTGGATCCTCTCAGCCTCATACGCCAGCTTCCCAACTTCCTTCTGAAGATCCCGGGCGTAGCTCTTGGAGGAGATCACGTATCCGAATTGACGCTTGATGGGAACAACTGCCCACTTCAAGACATCCCACGCAATAGAAACAACAGAATCGATCGACATTTTCCTTTTATTTTTCTCCTTTTTTTTTTTTTTTTTTTTTTTGAGAAAGAAAGAGCGATAAAACAGTGAGACAGGAGAGAGAGAATGATGAAAAAGAGCAGCAGACAGTGAAGAAGAAGAAGAGGAGGAAGAATGATGGGGCCAAGGAGAAGAAAGAGCGAAACAGAGCAAGAACAACGAGAGGCGAATGAGGCAAAGAGATTTGAGTGCAAAACGGGATGAAGGAAGAGAGGCGTCGAAGAGCAATCAAATTAGGCATGCAAGAGCTTGGTAATCTAGCCTTAGTTAATGCCTTTAACTAAAATTAATCAGAATATTGGGCAGCTGAAAACTTGGAAGCAGACTGCTCCAAGTAGAAACTGGTCAAAAATAAAAATTAAAAAAGACTGCTCTTGGTCTCCTCAGTCAAGACAACAATGAGATGGCGGAATTATAAAAAATCGAGTTTCAGAAAAGGTTGATTTTCTGCACGTTAATATTCCTTTAGTTGACCGCTCACCGTCACCGGTGTCCAGGCCTCCACCGCAAATGCCTAAACAGCGATCCAGTACTGAGAAAATTGGGCATGATAACAGTAGTGGTATTAAATCTTTTGTACAGCATTCATTTAAGTGTAAAAAAAAAAAAAAAAATTCACTCACTCGAGTACCACATCAAAGAAAAATTTATCACTTGATTGTTGATTCCAGCCAAATGTCCTAATGATTTTTCTTTTTACTTTTTTTTTAAGATTCGTTGAATTTTTTGAATTTTTTATTTCCATCTATATTTTGCCCTTTTTTTTTTCTTGATGGTCGACGAGGGTCACCGACCAGCAGCTGCCTCGCCTAGATTGGGCGAGGCCGTGAGGCCCTCACCGACCGTGGGGTGGCTGCGAGCGACGCCGCCTAGAGCAGGCGAGGGTCGTCATGGCCTCGCTAGCGGTTAGCAAGGCACCTACGGCCTTGCCCAAGGCCTTTCCGGCCAAGGGCAAAGCCTTGGGCGAGGTGACCATAGCTGATGAGGGTTGTCAATGACTCTCGCTGACCCTAAAGGATAAAAGAAAAAAAGCAAAAAATAAAAATAAAAAAATTCAAAAATATATAATAAAAATATTAAAAATATTAAAAAATATTTCCAGCAGTTACGTAGCTTTTCCGTTGGGACAAATCAGAAGTAGTACTCAAGTGATCGAATTTTTAAATTTACGATACTTAAATGAGCGGAAAAAAAAAATTGACACTCAAGTAAACGTCTAGTAGTTATACTGTTCTTATCCCGAGAAAATTTTAAAAGTAACGAAAGCTACGCCCCCGTTGTGACAAAATAGTCTCCTTGGTTGATCTCTTTGCATTTTAGAAGTCAAATTGCATGCGCATAATGCCTTAGAAAAATTATTAAAAACAGACGATTAACAGCTGTAAAAAAAAAAATGGTAAGTACTTTATGCGGTCTGTCATCATCGATATAATAAAGTTCAATAAATAAAGAGAACCAACGCACAAAGACAGGTCACACTCATGCATCGTGTATTTCTTTCTAGTGGTGGCACTGTGGGCTGTAATCGAATTTTCCAACTCTAATTTATTATGCCAGATTATATATGAATAAGTTAAAATTTACAAATCCGAATAAAACGAGTTTAAAATATCAAAGTCCAAGACCACGTGCGTATTTATGAGTTTCCATCAGTCTCGTATTAAACCCATTTTAATTGCTAGCTCAAGCTCAAGATGTAACTAAGTGAAACTAAATCAGAAAAAAAAAATGGCATCATTTGAAATAATCCTCTCACAACTTGCCATTACAAGTAAGGCCACCGCTAATGACTGAATTGCTACGTTAGTTTAGTTAGGCAAGACTTGATCGAAATGTCTTGATTATATTTTTCCTCAAAAGTTTAGGACTACATTGATTCAATTAAATATTATAACTCTATTACTTTCTATACATTATGATAATGATTGATTGTCCAATTATCCTAACCTATCTAGTCTGTAGTGCTTTATATTAACTGAGGTAGAAAATATGTGAGCACATTTCTTTTCTCGGGGAGAATGTATCGCCTCCAATTCTGGGGATAAAGAGAAGTCTTTTCCAGTTATCTAGAGTGATATGTGTCAACCTTGAAGGCAACTTTAGGGAAGAGACTGTTATTATAACCATACAAAGATTCTCACATTGATTTTGTTTGTGAAGTTAGTGCATAATTTTATATCAAAGAGTATAATTTCTTCAAAAAGAGAATTTACACTCAGCAACCACAATGATAAGCATAATTAAATTTACATCACTTTCCACAAACAGAGATACCGCAAGCGAAAATGGAAAAATGAAGAAGACACAAGAAAAAATAACTGCAAGCTAAAAAAGTGGTATGTGTGAAGATAATTATAAGAGATTGGGTATTTTAGCATTGTCCTTTTTGGTCTCTTAAGGAAATATTTCGTAGGGACAAATTTGGGAACAATCCTGACAAAGAAATCACACATGGAATTTAAATTTCTCAGAGCATCCAAAAAGAGCAAGATCCCTTTATGTCTGACCAATACATCCTCAAGAAAATTTTCATATTCTAAGAGGGACTTCCATCATCAACTGATTTAATCATAAAATTAGATATCTTGCCGTTGAAAAATATTACAAGCCATCTGTAGCAATCATTTTAACATAAAAAATGTCGATAAGATTGCATGCTACCCTTAATAATATATAATTGTGATAAATAGCATCTTTAATCTTTCTCATATTATCAATCCTTTCACCAATATTCGTAACGGGGCACTTATCTGAATTATGATTGAATTAGAACTTCTCATGCTACTAAATGATGTATATCAAAACGCTTGAATAAGATGAAAGTTATGATTGATATGAACGATCCCACGTATGTTTCTATGGATATTGTGGACATGCAAATTCTTTAAGCCAGAGAGTTGCCCCTTCAGAACACACGCTACAATCAAAATAAGTCCCCCTAGGGTTTTTTAGGAAGACTCCGTGATTATGTCGGTAGTGATGCATTAAACTAATAATCTCTACCTGAAAAGATATTTTTTATGAAGTAGGGTAAGATCTTATACTAGGCAAGTTCTTGCTTAGAGAGCGAATCCCACAATTTGATTATTCGATCTCTCGTGAGCCGCAATAATTGAAAATTTGTGATTGCCCCGGATAAACTAAAGTTATTAGCTGAGCATCCTCGTTAAATTTGATTATCAACGGCCGAGATTTAGTACTAGCGATACGGTGATTCAAAACCTTAACAAAGACCAAAACCACGAGGAAGAAAGAGGAGATGAGTATTAACTATATAGCTCGATCATCTCACCTCAGTTAAAAGCCTTAACTAAGCACCAATCAATTTCTTGGGAAGCTTAACACTTGGTAGCACACTACTCTGAGTCGTCGCTAGCAAAAATAACGACAAAAAATGACCACTGTCGGTCTTCCCGTCAAGTGGATTGAAGAAAATGAAAAACAAAATACTTCCAGCTGGACGATCGCTTGTTTAATTAGTACTTCTTGGAGTCTGTCATTGTCGATATAAAAAGATGTAATTAAGAGAACAGATACAGAAGGACAAGCCACACACAGACACGCACGTGATGAGTAAGCATCTTTAAACTCTTTCACAATATTAATAATCTCATCGATATGTCCATTTGGGGGGCTCGTGGGAATCGACACAAGGCGACGATTAGGATTTCAAATGTATTTAACACCTTGAATAAAAATGTAAATAATAAATTGAAGTATGAACAAAGGCACCGTAGGTCAAAACTAACCTTTAGAATAATATACAAAAAGTAAAGCCTCAGACCTGCGCAATGAACACGCAAGAGGAGTGAGTGGTCTCGGGTCTCTCAAATAGTTTACAAACTGTGGTTCAACTACTCCTACTATTGCTATTGCTTCTTATGTGAGTGAGTTCATGATACCCAATGATATTGCTCTTCACGTGATTTCATTTCTCAAGATCGAATTCCTTTTTTTAAAACTATGAAATGTGGATCATCTTACTTAGTAGGACATTCACTTTGCTTTAACTTATTCTTGTTTGTCGAGCCCTGCTTTGGTCTTTGCTTCTTTGTGCCTTTTAAGGCCTTTTTTTCTATTATGCTTTGAGGTTCACTATAATTATGACAAATGAAAGATTCCCTTGTCCATCTAATTTTATAATTCCAAGGATAAGCTTTTGGTAGAGTCTTGTCTGACGAGTCCCTAGAGGTCATTTTCCATATACCTAAGAGTATGTACTTGTACCATACTTCTTGCCTTTTCAATGTATCAAAGAACACAAATATACACTATCAATCATTATGTTAAGGGCTAGTACATCATCTATGAATTCATAGAACCAATCTATACAATAGTTTTCATTACAAATGTAATTAGATTGCCAATGCATAGATGGCAATACCGTATCTTGGCCACATGCAGGCCACAAGATTTAATTCACTTTTTGCTAGGTCACCATGT
Organism: Eucalyptus brandiana; assembly: GCA_014182725.1. NCBI lineage: Eukaryota > Viridiplantae > Streptophyta > Magnoliopsida > Myrtales > Myrtaceae > Eucalyptus > Eucalyptus brandiana. The sequence continues at coordinate 15,533,569 of CM024668.1, forward strand.
GCGCCAAGTCAAATTATGATGTAACAGAAGGGTTTGTCGTCCTTTGATTTTTAAGGTAAATCGAGCATGAAGGGCATGGGTTGTTGTTCCTATTTGCCAATTTTATAGAAGAAAACTCTTGTTAGATAGTAAAGAGTGGTCGCAAATATTTTTCAGAAAAATGGTTACAATTGAGAGATCATTCACACAGTGCTATTTGTCCCATATACCAAGGCAAAAGCACATCTGGACCCCTGGAATTTCCAGAGTACTTAAGAGACTACATGATTTTGACAAGTAACTAATACATGATTGTAAAATAGCATCTTTAATCTCCTTCATACTATTAATACTTTCATCGAGTATTTGTATGTGGTGCTTTTCTGAATCAAAACTAGGTGACGATTAGAATTTCAAAATGTATGTGACCCCTCCAATGACTGACTGATGCCTAGTTGATATGACAATGCTAGCACTCAGCAAGAGAAGTTCTCTATTCTAAACGTGTAGTGAATTAGGTCTTTCTCATCCTACTAGACATTATATATATCAAACAGTTGTATTTTATTCAATGTCATGAGAGGATCACAATATTCAAAAGTTGAGATTAACCTGGATAAACCAAAGGTTATTAGCTGAGCATCCTCATTAGTACTAGTGATATAATGATTTAGGACCTTAAAAAAGACCCAAAGCACAAGAAAGAAAGACGAGATGAGTATGGATTATGCAGCTCGATCATCTCACCTTAGTTAAGGCCTTAGCTAAGCGCCAGTCAATTCCTTGGGAAGCTGGACACTTGGTAGCACATTGCTCCAAATCATCACTAGCCAAAAATAACAATAAAAAATGACCTCTGTCCGTCTTCTCAGTCGAGACAACAATCCTCGACTTAAATTGACTTCTTTGCTTGATTTCTTTGCATTATTAAATTTAAATGGCAACCCATCAAGTGGCTTAAAAAAAAAAAAAAAAAAAAAAAAAGACTACCAGCTATTAAAGAACGAAAATGATTCGACTTGGATTATCACTCGTTTTATAAGTATTTTTTATAATCTGCCACTATCGATATGGTAATATGTAATTAAGAGAACAAATGGACAAGGACAGGCTATGCCCGTACATGCACGTGATTAGTAGCATCTTTAATTGTTGTCACGATATTTATATTTCCATCGATATTTGTGTGAGAGGCCTTATGGGGAATCAACACAAGGACGATTAGAATAAGAAATTTTTATAAAACCTTCAAAGAAGATGTTATTAATAAATGATTCGACTTTAAATTAGTGCTTGTCTGCTTTATACAGCCTATCATCATAGATATAACAAATGAAATTAATAAAGAGAACAAACAGACAAGATCAGGCTACATTCACGTGACTTGTATATCTAAAGATGGCAATTTGTATAGAAACCTATTTTTCAAATGTTAGTGTGACAGGTTGTGTATGGATCACTTAAAATTTTAAAAACTATTTGAAATGAGATTACAACGGCAGAACACAACTTTAAGTGAGTCTTTTTGGATTTGCATCATGTCCATATCCAACCCATCTTGAGTTTAGTAAAATGAACAAATACTATATTACGACTATAGTGGGGAAGATCTCCTTTTGATGCCTCCCAATACTGTTTAATTGATAGTTGAAGATGGTGATAGTAGAATGATTCACTTGATTATGTAGCAATTGTCTTCTTGTTCATTTTTGTGAGGGGGCTTGTAGAGAAAAAAATTGAAGTTCAATTTTCGAAATGGTATTCAGATCGAAAACAGCTCTGAAGCGTAAAACGGCCGTGTTTTTTGTTCTATATATTGAATAGCAACTTTTTGTTAATGTTCTACTTATTGACATAGTAAGACTTGGGCTAAATTATATCTAATTAATGTTGTCCATCAGTTGAAAATAAGTCTTGACCTTTCATGTATTATCTCTAAAAAGGAATAAGTTAATTTTACATTGTGTATCCTTTCTTAAGAAAATGAAAATATTAACGTACAATTATCATATTATTCTTCAAATTGCGAGATAAAGTATAATTTTTTGATTGTGAAAAATAAGTGTATTTTGCATTCTGCCCTATTTCCTAAAAAAAAAAAGAATCTTATGGAATATTTGACAATTATTCTGAATTAGATATTGGAAGGTAAGAGAATTACTGATTACTTGGGAATGTTTTTAAATATATGTACCGGATTTTCATGGAGTTTTATTTGTAAAAAAGTGAGGTTGAATTGGCCATTGTTTTCTTAATCAAAAGTGTGGTCTTTAACTTATATTTCATCGAACCGTTATTGCAATTTCTATAAAATGTCTCGCACTCTATTTCATTGCATACCATTATTTGTCATAGGAATTTTAAAGCATGAAACCGTCAATGTTTCTCTATTTTCACATGAATGCCTATACAATTTGTACGTAGTTAAAAAAAAGTATTGACAAATATTCAGGATATATTTGAGAAGAATAACTAACTTGAAGTGGGAACAATGGCAAAATACATTAAAACAAATGTTTGGAATAATGTTTAAAAGCATAGTCTTAGATCCGTGCAATAAGCGGACATCTTGTTATTGATATGAGTGAGTGCATGATATCCAATGACTTTGCTCTTCACGTGATTTTGTTTGTCATTATCGAATCTCATTTTTCTAGACCGTGAAATGTGGATCTTATTTGTGCCTTTTAAGGCATTTTTTTGTCTTAAACTCTCTGATTTGAGGTTCATACTAATTATAATCAAATGAAGATTCCCTTTTGCATCATACTTTCCCCGATTCCAAGATTAGCTTTTGTTAAAAACACCGCGGCCTAGTGCAAACGCACGAATGCCAACACTTTTGTCTTGGGTGCATATGCCCTCCACGAAATTTAATTCACTAATTGGTTGGTGACCATGTGCGCCAAGTTGGATTACGATCTAACAAAAGGGTTCGTCCTCCTTGGATACCCAAAAAACTGAAGGTAAATCAGGCATGAGGACGAAAGGGAAGGACATTCTTGCCAGAAAGCAAAGAATCCCGCACATATTTTTCTGAGAAGTGGGCCACAAACCTAAATGAAAAGCAAAAGAGGTTGCATGAATGAAGATACCTTAAAATTAAAGTTAGACCGTCATCTTGATTAAGCCTTCGTAATAAGCCCACTTCATTTTAAGACCTTTGAAATGCTGGTCAGCCCAATTCACTTTAGGTCACCGGTAGCACCATGAGACGTCCCTAATTTTTTATGGTTGATAACCAAACAATTGAACCACGGAAACAATGACATGTTGCTTCATTTAAGAAATAATGAAGAAATAGTCAATTTTCAAAATGTTAAATCTAAATCCCAAAGCTCTCGCATTTTTAATAAAGCCGTTGGAGCGCATGGATAGCTACTGAACTCCACTAGTCATGATCTATCCGAATACACAAGAGCCGCAATTCTCTTGTTTTCCTAAATATTTTTCTTGATGAATCCTTAAGGAACGGCTGTGGAATACGCATGTTTGAACCACCAATTTATGACATTAGCATAAGCTAATGAGAGAAGCACAAACGATATAGATTGCTAACTTGAGTAGCTTTAAGGAGCAATCTTTAACTAACTACGAAAGTCATCGATCTTAACCTAGTTGCTTGTCACAATCTATCTTACTGAAATTAGACGTTAAATTTGTTTTCGGAAGAGGTGGGAATGGGGCAGGGCCAAATTCCGGGCGGAAGAAAGCTACCTAAAGCAAGGTAAAGGTGCACCTTGGATTAAGCTGAGAACTTTGAAGAAAATCACAGTCACATGCTTTCCTACACAAACCAATTTAACTTAGCAAAACTAACTTAAAACATGAGGCAGTATAAATAACGTCAATAATGGAATTGGAGATAGATATGCCATTGATCAGTTAAGCTCGGGATCTCAGCACGTGTCTCTTCATAACAAGTTGGCTACATCACCTACTGGAAAAAAGGGATGCTCCAATTCAAATTCGCTGGCTAATTCAGGAGCAACGGGATGCCTTTACTATAGAGCCATAGATAACCAACTCAGTGCAACTCTGCATCTCGACTATTTGATTTGTTATGTACTGAGATGTCTCGCTAATAAAAGAGTGTGATGTGAGCAAGAAACATGGCTTATGAAGCTACAAGGGACGCTTCCCCGAGTGGGTGGATGGATGGATCCTTAATTTTGCCGTCCAAGACGAAGCGGAAATTCCATAACAGGCTAACATGTCCACAGGTTAAGAATGATGATGGCGAAAAGCCAACTCAAAAGACGTATATTTTCGTTTCTTTTTATACTGGTCAATTTACTGGTAAATGAGCACCTTAATATTCAGGTGTTGAGAATAATTTGAGGACAAAAGCTATAACGGCACGTAATTCCAAAATACAAAGAGAGGCAACGGGTGAGTTTAATTTTTCAGAAGACTTCTAAGATTCTAATCTTTCCAATAACGCTATGTCAAGTTAAGCAGATTCCTCTCATCCATCTTCGACATAATCCATCTTCAACATAGCGATACGCAATCAAGCATCAAAAGCAATGACTAAGTCCCACAGCAGGATCTGCGATATGCTTTGGAAACTAAGCAGTTTCCGATGTGAATGGAAACAAAACATAAGCATCAACGATATATCAGATTTTTTAATTGAATGATGAAAGCATACGAGCAATCCTTCGATCATAATACTGCGATTGCAAAAACTCTCTTGATTGCTTGCGAATCTGAACTATATTACTCAAAGCTTCCCCCGAAGCGACATATTCGGGCATTGCCATCAATTTGCACATAATTAGTAGAAACAACGCGCATAAAAGTAGTTAGGCAAGAATGATAAAATTTTCCATCTCTTTGAGTTTTCCCACAAATTAACAAGGCATTGTCCCAACGCTTCAAATTTTAGGGCATTCATCAATGGGAAAAAAAATCCTCACATTGAAACTCCAGTCAGTCGTCCAATCTTCAATATGGACCTCCTCTTCAGAGTCTTCTTCTTTTCTATTTTCTTGTGTTGATGATATCTGATAGCTTTCGGATGCAAAAAACGACATGTTTTCATTTTATTTTATTTTTTGTGTACTCGGCTGCCGTATAGATTTACACTGACACGTAACCCGCCACATATGCTATTTAACGGTAGTTTCAACGGACGGGGTGCACGTGCCTCTATGATCCATTTTAAAATTCTTTTTTTATTATTTCATAAAATGTGGCGTAAAATGAAGTGGGAGTGCCAATTTAATGGATTGACTAATTTTAGAAGGGGAAGAGCTTTTTCTTTCCGTCCTTGCTTTTATTTTTGAATTAGTGAAAATCGACAGCATTAAGTAAATTGTCGAATTTCTCCTCTACAAAATGGTCTTGGATTCTGATTTTATCACTTGCCTTGGCATTTATAATATCTTGATTTGCAATTGAATTTGAAAATACGCTGAAGATACATGTGATGTAAACTATTTGCATCGTTTAAGTATGTGTATATCTAAAACTTATGATTTGCGCAATATGATAGCTTAGTAATATAATAACTACCATAGAACTATTTTTTTTTTAATTGCTCAAAAACCTTTTAAGGGCTAATACAATTAAGAATGCGTGGGAGTAGACATGAGTTCTTGTACATTATATTAGACTTTATCTTTTTTTTTTTTTTTTTTTGCAAATTAAGTATCCGTGACATTTTTGGCTAGATCATATCCAGACTTTTAAGAGTGCGCATGATAACCATTCTATTTCTTCGTTCCCGAACTATTTTTCTATTCTATACTTATTTTAGGAAGAAAATCCATTTGGTAAAAATATTTAATTTTTTTCTAGAATAGATTTTTTTAGAAATAAGTTTGGAACAAAAATCGAAGTAAATTATTTTATTTTATTTTTGGAATAGAAATGAAAAATAAAAACTCTTCTCATGATTTGTTCTCACTATTAGCCAATCGCCCATTTGTTGTCGTTGACCACCATCCGCTGTCCGCCGCCCGCCACCATCGATTGCCGGTTGTCGGCCACTGCCTGTCGCCGCCCATCGCTCGTTGCCTCCACCACTAATCAACGATAACCACCATCGACAAGGAGGGAAAAATTTGGTATTGTTATCGAACAAATTTCAATTTCGAAAGTAGAAATTTTATGTCATTATCAAATTGGTATTTTTTAAAGAAATTTATCCAAGAATAGAAATAAAAAATATATATTTCTCTTCTAGAAATCAATTTCTAATCAGAATGATTATCATTCACGCCCTAAATGACTAAATTAAAGGATAAAAGGTAACCCAAAAAAAAATCCTGAAGAGTGAAAACCGGCGTTAACAAGTTTTTGGTGGAGCGACATCTGACAATCGCCACGCGCAAGTCAAAGCAGCTGTATCCAGGGGAGTGCATGACTAGTGCAGCAAAGTAGGGATGGCGGAAGGGCTGCTCGGTCGCGGCCTAGTATGGCCCAGATCATTTTGTGCCAGCTCTTTCTTTTTTCCCCCTTTTTTGTTAATTTTTTGAGGCCCAATAGAATTTTTCTTTTTTATTATTAATCTCGGAAAAAGACAATTCTACGGTGGACATTCTTGTCAAGGGAGTAGATTACGATTCAAATCAAAGATGAAAGTGCTTAGGAGCTAAGGAAAAAAATGCTATAGCCCACATCTTCAAGTTGGTATCAGTAGAGAATTGCCATGTATTGTCTTGTCGGATTCTAGTTTCCATCGGAGAAAGACTCCAAAAAGCGACCTTGATCAGATACTTGCATTTCTGCTAAAGTATTCCCCACAAATTGACAATGCAAGTGCCCGATCGTTTTGAATTCAGGGCTTTTGTCAACACCGAAAAAGCCCCAAACCCAAGCTCTAGTCGGTGCTCGACCTTCATGGCAAAGATCCAAGTGGCCTTGCTTCATGCCAAGGTTGCTGAAACTCATAATCCTCCGATTCTGTTGTCTTCTTCGCGAATTGGTCTTTTCACCGACCTGACTACGATGCTACCAAAAAGTAAAATAGCTTCGAATTCTAGATTTGTAGTGGTGGGAGGCGATGAGCATAGATAGAATTGAGGGTGACCTTATAATGGTAGCACCTTAGGTTATAGCATTTTAGAAGTATCGCGCTTTGGGATTAGTTGTGCGGGCATGAAAGAGGCGAGATTTGAACTTTATGTTCCCTATCGCATGTATCTATTATTATTCTGCTTTGATCTCTTAGACTTTTTTTTTTCCTCTTTTTCTCATTTGAGCTTTTAAAACCTTTCATAACTTGTTCCATTTGCTTTCCTTCGAAGGGGTCCAATACTGAGATATCGCACAAAAAAACCTCATTATTACCATCATCATTGGTATTATTGATCACAACCATATTTAATTTGTATGATGAAATTTGAGCCTTCGCTATTTTCATATTCTTTCTCTCTATTCTCATAATATTTATATTTTCAGCTCTCAAACTCATCAATTCAAAAGAATCTTACACTAACGTGTAAACTCAATTAAATTTAGATGGAGCAGGTGGCATTTGATAAGATTCATCATTCATAATTCATTCTTTAGCATCCTTAGTCCATCTTTTCAAAATATAAAAAGATGGAATGCTCTTAATAACTGATATGTTCCCATTCAACATGTATAATGCATGGCGACACAACCACCATTTTGATTCAAATAATTTGTATTCACAAGAAATTGATAAGTCTGCGGGATTAAATCTAACAGGATGTTCACATTGTATCCCCATACACAATCTATCGAATGTAGTACTTGAAATATATTGTTAGAGGCATTCCAAAAAATTTTCATTAAACTTTTGAAAAATGGTATCGGTATAAATTGAAGCAGCATATGTCAAAATCCCATTATACAAAACTTGCAATTTCAGCTTCTCATGATAACTGTAATCATCTTAAATTTCAATTTCGTTCACGTGCTTCAATTGCTCTTCATAACGTTGAACAAATTCCACAAGGGTCAATATCTAATTTGAAATATGCTGGAAGACGTTATCAACCCCCGAGAGCGCGAAAGCGCACACAATGCCGGTGGTCACCACCCATATCAACGCGTTCTTTATCGTCTTGCCCACGCTCCTGCAACCAAAAACCCGCCAATCAACGGCCACATTACACGCACGCGCAAAAAAGCACTCGATCGGAGACCTCGCCGCTCCGAAAAAAAGAACCCTAAACCAAACGCACTTGTCCTGGTCCCCCTCGTAGTAGAACATGGCGAAGGGGATGACGAAGAAGACGAGCACCGCGTCCACGATGTAGATGGCGAGCCACAGATCCTTCATCGGGAGGGTGAGGTTGCAGGCGCCGTTGTAGATCGCGTGGCGGCAGGCCTGCCGGTTGGCGACGTCGGCGGGGAGCATGAGGATCGAGATGGCGGCCACGGAGAGGCCGAGGACGACGACGACCTTGGGGAAGTAGGCCTGGTTGGCGTCGTCCGGGTGCTGGTAGTTGACGAGGAGGTAGACATTGAAGAGGCAGACGAGGACGCACACGACGGCCGCGACGATGACGAGCGCGAGGTTGAAATCCCCCATCGCTCTCGCGAGAGAGAGGGAGAGGCCGCTCCGCCTCCTCTTACCGAGGCCAGCAACCGATCGATCCGGCGGAGAGACGGCGGCGGCGGCGGCGGCGGCGGCGGCGGGGGGAGCTCGCGAGCCGGAAGGTTTCGAAGCGGCGACAATGGCGGATTCTCGCGGATCGGAACGGGGAGGCCTCTCGAGGGAAACGCAGACGCTGAGGAGAGAGAAAGGGGAGGGAGAAGAAAGAGAGGGCGATGATGCGGTTGAGTTGGGGAGGGTGGATTTACGAAATTGTCCCCCGGGAGATGGGGGAATGGCACGGGGTCGTTCGGGACGAGGGGCGGAGTGGGGGGGGGTGAGGAGATAACGGTAAATTGAGGGGGCGGGGCTCATTACAGAATTCCAAACCAGCCTGTCCCAACGCTAACGGAGAGATTTGGCGATTTTTAATTTATTTTTTTATTTTTTTTGGCGTGAGGAAAAGGGCTCGGACGCTCCGCTCCGTTCTGCGACGGAGCGGAGGCGGCGAAGCTCGGGAAGGGCGCTTCTGAGAGTCGCCGCTGAATTGCGACGGTGGCGAAATTATCATTTTTGACTATTTATTTTGGGATAAGTAGTGTGAATTCAATTTTTTAATTTATTCAATATAATTTATGAACTTATTTTTGTTTAATTCTATTTTTAAAACTGTATATTTTTGTTCATGTTAATCGAATGAAGATATTGACGGATAATGTTCAGTTCATACCAAATCCCTGTTTAACTAGACTGATTACGATGACAAAATTTTTTGCGATAAGTTGCATGGATAACAAAAATGAAAACTGAAAAAAGAAACTACAAGCAAAAACCTATTGGAGAGACGCAATTCACGGTTCAAAGCGGCTGGGCTAGGTGTATGATGTTGCGTTAGCAGAGCAGCTTAAGCTAGGGGTGAGCCCAAACAATAGATCCAATAAGAACTTGCCATTAATCATGCCTGCTGAATAGAAATAAAAGGCCCAAACAAAATGAGCACCTTAAAAAAAAAAAAAAAAAAAAAGGCCATATGCAAATAATGAAGAACCATAAGACTGAACTATTTGGGATACTTGTGTCCATAAGAAATTGTGGAGCCACCAATTAATTGTGATGGAACTCTATAGAGTTTCCTCCATGATATGAATTATCACTTGTTGATCACTTATACTACCCCAAACATATGATTGCATTTTCTAACTAAAATAAAATATTACTATTGAAATTGCATTTAATGGTTCTAAGTAAAACCGAAAACTTGAGAACCGGATTGGTAAGAATCGTTTAATTTCAATTTTTAGGATATGTAGGGTAGGTATCAAGTCCCATAATTGAGAAATCTATTCTAATAAGTAGGTTCAAGTCCCCAGTGGAAATTGAAACCAGGAATGTGGAACTTGAAACAAGTCTTTGTATTGTTTATGTTCTATATCTTCATGTAATCGTGTGGTATTTTCAGCCGCATCCAGTGACAAGTGTGTAATTCAAAACCACTAATTCGAATTTCTATTCCAAGCGATATTCATGACATAAACTATAATTTCATTAATATTTTATGATTTTCATATGTATAAATGTGAGTTATATTAGTGGATTGGATTGTAACAAATGATGGCCATTAGAAGTAATGGTTCAATTAAGAGTACATGTGAAATTTTGATAGACTTTAGAACTAACCCTAAAACCTATGATGGGGGAACCAACCTTATAACTTGTAACATTGTAGGTTCTAGGATCTAAAAATTAGAGAGCTTGTTCCAACAGGTAAATTCAGGTTCCAAGTGGAACCCAAACAGAATCCCTCATCCCTAGTCCAAGCACTATGAGGGTGTAGCATTCCTCGCCAAGGTAGGCAAAGGTGACGCGACCTTTGCTAACCTTCATACTAGGCTAATACATAAGACGAAAATCTATGTGGCACTGGCCAAGATCATGTAGATCAATCGAATATGCACAACATTGATCCATTAGTCACAATTGCAATTGCAAGTCTATGATCTTATCAATTTCTCAATTTGTTAGAATTCGGAGGCAGCTCAGAAATGGTGGACGAGATTTTGTGTTTGTCACTAGCTTTGTGCTTAGTCCATCCTTGGGAGCTTGGGAAGTAAACACTCAGTCGAACCCACTTAGCTCGACTTAATTTTGTCATCCTCCTATGCTTGACTTAACAAGGGATGAGTTGGTCTTTGTCTCAAAAGAACGTATTTGGAGATGTTGGCTCCTGTCCATAAGTAGTCAAATCATGATGGGCTTTTCGAAGTAATTGGTGAAGTTGATGGCCTGTGTCCACTCTGCAAAGTCAACCTGCCCATGACTGATTGATGCATCAACAGTCATATAAGAAGTTGGGAAGAAAACAAGACCATCTCTGGTGAGCATCTATATGGGATGCTTCTCCTCCAGGTATCGAATACTGCTAACTAGTTGTTTGAAAGGATTAACCTTTAGTTCCTTCATTGTTAGTTTCGACTTAGAGAACGCATGCTGTGTTGAGTTTAAGTAGCTTTTGCGAATGTACCGAGATTGATGCTTTTGTCCAAGTTAATCCTCATCGTTAAAATCTAACTGGCCTTATTTCATGCAGAGTTTCCAGAAGCTCAAAATCATCCAATTTGCTGCTTCAGGCAAACCCCTCTTTGCAAATTGTTTTTCATCTGATCTAACTGCTGATTTGTAGGGTAGTAAATTATCCTCCAATGGGAGGAGTGTTGTTGCAGCAAAAGCTGCAGTGATACCTGGCGGAGGTGAAACTTTGTCTTATCCTGGTGACGTTGCTGTGAGCAACTTCGATTGGCGAGGAATCGGTTGGCATTCGATTTCAGCCTGATGCAGTAGCGTTTGGGGCGTTTGCAGCTGATACTGCACCTTTAAGCACTTCTTTCCCCATCAAAGGTGGTAAATTTGACTTGGACCAACCCACAGCAGGCTTTGCATCTACTCCAGAAGCGATTGAGGACATCCGCCAAGGAAAGGTCCGTGTGCTTTCTGTATCACATTATCTAGCTCATTTTAATTTTTCATCCATGAATGTCTATGTCATGGTGGGAACTGAATTCCAGATCGTATTGGTGGCAGACGATGAGGATGGAAAGAATGAGGGTGATCTTATATTGGCAGCAGAAAAGGCAACGCCTGAGGCTATGGCATTTATTGTGAATTACGACACTAGGATCGTTTGCGTGAGCATGAAAGAGGGAGATCTGGACTGCTTGCAACTTCCTTTGATGGCGAGTGACAGGGAGAATGAAGAGAAGCCTCGGACTGTGTACACCATGACTGAGGTATGTACTTTTATTCTACATCTGTTGTTCTTTTTTTTGGTCGAAATTCTACATCTGTTGTTCAATCCGTGAAATTTTTCTCAAAACTTATTTGAAGATAATTGATTGGTACTGGTTCCTTCAGGTAGGGAAAATTTGAACTTTCTGTTTCTTATTCCGTGTATGTATTGTTATTCTGCTTTGGTTTCTTAGAGGTTTATGTACTTAAGAAACAGCCCTTTGGAGAATAAGACACTTCAGATTGTTACTTGTCCCCAGTCAGTAGAGGTCTTGATTTGTAAAGTAAGAAATGAATATTATGAAGAAAATGATGAATAATGCCCACTTTTTTCATACTTTAGTAGAACAATATTGTTTTCTTCAACTCTTGACGTCCTAAAGGCCTCCAATCAGCTTAGTTATCTGTGTCACGACATCTGATTGGCTTTTCTCTTACCTTGTAATGGATGGTAATTAAGAGATATTGTTATAGGATGCAAAGCATGGGACAACTACAAGCGTATCAGCGCGTGACAGGGCAATGACAGTTTTGGCTCTTGCATCAAGAGATTCATAACCTGAAGAATTCAACAGGCCGGGACACATTTTCCCGTTGAAGTACAGGAAGGGTGGTGTCCTGAAAAGAGTTGGGCATACAGAGGCTTCCGTTGACCTAGCTATGTTAGCTGGAATGGAACCTGTGGTAGTTCTTTGTGAGGTAGTGGATGATGAAGGCTCCATGGCAAGATTACCTAAGCTTCACAAGTTTGCACAGCGGGAGAATTTGAAAATTGTATCTATTGCCGATCTAATCAGGTAAGTATTCTCTTCCCGGTAATCCAAATGCAAATAGTTCTTAGGAGTCAAATCCAAATTCCAGCTGCAACTTTTACTTCTTAAGTATTGGCGTTTTTGGCCAAGATGTTTTCCAAGCGGCATCTCCCCTTTTTGGGAGTGGTTAAATTAAGAACCTTGGAACCCTTGGGGGGGTTGGGAAAAAGAGTCTATATGGAAGGCTGTTGGGCTGTCGTTTTACATAGCAAAAAGGAGAGAAGTATGAGCTGTTTCGGACTATTCATGTCTCAAGTTTACTTCATTTTTTAAGCTTGCGGTTGTTATTCCACTCGTCGACACCATGCAGATCAATGGTTTAGGTTCTGAAGAGTTGTTTCTCTCAATTTTTTTATGTGTATGGCAGTGTTAGATTAGTATACGGGTTCCTTTCTTGCCCGATGTCTAACTATAGCATTTGGTTATAACTGGCTAGGTTTCTTGTCAAAGTCATGTAAATGAGCCCGTGGCTGCTGTTATTTTTATGTACAATTTCTTGTATTTACCTTGTTTCAAAACCCATGTCCGAATGTTAGTTGACTGTTAACTGAGGCAAAGTTTGAGGCGCATTCTCGGCATTATCACCAGGAAATAAGGATAGAACATCTAGATTGTCAAAAAAGTACTTGTTTGTTGTATTTAGACTTGTATATTGAGAAGCTTCTTATACTATGTGAGTGAGAAATGATTTCACTTCCCGTTAAATGCATAAATTTACCCGTACCACTGGAAAAGGAATACACTAGTTGAACATGCTGCCTCTGCTGCAAGATTACCAACAGTATGGGGGCCATTCATAGCCCATTGCTATTAGATCGATACTAGGTGGAAATGAGCACATTGCACTGGTCAAGGTGAGATAAATTATGAATTATTTCCTAAAACTATTCAAAGAATTTTAGAAACCAATAAATACAGAGTTTCGAATGGATTAATTGTAAACTTTGAGAGTCATGTTTGTAGCAGTGAGTTTTTCAACATAACTTCAATTTGTGCTTCATCTTAATGTATTTCTAGTGCATGATTTTGTTTGATAGTATTTTTACTGGAACTAGCTGTACTGGTAAATTGATGGTATCTTTATAGTGGAACGCTGTTAAATTTATATCGGAGTTTTTAAATAAAATGTCTAATCATGTGTCAATCATAAATCCGGTGTGCCAATTGGCTAACGACGTTGTTTGGGCAGGAATGTTTGACATCAGGAGAAACGATTATTAGGATATTAATGAACTGATGAGAACAGTAATTTCTTTCTTCTTCTTTTTTTTTTTTTTTTTTTAATGTTTACGAAATGATTGAAAAGGGGACTGTATGTGTCTGCATTTGATATAGGAATGCCGTAATTTTGATTAAAAATAGTGTTCTTAGATTTTCTTATTTTATGTTTTATGTCCCCCCTTCAGACAGCCATATTTCTCTTCTTGTGATTCATACTTTGTAGCTTATCGTCTGAACAAGGTAACATTGGAGATGGTCAAGATGTCCTTGAGAGGGTACACTCGGAATGCCTCACAGGAGATATCTTTGGATCTGTTAGATGCGACTGTGGCAACCAGCTTGCACTTGCGATGCGGCAGATGGAAGCGGCTGGTAGGAGCGTGCTGCTGTACCTCCGAGGTCTTGAAGGAAGAGGCATAGTTTTGGGGCACAAACTGCGTGCCTATACATTGCAGGACGATGGGTTTGACACCGTGGAAGCAAATGTGGAGCTCGGATTGCCCATTGACTCTAGAGAGTACGGAATTGGTGCTACTTCTTCCTGTAGTGAGAAACTATTGTGAGAGGTCCTGCATAATTTAGCTTCTGAGTGAGGTCGGTTCATGGTCATTGTCGTTACGCTTCATGGAATGGAGAAGATTAATAAACTAATATCGTTAATCAGAAATTAGAGGGAATTAAATTTAAGTGATTGTTTCAGAAATTGTACATTATTTTAGGGTTACTAGAGGAAGCCGGTGACTAAAGCAGAGCTTCAAATTCTCATCTTAAAAAGATGAGATTTGATTAGTACAAAGAATCACTCCATCATTGAACTTTTCCTAGCATTCGATGCCATTGTATTGTTGCTTAACATATTGACTAATACTGCAGATGATGCGTGACTTGGGGGAAAGGACAATGAAGCTGATGACGAACAACCCGTCAAAGTATGTAGGGCTTAAAGGTTATGGCTTGAGTATTTCTGGGAGAGTCCCTCTAGTAACTCCAATAACAAAGGAGAACGAGAGATACTTGGAGACGAAACGCTCCAAGATGGGGCACATCTATGGTGCCGAAGTCAGAGGCTGCTTCAGCAATCTCATAAGCAGAAACGGCAAGCCAAGTAGTACTGTTTCTTCTGATCCAGCTGTGTCTGACTCATAGGAGTTGCTGGACAGTTCGACTGCTAATGATTTATTTGGCGGGACACAAGCAAGTTCACTGATCGATGGTGTTATTACTTTATTTTTTTAAGCCCCAAGGTCAAGAACATTCGGATACCTGCTGACCATGAGTTCTGAAAATTAATGGCGATTCAGTTTTATAATTATTATAAGGTTCATTGTTGTTCTATTGATGTCAATCATCCATTTTGCCAGGTAAAAAGGTGGAAGACTAGCCCTCTCGGTGGAACTTCCCCTTACGTTATTGATGGATGGCAAGATTTATTGTTTATTCACCTTTCCTTAAATCTATATCTATTGATCTCTAGAGACCATTGCATATTTCATGAAAACGGAGTTGGTGTAGGACATTCTTTCGTTTTCAGTGACCACCTCATTGGTAGCAGATATTACTTGAAGGAATATAAGTCTGTCATAGATCAACTCTCCATGCTACGTATGAGTTCACTTAATACTTTGTCAAATAAGATACATGTACACTAGTTTTCAAAAAACATCAGGAAGTACATCACCATTCAATTACTTGCAGCAGATAGGTTTTCTTTCTTTGAACTACTTAAATAAACAAAACATAGTGAAGCAAAGATTTTTCTTTAGGCATGCCAAGATTCAGGCCTATGTCTTGACATTCCTTCTGAAAATGGAGACTTTGAGTTCAATATTATCAATTCTAACAGGCTCAAACATACAGACATCTCCTTCCTTTATAGAAGTTCCTCTCTGAAATGCGCTCCAACCAGCCGAGAGTGTACCCGAGCCATGTTGTCGGTAGTACAGGAGCTTGTTGGAATGTATTAGGAAATCTTCTAGAATTTCTCCCTGATTATATTACGTGATTATATTACGTGATATTATGTGATTTGTTTTTTATTCTGATTGCTGTAAATTAGATATTAGAGGCAACTTAGGATCTTTATCTAAATAGGTTTCTTACCTAATTTAGGTTCTCTGTTCATGTATTTATACTCATTGTAATCACTCTATGAGAAATAAGAAAACAGATTCTTTTCTTCATGGTATCAGAGCCCAAAGGTCCTTCATCTATTCACCTCGAGTAATTTTTTTTTCGTTCGATCACTATGTCGGACGGATCATCAACCACCCAGTCTAACCCTCCATCACTTCTTACAAAATCCACCGAAGCTCATCCCATTCAGATCACTTCCATAAAGCTGAATGGTGATAATGTTTTCCGGTGGTCTCAATCCGTTCGAATGTATATACGGGGTAGAGGAAAAAGTGGCTATCTGACTGGAGATAATGCAGAACTAGCGACAGATGACCCCACTTGGGCTGTCTGGGATGCAGAGAATTCAGCGATTATGACGTGGCTGACCAACTCCATGGAAGAAAATATTGGTGCAAATTATCTGGGCTATTATACCACAAAAGAACTCTGGGATGCGGTGTGTGAGATGTATTCAGATTTGGGTAATCAATCTCAAATCTACGAGTTAACCTTGAAGCTGGGGAAGATGCGACAAGGAGAGGAAACTGTCACAAAATACTTTCACTCCTTGAAACGTTTGTGGCAGGAATTGGATGTATTCAATGATCATGAGTGGACGTGTATTGAAGATGGTAATCGATACAGGAAAATTGTAGAAGCAGAACGTATTTATGCTTTCCTAGCAGGGCTTAGAGATGAGTTTGATGAAGTACGGGGCAGAATACTTGGGAAGCAGCCTCTTCCACCTATTGGAGAGGTCTTCTCAGAGGTTCGGAGAGAAGAAAGTAGACGGGGAATAATGCTGGGCAAGTCAGCTACCGGCGGAAAGGATGGATCATTGGAAGGTTCAGCATTAACTATATTTGAAGACAAGAAGGGCCATGTTCCTACAACAATAGTTTCCGAGGCAAATATAAGCAAGATCCCCATTAACTTGCGAAGATCAGATGAGAAACCTCGTATTTGGTGTGATTTTTGCAACAAACCCCGTCATACCCGGGAGACCTGTTGGAGGATTCATGGCCGTCCAGCTTCTACAACTAATGAAGCAAGGAGACCAACTTCATTTATCCGTGATAATAAGTCTTCTCAGCGTATGCCTCCTACAAATAATGAGGCCACCGCATTCTCTTTCAAAAAGAACAACTAAACCATCTTCTGCAACTACTTCAGCCTGGGTCCGTATCGGGTAATCCTACTGCTTCGATTGCCCACCAAGGTAGAAATCTAAATGCCCTCTCTTGTTGTTCACAATCTGTACCTTGGATCATTGATTCAGGGGCATCCGATCATATGACTAATCTTCCATATTTGTTCAAATCCTATATTCCTTGTCCTGGCAACCAAAAAAATTCGAATTGCCGATGGGAGTTTTTCATCTATTGCAGGCAAAGGATTAGTTCCACTTTCTGAGTCTATTAAACTTCATAATGTACTGCATGTTCCTAAGTTAGCCCGCAGCCTCCCGTCCGTTAGTAAACTTTCTAAAGAGTCTAATTGCCGTGTTGTCTTTTTTGCTTCCCATTGTGAGTTTCAGGATCAGATCTCGGGGAAGACGATTGGCAATGCTAGGATGAGGGATGGTCTCTACTATTTTGAAGAGTTTGTCTCTAATAAAAAAGCTCAGGCGTATGGAACTTTCAGTTCTTCCCCTGTTCAAGAACAAATAATGGTTTGGCATCATAGATTAGGCCATCCTAGCTTTGGATATTTGAAACATTTGTTTTCTCATTTGTTCAAAGATGTGGATGTTTCTTCACTACATTGTGACAATTGTCTTTTTTCTAAAAGTCATCGTACTCATTATAATCCAAAACAGTATCGTGCATCATCTCCTTTTACTTAATCCATAGTGATGTTTGGGGTCCTTCACCCATGCCAACAAAAACCGGAAAACGATGGTTTGTTACCTTTATAGATGATCATACCCGTTTATGTTGGACATACTTGATGAGCGCCAAATCTGAAGTTGAGTCATTGTTCAAAAAATTTTATCAAATGGTTATGACTCAATTCCGTACTACTATTAGTATTCTTCGTACTGATAATGGTACTGAATATTATAACCAATTTTTGGGGAGTTTTTTGACAGAAAAAGGCATCATTCACCAGTCAACTTGCGAACTACACCCCAACAGAATGGCATTGCTGAACGCAAAAATCGCCATCTCCTTGAAGTATCGCGTGCCCTATGTTTTTCAATGCATGTACCTAAATACTTATGGGGGCAAGCTGTGCTAACAGCATCTTATCTAATTAATGGGTTGCCTACTCGGGTATTAAATTACACTACTCCCTTAAATTGTTTCAAAAAAGTGTACCCCACAGCTCGTATTTTTTCTGATATTCCTCTAAGGGTGTTTGGTTGCACTACATTTGTCCATCTCCCAATTCAGTGTCGATCTAAATTAAATCCTAGGGCTGAAAAGTGTGTGTTTATAGGGTATGCACCTAATCAAAGAGGTTACAAGTGTTACAATCCACATACTGGTAAAACTCATATCACTATGGATGTAACATTTATCGAGTCGCAACCGTTTTTTTCTAACAAATCTCTTCAGGGGGAGAATGGCGAAGTTAGTGAAGAGATTAACTCTTCTGTCCTTCCTAATCCTTTGTTTGAATCTTCGAAAACACCTCTGCCAAATCTTGATGTGTCAAGGATAGGGGGAGAAAAAGTTCAAGATCACAATGTGATCAACAAGCCCGAGCTTCAGGTTTATACTAGAAGGAAAACTCTTCAAAATATTGCAGATCAGAACTTTGTCCTGGAGCCTCATCCGTCTACAACCTCGAGAGATGATCTCTTGCCTTCGTCATCAGGTGATCCTAGTAGTACTATTTTTCCCTCCATTCCTATCTTAAATTCTGATACTAATGCTTCTAATCTTGATATGCCTATAGCTCTTAGAAAAGGAGTTAGATCATGTACTAAGCATCCTCTATCAAAACATGTGTCATTCCAAAAGTTATCTCATCATCATAGAGCATTTGTCTCAAATCTATCTCACATATCTATTCCTAGAAATATCCATGAAGCTTTGAAGGATCCAAAGTGGAAGATGGCTGTTGAGGATGAAATGCTTGCACTTAAGAAGAATGGCACATGGGAGTTGGTTGATGCACCAGAAGAAAAAAAGATTGTTGGCTGTAAATGGGTATTTACTGTAAAATGTAAACCCGATGGGAGTGTTGAGCGGTATAAAGCAAGGTCAGTGGCAAAGGGGTTCACTCAGACTTATGGAGTAGACTATCAGGAGACTTTTGCTCCAGTTGCCAAGATAAATTCTGTTCGAATTTTACTATCTTTGGTTGCTGCATTTGATTGGCCCTTACATCAGTTAGACGTGAAGAATGCATTCTTGAATGGTGACTTGGAGGAAGAAGTGTTTATGAGTTTACCACCAGGTTTTGCAGAAACTGAAGGCAAAGTTTGCAGATTAAAAAAGTCGTTGTATGGACTTAAACAATCTCCAAGAGCGTGGTTTGAACGATTCGGGAAGGTGGTTAAAAGATTTGGCTATCACCAAAGTCAAGGAGATCACACTCTATTCTATAAACACTCAAAGGAAGGTAAGCGTGCAATTCTAATCGTCTATGTTGATGATATAATATTAACTGGTGATGACAAAGTTGAGTTGAAAAGCTTGCAAGGGAAGTTGGTTGAGGAGTTTGAAATTAAGGATTTGGGTGCCTTGAAATATTTTCTTGGAATAGAATTTGCGAGATCCAAAAAGGGCATTTTTATAAACCAACGCAAATATGTTCTTGATCTGCTTAAAGAGACAGGTCTATTAGGATGTAAAGCGGCAGAGACCCCTGTGGAACCAAATATGAAGCTTGAACTTGCCAAGGCTGAAGAAGTAATAGACCGAGAAAGGTATCAAAGGCTTGTTGGTTGACTTATTTACTTATCTCATACTCGACCTGATATATCGTTTGCTGTAAGTATGGTGAGTCAGTTCATGCACTCACCAGGGCCAAGGCATTTTGAAGCGGTATATAGAATTTTACGCTACTTGAAGGGAAGTCCTGGTACGGGTCTAATGTTTGAAAAACATGGACATCTGGAAATTGAGGTGTTCACTGATGCAGATTGGGCTGGAAGCAATATGGATAGGAGATCTACTTCAGGCTACTGCACGTTTGTTGGTGGTAATTTAGTCACTTGGAAGAGTAAAAAGCAGAGTGTGGTGGCAAGAAGTAGTGCTGAAGCTGAATTTCGATCAGTAGCACATGGTGTATGCGAAGTTATGTGGATTAAAGGTATCTTAGATGAACTACAAATTCCAAGTTCCATACCAATGAAAGTATATTGCGACAATAAGGTAGCAATCGCAATTGCTCATAATCCCGTGTTACATGAACGGACAAAGCATGTGGAAGTTGATAAACACTTCATCAAAGAAAAACTTGATAGCGGACTAATTTGTATGCCGTATATTTCAAGTGATGATCGACTGCGACATTCTGACCAAGGGATTACATAGAAGGCAATTCATTCGTCTAGTGAACAAGCTGTCTATGGAAGACATCTTCAAGCCAGCTTGAGGGGGAGTGTTGGAATGTATTAGGAAATATTCTAGAATTTCTCCCTGATTATATTACGTGATTATATTACGTGATATTATGTGATTTGTTTTTTATTCTGATTGCTGTAAATTAGATATTAGAGGCAACTTAGGATCTTTATCTAAATAGGTTTCTTACCTAATTTAGGTTCTCTGTTCATGTATTTATACTCATTGTAATCACTCTATGAGAAATAAGAAAACAGATTCTTTTCTTCAGAGCTTCACCGGTCATGATCCTTCCAAATATTTAAGAGTTGCTGTTTTCATTCTTCCATTGATGCATCCGTTTAAAACCTTGCCTGGGACAGTCTGCCGAGTTGATTTTTGATCAACAAATGATCTATGAGTGAGAACATAAAAGATATGATGACAAACACAAGTAATGTTAGCCAGAATACGTGTATAATCTCATTGGCAAAGCCAAAACATGCAGAAGTACAATGGTACCTCACGAGAAGGTAATAGATTTCATTCCTGTCCAAATTTTGCACAGAACTATTATCTCGGGATCTTATCTTACCACATTTTGCTTCAATAGATTATGTGACCGGATAACTACTGTGAAGGAAGGATACTGCAGCTCGTACTTGCTGACTGCTTTGAAAGCCGTCATTACCTGCAAAATTTTAGAACTACGAGAAGTTGGCATCGTGGGGCTCACCTTGCGTTTGGAATATCGATCCTACCTGCATCAGTCAGGCAGAGAGCATAAGAAAAACGATACAGAGCGTATGCATTACTAATAGGTGAAGATTTGCACACCTTCCAAATCTTGTTGCAGAAGCTTAGCTCCTTGATCAGTTCAGAAGCCTTTTGATTTGGAACCTGATGCGAGTCCAATTGCATGGGAACTAGTAGCATCATCAACATGACAAACAGGATCGGATTTCATCACCTTGGAAGGCTTGTGATGATATGGTTTTAGATGCAATTTATCCTTCTCTTTTCTCTTCAGCGAGAAACTATCTAGCCTTTGAGGGCCCAGCCCTTAGGAGCCTTTCGGGCACGGAAGGCCTGTGGTGGAGTCCTCAGTTATCCAAAAAAAAAAACTATCTGTCAGTGTTCATTAGCGGATAATCTATCTCCAAAGCGT
Source organism: Eucalyptus brandiana (assembly GCA_014182725.1). NCBI lineage: Eukaryota > Viridiplantae > Streptophyta > Magnoliopsida > Myrtales > Myrtaceae > Eucalyptus > Eucalyptus brandiana. Next base: position 15,555,160 of record CM024668.1, read on the forward strand.
TTTTGTCAAATATCAGCACGTGAAAATCTGAGTTCTCTACGTATTTGAATACTCAAAGTTGGCCCCACAGAGTAATGCTCCATAAATTCCTTCCATCCCTTTGATAACCAAACCATATCATCCCATTTTTCCAACTCCACCCTCCAACTTCCACCGTTTGGAACCCTCAAACGCAACGTTTCGGGAAGATTCTTGCCATACTTTCTCACAAACCTCTTTGGAATACCCTAGTTTCTTACATATAAAGTCATCATAAACAATAAACAAGCAGTGTGTGATATATTTTAGCATTAACAACAAAGAAAGGGCGAGTCTGTAGTACGCTTCAACCTTCCAAGCCACGGTAGGTCAAAAGGAATTTTTAAGATAAGAACTTGCAAGCCTTCCAGTTTAAAGTGTTTGGGAGTATGATCTTGAAGAAATGAGGTGTCTCCAGCGCAAAACTTTGCCAGTTTTCTTCGTCCCCTCTCCGGCGACAACAGATCATCTCTTGAACACAAGGTGAGTAATGGATTGAAACATCTGAATCTACCTAGTTCTGTGGGAGCCAACTTTATTAAATCAATCATTAAATTGGAGAAGACATTCGAATCTGGGATAACAGCTAGCTTTGGGAAGCTGTTCATCTTTTCCATAGATGTTAACGGTTGACAACTACCAGCTTAGCTTACAGGACGATGAAGAAAGGTTGATATGAACAAGTGAACGCTTTAGGAAGTTCTTTAAGAAGAACACCTTGGGAATCGAACGCACTAAAAGCACGATGATGCGTTGGTTGATGGAAATTATGTCAAGAATAATGTCAGAGATGCTAACACCTGTACGCTGCTTCAAAGATATAAAGACCGATATCGATAGAATCAATATACAAAGTGACGTGTAAGATTTCTATTGAATGTTTGATTGTGACACATTTATTTATGTATCGAGTTCTCGTGGTATCCCTGATACGCTTGTACTAATAAGTAATCAGTATGACCATTGCCACTTGATGTTCAGCCCAAAGACTTGACCAACGAGTGGGTCGATTAAGGTATTAGGCATAAAAGAATCTTTCAGAGACTTGCCAACGATCAAATAATTAATTAACTTTGATGGGGTCTAAGTGGGTCTAGCTTTGTGTGTTAAGCTAAAGAAGGGAATTGCTTGTCTTGGAGCGGGCCAAGAGTTAAAAGCAAAGATAATTCCCTGAAACGCAGACCGGTATCCATCACGTTTAAGGTGGTCAACCTATTATTTCCTCCGTTGTGTCCAGATTAATCTAGGCATTTAATAAAATTATTGCTGGTAGAGTCTTACTAGTAATTCTTATAATTGAGAAATGAAAATTAGAGATTGGTACCTGCGGGTACCTGCGATAAACTGAAGAACTTTAGCCTTCGGACATTCCTTGGCCGTGAGTCCGCATTTTTACGGCGATCATAATTTTTTTTTCCAGCTAATATTCAGGTAACATTCATGATTCTTTTGTTCAATTTCATTCATTGTTATATAAGTTGAAAAGGTGGAAGACTTGTCCTCTCATGGAAATTCCTCCTTCAATGTCGGTGCAGGCTTTTAAAATTCATCCTTATTATTTCAGTTGTGTGATTACTATACTTCAATCCGGATCTACTTGTGTATTGATCACTAGAGAGCATCATTATTTCACAAAAAATGATGAAATATCCTGCGAGAATATAAATGAATCGACAAAGGTTCAAAGGGTCTTATTCTGGAAAGGTAAGGTAAGTAAACGACAAGAAATTAAGAAGTACAGGAGGTAATTGTGACCAGCCATGTAAATGTAGGGAAAGATAAATTGTAGGAAAGTAATGATAAAAATAAAAAATAAAATATAAACGATGAGTTTGATTGATTGAGGAGGTTTACAATGAATACACTTGTGATATTTATAACTATCTAAAGACAGTTATATATGATTGTTACATACGATGGTTACTGAATTTAAATAAACAAATAACTGCCTAATCTTTTGTGCGGTTACAAAAAGTTATACCATGATCTCTTACTATTAAGCAACACTTATCTCTAAGAAGTTATGAAATAACCACATGTTGGTTATGTTCTAGCGTCAATTCAACGTTATTGCCTTCGAGTTCCAACACTAAGTAAATATGCAATTTTGTTGACTATTGAAGGTTCTCATAGATAACTGATGTTCGGTGTTGATGACTGTACTAGAGAGTTGTCAATTGTTTTGACCAAATTGCTTATCGAATTGATTTCTCATTTGTCGATAATAATCAAAAGTTGGTCATTTTTTTATGTCAACACATGCCCCCTTTAAAAGAATTGAATGATTAATCAATCATTCAACTTGAGATGTATCATCATCAAAAAGAAGAAAAGACATAACCAAGCGTACGTACAAGATACAACAGACAGTTATGCGAGGCTCAGTAACAAACATGTAAGCATTCACTATTTTTGCGAGTTTCTTTCAACGGTAGAGACTTTGATATATATATATATATATATTAGTCTATTCAAGGAAGCAATTGCAAAAGATAGTCTTGGTTGCACCAATTAGAGTTGATGATAATGCATTTCAAAAAGTATACTCGTCCAAGCAACATCATCATCGAGAACTTCCATTTTGGGCTAGATGAATTTACTATCTTTGACTTTGAGGCTGATTTTCCACCACTGGCATTCGGCAGCGGATATTCTATCTCGGATTCACTTTATAGAATATGAGTACATGGGAAATGAGTCGCTATTCGTATTTGAAGACTAAAAAGGCGCCATCACAATTGGAACAAGGCTATACAAATTTGTTCCAACCCTTTGATAACCAAACCATGTCATACCACACTTCCAATTCCACACTGGCCAAATCCAGCCATTTGGAACCTCAGTAGCACCCTTTTTGCAAGATTCTCCCAATACTTTCTCAAGAAGTTTTGGCATTCCTCGTGGAAAAGGATGAGACAACACTTCTTAAGGATCTGTTCTGTTGGGGCAACAAAAACGTTCGGTGAAATCCAGAATAGGTGCAAAATCAGGACTGCTTTGTGACTCTGTATGAGTATGTCACACAGGACGAACTTGATGAGGCCTCCTGGGCGCAAAGCTACTCCAGCGACAGCGAGTCATCCTTTGACCAATGCTTGGAAGAGGAGACGTTGGTGAAAGCAATTAGATATATGGATGGACTCGATCTTTGGTACAGACCAAGCTACCTTAGGGTGAAGCATTTGCCTTTTTCTCTCTGTTCTTCAATCTTGTGAAGCGATTCAGTGGAAAAAGTGCAATTGAGAACATGACTTTGTGGTTAGTTGAGGGGATAAAACAATTATTGTCAGCTTTTTAGATTCTAAGGAGGATCTGATTCCAGTTCTTGAGGCTGAATAGATTGTGATACTAACCGGTGAGACAATGAACAATGCCCCAAAACAGGGACGATTCTTGCACTTGGTATGCTAAACAAAAACTTCTTGGTGTTATGCAACCAGCTTGCACGTGCACTGCAGCAGATAGAAGCGGCTGGTAAGGACGTTCTGGTGTACCTCCGAGGGAATGAAGGAAGAGGGACAAACCATGTGCCTATAACCTGCAGGACGATGGGCGTGACACCGTAATAACAAATGTGGAGCTTGGATTGCCCGTTGACCCTAGAGAGTACGAAATTGGTGACCCAACATTCCTTCCTTTAATCAGAAACTACACTGATGTGAAAGATCTTGCATAATTTAGATTCTGAATGAGTTCGATTCATGGTCATTGTCGAGTATTAAGAAACTAATATGTTCATCTGAAATTAAAGATAGTTGAATTTCAGTGACTGTTTTAGAGAATGTACATCATTTGTATGACTAGAGGAAACTGGTAACTAAAGCAGAGCCTCAAGTTCTCATCTTCAGTGAATGAGATCTAATCAGTATAAAGAATCACTCCATCGTCAGAATTTTCATAGCATTTGAGGCATTCGTATTAGTGCTTAACATATCGACTTACAGTGCAGATGCTGTGTGACCTGGGAGTCAGAACAATGAAGCTGATGATGAACAACCCATCGAAGTATGTGGGACTTAAAGGTTATGGCTTGGCTATTGCTGGGAGAGGCCCTCTAGTAACTCCCATAACAAAGGGGAACAAGAGATACTTGGAGACAAAACGCTCCTAGATGGGGCACGTCTATGGAGCGGAAGTCAATAGCCGCTTCTGCAATCTCATTAGAAAAAAAAGCAGCAAGCCAGGTAGTGCTCTTTCTTTTGATCCGGCCGTGTCTTACTCAGAGACCGCTGGATAGTTACTGCTGTTTATTTATATGGCGGGATATAAGCAAGTCCACTGACAGATGGTGCTTTTACTTTATTTTTCAAAGCACTAAGGTCAATAGCATTGGGATACCTGCTGATCATGAGTTATGGAAATTTTTTGGCGATTCAGTTTTATAATTATTATGAGATTCAGTGTTTTATAATTATTATTGTTCTATTGATGTTGTTCACCCTCTTATTGAAACTTCCTTTTGTGTAATTGATGGCCTGCAAGGTTTATCCCTAGTTCAACATTCCTTGGAATCTCTGTGTATTGATATCTAGAGACCATTGCATATTTCAAGATAACAGAGTTAATGCAGGACAATCTCCCTTTCCTTTTCTGTGACCACCTCATTGGTGAAAGATTTTACTTCAAGAAATATACTAAACTCTCTGTTATTGATCAACTCTCCAAATTGGCGATAGATAAGGATTGCTTATGACCTTTTATTTTATCAATCAGATGTTGTGCATGAGTTCAATTTATACTTGGTTGAATAAAGACGCAGTATGCAGATAGGATGGAAAAATAGGCACACAAGTACCCACAATTTTAGAAGATGCAATTTCCAGGTGTGATGTTCACTACTCTTCGAAAAACATCAGGAAATACATCACCATTTAATTACTTGCAGCAGAAAGGTTTGCTTTCTTTGATCTGATTAACTAAACAAAACATAGTGAAGCAGAGAGATTTTTCTGTTGGCATACCAAAATCTACACCTAAATCTTGACATTCCTTCTGAAAATGGAGACTTTGAGTTCAATATTATCAATGCTAACAAGCTCGAATAAACAGACATCTCCTTCCTTCAGAGAAGGTCCTCTGTGAAATGAGGCCCAACTGGCTGAGAGCTTTCCCGAGCCATGTTGTGGGTAGTACATGAGCTTCACTGGCCATGATCCGTCTATATATTTAAGAGTTGCGGTTTGCATGCTTCCATTGATGTGTTCCCTTAAAATCCCGTCTGGGACAGTCTGCAGAGTTGATTTTTGATCAATAAATGATGTATGAGTAAGAACATAAAACGTATGATGACTAACACAAGCAATTTTATCCAGAACACGTGTGTAATCTCAGAGGCAAACCCGAATCATGTGGGAATACGATGGTAACATACAAGAAGGTAATAGATCTCATTCCTGTCCAATTTTTGCACATAAGAACTATTATCTCGGGATCTTTTCTTATCACATTTTGCTTCAATAGATTATGTGACCGGACTGGAGCTCATCCTTGTTGGCTCCTTTCAGAGCTGTAGTTAGCCTTTTGGAACGTTCAGAAGTAGAACTACGAGAAGCCAGCATGGCGGGGCTCACCTTGCGTTTGGAATTTTCCACCCTAGCTGAATTATTCAGGTAGAGACCTTAAGGAAAAATGATACAAAGCAACGCATTACTAGTAGGCTAAGATTCACACACCTTCTGAATCTCATGGCATACAAAGCGCATGCATTACTTCAGGCATTTTTCATATTAAGAGTCTCACTAGTAATTCCTATAACAAAGAATTGAAGATTAAAACTTTGGGTACTTGCTACAAACTGAAGAAAAAAGAAAAGAGAAAAGAACAGATCAACATGTTCATTCGTTTGAATGAGAAGAGAGTCGAAGGAAAAAGAAAGGAAATGGCATGTGATCTAGGCAGTCGTGCTGAGGGGCAAATGGTGAGAAAATCATGTTCTTACCTAATGACCTATCACCAGCAGTTTTGCAAAACTGTGATTTTTTTAGTGAGAAAGAGTAAAACTGGAAATAGAATCGCTACTTCGAAAGGAATTTTCTTCATCTCAACCTTTGATTAAGTCTCAATAACTTCTAGATCTCCATACCACTTGCAGTATCTGCCATTCCCTTAATCAGTGACTAGACATTTTACAAAGATAAAAAGTTTAGAATGTATGGTGCTTTGGGTGTCGTACGTATTGAGAAGGAGAGGCAAGCGAAAAAAATAGTGAATGAGAATGACATTAATTGAATCTTACCAATTTTATGGGCATTTGTTTATGCTGATAACTTTTGTATGGTTGTATTGAGATCACCCTCCCAGTTCCATCGCCACTCGTATTTGAACAATGAGGCATAACATAGTTTTGGTGTGATTAGCATACCCCTGGAAAAAATCTTCATTTGCGAGCAGTCTTCCACTTCAATATTTGTTAAGGATGGAAATTTGAAGATGCAACTTGTGGTGGAAGAAAAGCATACTAGGTTTGGTAGATGTTGGAGTGTCAACCATCTTAGCTTCTCAAGAGAGATCACTTTTCCTTCTCCATTTTCATCAATTTTCATTACTTCTTCCATTCTTTCACATCCTATTACAGTCATGAAAGTGAGATGCACCAAATTTGTGATTGCTGAAATTGTCACTAGATGCATCAATCTAGAGGAGTTCTTCACTACTAACTCCGTCAGATTCCGAAAGGATGTTACGGCTGGAAATAATGTTGTCAAACCGGGGCAATCACAAATCTCAAATTTGCCAATATTCTGAAGAATTTTCGCCACCAAACAGCCTTCTCTCCAAACATGCTTTAGGTTGTATAGCTTGCTTAACTTAAGTTCTTTCAAATTTTCAAGCACCATATGTTTCCCCTCATCAACAAGCCCCTCATTAGGGGATATATCTTCAAAAGAACTACGTAAAAACCTCAAGGCTTTGTAGGTTCCGAAATCTTTGCAGGAGTAATATGGGAGGAAAGACAACATTTTCATCATGAAAACATGCCAATGTTAATGCTTTTGGCTTGCCATAAACATCATCAGAGAATTTTCCATTCTGTATCATTTGAATATCCTTGTCGACTAATAGAAGTCTCTCTAAGGTGGGAATGCCCTACAAAATTGCCAATACAATGAGAGAAATAAATTCAAAAAGGTTTGACAACAAATCATGGGCTCTTAGAGATAAACTTAAGTCGATTAACTCCAGTGACAGGGCCCTGTTCTTACATTTCATTAATTTCTAGAGCCCTGCATAGAAGTTTCAAGCTTCTAAAGTCATGCCACAAAATGCCAATTGTAAACAAATGCTCCACTATGGCCGGCCAACCAGGGTAGGTTGTGCGCTCATATTATAATGATTAGATAGACAGGGAAAGAATTGTATTGGCATAGGAATGAACAAACAAATAAATGAAAATCCATTTTACCCAGAAAACATCAAAAGAAAGACGGTCATCTCGCTGCAATTTGGAAAGAAATTGCTAAATGTCAATGCCTCATTCTCAATTTAGTCCATAGGATATTCACACTTTTCATTGACATCAAAAATTTTTAAGAGAATTTTTAAGTAGAGGTGTTGGTACAGTAATCATCCTGACCAAATTCATCTTCTAATAAGAATATCTTATCCTGTCAATAAAAATATGTAGTTCCTTGAAATTTCAGGTGACAAGATGTGCCCATAGTGTTACTAAAAATATTTTAGGTGTCCACATATGAAAATTGTGCCTAAAGAAGTTAGAAATATCTTATGTTGTCAAGGAATTGTTATGTAAGGGGTTCATGTTTACTATATTATCATAATGTGACATGACTATGCGGTGCACATGAGTTATAGTGGGTGAGAAGAAAGAGCTGTTGCAATCATACCCTCTCAAGCGAGAAGTCTGCTTCATGGTCTGAAAGGTCGTGTTGATTGTCTCTTTGAGCCCATTTGTTAATGGATGCCACAAAAGACAACATATTCAATTTGTCACAATGAGTCACTCGCAATTCCTTCAAGAATGGCCAATTCAAAGTGAGCAAGTTAGGGCAAAAGCTCTTGAGTTGTGACATGTCATGGAACACCAGAGAAGTCAGTTGCGGGAAAAGAAATTGAGCAGTAGTAGAGTGTGAAGTGTCATCTCCACTTCCGATTATTCCCTCAAGCCCGCATGACTCCACTCGAAGTTCCTCAAGTTGGGTTAGACTTGTAGCCACCCAATGCGGAAATAGATTTTCAAGGCTCTTACAATTATCAACCTTCACTTTTTGTAAATGTTCAAAAGTGAGAGTTTCTTGAGGATTGTCGGTCCATATTTTGCTTAGGTTGTCCATGTGGGAGAGAACCATTGACCGAAGCTGAGGAAATTTTACCTACCATATTGAAAAATGACATTATAAATTTGCTTACATTGATTTATGACCTCAAAGTAGGAATCTCCAAACTTCCTTTCCTTTCACCAATCATAACAATCTAGAACTTGTTAGCGACACAATTAAGAAGGGTTGCTTGATGCCATTTCAATTGATTGATGACTGAGGCTGAGTATATTGCATTGGAATAAGCATGAAATGTGTTACAACATATTAAATTACCTTATGGTCTGTACCACTTGTTATTTTTATGCATAAAAAAATAGAACTTTTTTCATTGAGTTACGACCCAAAGAATGCAATTACGACCTCAAATACCACATGAATACTTTTGCAATTACCTAAAAATTTCACATGACATGAAATTTAAGGCAAGTTTCTTACACGAACAAGGATCCCTAGGCAATGCAATTAGTCTTCATGAACAAATGAAAAATATTATGCCAAAATAGATTGTGATACGAAAAAATGAAGCCATTATTTGAGCTGCTGTGAATTGTTCATTTAACCCATATGGAATTTTCATTTCATTATGATAAGCTCAATTAAATTACGACATGCTACAATCTCAATTACCAAATATACATTTGCACAATTCCCTAAGTCCACAAATCACGGAAAAAGATAAGTTTGTCATACAAGTATCGAATGGTCCACTAGGATATCAGCCTTATAACTTTTTGCATACAGGAAATCAACAATCTTATGAGCTGTTATAACTTATTCACTAAGAAACGGGTATTGACAATTTTTTTTTTATTTGGTTTCAATAAAATGAACACAATTATGGCTTATCACTACCAAAAAACAGAATGACTATTTCTATACTTCCCTAAATTTATTAATATTCTAAATTGAAGATTATGATGAGTTTTTGAGTTATTTTAAAAATGTGGGGGATACCTTATATTTGACAAGCAAATGAAATAACGTTATTGCAACCTGTCGCTAACAAAAAAATCAGACTAGTTTCATACTTCTCTATTTATTATATTCTAATTTTAGTACTATGATGGCCTTTTGAAGTATTCTAACAGTGTGGGGTATCTAAAATTATATGACATATTAATGGCATTAGAAGTAAATGGACAACTAGTAGTAACTCTTATCGTTAAATAGTATAAAATAAAATAAAAAAAGCATGGATGCCAATTATGGTGAAATGTTTTACTCACATATAACAATAAATAAATAAAAACTTGGAAAGAGTATTAGAATAAGAAAAAATTCAAGCATTTCCTCCATAAAAAAAGAAAGCAATAGTTAAAAGGCCGTAAATTTTTCAATTCTCATTTGGCTTAGACACTATATTATAGTGTTTTGATTATATTGTCCCTTATGTGGCCCATCTTTTGGCATTATTCTCCTTCTCTTTAATTTTTTTTCCTTTTCCTTTTCTTTTCTTTCCTTATAGGTCTCATTTTTTATCTTCTTCTTATCTTTCCCTTGCTATTCCCTCTTTTTTCCATTTTTCGCTTCAGACAAGCCTTCTGAGCATGTGTAGACTCTAGAAGGAGGATTGATGGAAGAGAAATTAAGCCAAAAGTCCCAGAACTTTGATTAAAAGACGAAGCACTAAGTAGTGAATGTATAGAACTCAAGCTGACAATCACATTCATAAAACCAAAAGGAAAAGGACCACCACACGGCATTTATCATTTGCTAGCTCCTATAAACAGATAATTGACGTATCCTATTGAAGCAGCTTGCAAACACTAGGTTTAACGACCATGAGGGAGATCGGAGTCACGGGACATCGATACACGTCATCAAACTGATGAGGATGTCTGCAATTCGATCACCAGTCGTCCCCTTACTAGATCTTGGCACTGGGACTCCACCCTCGTCCTCTCCAAGTGGCTTTCTACCAAAGCTCACTTCCACCCATTCCCTCTCACCTGCAAGAACGTCATCGAGCGTCATCGAGCTCAACTGGGCTCCTAGGCTCATGACGGCTCAACTTGGGGCTAGCCATGTCATCCTTGCCGATGTCGTGCTAATCCTCCTGGGTTGAGGAGGAACGTGGAAGCAAACGGCGGGGGGAATGAGTGGAGGTGAGGGGGGTGGTGTGGGGATCGAGGGAGTTAGCAAGGGGAATCAAGGAGAGTTGGACGTCATGTTGATGAGCACATGTTCTTAGACGCGGAAGAGGTGACGGAGTTAGGAAGACACTGCGGGGTTGTGCAACGAGAGTGTCCCTCTCTATTTCCAAATTGGTTAAATGTAGCTGATAATGAAATTGCGAATGGTGAAGAGCAAACAATAACGCCAATAAGTTCAGTTGACATTTTCCATCACAATTTGCTCTTCCTTATGAGCTTTTGTCTGGGACTCACATGAAGCATTTGAATGGTTTTTGAGGGAAAAAAAATGGGAGGGAACAAAACACCTAAGGCGTGTCCGAAGCGAAAAAATGGAGAAAAAGGGAATAGAGAGAAACGGTATTGTCGACAGGACACCAAAGGCATGGAAAGATGAGGAGGAAAGTGGGACCCGTGAGGAAAGATAAGTAGGGGAAAAAAGAAGAAGCAAATAATGCTAAAAGGAAGGTTAATATAAAGGACAACATGGTCAAAATATTATGATAGAGAGTGTCTAAAATAAATGAGGAGTAAGAAAAGCGTGGTCTTCGTTAAAACCTATAAAATATCTATAAAAAGAATAAAAAAAGGAGTGATTGAAAAATAACTAACCTGAATAGTTGGTATGAGTTTATTGCCTTTTTTAAGAAATGATAGAAATTCAAATAAATTTGGTAAAAAATATTAGCTTGTGTTCACTAAATTCAATGAAAATAAATTAGAAAATTGACTTTTATCTTCGAAAAATTAGATAGTGGTGGGTAAATGTATTTCCTTATTATTCTACTTTGACGAGAACCTCTCCTAAATGCAATTTATAATCAATAGTTCACTGAACATTGACTTCTGATGACTTAACTAACATTTAATACTGGCAACGCCTTCTCCCTCTCATTTTTGGAAAGTTGCCGTGATGACATCGTGGAAAGTTTTCTTAATTTGAATATTAATAAAAAAAATTGCTTGCAATTGGGTTATAAGGTAACAATTCTTCGATTTATTTGCCTCAAATTGAACATGCAATTGGTTTACAGTTTACCTACTTCGAGAAAACTCATTGTTGATTTGTGATTTCAATGACTGGGAAGATTTGAGTCTAACCATTTTGTGAATGGGTTTAAAATTATGAAGTTTAGTTGGTGTTGACACCTAACTACAATATTTTATTGCCTGTAATAGACAATCAATTTCTTTTCCTTGATTGATACCATATGTTGAGGATTTTAGAGGCAAAAACGAATGAAAGGAAAGAAAGACGGATATTGCATTGCACTGGAACTGAAGCTGTATCCTGTGACTCATGCAAAGCACCATTCTACTTGCAAATTCCCATCACTAACAGTCCACGGGTACTTCCATTTGACAAGATGATTAATATAAAAATCAAAAGCATTGGATTAAGAAAAAGAAGACCGACCTGTGGAGTAAAAAGTGAAAGAGTGTAGTGGTCGATCTCCATCAAAGATTGCCAAGTAAAACTTTTCATCTTGGAGCAATAGGCAATGGTAAGATCTTGTAATTGGGGGCAGTCTAGTGGATGATTCTTTCCTGAGAGAAAACTAGTCAAATTGGGCAAGCATTCCAACTTCATAAGCCAGAGACGCGGGAATGTAATCTTCTCCACTACGCTTCCCTGCCCTTCTTCCCCTAAGATCACTCCTTCCATCTGACCACACTCCTTTATTTCTATCGTACTTAAATTGGCAAGGCACCGAGCCATCAATGAAGTAAAAGCATGTTTCAAGTTGCTGCAATTATAAAGGGTGAGCCTATATATAATATTGAAGCGTAGTGTCCCTTGAAGATTGCCGTGCCACAGTCGCCTCAACTTTGGTAGATTGACCAAGTTCAGAGACCATAATCTAGGCAATAGTCGAGTGCTTCCCACACCCACTAGCCCTTTAAGATCAAATATTTCTTCTAGCGACTCACAATCACACACCCGCAATTCGTTAAACTATGCAAAAGAAACATCAATCTAGATGGAATAGCATTAATAAATGATTGACATTTATCCACCATCAATGAATTTAATTGCCAAGATAACTTGATGGGATTAAGTTCACTGTGCCATTTTCCAATCAACTTAGGAAACTCAGATAGCCGCAAAGACTTTACTCCAGCAACCGTAGCCTGTTAGAAAAAGCATCATTAAATATAAACTTCCAGTTTGCAAAAAGAAATTACTCCATCGGTGATGAAGACCATCCAAGTACACAAAATTTTGGTAAATGATGCATACCATTTCTTCAAACATATCTTGGATGGTAATGTTGAGGTTTCCCTTCCAAAACCAAGCTTCTGTTGATACTTGTACTCCTTTTAGCTTTGGTGCCTTTATTGGTCCCTCTGAGAAGAATTTCATGTGGGGACATCCTCTCACAATGAAATCTTCCAAGAGAGGGAAGTTCAAAGTGTATTTAATTGAGCTGAAACATCTCAACTCTGTCAACCCATTAAGCTCCATATGCTTCAATTGATTGAAAGCCACAAGCCCCTCCTCACCTCCTTTGCCATAAATGACTTCTGTCAACATTTTACAGTTACTTATCCTCAAATTTGTGAGTTTCACCAAATTACCAGCTATTGTCGGTGTAAACATACTAGATAGTCCATCACAACATGACACGTCTAGAGTCTTGAGGTGTTGAAAAATTCTTGGAAAGGGTAATGTTACTTTCTGCTCATGACTTGGGCCTTCTATGGCTTCCATAATGATGCTCGACTCTTCTAGATAAGATTTGCATACAATCAACTTTTCTAAGCTGGTTAAACTCCAAATAAGAAGACATGTGGATACTGTAGATTCCTTTGAGAAATGATGAAGCTCGAGAACTCTAAGTTTGCAAAAGACTTCTTGAAAAAGAAAATGCCCATGCCATACCTCCATCCGTTCAGATAAATCCAATTTTAACTCTTGCAAATTGGAGAATGCGCCCTGAGAAATTAGTTAAATCAGAACCTAAAACCAGATTAGTTGAAAGAGTATTCATGTACTATGGTATAAGTTTTGCATAGTGCAACAACTGCATTTTAAGATGTTAGAGTCTTATGTGATTCGACGGAAGGGCAAGACATTATTACCGATCTTTTATATTTGACTTGTACCCATATTTGAACTCAAATAAACCCTACATTTCCATTTTTACATATACATACCTTGTGAAATTAACTTCTCCATCAATTATCGCAAATTTTGGAAATTATATCAACAAAAATATCACTGTTTTTTGTATAAAATCAATCATCCTTACAAAGTCCAAATCAGATGACACTTGTGTATTGGTAAAATCACACCACATGCCATGTATTCTAAATCTTCATGGTACTTAAGAGAGGGCCGAACCATCAAAATTAGCCCGAACCTTTCTTTTAAAAAAAAAAAATCAATGGTCATGCATTACATTAGACATTAACAAAAATATTCATTCAATATTTGAAGAACATATGATGCTTCCATGTTCTAGTAGTTGTATGGATTCAAGGATCGTCACACAATTTGCATCTTCATATGTATAGCTACTCGTATGAGATGCTTGATTATGACGTTAATCATCACTTCCAATATTCACCATCGAAGAAAAACAAATAATCTTGAGCCGTACCTTTTCTATCAAGAACAGAGGCTGTTTATGAAGTGGCATCTCATTTTCAGGTTGTGCAACAAGGATCTCCACTTTGCTACAGCCATACACCTCCAATGTCTTCAATGCTGGCCAACGTAAAGCTTGTATTTTGGTGTGGATGCACTTCAACTCTGTTAGACGCTCAAGCTTAAGGGAGGTTAACCTTGGGAACATAACCTTGGGAACTAGTCCTTCTTTCTCGATGAGTTCCACAATGCCACATGTACAGATCTCCAATTTCTCAAGTTGGGTTAGGTGTATTGCTACTGAGGCTGGAAATAAAGAGGCGAGGCTCTTGCATCCAGAAATAGTAACAGAATGGAGACACTGGAATTTGACTTGACTGTGGAGTTCCTTATCCATATACAATTTAGCTTTAGTAATCCATCTAATTCCAGCTTTTTTAACGGCAAGTAAGTAATAGGATGTCCATCTAGAGGATTCAGTGGTTGAAGTTTGAAAACAACTTCAAGCGAATCACAATAATCTACCTTCAAGCTTTCAAGGCTCTTGAGCTGTCCAAGAATGCAAGAAGGAACAATGTTCAGTAGCTTATGGCATCCCCACACCTGAAGCGATTTTAGTTTGTGGAAAGAATCTGCAGCAACTTGATTGTCCCATATTATCTCAATATTATGCATGCGCCAGATGTCTAATGTCTCCAAGTTAGGAAATGCAACCTGCAGTATTCACTAACGAAATTGGTGATTTTGCTTGGAGAATGAAGTTCCATTACATATAGGTGAGCATGCTTTAGGAAGAGTGTTAGCATTGGAAAGCAAACAATGCAAAGATTGAGATTAAAAAGGCAACTAATCATCCACTAGTACAGAAGTAGTTACTCCCTCTAGCCTTGAAATCAAATCATGAGTTTCTTAATTGTCGTAAAGAAAAATTACGAGATGCAAGGAAACACAGAAGAAGCGATAGTCCTAACAATCTTGGTCTATTAATTGTGGTCATCTTCTTAGATGAATGCATCCTTATCTTGCAAAGGTCATACCAAAGATTGGACAAACCACACAAAACAATGTGAAATATATTGAAAACAGAATAGGATGATATTCCTTAATCTTGGGGGCCTTAATTGTACCACGCTTGGTTGTGTTGTTTTTCCATGATAACTACGCTACTTCGATAAAGTAATTGCTGTTGATTTGTCCACATTAGCAATTTTCCTTTTTTTCATTTTCCTAAAAGTAGTTTCATGTTTCATTTTGGACAAGTTTAGCTTTAAAATTAGTGTATTAATCCCCATACTGTCTTTGTTAGCCCTTTAGGTTTCTATTGATTTTACTAATTTTCTAAAATCAAACATGTGCGATACAAATAATACCACAATTTAACCCTTACCAAAAAAAAATAATAATAATAATACCACAAGTTATTAAGTTATAATCTTTAATATTTCTAAAATATACGTGAAATATTTCTAGGACATCATTAGCTCCAGTTAAAGTCAATATCAATTACTTTTATTCAATATTATATCCCTCTAAAGCAATTAAAAGTCAGGCTACAACAGAACAATGAAAAAGGGGATTGCTTGGGTCAAGACAAACAAATCTTCCTTATATCATTTTACACTCAAAATAACTCAATATTGTAGTTCATACAAATAATTAAGCCCAATTATCGAAAATAGTCCTAAATATCTCATTAAGAAAGATTAAAAATATCTAATAAAGTCATCATATCAATCCTATTGAAGGGCCCATTTAGTTAAGTCAAAGTAGATCCGCCTGAAAACTTCTCTATTTCATTTTCCATTGAAACGTCCTTCCACCGTCCGCTCAAGAAGTCAGATGAGTCGACTAAAATAGTTGCACCGCAAAAACTTAACGAACATCATATCATTATTATGGTTTCCAGATTATCAACGGATCACTTGATTTCATTATTGACAGCTCGATCAACTCGATGATACAGGCGACACCTTGAACGAGAGGCGCTTCGCACAAACCAAAATTCATAGATCAATCAAATTTGATGGATCCTCATCTAGAACTCACACAAAACTCTACCACCACCGTGAGTTTCATGTGGTGACCTATGAACGGTTTAACCCAAGTTTCAAACCAATGATTCGAGCCATCTAGCACCCCTCTTTCCCCTCTGGACCACCACATCAAGAAGATAGACCTAACCCCAACTTGGCATGAAAAACCAAATGCAACGCAAAACCTTACGGGAGGGCCCACTGCCCATTCTACCTTTCCGCCAATGGCTTCCTGCCACGTGATAGAAAGCCCCCCACTTTCGCAACAGTACCTCAAAGAGTCCCTCAAATAGCCCCCCAACCCCCTCCCCTGGTCCTACGTGAGTGACAATCCCGTGCACCGGTGCACTTGAGACCTGTACATTAGCGCCATCGAAGGGTGCTAGGGCTCGTGCCACGCGACGGTTGAGATTGCGTCAGTGGCTCATGAGTTACCACAGTGGCGCACGCAAGTGGCAGACCCGGACAGGCGTGATCACATAGGCTCGTGGAGCAGCAGAACAGTACCCCAAGGTCGCCTAAAATTCACAAGTCTGCAAGTGAGTGTAGAGTAGGAATAGAGTAGGACTGACCAAAAAAAAAAAAAAAAAAAAAAACTTATGTGATCTTCTCTCTCCTCGTGTTTTTTCTTTCTTGCTTTTTTCTTTTATTACTTTCCCTTCCACGCGTGTGCATTTATGATTGGAATTTCTCCTCCTTTTTTTTTGTTCTTTTCATATGTTCTCTTAATGCGATTTTGTTTACTTCCCGATTGTCTACTTCTTAAATCTGTCCAATATGTACAATTTCTTTTTAGCTTGTTTTGATGATATCTTGATTCTTGAAACGACTCCAAAAGTATTGACTATAAAAAAGGACACTATTAGAATTTTATATATAAAAATATACAAATTAAAAGGATTGACAATTTGTGCTACGGATTAACATATTCGTAAATGATTATATGATAAATTCAAAAATGATACAAATTGATATGAACGTAATATACGTAGATTTGTAGTAAAATTAACAAAAATATAGTGTTGTCCAATGAATATAAATTGCCGGCTCATCTATTTTTTATTTTTATTTTGACAAAAAGGACTTATATTTAGTTATGTTTGGAAGAAAGATGCTAATGTGGAAGCTTCAAAATATTCAAAATACTTCTCTCAATAACCTGTATGCCTAACCAACAAGCAGAAGCTGAGAGACTCCTTTGCATAATTCCTCTTTCTTCAATTATTAGGTAATTAGCAGCATTCTAATGCATTTGTACGAGCGTGGAATCTTTCATTTATGTAAAATTAGAATATGTTTTTAACAAAAATAATTAATTAATTGCATCTCATTCCATATGAATCTCCCTTTTTTGAAGAAAAAAGGCTAAATTCTTAACTCGTATTATGTAAAACATAGGATTTGCTTATATCTAAAAATTCCTAATTGTCATTATTATATGACGTAGAGTGATTACATATATAAAATATAACATTATTTTAATATTGATAGAAAATTACAAAACTCATCAAAAAAACATATATTATAGGAAGAGTTTCATTGCTATTTTGCAACGCTAAAACTCATTAAAACCGATGGCATTGAACAAGGCAACAAGGAAGATGAGTGGAAAGTACAAGAGAAGGAGAACAATCAGACTGCAAATTAAAAGATTCGGTGACTATATTAAATATTTATATAGATTTTCCAGTGAAGTGCTGATTGGTGATGAAGTGGAAACAACAGCACATTTAAAAAAATAGCCACATGTCTTGCACATCAACAATAATTCGCTGGAAAATTTCAGAATTTTTATCAAAGTACATAAATTATAAAGAAATGAAAATTTATTGCCTTAGGTAATTAAATAAAAGTTCAGTGATTATATTACAAAATCTTTTACTATATAGTTACCCCATAATTTTGAGAGTTAACAATTGAGCTCATTGAAGATTAATTATCCAACTTTCTCTACTTTAAATTCTTCATTTCAATTTAAAATCACACTTAGAACAGTAACTCTACTTTGACTTATCCAGATTTAATGGTACAATGATTATGTGGAACGCAATCAATTTCAACCAAAGGGGGCTTTGGCGATTATGTTTAGTCTCCAGTATAACTATTTATTTGTTAATTTTAGTTAATTAGCTGGCCGGCATAATAATTATTTATATGCATATATCTTTATTCTAATTTCTTAACAATTTGATGTGATTGGTCCAACTCTTGTCGGTGTGAATTGAAACTTGCCAATTATTTGTAATGGCATGTGGCAACTTGAAATGCATAGCATGTAAACTTCTAAAGTGCACAGCACATAAAATTGATGCCAAGCATTTTGCTCCATCAGATTTTTATTATATTTAAGATTTTGACGCAACTTTAATCACTTACCTCTTGATTGAAGAGGACAGTATAGCACGATTTGACGCGATCCTCATCCTGAGCTTTTGGTGTACCTGTAATCAATTTTTCTTTAGATGAAAAGAATGTCATCCTTTGCATTGCAGGGATGAACAAATCTAAGAACGTCTTCAATGATGAAATCAAAAGAAAAAAAATTAATCTTACACTTTTTGCGAGAGAAGCACGTCAAACTTTCCAAATTTACAAATTGTAACTTGGTTAACATCGTGAATACTAGAGTTTCTGATGTTTCTATTCTCAACCCCTCTTCCTCCATAATGATCGCCTCCATGTTCTTGCAATTCTGTACATGTAGTTCTCTCAATTGTGCAAGAGACTGAACCATGGATGGGAAAAATAGAAATCCGAGGTTGTTACAATCATACACCTGTAATTTCTTCAAATTATGGAATCTCACAATTCCACAAGGATTCTTGTTCCATATGCACCTCAAACTCACTAAACGTTTTATACATATGGTGTTTAGCTCAGAGAGAGACTCAATATTTGCATCAGCACCTAGTCCCTCTAGGTCAAAAATTTCTTACACCGAAATGCAAGCTTTTACCGTTAAAGTATGTAACTTGTGTAGTTTTATCAGTGACCTAGAGTTGATAACTTTTGATAGAGATTTGCATGAAGACACTGTAAGAAGTTGGAGATTGCTGAGCCCCAGTGGAGATTCATTAGTCCATAAATCTTCTAGATTGGGAAGTCCAACCATTGTCAAGGACTCCAAGGATGGGATTGAAACCTGACGGGTAAAGCCATCAGCAATAGCATTTACAATTGCAAAAAGTAACCAAGAAACTTGCGCGCTATAGCAGGTTATAACAAATGGCTGCAAAAGAAGATGTACAAACTTAAGGATAATTTTTGCATTTACATATATCTATGATAGGGAAGCTGATTTGCAATTCGGAAAGGTATCAAAAGACAACTAATAAACTTCATTTTGTATTTACAATATACTCATGGATGTTATTATGATTGGATTTTGTTTGCAATTTAATAACAATAAGGGAAATTGCAGTCATCAAGGAATAGCAGTCATTCATTTTGCTAATGACTATGAAAATTCGCGATCCATACAGTCAAAGAAATTGCATTCAAGGTAAATTACTTCCTATAAGATAAACTATTCACTCTTAGGTTATGTTACTATTGTGACGATATATGACTCATTTTATCGGATGATTGCTAAAAAGTATTGTACTTTCTCACAATGGAGATTACTACAATGAAAAAAAAAAAAACTATAGAATGACTTATGAAAGATATAGGCAATTTACTTATGAAGGAAATATCTCATTGCAATAATTGATCAACAAGGCGAGATTGCAATCATGAGAAGTAAATTATTATGCCATAAGACCTTAATTACTACCTACCTAAGGAAACTTAGCTCTGGCCAAAAAAAAAAAAAAAAAATGAAACTTAGCAATTTCAAAAAGTAATTTTCTACTTCACTAGGGAGGATCACTGTCATGAAAGTTTTGTGACTGCAGGCAACTTCCTTTCCATGCTGCCACGCACCTAGCCGGCTTGGGCTAATCCAAAACCAATCAATTAATGCGTGAAATATTATAATTTATACAATAAGATCCAATAAAGTATTGCATTTTTATATAATGACATGAGTTTGTCTTTATAGTTGTTCTATAAATGGTAGTACCTTCTATCCTTAATATTAACTACGTCTACTGCAATCCTTACACCTATTCTCTTCATTTTTTTTTTTTTCATTTTACCAAATTATTGTTTAGTCTCTTCACAGCACCGAAGAATCAACCTTAGGAAAGTACGACCAAGGCTCGTGCTAACGTCGAGCCTGTGGTCATGCTGAGTTCGGGAGAGAAATAGATATAGAATTTGCCCCTGGTCCGCAAGGAAGATGATCGAGCGCAAGGGTAGAATGAGTTGTGGCCGGTCATGGTGTTGGCGGATGAGCGCGGCGACGATGGGGGCAAGCAGATCTGGTTCTCCGCCCTCTCGCGATGCTGAACAACATTCGGATGGAGAGAGAGAGAGAGAGAGAGAGAGAGAGAATGCGGGGAGGGGGAAGAAGAAAAGCAATATGACACGTGTCGACCATCCATGCATGTCGTTGACAATGGGTGCATGGTGGGCCGCAAGCATCCGTACCCAAACTTCCTTTTGTACTTCGTAAACCTACCATGACAACTTAAATTTCCACGAATCTTTATTACATAATTATAATAGGGCAATGATGTCTGGTCAACTAAGGGCGCGTTTGTTTGTATTTCTGTTCAAAAAGTGTTCCAAGGAACAGAAATAGAAAAAATTATTTTTGTTCCGGAGAACAATTTTTAACCAGAAAAATGCGTTTGGTAAGCTTTTCCCTAAATAAAAAAAGAATAGAAATATGTTTGGTAAATTTGTGTTCTTTTTTTTTTTTGTTTCTTTTTCCTTTTTTAATTTTATTTTTCTTTTTTTCTTTCTTTTTTCTTTTTTTCTTCTTTTGGCCGGCGACCAGCCGACGAGGGCCAGCGGCCTCACCCAGCCATGGCGAGGCTCGCCAGCCCCCGGCAAGGCCAAGCTCGCCCAGCCACCGGTCGCCTGGCGGTGGCCTGGCGAGGCCGAGCCTCACCGGTGGTTGGGCGAGCTCCGCCTCACCAAATCTGGGCGAGCCTGAGCTCACCCAACCAAGGCGAGGCCGAGCGTTGCCGGCCCCTGGCGAGGCTCGGCCTCGCCTTGGCTGGGCGAGCTCGACCTTGCCGAGATTGCCGAGGGTCGGTGATGCTCCGACGAGTTCGCTGGCCCTCGAAGACGTCACCGGCCCTCGACAGCCGATTGTCGGCCATGGCCGAGGCCGGCAACCGGCCAAAGAAAAAAGAAGAAGAAAAAAAAGAGAAGAAAAGAAATGAGAGAGAAAATTTGTTCTTAAAAATTGTTCCAGAAACAATAAACAAGTTTTTTTTGTTTCTTGTTTCTGTTCCAATTTTGTTCCCGAGAACCAAAAAAAAAAAAGATTTGGAACAAAAACACAAACGCGTTTACTTTTTTTTTTTGTTTCGAGGAACAAAAACACAAAATCTATTCATGAACAAAAAATAAAAGTGCAACCATGCACGCCCTAAAAGGCTTGAAGTAATTTTGTACAAAACAGCCATGCGTTTTCCTGAATTGGATCGCTGCTTATCCATGTTGTACTTCTCTTACTAACAATAACAAATTTAATCAACTATATATAACCGGCCTCAAATTCAATTAAATGTCATTAATTGTTTTGGTGACTAGAAATTATCAACTTCATATTCATAATTTCCCAATTCATAGTGCTTGAGACAATTTTCTAAGTTGGATGTCTAGTTGATAAAGGTTTATTATACAAATCATTTAATTATTTTTATTATGAATGTTACGGTCTACTATATCTAAATTGTCATTTCATATACTTGAGCCTCGACTGCACCTTGGAATTATGATTCAAACCAAGTATTCGCTTGAAAATCGTGTCGTTTTAATCTTTCAACAATTAAGAACATGATTTTGACCATAATGAAGGAACAAAGCACATGAGCTAGTTTAGAAATGAGCAAAAAAACTCAGTTACATGAATTAATTAATAAAATTAAGCCTAAATTTTGAGTAAACAATGCGGGAAAATGACAATGATTTTCACCACTTAACATAGAATTGGTGAGTTATTTTTTGGTAAATTATGATAATCAAAGTTCCACTCCATTATGAACAGAATCTATGTACATTCCCTTGATTATTTAGGTCAAAATCATACTTAACTTCACGAAAAATAAAATGCTATCATTTCTGTTGATGAAATTTGTCAACGACACTACTATTAGAACTTGATTTTAATTATTTTTCAAAATGTTGAGGACTAGTCCAAATAAAGTATTTAGGACTCGATTGACTCACGAATAAATTGTTAGGACCCCTGTGACACTTTCCCAGCAAACATATATAGGACTCAATTGCATATTACATGTAATTTTTTTACATTAAAGTTGCAATTCTTGTGTGTCTGTTTTAGTTGAATCATCCTCTGGCGTCCGAATGCACTAAAATGAGTTGAAAATTTCCAAAATAAATGAAGAAAAATAAACAAAAAATGCAATGATCTTAATAGAGGTTTAGACAAAAAGTTACTAATAATATGGTTGACTTCATGAAAGGAGCTAAATATCTAGTAGGCTTTCAAATACATCCGGAGCATACAAAACAGTCATTGGAAAGGCTAAATTTTATATTTCATCATGCATATAGCATCCCCAATCAGCTATTTAAACGGACCATTGGATGATAACATCATATAGCTATCATATAGCTATGCCCAGTATGTCATAATTTATATAACCAAATTCTAGAAGTAAATGTGTACCGCTTAAAGTCTTCATGGGGGATTTCATGTAGCTTTCCTAAAAGTCGTTCACTTAAAGCCTACGACTACGAGATATTAGCACAAGTTGATTATTTATGTTTGTTATGCTCAAAGTGCTTACAGATATATGAACACCCATGAAATTGTATACTTTTATGCAAATAGGACCTATGTAATGACTAAATGCTTATTTAAATACACTATATGGAAATGATGTGCATCAATTAGGTTGGGATCATTGCTACGATTTGAAAACCCAATTCCCTTGTTCGTTCTTCGTATTGAATTTTACCTAAATCGCCTAGATATTATATTTTATGGATAATAACAAAGTTAGATGACTAAATTCAGGGAATCTATCTTACAAGAGACATGACATTACTGTGGAATTATTCTAATGCCAAAATTCCCTTCAATGTTGCTCTGTAAAACCCTTTTAATAGAGGTATACTTGCAGCACGTAAGTTGAAAATAACTCAGATCCTATCCCGAACTAAATTTACATGGATTCCATTCTATTAGTTGGACTTCTACACAATGAAGAGAAACAGAAGATTGCTTTAACTAATTACAGGGAAGGCATGATTGGACAAGGTAATTAGGAAGAAAATGAACTGAAAAAAAAAATATAAAAGAATAAGGATTATAATCTACATTAAATCTAATTAGCAAATCAACAAAAGATTAATAAATAATATATTCTTTTGATAGAAAGTTACCTGTTGCCCGTTGAAGAAAGTAACTTGATTGCCAACTTGGTCTTTTGATGTACTACTTGAAGGAGCCATCCCTTGGGTGAAAAAGTTCTTGATATTTGGCAAGTTACGCAATTCTAATACATGCAAATTATGCAATTCAACTTCGCCACAATCATCGACTTGTACAATCCCCTGCATTAAGTCGCAATTGATAGCTTGGATCTCTTCGAGTTGTGGAAGTTCTTTCAATAATGAAAGAGGAAACAAAATTTCCATCATATTGCAACTTGCGACTCGTATTTTTTTTAATGCAATGAAGGAGTTAGAGGAGATATGGTTGTTGCATAATTGCTCCAAGTTGATAAGATTATCGAGAATTAACGACTCCAACGTCTTAAAATTTGTACAGGATGGCGGTTGGAGGACGTAAGGGATGGAGGGACTATTCTTCACATGTAGATGCTTTAATTTTGGAAAGCCTTCTTGGGATAATGTGCAAATACTTTGCTCAATTCCGTTTGATCCATCTAAAAATAGATCATCAGTTTTGCCTAATAAAGTTTGTATGCATCCTTTCTGAAGAATATCGCTTGTTGGATCCAACTTAAGCTCCAATGTCCTCGATCCTTTGTGACTTTGCCGAAGCCTCACATCACCTATATCGATTTTGAACTTCGTTAATTTCTTAACATTAAGATCCTCTGGGAGCACACTTGGATCGAGAATGGCCACATGCAAAGTCCATAGATTCTTCATGTTATTCAACTCAATAAGCTTAGCATTAGTTGATGGAGTTTGCTCCACGGCATTCCATCGATCAAAGCTATTCTCCATATACAACTCCTCCAATTTCATCAAGCTTCCAAGCACACCCGGTTCGATTATCTCAAGTCGTGAGCAATGGTTTAAGTCTAACAACCTCAACTCTACCAATTGTCCAATTTCTTTTGGCAATCGTTGAATTTTGGAGTTCACAAAGCTGAGAATATACAACCCTCTTAGCTCGCCAATCATGGCTACATCCTCTAATGAACAACCATCAAGATACAAAGTATATAAGTTCTCCAAGAACTGAAACGGCGAAGGTGAACAAGTGAGACGCACTTGAGAAAGATGCAAGACCATGAGCTTTCTCATAGAGTTGAAATATGAATTAGGGACCTTAAGAGATTCATTGTTTGTGAATAGCAAAAAGATCTGCATTTCGGGGCAATCTAACTCTTCGGGAAGCTCCTTCATGTCAACAAAGGGAAAGCATGCCACTGTACAACTTTTGAGCTTGTCCTTCAGTAACTCAATCACCGACTTATCATTATCTTTGAACACGAGAAAAGGGTCATCTCTTGAAGCGACCGAGGCAACAAATCCACGAACCAAGTCATGTATCTTGAAACCATCAACATCTTCATCGTCTACTAACAAAAGAGAGGAGGCTTTCAAGGTTTGGATCAATGAGCGCAGCCTATTTCTAACTTCTTCCATGCTGCTATCTTCTCGAAATAACCTCGAACCCACACTGTACCTCATCAAGTTTTCAAGAGAGGGCTTAGAGACACCATAAACAACACAGAGTCGTAACAATGACTTTACCTCCTCGCCGTCCTCTCCTTTGAAACGATCATAACTCAACTGCAGCATCTTATTTATGCTCGCACTTATTCCTTTGTTTGTAGATTTCTCAATTTGTCTCAAAACATCCTTCCATTCATAAAAATCAGCGTCTTTAAAAATATTCGCCATTGCAATAATTAGGAAAGGCAAACCTGCACATTTGTGGAGTGCTTCGTCCACTAGGGATTTGAACGGGTCATCATGAACCTTGTCTCCCACCGTCCTCTCAAACAATCTTCTTGCCTCTTCATCCTTTAGCTCTTCAAGGAGGAAGTCCCTGTCGCAGCCCATTTCCCTTCGCAAAACATCTTGAAATCTTGAAGTCAGCAACAACTTGCATCCTATGACTTTGTTGTCATGTCCGCAAGGAATGCCCACTAATTTCAAGTCAAGCCCTTTCCATAGGTTGTCCAGTATTATGAGGACCTTCCTTTTCTCCCTCTCCTCTTTTTCCAACCTTGTGCTTAGACGCGCAGCTCGCGAATTGACATACTCTACATCTTTTATGTCCAGGTCCAACGCGTACGCAATCTCTCCTTGAATCCTCTTGATGTCGTGATTTTCCGACACGTCGGCCTTAGCAACCCAATCAAACGTATTCTCTTTCCTTATTCTCCTTTCCGCTTCCACCAATAGGGTGGACTTGCCGACCCCACCCATCCCATAAATCCCGACCGCTCTATTGTTGTTATCAGCAAGAGCGGCCATGATCTCCCGCATGATCAATTCTCTGGAATTGACGATGCCATCGTCCTTAAGCTCAATAGATGTCGAGGCCAAAGAAGGAAAGGTTGTCGCAGTGGCCGACTGGACAAAATCTTTGTCCTCTCTCCTGGCCGGAGTCGAAGCAGCAACGTTCCCTGGAGCAGGACCGTTGAAGGAGATGTCCTTGAATTGACTGCAGTCTTGAGTGAGTTGCTTGATGCCCTCGATCTTGTCCTTGGCCTTCCTGCTGAACTGATAGCGACAATTGGGGTCGGGAAGACACCCGTAGCAACAATTCTTACTCACCTTTTCGAAGTCGTCCGACAAGTTTCGCGCCTCATTCAAGGCCTTCTCAGCACTTGCCTGCCACTCTGTGATGGGAGTGTAGACATTCCGGAGATTTTTTCTGGCCTCTTCCACTGCATTTTGGATCCTCTCAGCCTCATACGCCAGCTTCCCAACTTCCTTCTGAAGATCCTGGGCGTAGCTCTTGGAGGAGATCACGTATCCGAATTGACGCTTGATGGGAACAACTGCCCACTTCAAGACATCCCACGCAACAGAAACAACAGAATCGATCGACATTTTTCCTTTTCTTTTTTTTTTTTTTTTTGGTTTTTTTGGTTTTTTTTTTTTTTAAGAAAGAAAGAGCGATAAAACGGGGAGACAGGAGAGAGAGAATGATGAAAAGAGCAGCAGACAGACAGTGAAGAAGAAGAAGAGGAGAAGGAAGAATGATGGGGCCAAGGAGAAGAAAGAGCGGAACAGAGCAAGAACAACGAGAGGCGAATGAGGCAAAGAGATTTGAGTGCAAAAAGGGATGAAGAGGGGCGTCGAAGACCAGTCAATCTAAGTATGAAATTGCTTGGTAATCTAGCCTTAGTTAATGCCTTAACTAAATTAATCAAAATATTGGGCAGCTGAAAACTTGGACGCACAGTGTTCCTAGTAGAAACTGGTCAAAAATAAAAAATAAAAAAAGACAGCTCTTGGTCGCCTCAACCAAGACAGCAATAAGATGCTGGAATTATAACAAATCGAGTTTCAGGAAAGTTTGATTTTCTGCACGTTAATATTCCTTTAGTTGACCGCTCACCATCAGATGAAGCACGGATATGTTGCAGCAGCTTCCGTGTGAGCGTCGATACCCTCCGACGTGCTCGGACATGCGGTCAACACTTAATCAATTCTTCTCGACACGTTCCGACACGCGTGGCCGGAAGACGATGGAGGGTGGAGGCGAGGGCAAGGGAGCAAAGGCAAGGGAGGGTCAAAGGAAGAGTAGAGATCGAGTGACCCAGAGAGAGCGGCGACTATGATGCCGCAATGGAAGGTTGACGACAAGGCTGTAGCTGTGAAGGAGGAAGGGTCGGAGGCGAGGCGACAAAGCGATTGTGATGAGGACCGAGAGAGAGCAGAGATCGAGCGGAAGAGGGTCGTGTGAGGAGGAGGAGGAGGAGGAGGATAAGGAAGGTGTGGTTGCTAGCGTTTTCAAGGGAGGAAAGTCCAAAAGAAATAAAAGTGGGGATTTTGATGGACTTGGCCTGAATTTTCTCTTGGAGGGAGGGAGAAGTGACAGGTGGTGGGGAAAGAAACGGGGGAAAGGAAAGTGAAGTAAATTTGGGAGGTGGGGGAAAAGAAACGAGGAAAAGTACAGTGAAATAAATTTGGGGAGTGGGGGTTGGAGGTAGACTAGGGGGCTTTTTTTCATTAGAAAAATAAATAAGCGAGGCTAAAAAGTGATTTTGAAAAATAAAAATATTAAATATTGAATAATGATAAATTTTAGTTATAGTATATGATCATAGATTTATTTAAATAAGTTGATTATAATTTCTTGCTAGCCATTAATTTTATCAATAGCTTTTATTAAAATTAGAAACATGTTTCCAAATATGGACACACATTAATTATGAATATACCTTTTGAATTTTCTATGAATAAAATTATTAATATTATTAATGAAAATTCATTGCAGGCTTTTTAATTATTATTTATTTATTTGTGAATTTGAATCAAATTAATGAAAAACAAAAATATTTATTTAATATACAACATATCCTAATGTGTCAAAATTTTTTATTTTCGAGAATTCATATGTTAGTGTGTCGTGTCGTGTTGTGTCGCGTGTCAATACTACTAAGTCACTATCACTAGTGTCTGGGCCTCCAGCACCAATGCTTAAGTAGCAATGTAATACTGATCCTCATGTGTGAGAAAATTGGGCATAATAAAATTTTTGTACAATATTTATTTAAGTACTAAATTTTTTTTCCCTCACTTGAGTGTCAAATTAAAGAAAAATTAATCACTTTAGTGTTACTTCTTACCAAATATCCTACGTGGAATTTTTTATACTTTTTAAACTTTTTTGAATTTTTTATTTGCATATATTTTACTTTTTTTTTGTATTTTTTTTTAGAGTTGATGAAGGTTGCCGATGAGAGTCACTAGCCGATCATGATTGCCTCGCCTAGATTGGGGAGGGCTGCCTCAACCTCCACCACAAAAGCCCTAGGTGAGGCCACGAGGGCCCTTGCCGGCTGTTAGACAACTGCGAGCAACTCCACCTAAAACAAGTGAGGGTCATCGTAGCCTCGCCAACGGTTGACGAGCCCCCAAGGGCCTCACCCAAGGCCTTTGTGGCTAAGGAGGTGGCTATAGCCTGTAAGGGTCGTCATCGATCCTAAAAAAAGAAGAGAAAAAGCTAAAAAATAAAAAATATATAATAATAAAAAATTAAAATAATTAGAATAATTTGTAGCAATCACATCTATTTTTCTAGCGGGACAAATGGATAGTGGAATTCAAAGTGATTGACTTTTCAAATTTGTGACATTCAATTAAAAGGCTAACGATTACATCAACAAGATTGAAAAGTTGAAGTACTTTTCAGGGGGATGGGATGGGGACGCGCAAGTTTCAGGAATGAGTTTCGATTCCTATGTCCTGCAAGAGGCAGGATAAAAATTTGAGAATGAGTGTAGAATAGGAATAGAGTAGAACTGACAAAAAAAAAAGTACTGAATTTATAATTGTACAATAAATTTAAAACTCCACGAAAAATAAAATTATCAAGGGCCTGCGAACCCAATTGAGAGCGCGCGATTGAGAAGAAAGAAACAGAGCCCAGCGAGAGCGGAGTCCTAACGCTCGTCG
Source organism: Eucalyptus brandiana (assembly GCA_014182725.1). Classification (NCBI taxonomy): domain Eukaryota; kingdom Viridiplantae; phylum Streptophyta; class Magnoliopsida; order Myrtales; family Myrtaceae; genus Eucalyptus; species Eucalyptus brandiana. Next base: position 15,584,138 of record CM024668.1, read on the forward strand.
CTCCTTCACCGTCTTCCCCCGCCTCCTTCCTCCGTTCGAGGATCCCGCGCAAACCTCGCCGGCTCACAGTCCCCTCTCCGACTCGGGCGGGCGAAAACCTCGCCGGAATCGGAGCTCCGGCCGGGACTCGGCGGATCCCCCCGTTCCGGTAACGGGCCCACGCTGCTGCTGCGCCGATGGTGGCGATCGTGGCCTCCGCGACTCCCCGGGAGCGGCTCGCGGGCCTCGTCGGCTCCGCCAAGGCGTCCCCCGACATCCCCTCGAAGCTCGGCCGCCTCCGCGACCTGAAGGAGGACCTCCTCCAGGACGACCCAGTCCTGCTCGCCGAGTTCCTCCCCCAGCTCCTCGAGCTCCTCTCCGACCGCTTCAGCCCCGTCCGCAAGTTCATCGCTCAGTGAGCTTCCTTCCAAATCCCTAACTCTCTCTCTCTCTCTCTCTCTCTCTCTCTCGCTCTCTGTTGTAATGGCTCTTCTTAAGTTGAAGTGTCCTCCTCTTGACTGTGCGCTTCTGGTGCCGCGCGTAGGATAATTGGCGAAATTGGGATTAAGCAGCTGGAATTTCTGCCTGAAATGGTGCCTGTTTTGATTTCGCTCTTGACTGATGAGTCGCCGCCGGTTGCTCGCCAAGCTATAAGCTGCGGCATTGACTTATTTCGTCACACCTTTGAGACAATTGCGATCCAGGTACTGTTTTTTTTTTTGTTCCTGAATAGTTGTGCAGTGAATGTTGCGATTGCGACTTGTGACTTGTGTGGTGAATTGAAGCTAATTCCGTGATTTTATTATGTGGTCGAAAACTATGCTTTTCTGAAAGAGGTCACTGGGAATCGGTTGCATTGACACTGCAGATATTGTCTTGGCCCATTCGTTGGTGATTGCTTTTTCATGCTATGTGCTGTCATTTTCCATTGGGTAATTGTCGTAAAATGCAATCAATATTACCAGAGGACCTCCTAGAGAACCTCTCGGGTCAGCTTACATGGTTGTGGTATGCATATGAAGAGTGATTGTGTCAGTCAATCCTTGGTCTTGATTATAGAACCATAGACATGATATGGATGTAGATCTTTGCTAGGTCTGTAAGTGCAAATCATGTTCATTAACATGAGGTGGCATCCTCATGGATGTAGAGGGCACTAGATGATACCCATGGCCACCTCAACCTTTCTTCTCCTTTTAACTCAGGTGATTCAAGTCAAACATCTAAAGTAATTTTCTCTAATTTGTTGTTAGCTTAATGGGTTGTTTCTATCTATTTCCCTCATGAATTTGCTGGAGTTAATACTTTTTTTTTCCTGATTTTTTTTATATCCTTTTGCTGCGTTATGATGGTGTCTCTTCTTGCTCGCTGCTCTGCCTTGGCTTCCTAATACCTCCATGCAAACACCTCATATGGATAGTTAGGAGACTTTCGTTCCTAAATGGCTTTGTTGTTTCCGAGATGTTTCAGGGACTATATACAAGTGATCTAGATGATTCACTGGAGTCAGCTTGGGAATGGATGTTGAAATTCAAGGATAAAGTATACTCAATAGCTTTCCAGGTAAGCAACAACTTGTAAAAGCTGAAATTAAACTCTTTGCAATGTGTGACTCACGTTGACAACCTGTTTGCAAGTCGGGAAGTGACGGGATAAAGTTATCGGCACTGAAATTTGTTCAAGCAATCATTCTACTCTACACGCCTGATCCTAATGGATCTTCGGAGCCCCCTTCGGATCAGCGCTTAGAAGGTAAGATGAATGTCAGGTTCACTGTAATTGCAGCAACTTGTGTGATTTTTACCAAGTGCAGATTCTGCTTGTTTCTATCTTACTTCACTTGACCTTTTTTTCAGGAAATTTGTTGGGCTTCAATGCATCATGGCTTCGTGGTGGTCATCCTATATTAAATGTAGGGGATTTGGCTACAGAAGCTAGTAAAAGTCTTGTTTTATTGCTTGATCAGCTGAGGTCTCCAACAGTGAAATCTCTCTGCAATCTAACAATCGTTGTGCTTATTAATAGGTAACATATTATTTATGTTTATTGCATATGCAATCTATTCAGAGACTTTTGTGTGCAAATGTGCTATAACTTAGAAAGATCTTATCAAAAGACGTCAAAATCTAATATGGTAGTGATTGGATAAATCTCACAGACCGAAACAAGAGGGACTCAAGCAAATCCTCTTGTTTGACTGACCTGCTGTCATTTGTTTTTCCCTGTTCTGGAGGAAGTTATGGTTCGTTCAGAAGTTTAATTTGCGCTATTTTCTTAATGTTAGCATAACTTTAGAATCCCCAGTAAAGTGACTGCAGATACTGTTGAAAAGATTTTGGGATGAGGCAAGTTGAGAATTTTAGACAGGTGAAGAATGCTACGAAAATCTGCTTCTTTAGGCTTCCTTTAGTCAATAGGATAATTTTGTTTCATAGGGTAGTATTGGAAAAAGTCTCTCTTGGATTTCTTATATCCCATCTTTTGTTTGGGAAATACTGGATGTATCCTGGTCTTAAAAGTGTTTGTTGAACCTATGATTGGACTTGGGAATAAATCTAATCATTAAATAAAATGATTAACACTAGATTCAAGTCAGGAGGGCCAGGCGTACATGAATAAAAAGGCTTGGACCGAACTTATCAGGTCAGGGTGTTCTATGCCCAAAAGACTAGTCTGATCTGATTCAAGGGTGCCTGGCCCAAACCGCATCAATCCCAGTTTGGTTCAGTCTTAGCCAGGTCTATTTACATGATATATCTCTTTAAATGCCTGTTTTTTTAATCTGAGGAAAATGGTATTGACCTTGGAATGCAACATGTCTAAAAGATCAGAAATGAGAGCTCCCGAGTAGATGTACAACATACGCCATAAAGCAATGGTGAAATCTTCCCAAATTTTTTAGCAGAGTTGCACAGTAAAACGTGAAAACTCTATTTCTTGGTGGTTTGGCTGTTTGATCTCTAGCGGCCTTATGTTGATGAAGAAATTGGTGGTGGTTGAGAAGTGGTCGTGATGAACACTGTTGTCACTGGATTTTGGGGTGGTTTCTCTTGAGCAAACTGGTTTTCTGGGGTGATGCGGATAATTATTGTCATCGCCTGCTGGTTGTCTTTGGTTGAAAGCGATAGATGGTCTTCGTTGGTCGAACTGTTTTCATCAGTGGTTAGTGTTGTTTGGCATTGAAAGGTTGAAGGCGTTTTATGAAAATAGTTGAGATTAAAGATGAGAAGGGCGGAGAATGAGAGTGGACAACAAAATTGGGGTTTTTAGACCAAAGTCACATATATATATACTGTATTGGGTGGATTTGTTTTGTGGGGCTTTGTAGCTAGATGCTCAAAAAACGAAATGGTCTGGAAAAATTTCAGGGGCAGGCTCATAAGCCCAAACTGACCGAGACCTAACCCAAAAGTTGGGCTGCTTTGGGCTTTAGGGCCACTGGGCATATTTTGAATAGGTGCACAACCGCCTGGCTGATGGTGGTTGCCTTTACTGATATCAACCGCCAGTGTGGTGGTTTCAAGACTAATGTGACAAAAGACAGAACCTTTAAGAGAGAGCGAGCGAGAAAGAGAAAGGAGACAAGTCAGTCATGGTGGTCGCTTCCTTAGGAGTGGGACCACCATGTGGTTGTCACTGCTCATATTTTGCCTATCAATGGTCGACTCTCTCTTCCATGCTTTGTGGCCTGTTGAGCTCCCCTTCACAGTCCACCCTCTTATCTTTTTTAATTACAATTATTTTAGGAATTTTTTTTTTGGGGTAATTTTATCTAGTTCATAGCCAGGTTTATCTGGACTTAGTCTCATCTGGGGATTGCTCCAAATTCCTGATAAGGATTAATTATATCATATCCATGCAACAATATGCAGCTTAACTGTATGTAATAGTGTCCATTGGCGGTGCTGCGTGGTTAATCTATATTACTTTATGACTGATGATCTCTGTTATTTTCTGAATTTGCATTCAGTTTTCTAATGTTCTGTTGACCATTTTGTCCATGCTTTTGATCTATTTATCAGTGTTTCCGCAATAGCCAAGGAAAGGCCCTCATACTATGGACGGATTTTGCCGGTTCTTCTTGGTTTGGATCCAACAAATTCTGTTACAAAGGGTGCACATGTATCTGGAGTACGCCTTGCACTTAAAAACGCTTTTCATTCCTGCTTAGGGAGCACCTATCCGGGGGTTGCAGTGGTATATCTTTGCGACAGTGCATTTCTTTGTGTCCTCAAGTTTGTGAAGTCATACTTTTCTGATTATTTAATTTTAAATTTCCCATGCGTATATATAACTGCTCATGACTTTCTTAATATTTGATCGCCATTGTTTATTTCCTCATTTTCTACTTCTCTCAACTTCTCATCATCTCAAAATGTAGTTTCTCAAATTTTTTGCTGGATAATTACTTGTAAGAGTTGTATGCATCACTTTGAATTTTACTGCACATCTGAGAATGTCAAAAAGCTTAACATGAGGGTCTGTTTCGGAGTGAAAAATAGGATGGAATCAAAGGGAAAGAAAGAGGGAAGGAGGGGGTATGGAGGAGGCAGGTTATAATAATACTTTACTCTTTAGGAGTATAGAAAGTGGAGGCAATGAAAACACTGTAGTGTGAAAAAATCTTGATTGTTAGATAATTTTTTGGCACTGCAATTCAGAAGATGTTGAAGCTGTAATTAATATAGTTTTCTATCACATAACTTGTTCAAGCAGCTCGACTCAGCTTAATTAAACCCCTCGTAAAGATCTAGTTATCGTCATAGAACTGAAAAACTACCTATCACTAACCCATTAAAGCATGGATATGCCAAAGTGCAATGCTGTGAAATTAGTGGTATGTCTCATGAAAGTTAGCCTATTTAACCCTAATAATCATGCCCTATGCACAAAGGATGCTAAATATCTGCACTATTTACCATTTTTATGCTCATAGAAAATGCAAATATCAGATTTAGAGAACTTTCTCATCAAGACTGGTAGGGTTAGGTTATGCCTAATTAAGTACATATGACACTTTTAGTTAGAACAATCTACAATGGAAGGAGAAAATAAATTCCTTTGGTCCCTCTCACCATTTTTTTATTTTATTTTTTTACTCATGAAAGAGACAGATGGCAAAGTTTCAAGGGAAGGCAGAGACAATCTAATAGTCCAGGACATACTCATTTTGGAGGCCGCATTCCTTTCCACCTGTTTTTGTTCTCATCCTTTTATCAGTGCAAAAGGTGGTTTGTGGTCACCAGTCATTCATGTTCCCCCTAGACCCGGCATAATCACCTCCAAATCCACATCAGAAATTCCGTTTTGCACTGTCCTCTGCAGTTTCCTACATTTTTTCCTTGTCCAAGATTCAAGCAAATCACAAGCAAACCCCACTTTTCTAGTGTCAACCCATAACACAGTCTAGATTTTCCTTTGTCCCCATTCATCAAGTTCCACTAGTCCCGAAAGAATCACCACAATTTTAAGAGATCATTTTCCTATGTTGTTGGCCTTGTTCTTACTGTGGCACATATCAACCACCATGTTACTTAACCTCTATCATAACAGAAGTACAAACACAACAACATTCTTAAATGTCCCACTCCCTAATCAGCTCTCACAGGTAGCTCTAGAACACACTTGTCCTTCGTATAAGGGGAATGAATATCCCATGAAAACCTGCATTACACATGGTCCAGATGTACAGAGAATCTAAGTAGATTCCTTAAGTCCACACAAGACCAAAAACTTACACACACAAAAATATGTAATTTTACATGAGAAATCATGAAACGAATCTTGAGTATTGTAGAGCACACAAAAGGCTTATAAAATAGCAACATATGGCTCACTACATTGGGCAATGCATACACCTCAGATTTTTGCCCTCTTTATCCAACTTTCAACTTTTCTTCTATTATTTTTATTCTTCATTTTTAGTACTTTGTCCTATTTCCCGAAATCAAAACATTTCTACCTTAAGATTTGCAGGTTTATATTTTTAATTTTTGTTAAAGTGAACTTTAAAATGTTATAATTTAGCGAATGATGAAATGTCATAGTTTCTTTTGTCATAAAATTTACAAGAGAAACCTAACGAGCAAAAATCAGTAAAAAGATTCAAACTAGATAACAATGATTTAACAAAAAAGAAGCTATCAAGGAAAATGCAAGACTGCTATTTTTTACACTTTAATGAGGAGTGTAGACATCAACCTTTCTACATGTTACACATGGCCAAAGAATGTGTTGTTGAGTGTCTAAGACTCATATTATTCCATTTTTCAAAAGCTTTAAGAACAAACTTAATGCTAAATGGAATAAAATATATATTACTCATTGCTTTGCTGATTTACTCTTTTCATGAAGATTCCTAGATTTTCAATTGTTAAGTAAGATTCGCCTGAGACAAGTGCTTAGGGAAGACTCTAAGACTACAGGAAAGTGTAGCGGCATTTTTACTCTCATAGCAGAGCAAGATCAAGCACTGACATGATCCTAATGCATATAGATACAAATGGTCCAATAGGAGCAAGAATTTCCAGATACAATATAGTTTAATTGAAGTTATATGAGTTTTTCCTTTCCTTTTATATTTCGGTTCTCTCTAGGAGGTTCGGTATCAGGGATGATGAATTGAAGGCATTTATAACTAGATCCTTTCCTGCAAGTTAAGTTGATTTTATTGTTCAGTTGTTTAATCTATTGGGTGAATGAATTCTTAGAACAAAACTTTTTTTGTACTATTTTACTTGAGGTTGAATGCATTAAAATGGTTCTAATGTATTTTTTCTACTACAATTGGGCAATGTTGATCGCACACTGGGAAGAAATTTAATTAGTGTAATATGATTAAAATGGACATTTTATCCAGTTGACCCCTGGGCATATCATGGCCATCATTCTAGTATCAACTTGAAACTCAGTGCTTGATGTTGGAGTCTATGGAGCTCAAACTTTGGATCTATCATTTGACACAGCGACTTGAGCCAATTGTGAAAGCACTTTACTCAATGGATATCCCTAGTTTGTTGCTGCTGAACTTATTATTTATTTATAATTTTGGTTGTCAGTACCGTTCTATGCACTGGTGTTAGTCCAGATAATTGTGAGTTTCTGGTCTCTGCAGTGGCATGATCAGTTACTTGATGCCGTGAGGGAGATGAACGATGGACCAGTAGTTGAGCAAGCCCTTGACCAAGACTACAAGATAAATGGAAGTTTAGAAGTAAAAGAGGAGCCTTCAGTTTCTAATGTACTGGTTTGTTGTGTGGATTGTTTATTCTTAATGGTGTTTAGTTATGCTTGGATGCTAGATCTAAACGGGCTGAGAAAATAGAAAACATTTAATTGGTTTGAAACTTCTGGATATTGATGAAAAGAATTTTGGCAGGAAGAGAAACCATCAATATCACCCCTTGAATCTACCCAAAGTAATAGAGGGCGGAAAAGAGGGGAAACAGAGGATCACACTATTGAGGTGGATGTCTCTGGAAAACGAATCAAACCAAGTCCTAGCATGTCTGAGGAATCCAGTAATGAATTGAACAGAAAAGGCACAGTTAATCAGGAAGAAAATGCTTCAAGTGGAGCACTCTCTTCCAAAGCAGAGAGTGATTCTGGAGCTGTGCATCAACTGGTTGCCATGTTTGGTGCCTTGGTTGCTCAGGGTGAAAAAGCTGTTCAGTCTCTGGAGATCATTATTTCCACTATATCTGCGGACTTGCTGGCTGAGGTGGTCATGGCAAATATGTGTCATCTCCCGCCTGAACGTCCTAAAGCCGATGAAGATGAAGAGGGGATGCAAGATGTTTTTTCACTTTCCAGTGCTTTTCCACAGATATCTTCTTTACTGAATGCTGAACAGGTATTGCAGTAACTTCTCATCCCATTTTTTCTACATAGTTTCCTGATCTTGATGACATTTCCTCTTTTCATTCAGAGTGAACTTTTAAAACTTTTCTTTTGTTTATAGTTTCTGTAAGGAGTTTGTATTTACTTTGGCTGCAGAAGCCTGAGAAGCCAGATGATCTTCCTGCGGTGGCAGCAACAAATGATGTTGCTCTTCAAATGGATAAAACTAATGAGGTTGAGAGTTCTATTTTGCCAACTGCTTTACCAACTTCTGCTGATGCTTCAGCTGGAGCAGAAATGGGCTCCGTAATGATGTCGATTGATATCCATGAAGATAGAAACTTAGAGAGTGAAATACCTGGTCTTGCTTCATCCAGCCATAGTGCTGGGCACTCAGAAAACCGGCCTGATTCCTCATTAGCATCCATGGGTGTTGAAGATAATGGTCAAGAGCAAGATACAAGTCAGTCGGGGAAATCATTAGGAGAGTCGATTCCATCAATTTCAAACGATAGATGTGAGGAGCTTAGCCCCAGACCACCAGCTGTCGATGACAACATTCCAGTCTCCTCATCTGTAACTTCTGTGGGATTATCTTCTCATGTTATGTTACCCAAGATGACGGCCCCTGTTGTTGATTTGACTGATGAACAGAAAGATCAGTTGCAGAAATCGGCATTCACCCGCATTATTGACGCGTATAAGGAAGTTGCATTGGCTGGAGGTTCAGAAGTTCGCTCTTCTTTGCTTTCTTATCTTGGAGTTGAGGTAAAAATTCTTCTTCCCTTATCTACCGGAAGATATGGTCTTTTTGATTAGTCCATTGGAGTGAATCCCCTGCACAAACATCACTTGAAAAATGATTCTCTTATTACTGGGAATGAGATGAAAACTCTGAGAAATACCTTATAGTGATAGCGAAGATACATTTACTATTTGCGTGCTACTGAGTTTTATATGACATTTTGAAATGCTCCACTAAACTTCTTAAGTACTGAATAGGTTTAATTCTCTTTTAAATCACAGTTTCCCTTGGAATTAGACCCATGGCTACTGCTACATCAGCATATTTCATCAGATTATGTGAATCATGAGGTAAGTGATTGTTCCCTCATTTACTTGTTGCATAGGCAACACATAACTTTGTTGGGTAAGATCCCTGTGTTCTTGTATCTCCACATTGAATCTTCTTTCTGTATTCCCTGGTCTGGTCCTGTGTAATCCATGTTATCGTTGTCCTTTAGAGTTGGAAAATTTCATGGTTATGTTATAATATAAACATCTACTTAAGTAATTATTTTGTTGGTGTGACTGGGAAAGTACCAACCATGTACTCCAATTTTGAAGGATTTTATCAATTCTAACATGAAAGAACTTGAATTTGGGTAAAACATGCGCTCCGGTCAGCCCTGAGTTTACAGGAATTTGTAGCAGAAGTTATATTTCTGGTCTGTCTCTTGTAATATTGTATGTTTACAGCCATTATTTGCTTGTATCTAGTTGAATTCTCACACCTGTTGGGCCTGTTCATGTTCATAGAATCGACTTACAGCTATCCCTTCTGGTGTAAGTTTGAAATTGTTAAGATATCCCATGTCGCGGGTTTTCGATAGGCCTTATATATGTGGGTTTTTGATTTAAGCTTTTGGATGGGCATTCTAACATAGTATTAGAACCAAGTTTCACCCTAGGTTTATTTCTCCCGTGTGGCTTTCTGTTCATCAATTCCATGTGCCGTTCCCAGTCCTATTTGCAAGTGAGAGACGCCGATAGAGTAACCCACATTACTTGAATATGTGGCTTTAATAGGCATATGTATGTAGTTTCCCTCCAACTTATAACTAAAGCTTTTGGGTAGAGTATTTCAACATATACTTGCCTATCCTTTCTTGCTCCGTTTATACTTTTTTTAAGTCAGTTTTAATATTATGCTTCAATTCATATGACCTGCTCTCTTTTCTTTCATCACTTTCTTCTGTGTGTGTGTGTTTTTTTCCCTTTCTTTCCACGTTCTTTTTAATTTGTGGGAGCTGGGGAGGAAATAGAAAGACAGGAGGCACGAGTGAGGACTAATTTCCTAAGAGGACTCATTTGGAATGGGGGTCTACTGCAGACAGGACATAACATTTGTCTATCGGCAAGTATATTATATTAAAGTGCACCAATGGGGTGCCTCCCATTTACAACCTAGGTGTTGGGAAATATCTAAGAAATCGAAAAGAGATTTGTATCTAAAGAGCTGCTGCCGCTCTGCCAAAATAAAAAGGCTGTAAGGAAGAAGAAGCAAAAGATGAATTGTTGAAGGTTTTCTGCGATTTTCACTTGGATGCTGATTTGTCTGAAATATTAATGCTACCTTTTCTCCTTGTGAGAGAAACATACATCGTATTATTCAATAAAGTTTAATATATATACATCAAAACAAACCCTAAAAGTGGTAAAGACCCATTTACCCTTGTTACTTCTAATTACCCTTCTTACTTTTAACACTCCCTCTCAAGCTGGAGCATAAATATTAATCATGCTCAGCTTGTTACTAATATGTTCTATCCTCCCATTACCCAAGGATTTAGTGAAGATGTTTGCAAGTTGTTCGCTGGTTCGAATATGACTGGGAAGAATTACTCCACTTTGCAACTTCTCTCGAATAAAATGACAATCAACCTCGATGTGTTTTGTTCTCTCATGAAACGCGGGTTGGAAGCTATATGCACTACAGCTTTATTATCGCACCCTAGAGTCATGGGTACTAAATCTTTAAAGCCTAACTCAGTCAATAACTGTCGAATTCACACTAATTCACATGTCACTTGTGCCATGGATCTATATTTTGACTCAGCACCGGAGTGGGCAACAACACTTTGTTTCTTATTTTTCCATGATACCAGATTTCTTCCGACTAAGGTACAATACCCAGTAGTTGATCTTCTATCATCTGGAGACCCGGCCCAATTAGCATCAGAAAAACCTTCAACCTTGAAATGACCATGGTTTTGGTAGACAATTCTTTACCCCGGAGCTTTCTTCAAATACCTCAATATTCGAATAACTGCATCCCAGTGAGATGTATGAGGGGAAGACAAAAACTGGCTTACTACACTAATAGGAAAAGCAATGTCTAGTCTAGTAACTGTAAGATAATTCAGCTTATCTACCAGTCTTCTATATCTCTTGGGATTATTAAGAATTTCTCCTCCATCAGCAACTAATTTAACCCTTGTTCCATGGGTGAATCAAGAGGCTTTGATCCCAACATACCTGTCTCAGTGAGCAAATCCAAGACATATTTTCGCTGCGACAGAATAATACCTTTATGTGATTGCGCCACTTCAATTCCTAGGAAATATTTCAATTTTCCTAAATCCTTAGTTTGAAATTGTTGCTGAAGATAGGTTTTTAGCTCAGCTATACCAACTAAGTCATCTCCCGTGATGATAATATTATCAACATACACAATCAAGAATAGTTTGCCTCCCCCTGATTATTTATAAAAGAAAGAATGATCATTTCCACATCTTGATAGCCCAAAAGACAATACAACCTCAAAAAATCTTCTAAATCATGCCTGTGGAGATTGTTTCAAACCATATAAAGACTTTTTAAATTTGCAAACTAGTCCAGACTCCCCTTGAGCAACAAACCCTGGGGGTTGCTCCATGTGAGAGAAACGTATATCAGTTTAATATATATACATCAAAACAAACCCTAAAAGTCGTAAAGGCCCATTTACCCTTCTTACTTCTAACACTCCTTAATCCTTAAGAAAGGTGATGCTAAGGACCTCAAAGACTTCCTCCTGGTCAGTTTAGTGAGTAGTGTATACAAATTTTGGCTAAGTTTCTTGCGGCTAGATTAAAACAGGCTATTGGCATTGTGGTGGGACCTCATTAAAATCGTTTTGCTGGAGCAAGGCAGATTTTGGATGCAGCTCTGATCGCAAATGAGATGGTGGACTCCCATTTAAAAGCAAAATAGAAAGGTGTTGGAAGCTCGATATGGAGAAGGCTTACGATCATGTGCCTTGGGACTGTCTTTTATTTGTGATGCAAAGGTTATGGCATACAATGGTGTAATTGGATAAAGAGACATAGCACCCCTTTGAGTTTTTCTTTTTTGGTGAATGGCTCTTCACGGGGTACTTTCCAATTGTCATTGGCACTTAGGCAGGGTGATCCACTCTATCATCTTCCGTTTACCCTAGTAATTAGGTCTTTTGTGAGTTGTTAAGCAAGGCATCCGAGTTCAGTTGGCTTTCTGGCTTCATTGGGGCTAGCATTGGTGAGGGGTTGACTATGTATCTTCTCTTTGCTGATGATACTATCATTTTCTGCAGAGATGATGTTTGCTTTCTTCTGTTTTGGGATGTCAGATAGGCTTTTTTCCCTTAACCTATCTAGGCTTTGCTTTCGGTGCTAATTTCAAGGATAAGCAAATTTGGGAGACTATTATCTGAAATATTGGAGAAGTGGTGCACCGGTTGGAAAAGATCTTTTTGAAAGGGGAAAGATTGACCCTCATCTTAAAAACTCTTCAATCTTCGGTTGCCAAAAGGCTGGAGGCACTCAGAATATATATATATATATATATATATATATATATATATTTTGGTTGGGGGGTGGGTGGGCGGTGGGGTTTACAATGAGTCATAAATTTCATCCGGTTAATAGAAAACAGTTAAGCAACCTTTTTGTAACTGCGGTCTTGGCATCGTGTCTCTTTTATTGCTCAACAAGGCTCTTCTAGGAAAATGGTTCTGGCAGTTCAATGCTGAATATATCTATTTTCGGAGAAAAGTGGTTGCTAAATTTGGCCTTAAAAGAACTGGTCGGATTTCTAAAAGTAGAAGAATATCTTATTGGTGATGTGTTTAGAGGTGGATTGGAGCTGAGTGGAGTGAGTTTGTTGCTCATACGGATCCTATTCTTGGAAATGGTAAGAGGGTATGCTTTTGGCTTGACACCTGGTGTGGGAATGTCTTTCAATGATTTTTTCCCTGACTTCTTTCACATTGCTAGGACCAAAAAGGCTCTTGTGTCGGATTGTTATCGACCTTACGAAACAAGGCCAAGATTGGGAACTTGAATCTTTTGTCAGCTATTTTGATTTGCTATTTCTCTAAGATTTCCCTTACTGGTGTGGATACTTTCTCTTGAAGTAGTGATAGAGATGGATCGTTTCCTGTGAACTCTTATTATAGCTTACTTAAATGGAAGATTGTCACCCGTGGCGGCCCCCCGGGGGGGCGGGGGGGCTGGGGGGGTGTTGGTGGTGTTACTTTTCCTTGGAGTTCTATTTGGAAAGTGAGATTTTTGGAAGCATTTTACATTCGACTATTTGCAGAAAAGAGGGATTGTGCTGGTCAATAGGTGCTTCTTTTTTGCAAGAGAGAGGCAGAGATGGGGAGACATTTCCTCATTCAATGTCCGTGGATAAAAATGGTCTGGGCGGTCTCTTAATGTGTGCATTGGTCTATCATGGGTTATAGGAGGATCTATTGAACAAGAATTGTGGGCATTGCAAGGTCGTCTTTTGCCTTGTTCTTAAAAATAGAAGAATTTCATCAACCCTCTTGATGTGTTTTAATTGATTTGGAAGAGCGGAATAAGAGAGCTTTCATTGGAGAGCAAACACCCTTTTTTCTAATTACTAAAAGTCGGTTGAAAATTCCACTCTTTTGGTATATTGGAAAGTTATGTGTGGATGTAGGGTGTGTTTGGGAACCACTTTTGGGAAAAGTCTTTAGGAAAATGCAAATACCTTTGAGTTAAAGGTGTTTTCAAAAATGCAACCGTGTTTGGTAAATTATACTTTGAAAGCTCTTTGTAAAGTCTTTTGAGCAAAATAGCGTTTGGGGAATTACATTTACAAAGGATCTGTGGTAAAAAAAAATTATCAAAAGAAAAATTAAAAAAAATTGACCAAAGGGCAGTGGCCGCCGGCGACCTCCGGCGACGCCGGATCTGGGGCAACGAGGTCGTGGGAGGACCTCGCCGCCCTCGGAACTGGGGCGGCAAGGTCGTGGGAGGTCGCGCGACGCCGCCGCGACCCAGATCCGAGGGCCGCGAGGTCGCACGACCCAGATCGGGGGCGGCAAGGTCCTCCCGCGACCCTGCCGCCCCAGATCTGGGTCGCGGTGACCCAAACCTTGCCGTGGGTCGCGGCGGTCGCGCCGCCCAGCGTCGGTCGTTTGGGTGACGGTCGTTGGCGACCGCTCGTGAAAGAAGAAGATCGCCTGCCGCCCCAGATCTGGGTTGCGGCGACCCAGCCCTCGGTCGCGCCACCTCTGGCGTCGGTCGCGCCACCCCCCCGACGATCACCGGCGTCCCTCTAGCAGTCGCCGGCCGCTCGCAGTCAGCCAGAACCGAACCCCCCGGAGAAGATGAACAGTTGCGACACAAGGGAAAGAACCGGAAAAACAAAAAATTCGTGAGGACAATTTTGGAAAAAAAAATTATGAACAGTGCCCATGTGGGCATGCCGAAAAAGCCGAAAGCCCAAGGCAGGTCCCCCCCTGCCTTGGGCTTTCGGCTTCACAATGCTGGCATTTAGGGAATGCGGGCTCAAAATTTTTTGCCAAACGGGCTGGCATTTGCCCAAGTATCTTCAGGCTTCAAAGGGGCTTTGGGAAGTGGTTCCCAAACACACCCGTAAATGCTTTAATTGTCATTGTTGATGATTTGTCTTTCAGCTTAGCTCTTTAGGTTCTGATCTCTTTTTGTCTAAGGGATTGCACCCCCTTTGTGCCCTTAATTTTCATTTACCTATAAAATAATTCCTTCATAGCACCTATAGAAGTTTCCTCATTTTTACAGCCTGCCTATTTCTTTCTTTTTGGAGAGGCATAATCATCCTGAGGCCTGAAAATGATGACTAGGAAGGTGGTTAAGGGAGTTGCATCTTCTCATGGAAAACATCCAGTCACCAAGAGGTTTTATCGAGATTGGACTTAAGGGAGTTGCATCCCTCGCCATACAGTGACCTAGCTATTTGGTATCTGTTTTGCTTGCTTGTATTCATCGCACAATAATAGCCATGGGAAAATTGCATTTTCTTCCTCTTGTTAATGTAATGGAGAATCTCCAATATGAACATGTTTCATCATTGGTGCCAACTGCTAATCATTATTGATCAGCCAGTACATGCTATCATCTCCAAATGATTGGCCCCATCTGCTTTTGCCACCACTATAACAGCCATTAGCTAACCATCACCTCAACCTCCACATCATAATCACCTCACTATCCTTGAGAGTTATTGTTGCCACTGCAATCACTAGGGGTCTGTCCATTTAAATTAAAAACTAATCCATAGTGGCAAACGACATCAGTGAAACAAGTGGGCCCTTGAAGAGATGCAGAGTGGGGTCAAATGAGCATGTTAATGATACCCATATGAGTTCTTGAACTTCTATACCACTTGAATACACTTTGAAATATTAGAGTGGTTGAGTACTAATTATAACAGAATTTAATGAAGTGGAAATTATTGTTGTATTGCTGTATTGGCAAGAGTGATAATTAAGCTGGTTGTAGACACAGCCTGCACATATTGAACCTTAACAGTTGCTTGTTGGTAGCCGCTGAATCTGTCTCTAAAAGCTATTAAGGTCTTCTTTCCTAAGAATAGACTCTAATTGAGATCAAAGTTCTCCAAACTTTGCAAAACATCCTTGTGCACTGTTAGTGAATTCTCATCTTATCTGAAGAGGAAACATCTTACTATATCATCTGGGTATCTACCCATCTATGCAGCAGGGGGGTTGGTTCTTGGCTGCTGCTGCCCCTTTGTCAATGTGCAGAGAAAGAAAGATGAGAATTTGGGGGCAACTTGAGAGAGTTTCAGGACTCAGGCTCTGCAGGGCTTTATTCAGTCATGGAATTTTGAATTAGACAGGCAAATTGCCTGGGCTGATTGACCATGGGGTCAATGTATAAGGCCTTGGTGGGGATAGTGGGCTGCGAAGCCTCTGATGTAGCAATTTATGCTCTCCCTTGTCACTTGGCATGCGTTTGGGAGTGGATTTTATCTACTACTGTTTAGCCCTAATTTTATCTCTGGACTTAAATATCTCCTAAACCTTCTTTGCCGACACCCCATTGATCCTCAAAATAGAGATAGAAGTTAAGTATTGATTATGTCACCATATAGATGTAGCAGAAAATGAGCTAGGTTTTCTTTGAAGAAAGAAGGCATTAGTTAGTTAGCACTTTATTTTGTTATTGAAGGTTGCCTAAACTGACTGTCTAAACTGACATCTCTTTTTAAGCACATCTTCTATATTTAATTCTTTTTGGCTTGGAAGGTCTATGTTTAAGAGTTACATTGGCCTCATCCTTCTAATCTCATTACCATGTCTATCTCTTCCCTTTTCTTATTTTGTGTAAAAGAACTATCTGGCAGATGTTGGTTGTGAGGATATCCCCTTGTTGACCCCTTCTCTTTCCCTCAGCTTCTTCATTCTCATCAACTTTGGGACCAGTGTTTGTAGTATAAAAAGGGATTGTTGGTTTGCCCTATGGTACTAAGAGGATTATTGCATATGCTTGCCTTTCTCGTGTATAACTAGATGTGCTTCTTCTGAAAGTTTTAGTTTCGTGATGCTGATGCTGATTCTGATTTTCAATTTGTTCAGGGACATGAGTTGACATTGCGTCTCCTCTACAGATTATTTGGAGAGGCAGAAGTGGAACGTGACTTTTTCTCTTCCACAACTGCTTCCTCTTCATATGAATCACTGCTTTTAAATGTGGTGGGTGTTCATTCAACTATATTGAACTCCTGCCTCCTCCAATGCAATCTTTATGAATTTATTTGTCTCTTATGCAGGCAGAAACACTGAAAGATGCTTTTCCACCTTCTGACAAATCTCTAAGCAGATTGCTTGGTGAAGTTCCTTATCTTCCGCAGTCAGTTTTGAAATTATTAGGTAGCTTGTGTTCTCCTGGTAATCTGGAAAAGTCCGAGAAGGAGCTACAAGCTGGAGATCGGGTCACTCAGGGTCTGAGTGCTGTTTGGAGTCTAATCTTGCTCCGCCCTCCAATTCGAGATTCTTGCTTGAAAATCTCTTTGCAGGTTTTATTTATGAACAGAAATGTCGTGCTTTTTTTTGTTTCTTCTGCTAGATTGTGATGAGACTCACTGTAAATCGCCTGCGTTCTGCTTTCTTCAAAAAATTTTACTTCATTTTTTGAAACTTACTAATTATGTTTTTTATTGCTATTTTGGCTGTTATTATATAGTATGATTTCTTTTTATTTTCTGATTGCACGGTTGTCCCTTTCTGTTTGAATTGAAGGTCCTCTTTGCATATGGGGGCAGGGCACCGAATGAGAAAAAGCTGAATATTATTGGTCTCAATAAGAATAGACTTTCCTTTTATTCTTCTTAGTTGTTTGACTTTATTCCTTCTTTTTTATTATCAGAGTGCAGTTCATCATTTGGAGGATGTGCGCATGAAGGCGATCCGTCTGGTAACATAGGGGCAACTAGCTGTAGCAAAATTGTTCTGCTTCTTCATTAATTAATAGATCCTTACAAACTTTGTCTTCTTTGGCAGGTAGCAAACAAACTGTATCCTGTATCATCCATTGCTCAAAAAATAGAAGACTTTGCAAAGGAAATGTTGCTTTCAGTGATTAGCACTGGGCCTCTGGAAAAAGTGGCACTTGAAGGGAAGGTATCATAATTTTCAGCTGTGATGTGAAAAATTAGCATTAGGCCACTGTTCTTCACTTGCTTTTGTTTGATTTGCCGAGAGTATTCTTCAGGTACATTTATTGACAGATATCGTCATTTTCTGGGCAAGAACAAAGCGTTGATATGCTATTCAGTTCTAAACAAAAAAATTGATGTGGGATTGATAGCAAAGAAGTTAAGCTTTTTAATCTTAAAAAAAAAAAAAAAATTACCAACTATTGTTCTTTCAAATGAGCCATTTTCACTGAGATTCTAGTCATTCAAGAAAAGTTGTGATGCCTATGTATGCTGGAAGGAACTGTATGGGTCATAGAGATATCTAACTCTGTAGAATATTCAGTTAGTTGGATAAGGTAGGTGGGATTCCATTATTAATTAGCTCGTCTCTTTATGCTATTAATATAGAGCATGCCATGTACTCTTGCATAGAGTCAATTGAGGAATAATGTAGTCCCTATATGGTTTCTCCCTCTATTTCTCCTGCGATCCTAATAACTTGTCATGGTATTGGAGCCAAGTTAGAGTGAGGAATTGTAACGTTAGGATTTTCGTTTCAAACACCACAAAAAGAACCTTCTAAGGCAAACAGCAACACCAATATAGAGTCTCCATTTTGGGACTTAGGGGCCCAGTTGACCCTATCTTTTCATCATCTCTGTCGCTGCCTGTCCCAATTGCCACCAAGCATGTTGTTCTGGTTTGTCTCCATCAAGGTGTGGGCCACTTTTCCATGCGATCCTCTCTTTGCATTGTCAATATAAAGTGGCTTTGTCATCCCATCCATGAGTCATTCCATGTTAGAGTCTTTGCACCATGTAGTGTTGCTCCTTCTTGCCACTTAGTGTTGGTTGCTGTTATCTGTCACTTGAGGTCATCCTTAAAGTTTCTGTGCCACAACAACCTGTTGAGCTCCTCTATCTGTCCAGTTCCCTTTAGCGGCAAAGTTCTGTCAAGCGCAGCTTATTTCTGTTGCAAGTCTTATTGAAGACTTGTTACAGATCATTGTTTGTCACTGAGTGAATCTGATCATTTGTTGTCTTTGATCACGGCTGATGTGAGCTTTGCCCTACTGCCCTAGCAGAGCTTCTTTTCTTTTTTCTTTTTTCTTTTTGGTTTTTGGGGGGGGTGGGGGTGGCCATGTGGACTGGGTTGGGTTGTTACAACATGCGAAATATAAGCATATGCAGAAAAGACTAATGGGTATACGCAAAGATATTATAAATGATTTTGACCAAGAAATAGTTCCTGTTTCTTCTAGTAAGAATGGAAACTCATATAAAGATTGTTAAGGCAAGTGAAGTAGAGGCTCTTAGAAGCTTCAATGAGAAGATGGAACTTCTTGTTGAAGGGAAAGGGGAAAGCCTGAAAAAAAAGATGTTTAGCAACAATTTGTGGCTTATAATTTTTTAGCCAAAGAACAGAAAGATTTATTGGTTTGTGCCAATTTGATTGTGGACTATGTTCGGTAGATGCATGCATATAAACATATGAGATGGTATCCTAGTCCACAACTCCATGGAGGGCATAATCTTCAGATTTTATTTGTGCTCATGAAAAGTGACAGTTGCATTGAGGATTAGACTATGATGTATTTATTGACCCCATATTTTGGCTTAGTACATACACAAATGAGTATTATCCTAATATTTGTTTTTTCAAGATTTCAAGTATGTGTTAGCTGGTGCATGTGGAAATTGAATTTGGTCTGAATGTTGAATGTATTTGGAATATTACAGGATTCTGATGTAGAAAGACCTTTACAAGAAAGTGCAACAGGGGAAGCGAGCAATGAGGATAGATCATCTGATACTAGCCAATTGCATGCTGTGGAAAGCATAGCCATCTCTGAGGCCCAGCGCTGCATGTCCTTGTATTTTGCTCTTTGCACAAAGGTATATTTTCAGCTTGTTGCAGTACTTTTATATTTTCTAACATTCTTTTGAAGTGTTAATTAAAATTGAACTTCTACAATCTGATTTACAGAGACACTCTCTTTTTCGCGAAATATTTGTCATCTATGGAGGTGCATCTGCAGCAGCTAAGCAGGTTTCATTAATATCATTTTGAGGGGAGGCCCTGTTAAAACTCCAGTTATGAGCTTTCCTTCTTATGAGTTGTGTGGTGCAGGCAATTCACCGTCATACTCCTATTTTAGTCCGAACGATGGGACCATCATCTGAACTTCTTGAAATAATATCAGATGCTCCTGGAGGAAGTGAAAACCTCTTGTCACAGGTCCTGATCCTCATCCATCTAAGAATGTCGACACTGCTCTAGATATACATGAAGTTTTCGTAACTTTTCCAATTTCGTCAGGTTTTACACTCCCTGACAGATGGGATAGTTCCTTCTCCTGAATTAGTACTTACTGTGAGGAAGTTATATGATTCCAAATTGAAGGTAAAGCAATCATTACTCATATGTGGTGAAAAGCATAGACATAGGCTGATGTATGGCTGGTTTGATTACAGGATATAGAGATTCTAATGCCCGTTTTGCCATTCTTACCAAAAGACGAGGTACTTTCTGGGATTTTTGTTTTTTTAATCTCAATGATCTTATATTCTGTGTTGGTCTTTGTGCATCTATCAGTTAATTTTCTCTTATAACTCCAACTGGTGAGCAAACTGGTCAAGCCACTGATCTGCGGTTTGACCACTTCAACCACCGATTTGACTTCTTAGATGTTTTGTTTATAAATTTATGTGAAAGCTGGTAAATAACTTCAGTACTTGGTTTAGTGATCTCTTTTGTACCTCCCGAGCATAGAAGAGGCATACTGTCCACAGTTCGATGCATACTTCTGTTAAAATCCATCAGCACTATGGATGACTGTTTTAGGTAAAATAGGAGATGACCTGTTGTATTATTAATTAATTGCACAATATAATAATTTTTTACTAAGTGGTTGGATGGCTTCTGTAGAAATTAATATAGGAGAAGAAAAGAGAGCAATGTAGAAATTAATAAAGAAGGAACGAGGAGAACGTGTAAACTAATTAGGGTTTTCCACGTCTCACACTTTTATTATTAAATAATACTTAATGACCATAATAACCCTTTCAGTGTTACTGACCATAATAACCCTCACACTGTAACACTCCCCCTCAAGCTAGAGCATAGATATCAAGCATGTCCAGTCCAATTTGTTACAAATATACTTAACCCTACTACTCCCTAAAGACTTGATGAAAATATCAGCTAGTTGCTCACTGGTCCTAACATGACTAGTAGAAATAACTCCAGCCTGAAGCTTCTCACGGATAAAGTGACCATCAACTTCAATATGCTTGGTAGGCTCATGGAATACTGGATTTGAAGCAATATGGATTGCTGCCCGATTATCACACCACAGCTTCACTGGCACAGGATCTTCGAATCCAAATTCAATTAATAGCTGACGTATCCAAATTAATTCACAAGTAGCTTGAGCCATAGCTTTGTATTCTCATTTTGCACCGGATCTAGCCATAACACTTTGCTTATTACTCTTCCAAGATACTAGGTTTCCTTCCACAAAAGTGCAGTAACCCAATGTAGACCTTCTATCCAAAGGAGACCTAGCCCAATCAACATCTGAAAATGCTTCCACTCCTCTGTGACCATGATCACCGAAGAAAAGACCATGACTTTGGAGTTTTCTTCAAGTATATCAAAATTCTGACTACAACATCCCAATGAGAGGTACGAGGAGAAGACAAATTGACTCGCAACACTCACAGAAAATGAAATATTGGGTTGAGTGAAATAATTCAATTTTCCAACAAGCCTTCAATATCGTTTTTGATCATTCAATTGTTTGCCTTCTTTTGCTATTAATTTTGAGCCAACTTACATGGGTGTATCTAGGGGTTTCGCTCCTAGCAAAACTTGTCTCTCTAAGCAAATTCAAAACATACTTGTGTTGTGAGATATGGATATCTTTCCTTGCCTATGCCACTTCAATACCCAAAAAATATCTAAGTCGTCCCAAATCCTTTGTTTGAAATTGTTGTTGCAAATGTAATTTCAATTTATCAATCCCTGTAGAATCATCTCCAGTTATGACAATATCATTCACATAAACTACAAGAAATATCCAACCAACTCCTAAAACACAGTAAACATAGAATAATCTCCACTACATCTAAACAATCTAAGTTGGAGCACCACTTCTGTAAACCTCTCAAACCAAACTCTAGGAAATTGCTTCAAACCATATAAAGATTTCTTTAAATGACAAACATGACCAGACTCCCCCTGAATAACAAACTCAGGTGGTTGCTCCATATACACTTCTTCATTTAAATCACCAAGAAGAAAGACATTTTTAACATCAAGCTGAAAAAGAGGCCAACAAGCAGAAGCAACCAACGAATGTAAAAGACGAACAGAGGTTATCTTAGCCACTTGAGAGAAAGTATCATCATAATCAATCCCATAAACCTGTACATAACCTTTAGCAACTAATCTAGCCTTTAGACGAGCAAGAGAACCATCAGGATTAACTTTAATAGTAAACACCCATTTACATTCAATAGTAGTTTTTCCTTCAGGTAGAGGAACAAGATTCCAAGTCTTGTTTTGGTCAAGTGCCATTAGTTCCTCCTCCATAGCTGTCCTCTAGCCCTGACTAGATAATGCTTCAACAATAGTTTTAGGAGTAGGATGTTTATCAATAGTGTCTAGACTAGTTTAGAAAGAAGCAAACAAACCAGAATATGTGACAAACTGTGCAATAGGGTATTGGGTACAATTGCGAACCCCTTTGCAATGAGCAATAGGGATATCAAGATCAATATGTGATACGTTTATCTCAAACTTAGAAGATGGAGAAGACAAAATAGGTGGAGGTACATTTGCAGGGGGCTCCACATGCTGATGTTGATGATAATGTCTACTGTTTACATGCTGAATTGGTGGAGGGATTGGAGGAGAATCCGAAGTGGGTTTCTTAATGACATATGTAAAGGAATCATCATCCACTATAGGAGGCTCCATTGGTTCATTAAAATAAACAGTCAACTCAAAAAAGGAAATATCTGCAGTGGTGAAATACTTATGCAAAGAATGACAGTAACAATGATATCCCTTTTGTGTAGGAGAATATCCCACAAAAATGCATTTAAGAGACCGAAGGTCTAGTTTGGAAAGCCCTGAACAATGGTCACGAATATAGCAAACACAACCAAATATACGAGATAATAAATGAAACAAGGATTCCGAAGGAAAAAGAAGAGTGGTGTCGCACCCTTAGGAACAGAAGACGGCATGCGATTGATAAGATAGCATGCAGTCATGATAGCATTAGCCCAAAAAGATTTGTCTACCTTCATTTCAAATATTAATGATCGAGCTAGTAAGTGATGGTTCTTCTGTTCGGCAACACCATTTTGCTGTGGTGTATCCGAACAAGAAGATTGATGAAGGATGCCACGTTGGGTCATGAATTCAAAAAAAGGATTAGAAAAATATTCTTTGGCATTATCACTTCAAAGAATACAATAGGAGCTGAAAATTGAGTATGTACTTCGTCAACAAATGCACAAAATATAGAAAATAACTCAGAACGGCTTTTCATTAAATATAGCCAAGTGGCTCTTGAATAATCATCTACAAAAGTAACGAAGTACTTGAAACCCAACTTAGAAAGAGTAGGACAAGGACCCTCTCTATTAGAATGAACTAACATAATTGACTGAGAGGCTTGTTTATTGACCTCTTGGATGATAACTAATATGGTGCAATTTTCCAAATTGACATGACTCACACTCAAGATTAGATAAAGACTGAAACTGGGAATCTAACTTCTTTAAACTTTCCAAGGATGGGTGGCTCAAATGACAATGGATCTAATGTGGGGAAGCTACGGAACAAACAACACTTGTAGTATCATCAAGCAAGTATAACCCCCCTGACACATGTCCCTTACCAATCGCCTTCCTTGTCTTCAAGTCCTAAAAAACACAGAAATCGAGATAAAAAGTTACGGAACAATTATATGCTTTGGTAAGATGACTGACAGACATAAGGTTGAACGAAAAACTAGGGAGATACATGACTAAAGATAAAGATATGGAGGATGTTAGGGGAACTGTGCCTATCCTCTTCACTGTGGATAGAGAACTATCAGCTAATGTAACATTAAACATAAACTCATGAAAGTCAGAAAAGATACCTGACACTCTAGTCATATGATCGGTAGCACCTGAATCAGTAACCCAGGGGCGAGAGACAGAAGAAAGACACACTTTTGCATTACATGTTTGAACAAAAGTAGTTGTGGAGGAGGACTATGAAACCGGCTGGGAAATCTAGAGTTGATATACCTAGCAAATTCCTTCTTCGTCATTTTGATTAACTTTCCTCTCACAGCGGATTGTGAAGAGGTACTAGATTCTACAGCATTAGCTACATTAGTTGTAGCCTGTTGAGAGGGCCTTCCATGAAGTTTATAACAGAATCTTTGAATATGTTCAGGTAAACCACAGTAATAACAAGTTCGAACCAAACTGGTATTACCCCCTATGTCACTATAAGTGTTGCTAGCAGAGTATAGTTGGCCTCTAACAAAATTACGGCTGGCACCACCACTTCGACCACCACCACAACCTCGACTACCACCGCGATTTTTTTGAGCTGCCAAGACTGAGTTCTCACCTATAGAAAATGCATCCTTAGGTGGTTCACGTGAGACCCTTAGAACACAAGCAAATGTCTCAATGAGTGAGCTCACCCTATCTTCTCCAAGTATTTGGGAATGAACAGCATCATACTCTTGTCATAATCCTCCCAAAAAACTCAACAACCAATTGCTCCCGTTGCTCCTGCATTTCCTTAACATTAGAAGTAATGGGTAGTAAAAAATTAAACTCATACATTCGTTTAAAATTAGCAAAATATTGAGTAAGTAGCCGACCCTTTCTATCAGCCTTAGAAAATCCCTGACACTTCATATATCCTTGAAAAATTATTTTGTCCAGAATAAAGGACATTAAAGTAGTTGCACAACTTCTTCATAGTATTAATACGTGTAACCAAATCCGCAATTTGAGATTCCATAGAGTTCAACATTTGACCAAGAATTTTAGCATCCATAGTATCCAAATTTGTATCGGAAGCAGATTTTTTACCTGTTAAATGATTCTGTTACTCTCTCCCAGTCAACACTAACAACATGATTTTCCTCCATTGTTGGAAATTGGTGATACCTTCTAACTTCTTCTCTGTCAAACAATTAGAGGATGTAGACACAACCTTAGCTACTACATCTCTATTCTCCGCCATAATTCGATTTGTACTAATACAACTCAAGAACTTTCAACACAATAATCAAATTCAAATCCCTCCAACTAATTCAATTCAACAAACTACCATGATTTGTTTCAAACAGTCCAAATCTTCATAATACTTCAATCAACTCATCCTGTTTCATGAAGACAAATGCCAAAATCATAGATTATGCCCAACTAGAAACCACCTCATCCAACATCAATTTCGTGGCGAACAAAATCAGCATCTCTATCAAGCAAGTTGCTGCAATTTTTTATATTTTTATTTATTTATTTATTTTTAAACTGACAACAACGAACACATGAGTGAACCTTAGAGGACCACACCAATCAGATTAGCTTGCACGGAGGGGCGCGAGCTCAACCAGCATCAGATCTTGAATGGATGGACAAGACCGCATGACGCTGGACGACATTGGATCTAAGCCAACGAGGCCAGATCTAAGCTAGCTATGCTCGTCTGTATCAAATCTAGACTCGAGAGGGCTGGCCAACACCGGCTTGAGTTGAGTGATGCTTGTCAATGTGGCTTTGATATCATGTAGAAATTAATATAGGAGAAGAAAAGAGAGCAATGTAAAAATTGATAAAGAAGGAATGAGGAGAACGCGTAAACTAATTAGGGTTTTCCACGTCTCACACTTTTATTATTAAATAATACTTAATGACCATAATAATCCTATCAATGTTAATGACCATAATAACCCTCACACTGTAATAGCTTCAGCATGGGTTTTTCAAAGTGATGATACATATTTGATCAGCTCCTGCATATCAGAGTGCATTTTTTTTTAATGTGTCTCTAACTGAAATGGTTCGATCAGGTTCATCACATGGGTGAACTGCCCAGGTTTTCCGGTTGAACCAGGTCAATGCTGGTTTGGTCCTAGTATTGACTGTAGGCATTTTGAGAGCCATATCCTTAGCGGATCTTAGGCCAGTGTCCAGTTTAACCAGTTGAATGGCTGGTCCTGTTTGGTGCAGTCTGGTTGGTTTTTAAGGATTTCTTGTGACCAGACAAGTTCACAATATAAGCAATTTTCTTTTTGCATGATGCTAGTTGATGACATTCTCATTTGATGAATATTAATTGCTTTATTAGTTTCTTATTTTTCCTGAAGTTGTTGCAGAATGAGTAAGACTGTATCTAACTCTTAATCAAATATGTCAGACTATAAAATTTGTCCATTGATGGGTTGCTCTTTCTTGGTTGCCATTTAAGTGTTTCTTTATCAGTTCACATTTTTATTATCAATAGATTTACTCTAGGTAATTTTTTGTTGGCCAGTAAGTAGAATTAGGTACATAAAATAGAGATTTAAGAACTGAGTTTAATTGGGAATACTATAGCACTGCCTTATATAACAGTTTTGTCGAAGATGAAGCCAGTGGTGTCCTAGGTGCCAGCCGAGGTGAGTCATGTTTCTCTAGCTTCTCCCAATCTTAGGCAAGCCTTATGTGAGGTACTAGTTTGCTAAAGCATTACCTGAGTGAAGTTCTGCCTAGGTTAAGATAAGCTTTCAAGAAGTGGCTGACAGCATCATGTGTTGCCAGCCAGCTACAGCAGTTTCTTCTTTCCCATCAGAGTTATGGTGGCAAAAATCAGTGCACAAATGACAAAACCAGTGAAACCACCTTATTTAAACAAACGTTTTGAAAACCAGATGTTCAGAACCAGACTGGTTCAACCCGCTAGTGTATGGACCTTCCCTTCTCTTGGACCAAAAGCCAGTCAAGACCAGGTAGCCATTCTATTGGTCGATTTGTGTCAAATGATCTTGGCCTTTAAAAAATTAAAGAGGGGAGTTTATGGGTAAGGGATCTGAATCCAATTCGAATGTGGATGCAGCCTCAACCGAGCTATACCTGATGTTGTGTTGATATGGCAAACCAAATTTTTAAGAAATCCTTCTGACACCTTTTGATAGAGAAAAGTCATGTCTTGTGCTGGTAAAGCTCGAAATTGCAACCTCAGAGGACATATGTGCATTGTTCATATGGGCTGAGCTTTAAATAGCAACTGTTAAATCTTAAAGCAGTCTCTTTAAGTCAAACAGGCATGTACCAGCCATTGATCCAGTTTAACTTCTACTGTTTCATCCCAACTCTCTCTCTCTCTCTCTCTCTCTCTCTCTCTCTGTTAACTAATTGAAAGTCATTGTTGCAGCACAAGCATGTTTGCATGATGTGTCTGGCCTTTGTTTTGAACCCCAAGCAACATGATTGTGCTATCATAAAAATATATTTTTGTTCATTTAGTCTTAAAGCATCACATTACAAATAGAAAGCAGAGAGAACAACACTAAAGAATATTCCGAGTCATTTAAAGAACTTAATATTTGTTTGTCAATGGATTAGTCTTACAATTTTATTAGCACCTCCCTTTACCTAGGTGAGCACCTAACTTGGCACATAGTATGTTAGACATTAGGGGGTTCTGGTGCTTTATAAGTGCAGTGCACTGGTACCAACACTAAAGCATAGATCTGGTCTGTTCGATGCAATCTGCACTTTGATCACTGAATTTAATCATACCATTTGTTAAACAATATAGTTGAAAACTGAAAAACACTGAATTCTTATCATCCACAGGATAATAAAAGTTATGGGATTATGTTAGCCTACCAATTTATTTACTAGAGTTTGGGACAACATGGGAAGTGTCAATCAATTGGCATATGGAGGAACCCTGTTTTCTTCTCTGGCAGTCACAAAGCAATTATCAGCCTTTAGATTATCCAAATCAATAAGGATCCACTTGCTTATACTTTTGTGACCACATAAATTGCAGAAGCTAATGTTTTCTTATCATCAAAGATTAATCATTAAAGAGCTTATATAAATTACCTGGCCCTTTTAATGACTTGAATTTATCTGTTGAATAGTATCAAACATTCAAAGTTCTTCTCTTTATGTGTTCCATATCAACGGAAACTTGAGCACAACACTCCTCAATTGATAGGGTTCTGAAGCTTGCTTTGCTGCCAAAACTGACAGTCACAAGCCTCCACCTTCATACCTCAATTTCTAAATACAGATGTCCTTACTACCCCATACTGATCTTGATAATTTGAGGCATTAATTCAACAACGTGAACATATACAACATTTCAAATTCTTCCATGCTACCATCAACAAGGAAGGATTTGAATGGGCTAGTCAACCACTAGAAATTCTTTCAAACTAAGATTGGAGAAGAAGCAGGAAAATTTTGGTAAATATGGTTCAGCTAATTTGTGATACCTCATAATATAGAGGCTATGGAGGGAAGCCTTGATCATTCTATGCATTTGAATTCTATGCATTAGTCTCCTTTGATGTAGTTATATATCTTATATTTTTGTTGATCTCCCTTGATGTCCAAGCATGCATAAACTGCAATGAATGGTCAGCGGATGATGATGAAGGCCATCCCCTTACTTGTCTGCTTGTTGACCTGATTAAGGGCTCTTCCTTACTCAATGATTTTCCTGACTTGTGCTTGATGTCTTGAGTATGCATATATCTAAACACACCTTAGTGGGATAAAGCTTGATTGCTGCTGCTGTTGTCTAAAGTGGAAGCCCAACAACCTGCAGTTTAGTTGCTCCTATTTATTCCCTGTGGGGGCCCATTCTTGTGCCTATGAATTCAGTTCCAGTATTATATGAAAATCATTCTGGTGGGCTTATAAAAACTATAGCACTCGAGATGTCTTTCTATGATGTTGTGCAAGTAATTGTGAACTCAAGCTGCTCACCATATGATTTGTCATTGTTCTTGCACAATTTACTTGTGGAATCATTTTCTTGCTCTTCGCAATTCATATCATGTCTTGAGGCCAATTACCGAGTCAGCTCTCTTTCTGGATATTTTTCAGGTCTTGCTAATCTTTCCACAGCTTGTCAATCTTCCAACTGATAAATTGCAAGCTGCACTTCTTCGTATATTAACGGTATCATTCTAGTGATGTCTCGCTCTGCATCTATTTATTTTTTCTGTTTTTGTGGGCAGTGATATCTGTCTGTATTCAAGCATGACTAGTTGAATAGCAGAATGTAGCAGCAAGTGGCCTCTGTGAAGCTGTATTCTTGTGGACCAATACTATATTCACCGTGAATGGACCCTGCATATGCAATGCAGTTAACATTATCTTTTGGCGCAGTGATAGCAAATTTCACTAATGCTAATCCCCAATGTGTGAACAGACTATGTCTCCCCTGTTGAGAATAAGCTTAGTAGAAGATTGTAAGTTTCACAACCTCGAAAGGAAAATGGACTTCCCCCTCTTGCACCTTTTTCCCTTATGATTGTTGTTTGTTCACTTTTCTCAAATTTCAAGACTTGTACCCAAAATAACTAGGTGAGAACTTCAAAGTAAAATGATTGCTTAACTTGATTGAATCAATTTCAATCAAGTAGAGGCAGTGGGCCTGTGTGATGACAGTTTGTGGAACCCAAGAATGTTCATGTAGATACTACCTGCACTCACCAAGGAATGAAGTCGTTACAGTTGCACTCTTACTCCCAGAGTGTCGATAGCCTCATCACTGCATGCTTCTTAGAGTGTATGGTGACTTATCTATTTCATTTGTCATTAAACTATCTTTTGGTAGTGCTCTTCATGATAATTGTCGAAGAAGGTGAATATTAAGGTGTCCATCCAAGATTGTTGGTATTTCCTTGGTTGATATGAGCTGGACTTTTGACACTATTTTGATTTTGCCATCATGTTGTAAGGAGTGATCTGATTATTTTATATTCTTCAGCAAACTGTATTGAGCAACTTATTTTTTAGTGCTATTTTTTCCTGCAGATATTTAAAGAATCTTCCACATGTTTTGAGTTATGGTTCTTTTCCATGACTTTATTTCAGTGCTGAGTTAATAATGATTATGTGGTTTTGAGTTTATGAACCAACTGGCATGATATGTGCTCAGAATGATATGATAACAATTCAGGAAGGTTCAGAATTCTTTAGCCAAACAGATGAGAAGGGCATTATTACTCTATTGATTTGTGATACATCATGCCTGGCAACTTAGGGGTGATCAGTACGTAAGTGGTCTCTGTACCAAGTCAGCTGCTTATAGGTTGTCAGACCCCTAAAACCAGCCTAGAATTGAGCCAGCCAGAAGTTCCAGTTCGGTTCTCGGTCTGGAGCCAGGGCTTTTTTTTTGTTATTTTTCTCCTTTTCAAATTTCTAGTTAACAATCTGTTCTATACATTGCAAAAACATATAAAATTATAAGTGATGAATTGCAGAGGAGAGAGAGGGAGGCACGAGACTTGACACCGGAGTGAAATTACCGAGAACCGAATCAGGCCAGTTCCGGCCAGTTCCCAGCCCATGGCATGGAAAATCTCAAGTCTATATGGACCACTATTCAATATTTCAAAATCTATTGAACTGGCAGCTATCATAAACATGTCGCAATAGTAATTTAACATTGGCTTAATGTCACTTGCTGATGTTTGGTCTAGGAAGTAAGTGCCCCTCATTTTAGGGCGTGCTTGTTTCAGCTTTACGGGGATCAAAAACTATGTTCTGCCTTTCCAGCCAAAACAGGAAAAATAATCTCTTTGAACTATAATTTATAAATTCTACCTGACTTTAGGGTACTGTCAAGGTCAATAATTGTATTTCTCTTTGTTCTATGATCTACTGGATTTCACTTTTCAAGTCAGCTGGTTCAATGGTTGTCAAAAAATGATAGAAGCCTGGGAAGTATATCATTGGTATTTAATGTCAAACAAAGCCTGTGTTGTATCAAGAATTGATATACCATTTTCATGGTGGAAGTTGCCTCTGGTAGAGTTCATTGGGATATTATTTTGCAGGGATCATCTCATACAGGTCCTCTAATAAGTCCTCCGGAAATCTTGATTGCTATCCATGGGATTGACCCTGACAGGGATGGGATTCCCTTGAAGAAGGTTATCACTCTCTTCTTTCTTTCCTTTTATTTGTCAAGCATACTCTTGATATTTCTGTCTGCCTACTAGAGAGTTTTATCTTGTGAGCAGATCATCGATGCGTGCAATGCTTGCTTTGAGCAACGGCAGATATTTACGCAACAAGTGATCGCAAAGGTCTTGAATCAACTGGTATGTACCATGTGGATTGATTACAAATCTGTACATTCCAATAAATTAATAATGAACTAATGGAAATAATATTTCTTGAGCCTACAGGTTGAACAGATTCCTCTTCCTTTGTTGTTCATGCGTACAGTGTTACAAGCAATAGGTGCCTTTCCTGCATTGGTAAGAACATTAAGAATCCAACTGCCCGCTTAGGTTAGAAAAATTAGTTCCATCTCTGTCCAAATGAGTGGTTGAATAGGCAACCTTTCTTTTATAGTTTGGCTGCTCTTCTTTGTGGCTGACCAATGCTGGACTGATGTTTTGCATATAGACTGCTGTTCTTTCTATTTTATGATATTGAGGCAAGTTGGGAATTGTTTTTGTTACAAAACTGATTAGAGAACCCGCAGCGAATAGTAAGAGAGAGAGAAGAAGAGAGAAGAAATAGAGAAGAAGAGAAGGAGAACGTAAAAGAAAGAAAGAGGGGCTGTAGATTTTCTGTAGTCACAGAAACCCTACACCCATTGTATTTATATTGAATATAAATTGTATATAACAATAATATCCTTATGTAAGTAAAAAAGGAAATAAAACTCTGATAATAAAGGAAACTTAATAAAGTAACTTAACACTCCCCCTCAAGCTGGAGCATATAGGTCACCCATGCCCAGCTTGGAGCAACCAGCAACAAAAGCAGGACGGAATAATGCTTTGGTAAACATATCAGCAAATTGATCTCTAGAAGCAACATAAGGAGTAGCAACCAACTTCTGCTTCACAGTATCACGAACAAAGTGACAGTCAACTTCTATATGCTTAGTTCGCTCTTGAAAAACAGGATTCCCAGCAATATAAATAGCTGCTTGATTATCACACATCATGTCAATGGGTTGATTAATAGAAAATCCAAGCTCCTGGAGAAGAGATTTCAACCACAACAATTCAGCCACAGTATGTGCCATAGCACGATATTCAGCCTCTGCACTAGACCGGGCAATGGTAGTCTGTTTCTTGCTTAACCAAGTAACCAAATTACCACCAATAAAACTGTGACTGATGCGGAGTTTCACTAAGTTAACTATGATGAAGTCACTATTTCTCTTTTTTTTTCCCTATGCGTTGTTATAGGATCGTTGTGGATCTTCAGTAAATTAGTTCATATAGAGACTCATAAATTATACTCAGCCACTCCAGTGCATATCTTTTCCTGGCCGATAATTTTAGTGGCGTCTTCTTTGCAGTAAACAGCATAAATTATGGGTTCAATTTGGAATTCATGGATAAGAAATAAAATCCTTTTGACATGCCATAAGTCTGCAATTGCATGTATATATTGTTATAGACTTACCAAGACCTGTTCTATCCTAATTTTCTTCTGTATTGCGCTAAGGATGTGGTGGACTTTGTGTGGTAACAATAGATTTCTTTGCTGTCTCTGACATGTTCATTGTCCAGCTTTATGTGATACTGTTCATTCTTGTGTGTCAAGTCGCACTGTTCTCCTATAACTTAAAACTTTTATAGGAAATAGTTATGCACTAACTTCGATATGGAACCAGAGCAGCAAGTATGGAGTTCATATACTCACACTTCCTCTTTTTGAGGGATTGCCTATTTCTTTTTGTTACGTGACTGGCTTTGACAGTTACTTATGTCACACGAATCGAGCCTATAGGTTTTAGACTCTCTCATTTCGCTAGCTTTCACAAGGGGCAGTGTGAAGAGATACTATGTAAACCTTGTCATGCTCTTAACAAATTCATATTTTAGATGGTGATTGCACATTGATTTCAAGGTTTAGACATGGTTAGAAGATGTTGGAATGTATTGGAAAAATCTTCTATAATTTCTCCCTGATTATATTACGTGATTATATTACGTGATATTATGTGATTTGATTTGATTTTGTTAGCTGTAAATTAGCTATTGATAGAGATTAGAGGCTAATTAGGATCTTTACCTAAATAGGTTTCTTACCTAATTTAGGTTCTCTGTTCATGTATTTATACACATTGTAATCACTCTATGAAAAATAAGAAGACAGATTCTTTTCTTCAGAAGATGCTGTCTTATTTTAACTACATAAGAATTTAGATGCACACATAATAGATCTTATCTTGAGAGACAAATACCTGTGTATTGTCGTATGTCATCTTATTGCATTTTCTGTAAGGGATGCTTGCGCTTTTCAAATAAGAAACTGTTTTAACTCCCACAGAAAATGGTTAGGCTGTTTGTTGTTTTACAGCACTCATCACTTGCCAGCACAGCAGCAGTTCTACTCGTTCTGTTTATTGATGTTATGCACCTTTATATGCTATCTGTTGTCTTGGCTGACTCTGTTTTACGTATGAAATGTCTCAGGTGGATTTTGTAATGGAGATTCTTTCCCGCCTCGTGAACAAGCAGGTGGTCTGGGGATACGTGCATTTATGCATTGGTACTTTTGCTGTTTGCAACTAGTGAGGGTTTATTCTTTTAGCTGATTTATGTGCTCTTGCAGATATGGAAATATCCTAAACTGTGGGTGGGATTTTTGAAGTGCGCTGCCTCAACGAAGCCCCAGTCATTTACTGTGCTACTACAGGTCTGTCTGCTAACTTTTGTTCAATCTTTTCTCCTTTACTTGATAGCTGATGGTGACTTCACTACAAACTCATTTCTTATCTGGTTTGCTCTCCGACTCTGTTATATAGCTGCCTCCTGCACAGTTAGAGAATGCCTTGAATAGGATGCCTGCGCTCAAGGAACCCTTGGTAGCTCATGCCTCCCAGCCCAACATACGCTCCTCTCTTCCTAGGTTCCTCCTGAGCCCCTTCACTCTCTCTCCCTTCACTTTTCTCCAGAGATAAGAGGAGAAAAAGAGGGACTGAAGCTTCCTTATATTTCAAGATTGTTATGTTTTTAAATCCTGAATTCATCTGGTGTTTATCTTCAGGTCTCTTCTAGTTGTTTTGGGAATTGCTCCAGATTTGCAAACTCCAGGTCATGCGCAGACAAGTCAAGCTCAGACAGGGGATGCTGGTACTTCAGATAAGGAAGTTGTAAATGAGAAGGATTCATCAAATGCTAGCTAACTTCGATTGCTTCTGTGTACATTTCTGTTTGCTTGTTAGCCTGATAACATAGTCGTTCTCACACAATTTCAATAGATTATAGGATAATTTCTTTTCTTTTCTCTTCTTTTTTCTCCTTTCTTAGGTTCTAACTAACTGTGATCTTTGTCAGCTATGAGATTGCAATTGGCTAAACTCGATTGCCAGTACCTTTTCATACTCTATAACAGAAGTCAAGGGAGGCTCCCAAGAATTTTTTTGTGTCATACTCTTGACACTTACATTTTGCATCATTGTATCAAAAATCAGTTTGAACAGTAAGGTACTATCATTCATATGAGTATGCATTCTGTATCCTAAGAATTTCGTACGTTTTACATTTGGTGCAATAACGAAAAGTCTCAACATTTGGGCTGAGTCTTGATGGAACTAGAATGCCCAGCTCACTGCTTGACCTAGAAAGGGCAGTTTGTGTTCGTGCAATGCACATTTTGGTTAGCCAGATATCATCGTCTTCTTTTGGCAATACACATTGCCAGCATATAGCAGGAAATTGGTGCGGAATAATTGTTCCGGTCAGTGCACATAGCGGGGTCATCTTGATGGCGGGTGAGCAGTTCATGGGACCGGGGCATTGTTCATCTGGAAGTATACTTTTATTCTGCATGGAGCTTCATTGAGCAGAAAGGGAAGGCCTTACGTGGTCAAGACAAGGAAGGTATTCATCTTAAAAGCTTTCCCCATTTTTCTTTCATTGGCCTATGACTTGGGAGACGGTTGGAAATCTATCTCTTTACCCTCGAGGGAGACTTATGTTTATTCCATTGGCTTCTTGTTATGATGTCAACTTTGTATTTTATCGTTCTCACAGAACGGGAGATCTTTTGTAGATTCCGGACGATGTTTAAGGTGGTTTTCGATGTGAATGTGTTGGGGAATATTTGATGCTATTGATCGGCTTATTGCTGTACGACTCTTGAAAAAACATGCTAGTTTCGTGCGATCTTGAAGAAAATCGTAGGCAATTCTACATTTCAATATTGAATATTTTGATGGATTTTAAGTGTTACGTATCGAGTAAAAGTCATATCGTGGGCGTGCCAAAAATTTTATAGGCAGTTTTAATAGATAGAACTAAAAGCTCCATCTGAATGAAACGGACATTTCCTATTATTGTCTTTTGAATTGGGTTCTGTTTGAATTAGGTTCTGTTTGTTAAGCGGAAAATATCTTTAGGGAAAATATTTTTTTTCATCTTTTGGTGTTTTGGGTTGCTTAGAAAAATGCAGGGGAATGATTTCACGAAATTTAATTTCCTAATTGATGGAAAATCTAGTTAAAATTCAGAAAAATGATTATTTTTAAAAAATCGGAAATCATTTTTTAAAATATGACTAAATGTCGGTACTTGGACTAAAAATTCTGTGCTTGGGCATAGGAACTGCAACACTCATTCTCAAGCCCTTGGCAGCAAGCTGGGGTTTAGAGGTCGAGGCTGAGACCACTAGGCTCCATTGAGGCCAAGCTGGTACCTAAAGAGACATGCCCACTCGTCCGTGAGGTTGTGCTCGAGAGAACAAAGCACATGGTTGGGTCCCTAATGCTCAGGCGAGACCTGCCCCCAGGTCCATGAGGTTGTGCTCAAGAGAATAAGGTACATGGTTGGGTCCCTAATGCTCAGGCTCGAGTCAGTAACAGTCGAGTCTAGGAACTTGATACCTTCGTTTGTCTTGTTGGCGCCCTGGCTCAAGTCCACAGGAATTGGGCATGAGACCTCCGTGCTTGTGCGCGAGTCCTCAATGCCCGAGATTGGGTCCTAGGCGCATTGACCCGAGTTCATCAAGACCACTCTCAGAATCTTGGTGCCCACGCTTTGGCCCATTGATGTTGGGCTTAGGATCACATGCCTATGCCCATGCCCTCACCTAGTGCCCAAGCCAAGGTCCATTGAGGTTGGGCTCAGGGCGCAGTGCTTGTGCTTGGGGATATGGCAGCCATGCTTGGGTCTCTAGCAGCCACGTTTCAGGGTCTTGAGACCCTTGGCACCTTGGATCGTGCCCTTGGCATTTGCATCAATTCTATCATGGTTGGGCTCGGCCCTTCCAAGCCAAGCCCAAGGTCTTGGCACTTGAGACCAGGTCCTCTACACTCAAGCTTGGGTCTATACAGATCAAGGACCCCGTCACTCGTGAATGGGTTGGTCAAGGCTAGACTCGAGGGTCTTGAGTCCAACTCCTGCGCCCACCTCTAATGAGGTCAGGCTCGAGACCATGGCACTTCGTTCGTCAAGGTTGGGATTGAGACCTTAGCACCCAAGCTTGGGTCCATCGAGGCCAAGCTTTGAACCTTATGCCCATGGCTATAGGTCCTTAGCATTTGAGGAGGCCGAACTTGGAATCCCACTATTCGTGCCCAAACCTACTCTCCAGGGAACTAGGCCCATACTCAATGGACATGGGCCAAGCACTAGGGACTTGCAAGCTTAAGGAACCCAATTCGGGGCGTTAGAGACCTACCCCGCTACCTCGATGGACCTCAGCTTGGGTGTCAAGGGTCGAGTCCTATGCACCAAGGTCTTGAGTTAAGCCTCGAGGGACCTAGGCCAGGGGATCAAGACCTGGTCCTAAGTGCAGGCATCAACATCGAGGTCCTTGGCCCAGCCTTGATGGACCTTGGCCCCAGGGTTGGGGACACGGACACCAACATCGAGATCTTGAGCCTACCCTTAGGCACGAGTGTTGGGACCCAGGTTTGGGTGTGGGTGTCGAGTTCCGAGCCCAATATAGATGGCTTGGGCTCAGCCACTAGGTTTTAGGCCCAATCTTGATGAACTTGGGCTTGGGCACATAGTCCCGAGCATAGACGCTAGGGTCCTTGCCATGAGCACCAACTTCTTGGGCTTGACTTTTGTGTACTCAAGATTAGTGCCCCTGCTTGTGCCTAGGTGTCGAGTATCCGAGCTAAGGACTAATGCATGGTTTTTTGGTTGCTCATGCACAAGTTAACAGTGTCCGAATAATGTGTATTTATTTTTAAAAAATCAAATTAGATTTTATTTATCAAATGACAAAAAATATTATTTACGTTCATTTTCAATATTCAATCAAATATTGGAAAATGTTATCATTTTTTTGAAATATGACTTGTTAATAAATATTTTCTAAAATTGAGAAATATTTTTTGCGAAACAAATAAAGCCTAAATTTTCGTTGGATATGGGTTTCCAAGTAACGGATAGAACATAGAGGCACCTTTGGAGTTCAACTCATTGTGGTTCGCTCCGTGTCTCTTCGCTAAAGATATTTCACAAGCAGCTAAAAGTTGCTTCGAAAGTCCAAAATCTTATAGATGCAATGAAGTCTATGAAATTTTTAGTTGGCATAATTAAATATAGATCTTTGCAAAAAATAAAGCAATTTTGAACTCATACTTGTGAAATCTTGTGTACTCGTCAATTATGGTGGCAAGTCTTGAACTTATGGTGTAAAAGTTGCGACAAGTCCTAAAATATGTCAAGTATAACACATTTATCTCAAACTTGTTTTGACACAAATATTTATTTCAAATTTGTATCTAATCACATTTATCCTGAACTTTTTTTTGTAATACAAAAACTTAGACTTGCATCCATGTAACACATTTAACTCAATTTTTTTCTTCAACAAAAATCTCAAATTTAGACTTGCACTATACATTTACCCTTAATTAATATTTTTTTATTCTCTTTCTTTTTTGTTCCTGCTTCCTTTGTCTTCACTGCAGCTGTCGTCATGGCCATTTCCATCGCCACTGTCCTCAACCATGCCAAACCGAAGAAGAAAACGCAGGAGGAAGTTCAAAAAGCAAACGAAAAAAAAAGTACAGTGAGTTGATACATTTTTGTCACTTGAGTATCGTTTGCTTTCCGTCGTCCATATAAGCGGCCACGTTAAATTTATAGTTGCATTTATTAACGGAATTTTGATGGATAGTAAATGTGCCATACGAGTACAAGTTCGGAATAAATATATCACATGAAAATAAGTTTGGAGCTTTTGGGTGTTATAGAAAATTTTATTGGAATAAATGTGTTACATAGGTACAAATTTGGGATTTATAGTGTTATAAAAAAATTTAAAACAAATGTATTACAGTTGGTATAGTTAAAAAAAATTTTATGGCTTCTTTCCCAAAATTATTTTGAAAAGTGCACTCTGTTGAGTCTACGTAGGCATGCACCGTAGTCTGAAGTATTAATCAAAAGGACTTTATTACAAAAGTTTAAAATTTGATTGCATCAATTGTAAGGGATAGTTCTCAATTATATTTTGCATAGAATGCTTACAATTCCGATGCATTTTCCAAATGAGAACAAAATTTTTGGTTTTCCTTTTCTCTCGGGAAATTGATTGAGTCAGATCTGATGCTTTATTTTTCTTAGCTTTTCTTTTTTGCCTGTCGATAATTGACTTTCTCGAATTCAAAGTTAGCACAAAATTGAATGAGATTGTTAATATATCCCATATAATTGATCAATAGAGTTTTAATTGGCTTCATATTCATATAATGATTGTCCTTTTATTAACTTAAGCTTTTGAGTTGGATTTTCAAATATGTTATTAAAGTAAGGTTTTATCTCCATGTGAAGCGCTCTGTTCTTCCATTCACATGCTGTTCTTAGAAGAAGCAGTTATGGGGTCGTGAACTTCTTTTCTCGGGGAAGTAATGACCATTAATGCATCATAATTAATAGAGATGACATCCCTTATTTTCTTTGTCCAGATTTATGTACCAAAACTGATAACATTCGAGGAACACAGCTTACAACTTTCATTGTGCTGTGCTCTCGGCTTGATTTGCATGTAAAATTGGGCATTAGTATCAATTTACCATTAGAATGGCAAAATAATTACCCTTAGAAAATACTGTTCGCCAATAAGCTTAAGAACCATATTACCTTAACACTGCGTTTGGTCACTTGGATATCTAGCTATGATAGAACTAGATATGAAATTTATGGATTTTGTTATATCCATTTCTTATATCCAACTTTATCGTATCTTATGCAAAAATTAAACACAGAATAAAATATAATCCTAACTTGAATTTTATTCTAACGACCAATCATAGCCTAACTGCCTAGTCCTAAAAGAATTACAGATGGTGCTCTTCATACGAGAGCACGCTTAGAAGAATAGAAATGGAAGGGTGGTGTGTGTCCTCCTTGTCTCTGCCGGTTGAGTTATAGTTGTCTCCCGGGATAAATGTGAAAAAAAAAATCTCAAATTTGTTGTGCGGAGACTAAAAAAAAAAGACTAATTCAATTCTAAATATTTTAATCATACCAATTTAGTCCTAAACCTCTTATTGAATATTTGGAAAGACTAAACTGACAAATCCTTAAATAGTTCAGGATTAAATTGTCACAATTGAAATATTGAGGACTAAATTAATAAAAATCATTCTAAAGTCAAGGATTAAATTGGCAAAAGTAAATTGTTTATGATTGAATTGGCCTTTGTATGTTTAGGATTTTTTGAATAATTTTTCAGGATTTTTTGAATAATTTTTCAGTTGGCTCTCTTGCTCAAGGTTTGCTCACCGTGGCTGAGTCGTAGTACTTCGACTATTCCCAGTCAACGGACTTCTGTTAAATGCGTTTTTTAAGGAGCTTGTCATTACCGTACAAGCATCTTATTCTCTTCATCAAAAGGGGTCATGTAGTGATAGTTCACCGGTCTGTGGTGGATCATCGCCGAGGTGAGTTGATGATAGCGGGCGACAGCCATGGAGAGCGGGCGATGGCCATAGACGTACGGTTGGTGCTGAAGCGGGCAAGCAATTTTCTATATGGGAAAAGATGGTAGCTTCCAATTACTCCAAATCGGACGTTTTCATTGTCTAAATCTCAACCCTTAGGCGCTCATTTGGTGATGTGGCATCCTCGACCCCAAACTGCAGGATCCTAAGTGAGGATGTTCAAATCAATTGAGTTCTAGGAAGGTTTCCTCTCAAAGCCGGTTTGAACAAGAAAAGGATGCAATGTTACTGCGTGCCTTGAAGGTGAAGTCCTTCAATGTTTTGCGTTGTCAGCTAAGGAAACCCCAAATTCAAAGATCGGTCACAAGGGGATCTGAACAACTGGGCATCATGCGACAAGAACACAAAGCAAGAAAACTCCATAACTTCAACAGACTGGTCTAATCCTGAACTGCACAGTTTCTATAATTCCAGCATTCTGGTTGCTCCAAGACTGACCAAACTAATTACTTCTGAATCAAAGGCCATTCTTAAGACCACCTCTTTCAATGATGGTCAGATTGGAAACTACACTTCTGATTAATTACACAGAAACGAATGCCGCCCTCCATCAGTCCATCAACCCTGCTCCCTTGAGTCCTCTGCTGATGCATCAATTGCCTTCACAACTCCTAATAATCTTGACATTGCAGTGACCCCTTTCACACTATTATTAATGTACAAGACGGATGATGAGGGAACTACGAATCACCAGCTCGTGTAGCACAAAGATGAATCAGAGTCTCCACTCCTAAGATAATTTCTTGTGGTCTGAATCAAAAGCCATTACCACTGGCAGGAATACCGTGCATTTGAAACCATTCGGGCATGTGGAATCTCTCATACAAGACTGGCCGTACATCTCTTTGCAGAGAAAGGTGCTTGAGTAGAGGAAGGAGAACCTCCAAAAGCTTTATATAAAACTAATGTCAGGAAGATGTAATAAAACTATGGAGACTGTAAAAAATTTTCCATACTGGAAGGATTTAAAGTACCTGATCATCATATGGCTGTCCGGCCGAGAACGGGACACACGGTATCCCATTCAACGGTTGCAGCAGAAAGCTAAAAGGGTTGTTGTCCACAATAACTATCCGACACAAATCTTTTGATAAAGAAGATAGATCCTTCACATGTTCCCTATATTCCCTGTGATTCAAGCATAGTGCAAATCTTGTTAATGAATCTAGTCAAAGTCCACGAAGCTAGTAGCCAAGACCAGGGGCCCACAGGAAAGGTAAGAATCTGAACTTCTGGTTGATGAGCACACGAATTAGAAATATGAAATATATACAAATCGAAGCAAAAGGTCCAGGGCTAATTTGCTAAATGTATCCCTCCCCTGAAAAGAATGGAACATCTAAAATAACATTCACGTCACCTATATTGGAATCAGCACATCACAATCCACGTTTTCCACTTCAAGGAAGTAAGCAGATTCATCACCAAAAAACCAGGTCTTTTTCTTAAATCAAACCATACCATTTTAGGTTTAAGAACTACAGTAGTAAGATCCTCCACATGCTTAACTGATATATTTCTAATCAGTAGGAAAAAAATGGAAGTACAGGAAAGTGTCTTGTATTGCCAAATGTCTTACAAAAGAGATGTCATCCTTGAACATGGTTATTTTGTATTTCAACAAAGGTACCGATGTTTTCAAAAGTGGACCAACATGAAGGTTGGTCACACCCGCAGTTCGTGATGTAACTGATTCGATGCATTGAACTGCCAGTTAAATGTATCGCGTTAACATAATTAGCGTGATACGATCTATACAAATAGTAAAGCAATAGTGAAAAAGCATGCCCAGCCATAAGAGCCGAAATTCCCACATTTGCATCTTGGAAATTAGGTTCAAATCCTGCACACCTCCTATTGTGTAAGCAGCTGTATAAACTATAAAGGCTTCACTGGTATTAAAGAATTATCCCACATCATATGAATACAGGGTTTCCATGAGCCTTATATACATGTAGTCTCAATTGACTTAATGGCTTAACCTTTTGGGTTAGAATTTCTAATGGTCAGTAACAATTAACATGGTGTCAACAGTGAACAAAGAGAACCTTAGCCAAAGTGGGAGAGTCTCATGTACTGCTACAGGAGGGAAGGGGTCTGATTCTCTTTCCTTTCCCATTCCACAAAAACCAAAATGCAGGTCAAAATGTGTTGATCAGTCCCCCTTTATACTGTTGTTCTGGGTCATAACCAGTTTTTATCCTTTTTTTTTACAGGAACAGGCCGAAGATGAAGCAGAAGCAGACTTAAGGTTATTACCCAATCCAACCAGGCAAAGCTGCCACTGTCTGCTTCAAAAACATTGACTATACAGATTACTATTATCAGCGGCAATACATTATTATGCAAGTTATCCTCTGAAAAAGTGGTCACTTCTCGAATTATCATATCATTACCAGTTGATAGATATCTCAAGTCAATTTGAGCAACACAGTTACTACAAAGCTTAAGACTGGCACCAACTCTCTTAACGCATTTAAAGATTTCTCATTTTAATTGTATTTGCACAAGATCTTACACATTCAAATAATTCTTTATTGACCATCCTTTTCCATGAATGTAGTCAAGATTCCAATGGTTTTTCAAATGAAGAACATCTATGCAACCTCTTCCTCCTTTATAGATACAAGAGCAATCTTATTTTTGGAGTAAAGATAGTTGTAGTCATAGAGAAGATATATGACGAAAACCACGTACTTCTCTCATCCCAGATTAGCTGTTCATATGTCACGAAAACAATGTTAAGACCTTTACCTCAACTTTTGTTATTCACCACTATTCCAGTTGAAAGGTCATCTCACAACACAACCTCAAGCTACCGAATCTATCCATCAGTCAGTGAATTAAAACTGCTCCAACCTCATTCATCATGCTTGCAGATCTACCCAGTAACATAAGCCGACTAGATCCACTACCCTAATGGGACTGTTGGGGTTGAAGCAACAGCAAAAGTTCTGTGAGTAGCAACATTATATCATTGCCTTAATGCATCCCAAATTGATTCATAAGATCAAGTAATTGGGAGGCACACCATTGCTGTAAGAGACTGAAGTGAATAATCTCTCACTGTGGATGAGGAGAGAACTTGGATAAAGAGAAAAAGTTTTCGAGTGAAAGAGAGTATGTTTTCCAACTGATCCTGATCACTTACCCCACTCAGAACCAAAACTAGTTTAGGTTTCTGACAATAGAACTAACAAATTTTAAGTAACTTGCACCAACTCCACTAGCTTTCAATTGAGATCTATGATCCGCAGGCAAACATAATATGCAACAGCAAACAGCTATAGTGTTTACTAGCCACAACCCAACATAGCCTTGAAAAACCCAATATCTTATATATTTCAAGAGAAAAATCCAGACTTTCATGCTAGATGAACTGCTCTTCCAAGTTGGAAAGTAATATGCTCTAAGCTAACAACAAATCAAAACTTCGACAGCATCTTATGATTAAGACCTCAAATCCAATTTAAGACTGAAATATACAAAGACGGAGAGACATTGCAATTTGGGCATAGTTCGTCCACAAATCCTTTACCTTTTGCAACTTTCACTTGTCCATAGTTTTACAACTTGTACATC
This sequence comes from Eucalyptus brandiana, assembly GCA_014182725.1. Lineage (NCBI taxonomy): Eukaryota > Viridiplantae > Streptophyta > Magnoliopsida > Myrtales > Myrtaceae > Eucalyptus > Eucalyptus brandiana. The sequence continues at coordinate 15,627,425 of CM024668.1, forward strand.
AGATTGGAGGAAAAAGAGAGGATGAGGTTAGTCCTAAGCTGGAACTGATCTCCTATCCTTGAATGTCTAATTTCAAGTAATTCCTTTGAATGAAATCAACAATCAGCACAAATCACTTAAAACGGTGCTCACATTATCCTAAGTGCAAATAACAGGATACACAGAATTATGCTTACGTGCTGACAGTCGAAGGGCGATAAAGACGTTCTCCAATCAGGTTGTCTTTATCAATTCTGTCCACAAGCGGTCTTGCATAATCTGTAGGAAGCCCAAGTAGTTAAGCTAAAGGACAAATTCATGGAAAGATGACAAACAATATGAAATTGATAAAAATAAAAATGGCAATACCTTCAAGACCCGCGGTAAACAAAATAAGGTTCGCAAATTCACCAACCCTTTTCAAGAACTCATGCAAACCAGGGCGTTCAAACACCGTTACGTAGTTCACTTTTGGTTTCCCATCACATTCCTTTAATAAGCAAGCACAACATTAATGACATGCTCAAAAGATTCCCATCACGATCCTTTAAAAAGCATGTACCACATTAAATACACGCTCAAAAAATTAGACCATGAGAGAGAGAGAGAGAGACACCTTATCCGAAGAAACGCATTCCAACTCAAACCACTTCAATCCAGCTTCTATTGCTTGGGAACGGATAACCTCCGGCAAGCTAGACGTTTCATATGCACACACTAGAGTCTCATCTAAGTCGAGAACAATCTGCATGTGGATGAAGGCATATTTAACCAATCAACCTTTATGAAATAACCAATTTACATTTAATCAAGTGCATATGTGTTTAAACCGTACACCAAACTGGAAATTAGCAAGAAACGCAGTACATCTCTCCTGACATCTCCCGACATCATCTCTTCCAAAGTGAAACTTTCGACTATGGAGAGTTCAATCCGAATGATCAATACTTACATAGAAGGTCGAAACGAAATGAAAAGCAACAGAGCAGTAATTGCGATGTTGGCGAGGTTCGCGAACAACCCATCACCAAATTATCACAGTATGCATATACAGCTAATCGAACACATCCTGCACATTGCGTTACAAGTGACAAGCAAACATTCGAAACTTCCTAAACCTGTTAGCGGAGTGACCATTTAAAGCTCCTAACTTGAGCATTAATTCACTCAGCCCATCACTAAACGGCTCCAAAAATCTTCTAAACTAACCAAAATCGAAGCAGCAACAGCCCAAAAAAGGAGGGAAAAAGAGGAAAAACGCCCGAGTCAGCGACAGCAACTGAACCCAGAATCCACCCGCCGCCGGAATCGGCCAGAAAGAGAGAGAACGGCGGGGGGAAAACACGGACGCGAGAGGAAGCGGGAGTACCGTGAGCTTCTCGACGGCGAGGAGATCGTCGTCGTCGTCGTCGGCGGCCGTGACGCTGACGTCGCTGTCGGAGCCGGCGTGCACGGTGGGGCAGGAGTCCTGGAGGGGGATCTCGACGACCGGCAAGGGCTTGAACGCCGCCGCCGCCGCCGCCGGCGACGACGGCGATGAGGAGGCGGCGGCGACGGCGGCGGAGGCGGAGGAGGAGAGGAAGGATTGGCGGAGGCCGATGTAGGAGAGGAACTGGGCGAGGGACGGGGTGCCGCGCAGGATCTGGAGGAAGACCTGGAGGAAGAAGGCGAGCCAGTTCATGAGGCCCCGCCACACCTGCATCGACCGCGGCACGTACATCTCCGACGACCCCGGGTGGCCGCGGCCACTCTCCGCGTGCGCCATGGCAGCGCGGCGGCCGGCGATTGGGGGCGGCGGCGGAGGCGGCGGTGGGTTCGATCCGGCGTCCGGGATGCCGAAGTGCCTCCTCCTTCCTCCTTTCTTCCGCCTTTCCTCGACAAGAAGTCTTGCTTTCTACTGCTTTGTATTTCGTTTTTTTGTTGTCCAGACAGTGAGGGGGGAAGAGATAGAGAGAGAGAGAGAGAGAGAGAGAATATTTGGATTATTTTATTGTTTTTATGAATCTATGATTTTTATTATTATATATATATATGTGTGTGTGTGTGTACTGTGTATAGATTGTCATATGATTTTTCTTTTTGGCTAAATATATGTTTGGGTGGGAGGAGAACTTTTTCTTTTCCTTTCATGTCCCTTCTTTAAAATGGGGGAATCCTACGTACATTTGTTTGGGTCAAGGATGGGGTAATTTATGCTTCCACGTATCAAATTCGAATTTCCCATTGCCTCAAGAGACTAGATAGAATTTGTGTGCTTGAAAGAAAAAGTATTGTCTTTCTTGTAAATTGGGGGATCGTGCATTTAGAAACCGTTGTCAATATATAACATGATAGCCCAGATTTTTTTGGTAAGTACTTTTGTTTTGTTTGCAAGTTGAAAAAGGATGAAAAGAGAGGTGGCCTTGTATCGGCGACCTCTCTTAGTTGTCACTGGTGGAATTTCCATGCTCGTTATAGAATATATTGTTTAAGGCATGACGATGTTAAATTAAATGATTGCTAGAAAGGGGTAATCTTTGTAATGACGACCTCATTAGGGTACGAAAGTTTCCACAGCCTAAGGCCATCCCTAGCTCGAGGGCTAGTGCCCTCCTCTTGCAGATTAAGGTTCTTCAAGATTGGGGCAGCTATTAACATGCACTTTTTAATCTCCGTCCAAAGTAATCCCGATTATCCATGACTATTCTCACAACCATGTCAAAATGTCGGTGCATGTCTAAACATTAAAAATGGGACATACCTCAAATATAAATATGTAGCCACGCGCAGTCAAAGTGAACGACTTCACGTAAAACACGATTTATGGGGTGCGTTTACTTTGACTTGGGGGGGCAAAAGGGGAAAGGGATTTCACAAGAGCTTTGGGGAAAATGGAATGTGCAAGTTTTGCGGATTGGTGAAAACCAATGACTCGTCAAACGTTCCCATCCGACTTTTCCAATTTTCACGACCGCTTGTTCCTAGGTCCTTTTTTCCCTCTCTCTCTCTCTTTCTTTTTGAATAAAAAAACATATATATATATATAATATATATGTAATTTCGTATTTTTTTCTTTTCCGCCTCTTTGCTTTTTGATGGTGTCTTTTTTCAATTCAATCATGTCCGGGTCCCACCCGCCATTACCTAGCATTTGTCCAAGGAATCTTCTACCTCAACTCCCCGTTGATAACTCCACTTTTGGACACTTTGCCACGTGGGTGGAGGTGAAAATCCCATCATCCATCGTGCAGAACAATCTTGACTTCGCTAGTGATCCCCCGCCCATCCCATGATTTCTCCCCTCCTCCTCCTCCTCCTCCTCCTCCTCGGTAACAGCCTAGCCCGGATTTGACCTCATCGTGAGAGACTCGCGCTCGCGCGCACATGCGGAACGCGTTTATTAGTCTCTTTGTCCAATGCGGGATCCAAATTCTCAGATCGTTCTTCCTGTATTTGGGCCTGCGTTGCCCGTGTAGTTTTGTGCAATCGAGATCTCTACCTTAGTTAATTTGGGATAAAAGCTACTAAAAGTCTTAAACTATGTATGTTGAAATATATTTAGGGAAAACTGTCTAAAATGTTCAAAATCTATTACATTTTTACCAATTTAGTCACAAACTTTTAAACTTTGCTAATTAAGTCTTAAATATTTTCACATTTTGCCAATGTAATCTATTCGGTCAATTTCGACCTGAAATCGCTTACGTGAATTAGCCGTTTTACATCGTATAGTCGACGTGCATAAATTTTACAATTTTTTTTCGAATTTTTATTATTTGTATTGTCATTTTGCTTTTCATTTTTTCTTTGTCAATCGCTAGTTGTGGCCTTTGGTTGGTTGTCGGCCATCGCTAAGGCCTAGCGACCGATGGAGAAAAAAAAGAAAAGAAAATGAAAAAAAATATATATATATATATATATATACTTTTGGCCAAAATTAGCTAAATGGATTGCCATTCCAAAATGTGAAAAATGTTTACAACTCAATTGATAAAATTGAAAGATTTAGAACCCAATTCACAAAATTGAAAAGTTTATGATTCAATTGCAATATGTTTAAGACTTTTTAGACAATTTTCTCGATACATTAACTTCAAACTTTTTTCGTGATATTAAATACTTCAAACTTGTATCCATGTAGCATTTTTTATCTTAAGCTTGTACCCATATGATACATTTATCCAAAACATTTTATTGTGACGCAAAAAATTCCAATCTTATATATATACGACACATTTATCTCAAATCTTTTTTTATGACAAAAAAATCCCAAACTTAGACTTGCGTCACATATTATTGGCAAATTGGGTCTATACTAAAGGGCATAGTTGTCATTGTATTGTTTTAGCCATAAACCCTATACAAGGCTTTGCGTTTGGCGATGGGATAAAATTCGGGATAGATATAATTTATCATATCCTACGTTTGGTCTTCACTCGGGATAGGATAAAGTCGGATATAAGGGGGATATAGACGGATAAAATTATCCCACGGGGGTGGGATAAATGTGGATAGGATTTCTAACGTCCATAATAGGAAAGTTATTTTTTTTGAATAACAAATCTATTAAATTAACAAAATTGAAATTATATTTCAATATAAATAATATTTGAATTCTAATTTAAGAAAATAAAAAAAAATTATTTTTAATTAATCTTATTTTAATTCTATTTTATAATAAACATTCAATCTATAAATTAAATATTTATATTTATTATATATTTTAGGTATTTTTGTATTTTAAATATGTTAGTACAGTTTACTATTTGATAAATTTTTATTAAAGAATGATGAAAGGGAAAAAAAGAAATAATAATGAAAATAATATAAAAAAAGAGGAAAAATATAATAAATAATAAATAATAAATAAATTAAGGAATAGTGTTACGAGATATTTTCACCATCTTCATTTATGAACATTTATGTTCATTTATAATGATATGTCGTTTATATAAAAAAAATAAAAATGTACATGATGTGAACATATCCGACTTTAATACTGTGATTCACCAAACATTGGATGGGACATAAAAAAATCCTGTGATTTCATATCCTATCCTATCCAATCCTATCCCGATTAGAAATCCGGACGACCAAACGTAGCCTATGTATATATTGTAAATTACTTCATCAATGCAAGTAAGTTCACCCAATCTCTACATGGTATTAGAGCATCGATTCTTGGAGCCCATCCCTCACGTTTCTCTGTAGCCTTCTCGCTTGCGATCATTATTGCTGCTGCTATAGGGAAGAGGCCATAGCATTGATGCCGTGCTCCGACAAAATGGCTCCGATCGAGCGCTAGGGTTTCTTTCAACTGTGTTTCCACAAAGAGGAAAGACTCGCAACAATCCAAAGAACAACAGTAAAAGCATGAATTTAAAGCATCATCGAGAGCTTCTGGTTCTTCATAGACCAACCACGTCAGCAAAGCCAAGTAAAGTTCTCATCTTTGCCCGAGCAAATAAATTCATCAGATCGCTTTCAAGGTTTCTTTCGCATTTATGGCCTCCAATTGAATTCCACAGGATCTGCCAAGTTTTTCTCTGTTTCTTTACTCAAAGCCAATAGCCACTCTTTTGACCGCAAGTAATCATGGCAACCGAGTCTCAAAACTCTTCAGCCACAATTCCTGCACATGAGCGGGTGGGCAGCCCTTATTTTTTGCATCATTCTGATAACCCAGGATCTAATCTCGTTGGCATGGTCCTTACGGGTGACAATTACAACAATTGGTCTCGTGCCATGGAGATTGGCCCTTTCCACCAAGAACAAGATGGTGTTTGTTATTGGAGAAATAAAAAAAAAGCCAGTTGCAACAGATCCTACCTATGCGTCTTGGATTCATGTGAACAATATGATTCTATCTTGGATCCTTAATTCCATCCATCCAGATTTGGTGCCAACGGTTCTCTACACAGAGTTAGTTCTGGGCTGATCTTCGTGAACATTTTTCGCCATCGAATGGTCCTAGGATTTTTCATCTCGAGCAAAAGATATGCACCATTGCTCAATGTGATGATGCCGTGACTAAGCATTACAACAATTTGCGAAGTTGTTGGGATGAATTGAATAATTTGGATCCGTTACCGCAATGCTCTTATTCGGCTCATTCTATCATCACCACACAACAAGAGAATTGGCGCTTATTTCAATTTCTCATGGTTCTCAATCTGAGGTACACTAATGTTATTAGTCAGATTTTACTAATAAATCTGTTACCTAGTGTTGCACGTGCATATGGCGCTAGTTCTTCAAGATGAGTCACATCGCCATATCCAATTGGACCGCCCACTATCCAACCAAACCAACACTTTGCTTAGCACTCACGGAAATAATGCTCCACGGTCGTACATGAATTCCTCATACCATGGACAGCCCAGCTCTCTTGGTGCCCCCGCTTCATCTGCTAACCTAGCTAAATAGACGAACACGTCTCGCGGCCGAGAAAGATGTGCCCACCTTGGCATCCCGAGACATACGCATGATGTGTGTTATTGACTTCATGGCTTCCCTCCTAACCACAAGCAACGCCGTGGACAGCCATATACTTCCTCCCGACTCGCGGATAACAAGTCCAGTCATACTTCTAATGCAACATCTCCACCATTGACAAATGATCAGTATAAGCAATCAATGTGCTTGTTGCAAGAGGTAAACATCCCGAAAGCCAAACTCTCAGGTAATGTTCTCGGCTTAACTTCAAATTCATTTAATTCCAATACTTGGGTCATTAACATTGGCGCCACCAATCACATCACATTTGAACCCCATCACCTTACAAACCTGACATACTATTCCTCTCCACATCCCACCGTTGGAATTCCAAATGGTGTTGGTGTCCCCGTGACATCACACAGTTCAGCCGCCCTTACCTCAACTATCTCCCTTGATAATGTCCTTTGCGCTCCCTCTTTCAAATACAACTTACTGTCAATCTCCAAACTCACTCAAACTTTAAACTGCTCAGTCATTTTTTTCCTAACTACTGTCTTTTTCAATTGCTCTTGACGAAGAAGATCATTGGTTGGGGCCATGAGCGTGGTGGTCTCTATTATCTGGAGATTCCTACCAAACCTGCCATTCTTTCTACTACAACCTCTTCATCTCATTTTTGGCACGCCCGCTTAGGACATCCATCTGAGTAAGTTTTATTTACTTTGCAACAAACTTTATGTTTTAGTCCAACAAAACAATTTAGTCCATGTGATGCTTGTCATTTATCCTAACAAACGCATCTGTCTTTCGTGTTTAGCACTATTACTATTTCGCGTTCTTTTGAGCTTATTCATGTTGACAGTTGGGGACCTTATTCTCATTTTACACATAAGACATGTCGTTATTTTTTATCTATTGTTGTTGACTATTCACACCATACTTGGATTTTTTTGCTTACTTTTAAGTCTGATGCAAATGACTCTATGATTCACTTCCTTACTTTTGTTGAGACTCAATATCAAACCAAAGTCCAAAATGTTCAATCTGATAACGAGATTAAATTACTTTCCTCTTGCTTACAACATTTTTTTTTCTTCGCACATGGTGTTCACCACCAATGTAGTTGCCCTCACACTCCTCAACAAAATGGAGTTGTTGAGCGTAAGCATCGTCACTTGCTCAATGTTGCTCGTGCATTGCGTTTTCATTCTAGCATACCTTTTCACTTTTGGGGGGATTGTATCTTAACTGCTACCCATCTCATTAATAGACTACCTAGTCCTCTCTTACACAATAAAACCTTGTATGAACTTTTTTATGGCAAACCACCTTCCTATTCTCATCTTCGTGTCTTTGGCTTTTTATGCTATGCTTCCACCGGTCATCTTCACTCCGATAAATTTGGTCCCCAATCTCACCGATGTGTTCTAATTGGTTATACCACAAACCACAAAGGTTACCATCTCTATGACTTTCAAGACCAAATAATTTTTACTAGTCACGACATCATTTTTTATGAACAAGATTTTCCTTTCCGTCCAACCGTCAAACATACCACAACCAAACAAACCTTAGTACTTCCATTACCCATACCTAACCTTGGTGAAACATACCCACCTCCCTCCACCCCAATCCTTGCATCGACCTCAACTCCTCAACCTCCTGCACCCACGATCGCACCATCACCAACTGAACCCGAAGCCATGCCTTGGCCATCTCGACAACACCATTCACCCGAATATCTTCGAGACTACTATTGCGCTATTGGGGCCTCCAATCAATCCTCTTCGGACTCTAAGGTAGCTGAATCAGGAACTCTTTACCCTTTATCCAACTATTTATCATACTCACGTTTTTCACCCACTCACCGTGCCTTTTAAGCCTCCATCTCCTCTAAACAGGAACCTGAAACTTATGATGCTGCCTGTCAATCTCCCAAGTGGCGGGAGGCAATGTCTTCTAAGATACAGGCTCTTGAACAAAATGGCACTTGGGATATTGTTCATCTTCCTCCTAACAAACATCCCGTTGGATGTAAATCAGTTTACCAAATCAAATATAATTATGATGGCACCATTGAGCGTTACAAGGCTCGGCTCGTTACAAAGAGTTACACTCAAACAGAGAGATTGATTACTATGACACATTTGCGCCTATTGCTAAAATGGTAATTGTTCGCACTTTATTAGCTCTTGCTTCAATTCGTCATTGGCCTCTCTACCAAGTAGATGTGGCCTCTCTACCAAGTAGATGTGAATAACACTTTTTTGCATGGTGATCTTGACAAAGAGGTTTACATGAGGTTTCCACCAGGTTTTCATACTAAGGGGGAGAATTTAGTTTGTCAACTTAAGAAATCACTCTATGACCTTAAACAAGCATCGAGGCAATGGTTTGCTAAATTCTCTTCTGCACTACATGATGTTGGTTTTCAACAGTCAAAGGCAGACTATTCGCTTTTTACATTAGTTTGTGGCTCTCTCTTGACCATTGTCCTTATTTACGTTGATGATTTGGTTATAATGGGTAATGATGAAGTTATGATTCAACTTCTCAAGCGATTTCTCAAAACACAATTTCGTATTAAGGACTTGGGCACTCTCAAATATTTCTTGGCCATTGAAGTTTCTCGTTCCAAATCTGGGATTTTCTTGTCACAAAGGAAATACGCTCTTGATATTTTGTCTAACATTGGTCTTCTTGGTGGACGTCCTATTGATACTCCGATGGAACCTAATATACAATTTCCGGACTCCTCTCCAACTCTTAAGGATCCAAGTTCATATCGACAACTTATTGGTAGATTATTATATCTTACAGTAACTCATCTAAATTTACTCTTTGCAGTGTAACATCTTAGTCAATTTATACACTCTCCTCATGAAGACCATTGGAATGCTACCCTTCACATTGTGTGGTATCTCAAGCTTGATCCTGGCACTAGTTTATTTTTCCCATCTGATTCAACTCTCCAACTTAATGGTTATACAATTTCTGATTGGGCATCCTGTTCTACATCCCGATGATCTGTTTCTGGCTACTGCATATTTCTTGGTTCTTGTCCTATCTCATGGCGTTCCAAAAAACAAACCATTGTTGCCCGTTCCTCAGCAGAAGCCGAATATCGTGCTATGGCGTCTGCTGCATGCGAACTCACATGGCTTCACATGCTTCTCTCGGATCTCCATGTCAACACTACCACTACCAATCTTTTTTGTGATAATAAAGCGGCCATCTACATCGCCACTAATCTTGTCTTCCACAAACGAACCAAACACATTGAAATTGATTGTCACTTGGTTTGTGGAAAAATTCAAGATGGCACTTTTCGTACTCTTTATGTTCCCAGTCACTCCCAACTCGCAGACTTGTTCACGAAACCGGTTGCACGCGATTTATTTTGTAATTTTAAGAACAAGTTGTTGACATGTTTACATTCACCAACTTGAGGGGAAGTATTGGCAAATTGGGTTTATACTAAAGGGCATAATTGTCATTATATTGTTTTAGCCCTAAACCCTATGTATATATTGTAAAGTACTTCATCAATGCAAGTAAGTTCGCCCAATCTCTACACATATTTATGCTCCATCAAGATTTTCTTTTTCCTTTATTTCTTTTTCCCTTCCTCCTTCATCTTCACTGCTAGCTTCGCTGCCACCACTATCCTTATTGTCACCATTGTCACAATCCTCACCATCACCAAATCAAGGAAGAAAATGAAAGAGGAAGTTAAAAAAGGAAAAAAGAAAACAAGAAAATAATAACATATGATGAATTAACATATTTTTGTCACATGAATATCGCGTTAGCCTCGTTTGCTTTTCGTCATCCATGTAGGCAACCACCTAGGATTTTTAGCGCCGTGCATTAACATAATTTCAATAGAAGGTAAATGCGTACAATTTGAAACTTTTGATATTATAAGAAAAAATTTGGGGTAAATGCATTAAATAGATACAAGTTTGGGCTTTATAATGTCATACAAAAAGCTTAGGGTAAATGTGTTTGGATGGACATAATTTGGAGGTTCTTTTGTAACTCTGTTCCTTTTAATTTATGCAATGACCTTGATCATTTGGTGATTCCATTGATTTCATGGATCTGACATAGCTAATTATATGACAGAAATTAACGAATGAAGTTGAAGGGGGACTCTATGTCGATGATATGAACGAAAATCAGAAAAAGTTGCAAGAGGGTCACAACGAGGATCATGAGGTCCTCACTCGGTGGTGGGGGGTTACCATCATAAGTCTTGGCAAGACGAGGTCTTGCCTAGACAAGTGTGAGGGCTAGCTTGCCTTTCACTTTGATAGAATATATAAATATTAAATCATACTTTTCTATAACAGTCTAACTATTAACAACTCAAGCTATTATAAAAGTAAATAGTTGTCTCATCAAATTTTAAATAGTATTAAAATAGGAGGTCATAAGATTGAAACTTTCCAAACTCGAATTTGCCTCCCCAATAAAATATTTTCACATTTAATATTAGACAAAAAGAACGGATTAAGTGTGAAGGGGAGTAATAAAATATTTAAATATTAAATTATATCTTTCTTAAATAGATTAATATGTTCAAATGGTTAACAATCATCCTATAAAATCTCTTGAACTTGACCTTCATCGGGAGTTGTGGTGGTGAAAAGGGACAGATCTCCCCTCCCCCCTTTCCCTTTCACTATTTTTTATTTAATAATTTCTTTTGAGAATGCGATGTGTCGCATCAATTCCATGTTAATATTCATGTACACCAGTACTGCAAAATTGCCAACAAATATTTGAAGGAATTTGACTATGTAATTTAATAAATAAGTCAGAGAATTCGATTACACGAAAAAGAGTTCAAGTATCTCATCGCCCATTTAACAATAATTAGAGACTAAAAGTATACTTAAAACACACTTAAAACTTCATCTTTTTTTTTTATTTATGATGGAATAATTCTTAATAAGGTTCTTTTTTTCCCCTCTTATGATGGAATAATCCTTGATGCTACATGACCATCCATAGTAGTCATGCGAACATGGTAAATCAATAAAGCGACTTGTGAATTTTTCACTTATTTCCATTCTATTACCTAAACTTAATTCTATCTCAACTGGGTACCTGAACGTTGTTTTAAATTAATAGTATGTCAATTGACCGCTTTTAACATTTGGATTTTGTTAACACGCAACTTCTGAAAAAACTTCAATAAATGAAAGTTCGTCACTTCTAATTCACCGTCTTTCTCTTATTATGTGCAATTAGCATCTTAAAAATGTATACATTTCTTAATGAAGCATGATTAGTCAGAACCCCGTACCAAATGATAACAAGACCCTTAAATTCTTTTATTGATCTTAATTAAGTTGTTTCTTGAGTTTTCAGTTTTTGTTCTCTTTCCGGATTGTTTCTTGACGGAAAGTCTACAAAAACCAATAGTAGGTTTCATTCCCTGATTAATCGACAAGAGGTGAATCGCATAGTTTGATGTTCGAACTTTCCCCTTCTGAAATCAACATGCAATACATTGTTTATCACTATATGATTTTCGGAAGTAGAGTGATACACAATTAACAAAGAAAGAAAATATCTTGTCTCATATATGTGTCGCATGACTTATCACTGTGATATCATCACATCCCTGTCACGTGCAATGTACATCATGAAATTGACCATAATCTTATAATTTTTGCATGAACTCCTATAGAGTTATAAAAATGATGACACCTAATCGTATAAGTGACGCAATATTAGTCTCACATGAACCATGCCAAGTCATCTAATAAAAAAGAGAAGGAAAAGTATAAAGAAAGTTCTAAACCTTTTGCATCGGTGCCAATATAGTTTTAAACCTTTTGATTTGATACTAATTCAATCATTCCAGCTAATTTTGACTGGATTTTGTTAACATGGATACCAATTAGCTAACATGGCACGGCTGACAATGACGTTGATAACTTTTGATAACATTTTTATATTTTTAAAATTTTCTTTTTCTTTTTTCCTTCTCCTCCCTCAGGCCGACGAGCCTCGCCAACACCCTCGTGCTGGATGAGGACTAAATTGATATCAAATCACAAGGTTTACGAGTAAATTGATACTAATAAAATGTTTAGGTTATAAATTGACATCAATACAAACGGTTTATAACTTTTTTGATGATTTTCTCATATAGATAATAAAGTAATCGGCCCAAAAAAATAGTATTCGGCCCATTACAATTTGCATTTTCCACTGAAAGCCCGGCCCATCAAAGGCTCCGACCACCCGACCCAGATATCACACCCAGCAAAAAATCCATCAAAATCCAAATCGCAGCTCTCCCTCAATTCCCCACAGAGAATCACTCAATCAGAAACCAGGAAGAAGAAGAAGAAAAGAAGAAGAAGCAGCATACAGAGAGAGAAAACCGAGCAGAGTAGAGGAGAGGGAGAGGGAGAGAGAGAGGGAGAGGGAGAGGGCGGAAGGAGGAGGAGGAGGAGGCAGCATGGGCGTCGACTACTACAGGGTTCTGCAGGTGGACCGCCAAGCCAAGGACGACGACCTGAAGAAGGCGTACCGGAAGCTGGCCATGAAGTGGCACCCCGACAAGAACCCCAACAACAAGAAGGACGCCGAGGCCAAATTCAAGCAAATCTCCGAAGCCTACGACGTACATTCTCCCTGTCTCCCCTCCCTTACCTCCTCCTGTTCTTGTTCCTTTTCGGATCCGTTCTCGCGTTGCATGTCCGATTTCGATTCCCCGTCCGTTCGTTGCGTGCGCGTGCCGAGTGTGTGTCCGATTCTGCGCGGAAGCGATGGTTTTGAATTGGGTTTCGATCGTCTTTGCCTCTTGGATGTGCGTGCGTTTGTGGGTTGATTAGGTTTTGAGCGATCCCCAGAAGAGAGCGGTGTACGATCAGTACGGTGAGGAGGGGCTGAAGGGTCAGTTCCCGCCGCCAGGGGCCGGCGGGTACTCCGAAGCGGCCGCTGGCGGCGGGGGCCGGCCGACGTCGTTCCACTTCAACCCGAGGAGCGCCGACGACATCTTCTCGGAGTTCTTCGGGTTCACGAGCCCGTTCGGCGACATGGGCGGGCCGCGATCGGGGGGTGGGTCGAATTTCCCGAGAGGCATGTTCGGGGAGGATATCTTCGCGTCGCTGCGGAGCGGCGGTGGAGAGGGCTCTATGCCCTCTATGCCGCGGAAGGCCCCGCCGATCGAGAGGACGTTGCCTTGTAGTTTGGAGGATCTGTACAAAGGGACCACCAAGAAGATGAAGATATCAAGAGATGTCATGGATAGTTCCGGGTAAGCTTGCGTCGGTTTTGATGCATTTTTTTTACTTATATGGTGATGTTCAGGCACAAGGCAATATGATTTTACTGGAGTGTTTTAGATTTGCTACTGAATGGCTTAATTTAGCTCTTCTTATGAATTCGGAAACTGTTAACTTTCCCAGTTTTGGTTTCAGTTGTTACTTTGATGCTTTTGCTATGTATTGCTGCTTTGCATTGGACGTCTCAACTGAAATCTCTATTGCCGTCATTTTCCGTGTTAACGAACTCAAGGTGGGACGGTGACTGTGTCATCAATGCAGTTCATGTGCAATAGATTCTCTTTCACGAGCCAGGTGGTGTCCCGATATCGTAGTCTTGTCGTCATCTCTATTAACGTTTGTCCTGATATTCGTGTAATGGAAAGTCTATAAATATTTTTGATTTTCCTACAGATGTAATGACTTGACTGCTGACGTTACGTGAGTGTTGTTGCTCTCTCTTTCTCTCTCTCTCCCCACTTAGTACCATGCTTGAGCCTGTCAATTTCACCAGTTCTTACAGAATTCTCTGTATGTTGCCTATATATCAGCATGAAGCACCATAAGACGGACAATGGCTAGAGAAATTTGATTCCTTTTCTTCTTCTTGTTTTGCTTGTGCGTTTAAATGATTTATGCAACACCCTAATGGAGAGTGGATGAAGAGAGAAGTTTCTACTAAAGAAAAGATAGTTACACGCCAATCCTTAGGAACCATATTGCTAGTTATGAGATAAATTGATGTATAGTCCACATTTTTGAGTCAAATACCCAGACAATGTTTAGACTTTAGCATAGATCTGCAAATGTCTGAGTGAAGTCTGAAGATGATAGGTTACTGGATGGACTACATCAATTCTTGTGGCCTGTACATCTAAGGTTGATGCTTGGGATGCATTGGCGCAATTTGAAATTTTCCACATACGATGGATTATTTGTGATTAGTAATAAATAGTATGACAGGAAAGTCAAGTTTTTTTTCTTCCACCGGTAAGAGTTGCATATTGACAGACCAAAACAAGAGTTGCATATCTTCCTACCATTTTTAATTTCTCACCATCATAGATTTCATTGTTAAGGTTTCAATGGAGATTGGTTATTGTGATTTGTTGGGCTCGCAGTTCTGGACAAGACACGTTTGCACCACAAGATATAAAACACGAATTACAGAGAGAACCCGAATATTACATAACAGGACTTGCATAATTTTATATGTTGACACGACATGACATTAACTAATACGTTTTCGTGATAATTTAATTGTTTGGCATGCATAATCAAAATTGAGATGATTTAGGCTGACATGATTTGACTTGAATCACAAACACAAATATGACATGGCTACACTAATTGCCAGATTGTTGATGTTCATTGTAGCTTGTCAAAGGGGGTCACTTAATAGATCCAACTTTTTAATTTATAAATCTAGCTTGTCAAGGAGGGTCACTTGATAGATCCAACTATTTAATTTATAAATCTTTCTCTTTTATTTTTATTTTTATGGTGTAATGGGTACTATAATATTGTGGATAATATCTATAGTGCTTTTTGTGGTGTAATGGGCACTATGATATTGTGGATAATATCTATAGTGCTTTTTGCAGTCTTATGCTACATCCAGTAGGAAACTGATACGGAAAAGTCCACCAGATAATTTAAGTACACTTCCACAAACACCACAAACACCCTACTCAATGTTTTCTGATTGGTTTCAGTTGGTCTAAAACACTCCTTTGAAGTGTGGTCATGTGCAATATTTCCTGAATCACTAAAAGCAAAAGAAAAGAACGAAGTCTGTATAATCTTAACTCAAAGACTTTCACCTAGGCTGGTATTTGCCCTCTTGTATGCTGATCAGATGGTTGGACCATGGTATAATTTCCTTTCTAGTATAGACCTGTCTGTAAATGTTGTGAATCAGCAGTTTTGAGCTCCAGAGAATTTGTTTCTTGTTATATCTTGGGATGCGAATACCCCGATTCCTAAGCTTTTTTAGTTTTATCAGTCAACAGTTAGTGACAAGCTTTTTTTTTGTTTGGTCCTTATGTTTTATAGAAGAAAATTTCCTTGTGTGGAGAGAGAGAGAGAGAGAGAGAGAGAGAGAGAAGGCAAGGGGAGAGGGGTGGTGTAAGTTAGGAGACTCTTGACAATCTCAGTGTGATCCTGAATGATGCTTGCCTGACAGGTTGGTGCTTTGAAGATAAAACGGTCATTATTACTTGCATCTGTTATGAGTTCCTTGTTATATCTTGGGATGCGAATACCCTGATTCCTAAGCTTTTTTAGTTTTATCGGTCAACAGTTAGTGACAAGCTTTTTTTTGTTTGGTCCTTATGTTTTATAGAAGAAAATTTCCTTGTGTGGAGAGAGAGAGAGAGAGAAAAGGCAAGGGGAGAGGGGTGGTGTAAGTTAGGAGACTCTTGACAATCTCAGTGTGATCCTGAATGATGCTTGCCTGACAGGTTGGTGCTTTGAAGATAAAACGGTCATTATTACTTGCATCTGTTATGAGTTCCTTCTTAAAAAGCATAAGCATGGACTTCTATCAATTTGTGATTTAGGTTTAGGGATATATAAATTTTCCAAGTCTGCTTTGTTAAGAAGGGTTGCATCTTTAGGAAGTAGGGTTGTATCTTTAGGAAGTGCAATATGAAAAAACGAGTGACAAATACTGTATTTTTGCCTTTATATGACTGATGAAGTTTCCGTTTCTTCACCAGCTTTAGCACTTTTTCCGAATCTTGTGGCTGATGTTTCCCTTTTTCTGTTTTTCCCAATTAATATAATTTCTCGAGAAGTTACTTTGCTATTCTGAGGAGGATTCATCCATTTGAGTAACATGTAAGCATATCTCCATGTAGTAATACATTAAATATGTCATTTCAAAGTTAACGCGTCATTAGTTTTCTTTGTAACTGTCTCAATGGACAGTCATTGTGCCTCTTTGGCAGTCCTTGGTAGAATATTTACTGGAAATTGTCCTGATCTAAATTGAGTTCACTCTCCTAGCAGAGATAACTTACTTTGCAATATGCATTGAGCTATCTTTTGCAGGCATCTGCAAAATTAATGTGATAACAACAGCTAGGCTGCTAAGGAAATATCTTCATATGGCTGATGTAGAAGTTATTTAGTGAAGAAATTTGTAGGTGTTCTGCTCTTTTGTAATAATTGCTGATATTCTTATTAGACGCATTTTCACTCTGCCTTGATGAATTTTGAGCTGCCCTCTTTGTGGAAGTGGTTTGTGTTGACTGAATTGTGTAAATCTTTTTGTTTGCTCTGTTTCCGTTTAATTTTGCAAGAGATCAAAAATTTGTTTTTTTCTGGGGGAAAAACCAACATAATAAGTTTCCCTCTCCCAGTTTGCCTGATCTAGTGATTTAAATAGGCTTCTCTGGAGAGAGAATATGGTAAGGCATTTTTTTGTAACCTTTGAGATCAAGTGGATCTTGTCTAATGCCACATCATTCTCCAAAACCACTTTTAACCTCTATACGTGGTGATCATGCATCTGCACAAGTTGTCTTATAAGTGCATCTAATCCACAAGTTGTACTTTGGTCAATGATGGTCTCTAGTGTTTTTTTTCTCTTCCTTATGAGGTCACGCTTGTCAGCCCTTATGCATATATGCCTATGAGAGGCTCTGGTGGCCATTTTAGTTGCTCTTAGAAGTGAGTTCAGAAAGTGAAGAACTTTGGTTGGGCCAAGCGACCTTTTTCTTTTTGATCTTTTCGTGAGTTCTCTATGTGGATTGTATCATGTTATAAGCATCGTTTGGTCTGAATTTAACAATCATGTGCTTGGAAATCTAAAAAATCTCCCATTGACTGCATAAAATTGATGTGTCAAGGGAACTAAAAGTGACTTTCTTGGCTGGGGAGTCTCCATTGCTTGATATGGTTAAAAAATCTAGTCATGTTTTGTTTTGTTTTGTTTTTTTTTTTCCTTTAATTCTTTTCGTATTTTAAGCACTTACGACTTGTACAAGAAACATCCTTCAGTGACTTGGGTCATGGTGATATTGGTGCGTCATTCAGTAACTTCCTTTTGGAGATTTTGAGCTTATATGTAAAACTATATGCTTACAGATACCTAAGTTTGAGATACGGTCATTGACCAAGAATTTCAGTGTCCTTGATTAGTCTACATTAGTATTTGTGTTCTTACAAGTTTCTGCTGTTTTCTGATTGTTTCTCATATAGGAGACCTACCACAGTGGAGGAAATTCTTACTATTGAGATTAAGCCAGGTTGGAAGAAAGGAACAAAGATCACATTCCCAGAGAAGGGAAATGAACAGCGGGGCATTATACCCTCGGATCTTGTCTTTATTATCGACGAGAAGCCTCATGGTGTCTTTAAGAGGGATGGGAATGATCTTGTTGTTACCCAGAAGATTTCCTTGGTGGAAGCACTTACTGGATACACCGCGCAGATAACAACGCTTGATGGCCGAGATCTTACTGTCCCGATCAACTCCGTCATAGGACCTACATACGAAGAAGTCGTTAAAGGGGAAGGCATGCCCATCCCCAAAGAACCTTCCCGGAGGGGGAACTTGAGGATAAAGTTCAACATTAAGTTCCCTACGCGGCTTACTTCCGAGCAAAAGGCTGGTATCAAGAAATTGTTAACATCGTCATAAAGTGTACCGGTGGTAATCCCTCCCTACCATCTGTTAAGATCAGTGTAAACCCCTTTCATTTGGTTCTTTTAAGTTAGATTATGCTGGAAAGGTTTGGCGCCATGTCCGAATGGCGGGGATTCTGTTGGAAAAAGTGTTGGCAAGTCTTGTTGGTAACTGTAATTTGTTATTCACCGTCTTCATTCTTCGCTCGACAAGGTCTTTTTGGGCTTTCAAACTTGACTGTGCAGCTGTTTTTGTTCGAACCAGAAACACTTCATCTCTTTCGAATGCTGAGAAACTGATGAGATGAATGTAAGACGTTAAAGCTTATAGTGCATCCCCATGATTTCTGAAAGGGAAATAGAAAAGTCTCTGTTACCGTGTCTACCTCCATTATTCCAAGTGTTGTACTGCTCTAGACGAGAGTTATCTTGAGTCCCTAGTCATGAACTAGACGACATTGCTTGGTCGAGATTACCCGGAAGATGAAGTTCCTATCTCCCTCGTTTTCTGCTAAGTGTATTTCTTCCATGATTGAAAAGGTGGGAAGGGAGGATCATTATCAGGGGTTGGAATGTTCATTTGGAACGAACCCATCACTGGACCACCCGATGCGAGCTGAAATAAAGTCGGATCGATACCCCTGTTTCCTATGGTCTCTAGTTAGTGTCGTAATATCCGAGGATAATCCGAGAGGATCTTTCTATACTCATGGGAAGCGAAAAAACGAGAGGGCGGGGCCAAAGACGATATGATCCCCTCAGATTTGACAATTTTTCCCTCCAATCGATGAACCAGTACAAAGGAGCTCCCCCAAGTTGTCCGTCGTCCGACCTGGACTTTCCCGACTCGTTTGACCCCGTCAACTTTCTCTTTTTTGGTACGAATGAGTCCCATCCTGTCCCTCGGGAAATTGAGAAGACGTTACCTTGATGACTAGGGCGATAAACCCTTATCACGTTTTAACTAAACAACGTAAAAATCCAATTTTCTTTTCTTTTTCAAAGGTGAGGAATTTGACTAGTCTCCATCATGGCCTGATCCGGTTGGGTTCGGTGCGCATGTATTGAATGATACCCGTACTTTATTGAAGGACGCCCATCTCGACGTTGGCCTAAGGGGGGCTTCTTTCAAACGATATGTCGAGAGCCGGATGTGGAATTTGACGAATTTATATTTGGAAAAGGCGATGGGATGTTGCAGATTAACTCTTTTTGATTTGCCGTGAGAGGGAGAGAAGAGAAAGGGTTGAGAGTTTCCTCTCTAGATTTTTCACTGTATTGAAAGATAGCGTGTTGATAAAGATCAATCACTCGATAAATTACTTGGGATTTAGTCTCTAAATTTGATATAAATGAGGATAAGTTTCTCAAATCACTTGGAATTTCCCAATCAAGTCAACGTCCAAGCAAACACTGACCATTCCATCGCAAACGACCATCGGGTTTTCGACACGTGTCACTGTCGAATCTGGAAAAATATCTACGGTCAAATCACAAGAAGATATGATCTTTTGCGGTGGCAGCCACGTCACTCATTTTTCCAAGCTTTTTTTTTTTTTTTTTCCTTATCTTCTTTGATCTTCACTCAACGGACGAGACGTACTGCATGAACTCCGCGTCGTTCTCGAGCCCCGCCATCGTCGCCGGCGCCAGCACCACCTCGAGGTCGACGGACCCGCCGCCCTCCCGGCCGGGGAACGCCGAGATCTTGCCGTCGAACTTGTTCGCCCTGCCGCTCCTCACCGCCAGCGGCCGCCCCCACCCGAAGTCGTTCGCGTACATGGGGAACCGCGGGGAGCTCCCCATCGTGATCGACGCGCCGTCGAAGTTGCCCAGCGGGAAGAGCCGCGGCTCCCTCTCCCAGGCCTCCACGCCCCGCCGCACCGTGGCGTCGCCGTGCGCGACGACGTTCCGGTGCAGCAGCCCCGCGGCCCAGCCCAGGTCGCGGGACAGCAGCTCCCCGGCGGACGCGGCGGTCGGGATGCTCTGGATCGCGTTGCCGAAGTAGTACGGCTCGAGCCGCGGCTCGAGCCGGTGGCGGCAGTTGACCGCCATCCGGAACGTCGACGTCTTGGACGGGGCCAGCTTCCTCGCGCGCGTCACGCTCCGCCACAGCTGCCCGCACAGCGACTGGAACGACGATATCTCCGTCGGCGCTACCTTTCCGTTCCCGGCCAGGAAGCCGTCGTTGCTCCGCTTCCCCATGATCTCGGCCACCGCCGGGGAGACGCCGGCGCCGTTGGCTACTGACTTCATCTTCAGGATCGCGGCTCGGCTGAAGTGGAGGATCCGCTCGCGCAGCGGCTCGTCCTGGGAGAACGTCGCGGCCGGGCCGCCGGCGGGGAGGCGGAGGACCGCCGAAGGCGAGACGAACGCGTTGTCGCGGCAGAAATCCGGGGAATTCGAGGGCCGCTTCGAGCCCCGGGCGGCCTCGGCGAAGGAGTTGAAGAAGTGCCAGAATGAAGTCCCGTCTGTGACGGCGTGGTTGACAGTGCAGCCGACGAAGACGCCGTCGGCGAGCTCGGTGACCTGGACGGCGAGCAGCGGGAGGAAGTGGCCGTTGTAGCTGACGGTGCGGTCGAAGGCGAAGAACTGCTTGACGCAGTCCGGGACGTCCCTGTCGGGGGAGAGGACGCCGCGGACGGTGAGGTGCTTGGCCCTGGCCTCGATGAAGTCGACGCCGGCGTCGTTGCAGAGAATGTGGACGTGGCCGAGGGGGTCGGTGGAGAGGCGGCCGGCGAGGGCGGGGAACTGGGAGAGGGCGAGGGAGAGGGCCCGCTTGAGGAGGAGGGCGAGGTCGGAGAAGACGAGGAGAGGGGGTCGGAGAGGAGGACGCCCTTCTGGATGTAGTGGCAGGAGAGCATCGGGAGGTCGGAGACCGAGAGCTTCAGGGAGGGGCGGCGGCGGCGGCGGGGGTGGGGGTGGAGGGGTAGACGGTGGATTTGGAGGTGATGGTGAGGGAGGGGGAAGAGGATGGCATTTTGGTGATTTTTGGGGGTGTGGTAGTTGGTTTATAGTTATTGGTGGTTGTGTGTTGGGATTTGGTCGGATGGAGGAGGAGATATTGTGGGGGGCTTTATATAGGAGGAAGGCACAGGATTGGGGGGGTGTCGGGTTCATGCACTTGGAGAGGAAGTTTCGTTTCCAAAGTTTATTATTGCATGGACGGGATGCACGCGCGTTTAGTGCATGCTGAAGCTTTTCAGATCACGTGAATCTCACGTGACTTTTAAAGCCCCTAGATCATAAATTCACGTGGTTTTCACTAGTACAATACAATGCCATTTGCTCCATTCCGGTGACAAAATTGAATTTATGGACACAAGCCATCGTCGAAAAAAGATTTAGCAAAAGGACGTGATTGAGCCAACAATAATATGATCTAATCAATTGGGCCGGCCAATAGTATAATGGAAAATCCTTATTCTTGTCTCCTAGGTACAAACCATTCACGAGAACCACGATAGTCTCATCAATGACGTAGGGTTCATACTATCTTGTGAGCGCAAAAGACAGTAGATCTCTAGTTAAGTAGCAAACACTAAAATCTGAATATAAATACACCACGACCTCTAAATTATTTCTCTCTACTAGTCAAAGAAATCATTTCGATTTTGGACACCCATCTAGATCCAAATTGCGCATGTTTTTTTCTTTTTTGTCCTTTTTGAAATGACATTTATATATTCTATCCCACTCACAAGTATGAGCAAAAGGTTCTTTAAATAAGTGGCAATGGACTTGGTAAAATAAAGCTCCGGAGACACATGTTGTCTCGAGGACAAAGATCTTCTAGTCCGCACGACACATGGAGAATTAGGACACGAGGATAAAACAAGGGTCATTGTCATGCGATTGTAAGAATTCGTTAGACTCCTATTGTTTTGTCCTATTAGGCTACTGTTGTACTTTTGTTTGTGCTTTGCTTTTGATTAACACATTGTGCATTGTATGTTGAAGATAAAGAGCGACAAAGCTACCGAGGCTAGCGGTCAAATCGTGCACAACAAAACACAGCGGCTACTCCCAATCAATCCGGATATGGAACGACGTCATTTTCAATTGTGGATGTGTCACTGTAATTATACCTAATGACATGATAAGGGTATGATTAGGCAATTGCATAGTAAGGTTGTCCATGGAATGAGACGTGCTGGGGCCGAAAATGTGTCCTCGTGCATGCTTATGATGACCTGAATAATTTCATGCTGGTCGAATTTTCAAGAAGAGTATTCAAGAGGGCGACCATTTCGACATGGGGGATGGTAATTATGTAGTTGGGGCGTGATGGTGCATGGTATTAGAGCAGTGCATTGACCGGAAGTGTGGGAGTCGAGTGGACACGAGACAAAGTGTTACGTTAGTAGTCACCTCTGAAAAACGATTGATCTCGGGATTTGCTAAGTTATAGACTAACACTGATAGGGACGTTGATGGTAGAAGTGAGAAAGTAAATCAAAATCTCAATTTTCGATTAGTGATTCAAATTGACTTGCGGCTAGAATCATAGGTGGCGCCTCACTCTCGACTATAGAGTCACCACATTGAGCACTTTTTTTTTGGAGAGCTCGAATTACATAAAATGGGCAGAGTTGTTACCAAAATATTTTATTATATTTTTTAGAATGATAACTCATTAATAAAACCTCTATTTGAAAACTCATCAATTAAGAAAGTGAACATTTTTCGACACTTTTTTTTTTTCCTCAAGTAACTATAGCAGCCACTGCTAGTTTAAAACCCTCAAATAAAGGATGAATAATGCCTTTTACAAAAGGTTTTCTCTCTATTGACGGTGATTGCTCTAATCAATGAAGTTAGACATTCAAATGATTAGAGGTGTGCAAAAGAACCGAGACCCGCCTGGATCACCCGGAACAGGATCGGAACCACCTGGAACCGGTGGTTCTTGAGAGAACCGGTTCGGTTCCCGATTCCAATTTATGGGAACTGGTGGATACTGGTTTGGTTTCCGGTTCCATGGGCAGATTCATCCACCCGCCCACCCAAACCGGACCGATTATATTAAAATAATATATTAATTTTTAATATTAAAAAATGAAATTACAAATTAACAAATTCAAATTAAATAATTAAAAAAATTAATTAAAGTGGGAAAAAGTCTAAAGTGCACCAAATGGAGAGGTGCTGATCTCTAGTCAAACCACATGGAGAGGCGGCGCCGATCTCCAGTCAAACCACATGGAGAGGCGCTGAAGCTAAAAAATCCGAAGTGCACCTTGACAAAACGTCGAGCAATTGGTGGGCAAAAAGCAAGCACGTGAAGAAGCAGGGCTGCAAGAGGAGAAGAAGAAGAATAGGTTAGAAGACGAAGAACTAGCAATTTTGGTCGAAAACCAAAGTTGTTTCCCGTCAAAATCGGAGCTTTCGAGAAAATAATATTATTATTATTGTGAGATTTGTTCCATGGATTCACCCGGGAACCGGACCGGACCGGCGGTCCAGTTCTCGAGTGGATCCATGCAAATAAGGGTGGATCCCGGTTCTAATTTTTTGGAACTGGTCCTTAACGAGCGGTTCCCAGTTCTAGGTCGGGAACCGCTCGCCTGGACCATGCACACCCCTACAAATGATAGATGGTTTTCAACAATTATATCTTAAACTTTTCAATTTTATCAATTGAGTCATAAACTTTTGACTAAATTAGAAATTTTGTGACTAAATTGATATTTCTATAATAAGTTTACAGCTCATCAGGTGATTTTCTCGTACCTCACATCATTCCATAATTTGAATTTTACGAATCTTGGATACTAATTGTCAATTAGCACGTGAGAGACGTGGGCCGACTGCAGCACGACAATGAACCTCTCCTCAATCATCAGCTGAAGCAAAGAAACTCTGTCGACGAGTTCGTGAGATTTCACGAGGACCTCAAGCTCCTGATTTTTTATTCACGGGTCGAGTTACACGCCGGCGGATTTTCCACATCATCCGTCATTCGGACCAGCCTTTTGCTTTTTAGCGCTCGACAGAACACCACAGCCGACCCGATCGGACCAGAGGACATCCTCCTCATCCTGTTCACGTCTTTTCTTGGGACAAGGAATCGTTTGGGTGGAGACTGTTGCCTTCCTTCCTTCCTTCCTTCTCCGAAGATGAAAGCCAAAAGCGGGACGACTCCTTTTGACCGTCTGCGAAAACGCGCTTTCATGTTAAACGTGAATCCTTTCCTTCTTGCTTTCTCCTTCTTGGAAAGTGCGAAAAAGATGGCAACCCGAAAGAGAGAGATCCCACGAGCCGCAGCATCGAAGAATATTAGATTTCGTTGAGTCTTTCGACAACCCTTTTCTCGCAACCGAGAGAGAGGGAGAGAGAGTGATTTTCCAAGAATGTTTTATGTGTACGGTGTCTGCTTTATGCACCGTCCTAGTTTATCATATAATTGTTGTACCTCCTAATCATCATTAGATGGCTTTAGCGACGGGGAAAGGAGACCTACTAGCGGCCCGCTTCTACTTTTATGTTCCGCTCTTCTCTAATGATTTGTGTTCCTTTGCCTTTCTCACGCCTACTTTCCATTGCTTAGGTTCCTGCCAAGTCATGATCCCGGTGCGACCTTTATTTCTTAGTAAAGTGAGGATCGGAGACGATAAAGGTGTGAGCAGGTCTAAAGGCTTGCGGCCACTCGAACAGAAATATGAGAAAAAAGATTTATGGAGCCCAGCATGCCAACTCCAAAAGAACGGTCAGCATTAGGAGTTGTTGAACCAAGTTATGAATCATTCAACTCATGAACCAAGTTATGAATCATTCAACTCATTCACGCGTATTTTGTTGGGTAATTTTGGGTCTTTCTCACTATAAGAGTGGCTCAAAGAGTGAGATTTTCCCTCACACTTTATTAAGTGACTATCAGACCCTTCCACAATTGATGTGAGGGACAATCTCAACAATTTCTCCTGAACACATCGTGTTTGGATCAGAGTCACAACAACACATAACTCTCCTGTGTGACTGTTGGGTCCAAACTTATCGAGAAGTTGGGCTCTTATACCAGTGTTGAGTGATTTTGAGACTCTCTCACTGTAAAAGCTAGCTTAGAAGTGAATATTTCCCTCACACTTATAAAACGACCACCAGCCCATTCTATAATCGATACGGGACAACCTCAACACATTCAATGCGGAACTCTAGCTTGGTGTGGATTTGAGTAGAAATAATCGGTTTCAGGGTAAGTAGACTCCAGGTAACAAACTTGGATCCAATCTTGTCAGAGTTAGTTCCTGTTCTCGGCTTTTGAAACTGGGAGCCGGAACAGGAACTGAACTCATCAACCCTTGAAACCTATCTATGTTATCTTCTTTTTTCTACTAGCAAGGTGTTGATAGAGGTGCCTCACGTCAATGAAGTTTGTGATTATGAAAGTTTAGGACTCAAAAATAAGTTGCACAGACTAGTGGAGAACCTCCGAAAAGTATTCATGACGAACGAAGAACATAGGGCAGATTATTTTGGCACATGTAAGTGCTTTTTCCCTAACTTCCTCAACACTAGAGGATTACAGAGACTCGTGATAATCGTGTCATGCTGCACCCACGTAGCACAAGAAGAAGCCAAGAACCTTACAGTTGCTTGATCGACATCGAGATATAGTAATGCGAAAGCAAATCACACCCAGAACAAAATCGACAAAGACAGGAACCAGCTTCACAGGAAACTTCACCTCACCCTACTGCTACGTCCTCACTGTTTGTTCCTCCATTCCACACATGGAGATCTTGGAAAATCTAATCAGAGCATAGTGAGAATATGAGAAATGAGAGTGAGAAATGAGAGGGGCCCATAAAGTTCAAAAGAGATATAATCTAAGGTTTGATTTTAAACCAGTCATTGGATAAGGCTGGTTCCTAGCTAGAACTAACTGTTCACGGTATAGAAACTGGAAACCAATCGGTGTTCTCAAAATTTTTGCGCGGGAACTAAATAGGGCCCTATGTGAACCGACATGGAACCATGTGGGTAAGGTCGGTTCGATTTAGTTCTCGGGTTAATTAGATCCGGTTGCTGGTCCCTAGGTTTGATTGAATGTTAGGTGGGCCAAGGTGAAGTGGACCTACGTCTGGATTTAATAAATGAAATGGCACATGAGGACACGAATAAGACGTAATAGGTTGGTATGATAATTGCGGCCTAAAAATCGAAACTCAACAAGGAATCGGTCGTTTTTCAAGGCGGCTATTAAAGGAAATTCTAAGCGACCTGGATAACTCTTTTTAGAAAATACTGACCAATGGACAACAGCACACATGTCACTCTCGACCTCATTTATCAGAATTATTCTCTCGTTTTTGGACAGAAGAAAGATTTTTGAAATACAAACCAAAAAAAATTTCAGAGACTATGTATATGCATCTTGGGCCCTAGGGTAAGACGGATGATTATTGCCCTCATCTCATGGTATATATTTCCCTTTCTTATGTCTTATTGAATATGAGGTGTTTTTATTTCAGAAAGTTATTCCTGCTGAAAAAATGATTTCATTTAAAAAAAAATGTTCATTTGTTTTCAAATTAGGAAATTCATATATATTTTTTTAATTTTTGGCATGATTTTATTTTTTTAAGGTAAATGATTTTCTGTTAGCTCATCATCTTCCACAAAATAAGCGCGTGGCAAAGAATTTTTTCACTCGAGTAAGTACATCCATAGATTGGATGCATTCGTTTATACCTATGTTAGAAACTTTTTTGATTCAATGAACCTAAAATGACCTCTAAAAAGGAAATTCTCTTGAGGGCTTCTAGAGTGAGGAGAGAGAGAGAGACAGAAAGAGAGAGAGAGCTAGTCTAATTAGGAGACATTTGTAGTAGGGCAGGGAGCTGGTGTAGGAGACAACGACAGTATCAATATGTAATTACAAGCTACCCGGGAAAAGAATGCAAGGTACCTTGACTAGCCTACAAAGGTACAATGAATATTGATGTCGCAAAATTAGACTGCTCTCCATCTTCCAACTGGGACATCAGATCTAGGCAGAGCATATCTACTTTGATGGATAAGGCCTAGGATAGTGATTTGCTGACAAGTGACTCTTTGTTGTTTTCCTAGCTATGTGATTGGGAAACGGCTAGGCTTGCCATGGTATTTTTTATTAGTGCAATTCAGCAGTACTTTATCCCCCCTTTCTAGAACTACTGAGAAAAATACTAATATGCAATGCATAGTAAAATTTTTTCTTAAGAAGTGACTTGAGATATTTATTCATAAAATATTTTGTTACAGAAACATTTGATTTTTCATGTTAATAATTATAAATCTCACGAAAAACAATGGTTGATTTTTTTTTTTTGTTAGAGCATCTTTTCTTTTTAGTAAAGTCTTATTGTTAATATTTCAATTTCATTTTATCGAATCAAGTTGATGACACATTTACATATAATAAGCCTCATTTTCCAATCACTTGTTAACAAGATTATTAATTAGTAAACATTTAATTTTCATAGTATTGATAATGCATAGCACGGAAATAGTAGTAGATTGAAAATTGTCATATTTCCTTATTTGATTATTTAACAGATTTTCTTTAGGTTTTTTTTAAACCAAAACACCATTAATAGGATTTGTACAGAATAAAAATCGCACGTCTCTTCATAAAATTTTCTACGTAATCATTAGTTTTGTCCGCATTATGTATAAATGCAGTCTATGCGATACTATCATACTGTCTTTTCACCTATCTATAGTAAGATGGTAGTAGTGAACTTGTCCACGATCTTCTCATGTATAATGATATTCGAATATAATGATGGATGAAATGAAAGAGTCAAATTGAAGTCTTTCGTTCGTTTACCAACCTTTATAGGTTGTCCAAAATTGCTTGCCTTGTGTGTCTTCCTTGGGACTTATGTTGTCATCAAACACGGGTTTCCGTCACTTAGGTGCTTATAGGGTCACTCATGTCGACTAAGTTTGGCTATTTTATTTTAAATTTTAACATTTTTGGAGCGACATTTCTTGCGAGAAAACATTCAAAATAGCATTTCAAAGTCTTTTAAATTATTTAATAGATTTTATTTTTTAAAATTTTTTATTTCGCAGAAAATTTATTGTGGCTGCGGGACTATTCTATTATGGCTGCGGGACTATCCTAATTATTTGTCGTATGTGCATTCAAGATGAAGAAATTAATTATTATATCATCTCATGGATATCTCTTAGGTGCTTATAGGGCCACTCACGTCGACTAAGTTTGGCTATTTTATTTTAAATTTTAACATTTTTGGAGCAACATTTCTTGCGAGAAAACGTTCAAAATAGCATTTCAAAGTCTTTTAAATTATTTAATATTTTTATTATTTTTTTATTTCACAGAAAATTCTATTGTGGCTGCGGGACTATGCTAATTATTTGTCGTATGTGCATTCAAGATGAAGAAATTAATTATTATATCATCTTATGGATAAATTAGATACACACACAAAATACATAAATATGAAATGGGTAGGGACGATTGACACGACTACTATGCGTTACCAAAAGGGTTCCACACTTGCATTAGACTCATGTGATTATTTAACTGATGTATTAGTGATTTCAATCATACGCAACATCTAGTCATTGTTCCTTACCAAAAAAAAAAAAAAATCTAGTCATTGTTTTCAAAGGTTCAACGAAATGGAATGGCGATCCATCAATGATTAGACTTGCCCTAAGTAGGTAGGATTATCTTGTTACCACATACAGAAAAGTACATTTCAAGAAAAGGTTCAAGACAAAGGGAAATAGGAAATTTTTTTGAATCCCGTACATTTTAAGAGAATATTCGATTTACTTAAATCCTGTTTGCTGTCCAAGAAGAATTATAGAGCAACTTACAGTTGTACCGAAATTAAATACTCTCTCTTCTTTGATTTAAATGAAAAAAATAAAATAAAGTCATTCACCTAATAGAAAATTTTGGTTTTTTCACCGCTAGATATTTCATTGAACTACCATCACTTGGCAGATATTTTCTTTTCCTTGTTGAAGGGGTTTAAGGACTCATCATTTCCGAATGACATTTGATTGCTTTTCCTTTTGTTTATGGGTACTTTTCTTTGTTTTTCTTTTTCATGAAATAAACAGAGGAAAAGATAGACAGCTAATAATACTTGTCGGATAATGTTTGATTTCTTGAAAGTGGAGGATGGCGGCTCTGAATTTCAATATATTATCTAGATTTGGCGTCGTTTTCGATCTTCGCTGGAAGGAGAGTAAAGAGAGCCAAGTAGAGCTCTTTTTGGAAGCATAATACTGCTGATAAGTAGAAACATCTACTGAATAAAAAATCTAAGAAAATACCGGGATGAGTAGAGAAAAGGTCCTATTTATATATAATTGATACCTCAATTTTGTGCTCAAACGTCATTTTCAAGTAATTATTTTTCCTTCTAAAAATATATATTTATAGATAAAGCATCTGCCATTGAAGGGTGAAATTCAAGAGTATATAATTATACGTTATCATTGTGGAGATGGCAAACTAACATTAGGAAGTATTCATTTGAAAGAAAATCTAGAGAGATACATGATTGACACATGTATTTGGGAGAGTTACCAAAAAAATTATAGACCTATTACAATTGTGTCAATTCAGTCATAAACTTTTTTTTTTTTGGTCAATTTAGTCCTAAACCTTTTATAATTATGTCAATTTAGTCCATTCGACCAAAATTGGCCGGCCGGTGTTGACGTGGACGCCAACCGAGGACAACTGGCCGACGCTGATATGGACGTCAATCGGCGGCCGGCAAACGCTGATGTGACAATCTTTTATATATTTTTTTGAATTTTTAATTTTTTTTCCCACCTTCTTCTTCCTCTGGCCGGCCAGCAACGGCCAGAGGCGAGGGCCAGAGGGGTCAACCTCGCTGGCCACTGGCGAAGGCAAGCCTTGCCCAACGACGGCCTCGTAGGGGTGAGCATCGGTCCAAGGTTGACCCTAGACCAACCCTGGACCAGTCCAACCCTGCTGGTCCTGATCCAATTCCTAGGGAGACCGGGTTTGTTCTTGGTCCTAGAATTCTTGGACCAGCACTGTGCAGGTTAGTCTTTGGTCCTGAGAGTTCCAGGTCGGTCCAACCTTGATCAACCTTGACTATATATATATATATTAGATATAATTTTAATATAGAGAAAACCTTAAAATAAATATCGTCAACAACATTAAATAGCTATTTAGTGAGGAGTTCAAATATTTTATATTATTTTTTAATAACTTTGGTTTTTTATGTTTTTTATGCTGTCAATAGTCATAATTTACGAAAGAAGAAAATGTTTTTGTGAGGAGTCCTCACGGCGTCCAAAAAGGCACCTTATGACATCATTCTCTAATATTTGTTCTCTTCTGTCTTATTTGTCATCTTAGTCTTCAATTTGCTAAAATCGAAAAAAATAACTTTTCTGCTCACTACTCGACACTCGCCTCGCTTGCTTTAGGTCACTTGTGCCGCTTGCCACTCGATGCTTGCTTCGCTTGTTGCTCCCCGCTTGACATTCGATACTCATTCTGTTCGACACTCATCCCAGTTGATCCTCACTGCTTGCCTTTCTTAATTGACCTTACTCATCATCGAACCCATTTGATCGGTACGGTCCTCGGTTGCTCTTTCAAGCAGTACAAAAAATGAAATAAAAAATTATTGGTTAGTCTTGGGTTGATATTGAAACCGGATCGAACCCATTAGGTTAGTCCGATCCTTAATCGTTTTTTTAAGGAGTACAAAAAATGAAATAAAAATTTATCAGTTGGTCCCAGGTTGACCACCCTAGAACTAGACCGAACCCATTGGGTCGGTCCGGTCCTTGATCCCAAGCTCAATAGGGTCAGTCCTCGGTCCAAAAAATTGAGGACTTACACTATGTAGGTTGATCCTAGGGTTAAGGGGTGGACCGACCCAATCCGGACCATACTTACCCCTATAGCATCGCCGGCCACTAGCGAGGCTACCGTCGCTAGATCTGGATGGCAAGGCTCAACCTCACCGTGGATGGGTGAGGCCCTATCGAGGTTGAGCCTCGCCAGATCTGGTGATGGTGG
Organism: Eucalyptus brandiana; assembly: GCA_014182725.1. Classification (NCBI taxonomy): domain Eukaryota; kingdom Viridiplantae; phylum Streptophyta; class Magnoliopsida; order Myrtales; family Myrtaceae; genus Eucalyptus; species Eucalyptus brandiana. The sequence goes on from CM024668.1 coordinate 15,658,784, forward strand.
CCGGCGGGGTTGCCGTTGTTGGGCGAGGCTGACCTCGCCGGCCAGAGGAAGAAGAAGGTGGGGAAAAAAAGGAAAAAAAAATTCAAAAATTCAAAAAAATTCAAAAAAAAAAAAAATATTAAAAATTTACCATATCGCATTGGCCAGCCAGTTGTCCCTGGCCGACGTCCATGTCAGCGTCGACTAGCCCATTTTGGCCGGATAGATTGAACTGGCACAATTGTAAAATGTTTAGAACTAAATTGGCAAAAAAAAAAAAGTTTAGGATTGAATTGGCACAATTATAATAGGTTTATGACTTTTTTGGTAATTCTCCCCATGTATTTTGCACAGTTTTACGGAATTAGCGATCATGCATTCATTTGTGCTGAAATTTTAAGTAGAGTCTTTGTACATTTGGTTCTTCAGCCTGGCCAAAGGATATATAAATCAGAGTGTTAGCTTTTCATGCGTAATAAATTAGTTGCCTGTTCAAAATATCTTGAATATTCTAGAGTAGGAGATATATTTATTTTCTGTTAGGCGTTTCCCTTTAATTGTTCATCGTCGGGGGGGGTTGTTGGTGTTATAAGGCCTCGTTGTTGATTTTTTCTAACTTGTAGAGTTATATTTACATATTTTATTCTAAAGCGGTTGCTTGTTTACTCATGATAAATCTTTTGACGATTTGTCAATGTATTTATTTTGATAGGAAATCTCCGATGTGGACACCGGCTATGTTATGTCCTCCATTGGAGCTGATGTGCATAGTTTGTGTATTTTTTCTTAAATTATGAAAGTGATATAAGCAAACATTTTTAAGAAACTATTTTTCAACTCATCCATTTTTTACGAAACAAATAGATATTATATTCTAAAGTTTAAGAAAAAATTTAAGTATAGTTGCAATAATTGTAATGTATATATGTTCTTTTAATATTTATGGAGTTCAATATTATGCATTTGTAATAAGAATACCTTTATGCTTGGCAGGAGATGCAATAATCAATTATAAAAGTGAAAGTTCAATTCCAAGTGTAAAACATTTCAGCTCAATACAAAAGCTAAAGCTTTACAACCAGATGAGTACCAAACAACACATTTGAAGCCTTTTTCAGCAATAATGCCTTTTGTCCCCCCTATATCATATTAAAATAATTTATGAGGTGATACAAACTGTTTATTTATTTTCCCTTTTCTCCCCTGACATAAAATATTAGGTATGGGGATCCATTTTGCATCATTTGTCCTTCTCAGCTTGGCCATAAGAGTAGGACTTTTAGGCGACAAAAGAAAATGCCACCAAAAAAAAGCTGTATTACAATCTGTTGACCCTGCTTAATTAAAAAATTGATTAATCGTTCGGTTGGGCTATGGTGGACCTTGGTCTTTATACATAATACACCACTTAAATAATTGGAATACTAATCATTGTTCGTCCAGATGCATGAATGCAATGATTTTAGGTTTGGCCAATTCTAATTTATATATTGTCAGTCTTGAGTGGAAATACTGTGTATATCCACAAACTGTTATGTAAAGGTGAGTGACATCTCCGACTGAAATGGAAAATTAGAACATACACCGCCAAGTAAAAGAAAAGTTTACACTAGCGATCCGATTCACCAGTAATCAAATCATTAAATTAAGAGTGGATAAGGTAGCTCATGAAACTTTTCTTTTCTTTTTACTTTTTTTTTTTTTTTGGAGAAAGTATAAATCGATGTAAGAACTGAAAACTAAAATAGCATGCGGTGGGTGTGATTTAGAGTATTTGATCAATTGAGTTTGAGGTAAATATGTAATGAAGTCAATGATACGAAATGCTAAATAAGGAAGACTCAGCTTTTCTACATTAAAGAAAAAACTATGGAAATCCAATGTTATCCATTTATTTTGTGAAAAATGAAAAACTTAGAAACTATTTTCTGGAAGATGATCATTTGTATTCCTTACAAAAATGAATAAACAAAAAATACTTTCATCACTTACAAAAATGTTTACATATAAATTGTTGTCAATAATGAATACGTTACCCATGGACTGATTATTTCAAGCAACAACGATTATTTTCAAAAAGATATTTTTTAAATCTTTTTTTCTTTTTTTTGCAAAATAAATGGAACTGGTGTCCTCACGGGAGTTGGTAATCACATCCATAATTATTAGACGTTTTAGTGACGAGGTGTTAATGGATTTTCAGCCATCATCTAACAACCTTAAAGAGCTAATGAAATCTTGCTCTTGTGGAATCATGCATGTACCAAGTTTTTGGACATAGGTCACTTTCAAGAGCTAATGAAATCTTGCTCTTGTGGCCGTGTTCAGATTCGATGGGACAGTCTCTGTTCTCCCCTCGCACATAGGATGGACGGGAATTGGTCCTTCGCGCCATTATTTGCATTCCCCAATGAGAGCTTACGCATTAGTTGTGTCGAGTGCGCATGCTGAGTTGAGATCTCCCGTTTCAACGTAAATAAATATTAGAATAATACCTTATCACAACAACTTGTTTCGGCACATGGTTAAAATTTGTCATGTCATTTAGTAAAATAATGCATGCAACATTTCTCTCTAAGTATTGTTTAGGCTCATTATACCTCTACAAATAGAATCATAGTTGTAAATCTCGTAGGAATCTATGCAGATTTTGGCCTTGATCTTGCTTTGTCTCCGATTGCCATCAAAGTTTAAGGCTACCTGTAAACCTTGTGACAAATCCAAAAATATTCCTCTATATGACTGACTTGATAAAATGAGTATGTTTTAAGCATAGAAAATAATTTATTTGAAAAATATTTCCCTAAAAATGATTGTTTGTATTATTTACAAAGATGAATAAATGGGAAAAAAAATGTTAGCCACTAAAATGACATCTCAAGATTTCCATAACTAGAATCTATAATATAGTAATAAAAAAAAAAGGATTTGCATACTTGATTCGAAATTCATCGTTCTTAATGCGAAATAGTGACAATCTAAAGCTCAAGTACTTTCGGTAAAAAAAAAAAAAAAAAGGCTCAAGTGCTTCTTGTCTATTGTTTTCTGTATTACGAGCTCAATGAGATTGCCTCTCATGAATAGCATTCAGTAACTATTCCTTATGTGAGGTTATTTGTGCATAAGAGTTAGATAAGAAACTCAAGTACTATTTATAAAGTTTTAAACCATAGCCTTCTCATCACAAGCTGGGCTCACTTGATCACGCTAGCTAATCATATATTAGGCTAATTAATAATATTTATATTTTATCTTATTAAACCTATCCGGTAAAATACTAAATTACTATCTCAATTAATATTACTCACATCAGAGAAAAATCTTACAAAAAATTTTATTATCCATAAAAATGTTTAGATATAAATTATTATCGGTATGAAAATATCTTTCATGGATTAATAATTTTAAGTGACGTGAGCAATTTTTTTCTTCAAGAAAATGTTTGTTAAATCATTAATTCATTGCAAAACAAACATAGCCTAATTTGTATAAAAAGGGTCATGGGACGATGTGTATTCATTATCTTTTCATTTTTTCTCGTCCAATCGATGCTGATACATGTAGACCTGATTCACACGCACCAAAAAATTAGGTTGGTCTCATGTAAAGCCTATTTCATTCAACTGTGCACACAAATTGAGTTCACATGCATCGAGATCAATCGCGAATGAAAAAGCAATGAGAATTCGGGGCGCGACCCGACATAGCTAAATTGGCGTTTGGGTAAACGACAAGAATACTAGTGTACCGGTTGGATTGAAATCATTTTCCTTTTGTCAAACTGTTTATGATTAGATTCAACGACCACGGGAAAGTTCCCAACTTCATCATGCAACCGAATAAAGCACGCCTTTCACCATTCAACTGGTCGTTCCGGGCCAAGAAGCCAAATAGCTTTCGAATAGTGCTGTCTCTCTCGTGCTAAAAAACAAGCCGCGTTCACACAATTGAGCCATGAGAGAGAGAGAGAGAGAGAGAGAGAAACAGAACATGGCTAAATGGAGCCAACTGGTCCTTCGGTTGTTTGATGTACGAGCAAGGTGACCCGTTCCTCAGCTAGAGTTTGATCTCTAGTCATGGGGTTCTGGATCGATGTTTCACTTGCACTGAGCCAAAAGTGGGTCTCAAGCACATGTTCGCTGCTTCTCATTCGTTTCCTTTTCTAGTTCTTTATTCTACTTAATTGTACGTGTTGACCCATCTCCCCCTCCCCCTCCCTCTCTCTCCCTCTCCCTCTCTCTCGTTTATAGTGGAAACATCGTCAGTAGTTAGTCAACCTTAGTGCGGTTATGGGAGGAGTGAGTGGCGAACCCATTAAGAGAGCGATTAGGCAAGAAAGTGTCATTTCTTTTGATTATCCCACTTATTACCACTCGTGCCTAAATCCCTAGCCGAGCAATTACAAAGTTCAATGATAAAAAAAACAATTGATTCGCTGGTCAAGACTCGTGCATGATGATATGTCGCGGCAGAGAGCTTGTTGGAAAGTAATAGGCTAAATTCAGTTCACCGAACTTAGCGGATGGAGGATAACTGTTCAGAATCTCCTGAATTTGGGCGATGCTGTCCAGTAGCCCCCAATTTTGTTTTTTTGTTTTTTTAAAGCTAGAGTTTACCAAAATGAACTTTTGGCATCGTTGTACGGTTGCCCTAGACTTTAAAAAGTATAGATTACCCTCTCAAACTCATTATTATTCTCTATAGATCCTTCGGGGACTCGCTCTTTTGTTTCAGTCGCCAGAAGTGGGTCTCCGGCGACCAAAGAAGTTTGGTTGGTCGAGACCCATTCTCAATCACTACAAGCCCAAATTTGCCTCATTCGAACTCACTCACACCCAAATTATTTCTCTCCACTCAGAGTCACGTGTTAAGGACTAGAGGTTTTTAATGGCGTATTTGATAACGATTCTGTTCCCGAAAGTAAATTCTGATCAGAAATGATTCTTTTTTATTCTGTTCTCAAGAATTGATTCTAAGCATTTTAAGCCGTTTGGTAACTGTCCAAAATTTTAATTCTGGAATAGAATTGCGTTTATTACCGTGCTCATTAATTCTTTCAAATCAATTTCTTTTAATTTTTAAATAATTTTTTTACTTTTTTACTTTTTTTTTTTCTTTTTTTCCTTTTTCTCCTATTCTTCTTCTTCTTCTTGTGGCTAGTCGTCGGTCCGGCGATCGGCCAGATGAGGGTTGGTGACCTCACTGGAGCGTTGCCCCCCTCGGCGAGGCCCAGGCCCTCGTCGGCCAAGCCTCTCGGCCAGCTTGGGCGAGGCTCGCCTAGCCCCGCCGAGGCTCGGCCTCGCCAAATCGGCTAGGCCGAGCCTCGCCAGGCCACCGGTGGGGCTGGGCGAGCCGAGCCTGGCCACCGGCGAGGCTGGGCGTCGCGAGGCTTGCCTAGTCCCGGTGAGGCTCAACCTCGTCAGATTTGGTGAGGTTGAGCCTCGCCGGTGGCTGGGTTTGTCTCCGGCGAGCTCGCTGGATCTCGCCTTGGCCTGGCGAGCCTTCGGCGAGCTTACCGGACTGGCGGCCAACGACCAGCGGTGGCGGCGGCGGATGGTGGCGGGCAGTGGCGGATGGTGGCGAGCAGTGGTGGACGGCGATCGCAAGATGGTCGAAGAGAAGAAGAAGAGTTGTTGGTTTTGATTCTCAAATTTGTTCATGGAACAATAATCAACTCTTTTTTTATCCTTGATTCCACTCCTAATCTGTTCCCAGGAACAAAAATTTTACCAAAAGCGATTCTAGGTCTAAACTGATTCTAAGAACAAAAAATTAGAATTTGGCCCTGTTTGAATGGTTACCAAATAGGGCCTAAGTCACAATATACCAAGAAGGTGGCCAAAATGACCGAGCTAGCCTTGAAACTTCTAAGGATTTAGGGCTTCCTTGTACTATAAAATATTCCTCGGGGAATTATGGATTTGTATTATAGAGGAAAAGGGTGTCAACAGTTTGGTTTGCTTTGGTTTCTTGAAAACCTAATTCGAACCGAACAGATAGGATGCGAATCTGAACTGAACCGAATCCGACCTGAGTTGAATACGAACCAAACTAAAACTTTAATTCGGTTTGGTTCGGTTTGGTTCAATTTGGTTCGGTTTTATTTTTTGATTTTCTTATTTTTGGCTTGCTTATTAGAACCTAACTAAATAAATGGTGAGAAAGAAAAAAGAATTTAAGTTGTGCGTTTAAGTTTTATTGAGAATTATGGTTTGACTTGGTTAAGCAAATGGGACTGAACTAGAAAAAATGATGATTACGTTTCAGTTTTATGAACCAAATTGCAAATGCATGAAATTTTAGTTCGGTTTCGGTTTTGGTTTCGGTACAGTTTTTTGGTTTGGTTCTAATATCGGGAAAATTACCAAAAAAGTCTTAACCTTATTACAATTTTGCCAATTCAATCATAAATTTTATTTTTTGACCGATTTAGTCTTAAACCTTTTACAATTGTGCTAATTTAGTCTATCCGGCCAAAATTGGCTAGCCGGCAAAAACTGACATAGCAATTTTTTAATATATATATATATATATTTTTATTTTAAATATTTTTGAATTTTTGAATTCTTGTTTTTTTCACCTTCTCCTTCCTCTGGCTGGTCAATGCCGCCCGGGGCAGGGCCGGCAAGGTCGACCTCCCCGGCCAATGGCGAGGCCCCGCCCGGATCTAGCGAGGCCGGCCTCATCGTCGTTGGGCGAGGCCCCGCTAGATCCAAGGCAAGGTTTGACCTTGCCGGTGGCCTAAAGGTTCGACCTTGCCATGGCTGGGCGAGGCTGAGCCTCGCTAGATTTGGTGACAGCGGCCACCGGCGAGGCTCATCGCCAGATCTAGCGGGGCCTCGCCATTGGTCGGTGAGAGGAAGAAGAAGGTGAAAAAAAAAAGAAAAAAGAAATAAAAATTCAAACAATATTTAAAAAATCGAAATATATTTATTTAAAAATTGCCATGTCAGCTTTCGCTAGACGGCCAGCATCTATGTCAGTGTCGACCGGCTAATTTTGGCTGAATAGACTAAACTGGCACAATTGTAAAAGGTTTTGGACTAAATTAGCAAAAAAAAAAAAATTATGACTGAATTGACGTAATTGCAATAGGTTTAAAACTTTTTTGGTAATTCTCCCTCTAACGCCCCCATAGAGGATTGTTGTAATTAATGAAAGTAGATGATTTATGGGTTGATGTCATTATACTTCTACTTGTTATATGAGATAAAATTCTTTTTTTTTTTAAATATGTTCATCTAAATCAATTCTTTGTTATTCGGTTTCTTGAATCCATTGTTTGGGCTTATAATAAATTAGAAGTTACCATGACCATCTCCGGGATAGAACTTGTGAGCGAAGGCTGAGGGAAGCCTGAGGCCTGTTGAGGGCAAAGGTGGAGATGGTGGCGTCCATGCCAGATCAAGAAGGGATGCCGATCTATTTTTTCCGGAAGCAAGGGACATGTTGAGCAACACGGAGATGGCCAAGCCGAGGGAAGAATCGCTTGTTAAGTGAGTTGGGGTTCAAGAGCTCTGCGAATGGTGAAGTCAAGAAAAGAAAGGCTAAACCACATGGGATACGGCAGAAGAGCCTATAATTTAAGGGAAAGGATTCAAGGGCATCGCTCAATTGGGCAGAGGAAAATGTAAAAAACGAGAGGTTTTCAAGGCACAGTAGGTTGTGAAGGTGACTAAGATGATTGAGCAAACCTTGAAGTTTTTAAGGGTCCAGCGTTTCTGTAAGTACTCTAAAATATTTCTAGCGGTATTATGTGACTTATGTATATAAATTGGGGTCCTATTTCCCTCATTTATATCATCCCATATTGACCATGATAAGAAATAATAAAACATTCTTCTCTTTAGAGTTTCACTCTATGTTCCAGGTGGGCCAAGTGAGAGATCGAGGAATTGTTGGAAGGGAAGGTTGAGCTTAGGAGATTCCAGTGAGAGTGAAAGAGACCTTTGGAGTATAAGTGCCGCACTGTCACAATCTCAGGTGTTGGCCTGTCACACATGAACGTCGTCGCCAGCAAGCTCTCTATTCACATCGTCACCCACAAACCACCTTACAGCCACCTTGCATCTCTGTCAACATCCATTGTTCCTGGCCAGCCCTAGTCAGCAGCCTCCATGGTGACGTTGAGATCCTGGCGGCCGTGGAAGCGTTGCCAAAAGCCAAAAATAAGAGAAAAAAAAAGAGAAGAAGAATGAGCAGGGTGTAAGGAAAAGAAGGGGAGTTGCTAAGGAGGCAATGGCGATAGGTTGTGGCATGGCTTGACACTTGATAGTGACCAGGATAGAATGTAGTAAGGAAAAGAAGGGGAGTTGCTAAGGAGGCAATGGCGATAGGTTGTGGCGATTTCACCAGTAGGAACGATTGAGGAGGGTTGGAGCCAGGCATGAGGAGATCGAGCTAGTAAGACTAGGAAGAGAAAAGGGATTTGTGTGTAGGGGTTTTGTGGGATTTTAATTAGGTATGAGAAGATTTACGATTGGGTGGACATGTATTGTAATGGGGGAACAGCATATCTTGTGCCTACAATCATGTTGGAGAAGAAACATGATTGATGAAAAAAAAGTAATTGTTATGAAAATCAGAGTCCTATTAAATGAAGAACATAAAATAAATCACATTGTTGCCTCATGAGGGCGACGGTTTTCAATAGTTGAAGACGTCAAATCCTTTTGAGCCCATAATATCTGAGCCCGTCATACTTGCAACTTGGGAGAGCTAAACTTCTTTGGGCCTCAAGAAGAGTAGAACAACGCAAGAAGCCGAATTAGATATTAGAATATGTTTCCAGACCCCGTCATGAGAATGATCTTGCGTTTGAATAAGAAGGAACGCCACATCGATTAGATCATTTTAGATTTTCAAGTAGAAATTTGATGCGTGGGGGTTAAGGTCGCACGACAGCGTGCAAAAAATGTTCCAAGTAGGGTCATATGTAAAGATTAAAGGTCTAGATTTGTCGATTCATTAGAATTGCAAAGTGTTCCATAAATTTTAGGATAGTCGGGTCTCTGCACTGGTGTCTATGGATTATTGAAAAGAATTAAAAAAATAATAAAAGCATAGAGATTCTGGCACGACTAAGGAGAAATCGGATGAGTAATAAAAACATCTCACACTAGAAAAAATATATGAATGCAATAGACCCGCATACGAATCCTGCGATATTGGTCAGCACGGATCGTTATGGATTGAGCAATAGCTTAAGCCCTTGTTTTTAGCCCAACCGTGATTGTTTACTATGATAATTGTAAAAAAAAAAACACAGACTTATTATACAATGGCCAACTTAGTTATAAATCTTCCGGTCGTATCAATATAGTTTTAAACCTTTCAATTGTGTCAATTTAGTTCAAAACGTTTTGAAATTTTACTAATTGTGACCTAGACTTATTATATGAATAAGAAATTTTTTTAAATAAACGACCGAAGTGCTTTTGTTTTTTTTTTTCTAATAAAGACATGAAGTAGATATTATTTCAAAAAAGGACTTGAAGTGGTCAAATCATCTTAAATAACACCTTAAAGTAGCTTTGGCTAGCCGATGATTATTCTGGCTATCGAAGGAGGGGTATTTTAGTAAAAAAATTGTAACTATTTTTTTTTTAAAATTTTCTTTCCTATTTTTCCTTTCTCATTTTTTTTTTTCATTTTTTCTCTTCCCTCCCTTGGCCATCACTGCATCTTCTCCTCTGCTCGCCTCAAGCGAGGGTTGCCTTCATTGGTGTCAAGTGAGGGTGAGGGTTGTCCTTGTTGGATCTGGCGAGGGTTGTCCTTGCTTGATCTAGCGAGGAACACGCTTGCTCAACGCCAACGAGGGTGACCCTCGCCAAATCTAACAAGGGCAACCCTCCCCTGCCCAAGCGAGGATGACCATCACTCGATGTTGGCAAGGGCAGCCTCTGCCTAAGTTTGGTGACCTTCGCTATGGCCGATGGGAAATACAAAAAAGAAAAGAAAAGGAAAAATTAGAAGACGAAAATGCCTTTCGACTAGAGAAATTAGGCCTTTTTTTTACATTGATATAGTAACTTTAGATTCTTATTTGAAATAAGTATCATTTCAAGCTTTTATTTAAGATGATTTAGTCACTTTAGACTCTTATTTGAAACAATATCCATTTTAGGTTCTTATTTGAGAAAATAAGAGGACTTTGGACTCTTATTCAGAATTTTTACTATGAATAATTGATCGAAAGGACTAAATTGATAAATTGTTAAAAGGTTCATGACTAAATTGACATAATTGAAATGTTTAAAATTAAATAGACACAATCGAAAGTGTTATTATATAATGGTCACCGTACAATAAAATTTAGAATCTTTTCGGATAATTTTCTCATTGTTCACTTATGCCAAGGAAGGCTGCCTGGATAGTTAAGCCCAAGTGAAGGTAAGCATAGGCCAAGCAGGGTGTTGCCCCGGCCCAAATTTAAATGACTCGCGTTGAAGTAGATTAGGATGCTCGGGCCTAACCTGAATGGTCTTCTTTTTCTTTTTTAAAGTTTTCAAAAGATAATATAAATTTGTAGGTATATTTTCGGTTTCAAAGAATGCTTTTCTATATATATATTTATTTATTTATAAGCTGGTTTATGAGTCTAATAAAGTGTTTCCAATGTACTGACCTAAAAAAAAGTTTTTCCAATATAAACAATGTAAATTTCATTTTTTATTTTTTTAAAATTTTATATTAGAAAAATTCTAGCCATTTTAGGAGTGAGCGTCTTTGTCTTGAAGGCCTGGACATGCCTAAAATCCTGACTTGGGCCTCTTCGGGTGGCTCCGTTTAGGGCTTTCGGGCTGTTTTGCTCAATCCTAAGCCCAAGGTTTGTGAGATAACTTAGGGTACGTTTGGTAACGATTCTATTTCTGGGAACAGATTATGATTAGAAATAATTCTTTTTGATTTTGTTCTCTGGAACAATTTTTGAGCAAAAAAAAAACACATTTGATACCTGTACAAAATTTTTGATTCTATAATAGAAAAAGAACGAAATGTGTTTGGTAACTACATAAAATTTTTATTCAAATTCTAAAATTTTATCAAATTATAGAATTTCTATTGATTAACTATATTTATACTAAGTAATAAACATATTAACTAATCAAATTTTTATTAAATAGTAAATAATAAACTATAGTATACACTATAAATATAAATACTAAATAATAAATTAAAATACAAAATTCAATATGTATTCTATAAATAACAAAAATTCAATATATACTTCAAATCATTTCTTTATTTTTAAAATAATTTTATTAATTTTTTTTTTTTTTTTTCTTTCTTCCTCCCCCTCTTCTTCTTCTTCAAGGTGGCTAGTCGCTGGCTTTGGGATGATCGGCGACTAGCTAGACAAGGGCCAACAACCTCTTTAGAGAGTCGCCAGTTCTTAGCGAGGCCGGTCCTCGTCAGCTGAGCCTCGTGGCAGCTGGGCGAGGTGTGCCCAGCCCCGCCGAGCCTTGACCTCACTGGTGGCTAGGCAGGCCTCACTAGGGTTGGGCGAGGCCCGCTTGGCCACCGGCGGGGCTGAGCGAGCCTTGCCGGGGTGAGGCGAGGCCCACCTGGCCACCGGTGAGTTCGCCATACCTCGCTGAGTTGGGTGAGGCCCGCCTGGCCATCGGTGAGCTCACCGAATCTCGCCCTGGCCTAGTGAGCCTTCGGTGAGCTCACTGGACCAGTTGCCGGTGACCGGCGGCAGATGGCAACCACGGAGGTGGCGGTAGATAAAAAAGAAGAAAATGGAAGAAGAAGAAGAGAAAAGAGAAGAAGAAAATGGTTTGATTCTTAGATTTGTTCCCTAACAAGAATCAACTTTTTTTTTTTTTTTAATTCATGATTCTCGTTCCAAATCTATTTCCAAGAACAAAAAAAATAGAAATTTGTTCTTGAGAATAAATTTTTTACCAAATACAATTCTATTCCAAAATTACTCCCGAGAACAAAAAATCAAAATCATGGCTTGTTTGGATGGTTACCAAATAGGCCCTTACTAATCTTCCAGAGGAGGGAAGATACAAACAAAATCTGAGTTGAGTGGTCCTACATAGGGTGGTATACACTTGAATCTTGATGAAATTGGTAACCAAATTTGTGTTACGCTAGTTTCGTTTCTTAATCAATATAAATCTAATTCAATATAAACCAAATCCGTGTTGGTCCTATATAGATAAATCGACCAATTAGTGATTGATGTAACTTGAGCTACCTAAACTTCAAAGTATCTATGGATTGAAGGCTAGAAAAGAAAAATCATTCGGAAAATACTGATGCTTGACGTCTCTTTGCCCTTTTTCTTACTTTGAGAATGAAGGGGAAAAAAAAACTAGTATCTTGATAAATTCTATGGGAGTCTTAAGGGAATCATAATAACGTGACTAATTTGAGAGGCAGCTTGGAGATTGATCAGTGAGGGCTTTCAAGTCATTTACTTATTTATTTAGCTTGATAAAAATAGCTATCTAAAGCATCGGTAAAGAGCATGATGCATGATGTGACTAGGTAAACTCTAAAGTACTAATTTAAAAAAAAATTATAACACTTCAAGATCCGTGTTTGGAGCAAACAGCATTCTACGAACTCTCCCATGAAAGTCATTCAAATAAAAAGAAAAAAAAGCCTTGCCACCAAGAAACAAAATCCCATGACAAGGAATAGCACCTCCAGTACACAACCCAACATACTAAGCACTCACATCAAATCCCATGACAGCATTAATTAGTGCTCTTGTTTGGTATTTCCCAACAGCCACTTTTCACCAAATAACTTTTATAAGAATGTAACCCACTGGGAGTTTTTCATTTTCTTTTGTCTGAAAATGCCAAAGGTTTGGCGCTTCTTATTGGCAAGAAGCATGCCACTTCCTCCAGTTCTCAATTTTTTTTTTACTTTTTTAGTCTTGGCATGTTTCTAAAGCCCTTGCCTGAGATTACCGTCAGATTTCTGGGGTCCAACCTCGGAGCTTCACCTAATCACCAACCTTTTCTTTTCGGTCTTTTCCTTGTGCTCTTATTTAATAAAGGAGCATAATGAAATCAACCACATGTTGAAGAGAAATTTAAGAGGAAATGAAATCATATAGAGAATGATCGGTTCTCGAGTAGGTAGATTTCATATAAATAATCTAAAACCTACTCTGTCAAAGGTGTAAGGTTAAAGCATTGATGAATTTTCTAGACTTTCTTGATTTAGAACTCTTTTTTTTTTACACATATCTAACTTTTCCTTAAACGAAGTTAGGAAAAAAAAAAAGAGCTCAAAAATGACTCTACTCAAGACATGTTAGTTTTTGAGGAGAACCAATGTTTCACAATATAAATTTAGGAATTGAACTGACATAGGTTAATTTTCATTTTTTTTACCTAGAAACTTATCTAGTTCTTGCATAAATTAGTATCGATCAAGTAAGGCAAGTTCCGTAACTGAACCGGCATGTTTGCTCATTCCTCTAATCATAAATCGTAGGATATGGAAAACAGGTTTGTGGTCCTAAATAAAAACCAAGGAAAAGATTATTAAAATTTAAGTATAAAGTAGACAAAAGTGCTTTTGCCTATGCAACTTGCATGGAAAAAGCTGCTCCATTGAGAAAAGGGAAAAGTGGGCGTTTTTGTCATTCACCGGAAAAGAAAAATTTAAAGTTGATGAAACTTTTTTTTCCCCAAAAATTTGCTCATGTTTGATGGAGAGTTGGTTGTGTAAGTGGGTGGGACCGGAAATAATTTTGTGCAAACAAATGGGGGGTCAGCATCCTTTTCAACCAAGTTTGCAAAAAGCTAGCAATAATCTAGTGCCAAACAATAGCTACCAGGAAGATGGGGGAAGGGTCGGAATAGCCAGATTTGGAAAGTGAAATTGGTGCTTCTTTGAGGAGTTCAATTTAGTTGATTTCCTTTGAGAATGGCGAATCAATCGGAATATCATCTTTTTTGTTTTTGTCGAACGAAAGATTCCCTTCAATTTTCAAAATAATACTCAAGATGTACATAGAAAGCTTTTAAGCCCTAGTAAATCTCAAATAATTTCTGAACAAAGCAAATGCCATCATGCCAATAACAAAGCACAATGCAACTAAAAACAAACTCTCATCCTTTAAGAATAGCTCTCTTATCATAAATATTCAATAGTCGATTACTAGTATTAGTGATTAGCATGCCAAGATCCTCACTCCATTTGCAACCACTTGCGATACGTATCTAGATTCAACGTCCTTATCACCATCACTATGTAGAGACACAAAAAAATACATATTAAATACTTATAAGGAATTCCTAGATCTAGACCTAAATATTAGCTCTAATCTTGAAGAGGTTGTGGAGTCATGTTATGTAGGGGTGTGCATGGTCTGGGTGGACGACTTCTGACCTAAAACCGGGAATCGCCCACTAAAAACCGGTTCCAAAAAATTGGAAATAGAAACCGCCCGCTAGTTGCATGGATCCACTTGGGAACCGGACCGCTGGTCTGGTCCGGTTCTTGAGTGGATCCATAGAACTGATCCAATCTCCACGCCTTCCTCTTTTCGCCCTCCCCACATCTACTTATTTTGGCTCTCTCGACCATGATAACTTTATTCTTCTTAAATACTAGTGCTGCGGCGACTGGCAGTTGCTACCCTCGCGTCGCTTCCGTCCCAACCACCACCACCACCACCACCATCTTTGCCACCGCCTCCGCCGTCTCCCGCTTCTCCCTCGAGACTAACAATGAAGAGGACAATAGGGACGATGAGCCATTCTTAGACTTGGAGTTTGCCCTTGTCTCCGAAAATGAGGATGATGGGGGGAGGCCTGAGGAGGGGAATGAGGAAGAGGGGAGGTAGAAGCGGAATGAGCCCAACAACGAAGAGAATGATAGTGACAGTGAATGCGGAGGTAGCGACGACATGAAGAGAGAGTTCAAGTTCGAGGGGGGAAAAGAGAATTAACTTACTGTTTTATTGAGTTTGGATTAGGACTCGAAGGGAGATGAGTAGATCCAAAGGTGAATTGGAGAGGAAGAGGGAGCTCGAGGAGATTTTGAACTAAGAGAGACAAGATAGAATAGGAGAGTAGTGAATTGAGACAAGATGGTAATAAGAGCCCTAAATTTTATATTTGCTAATTTCGAATTTTTTTAATATTAAAAATTAATATATTATTATAGTATAACTGATCTGATCCAGGTGGGCGGATTCGCCCATGGAATCAGGAACTGGATCAATACCTACTATTTCTCATAAATTGGAACCGGGAACTGAATCGATTCGCTTAGGAACCACCGATACCGGGCGTTTCCAGTCCGGTTTCGGATAGTCTGGGCGGGTCTCGATTCTTTTGCACACTCCTAATGTTATGAACATCCTCGTCAGTGGCTGTTGATTCAATGAATGGCTGAACTGATCATCACATTCACCCAAAATTAGCCATAGAAATTTATTCACATATACAAACTTGCAAAACAAATTAGTAGAGCAAAAAGTAAAATAAAATTAGTAGAGTAGCAAAAAGACAATGAAATCAAAGAAAAGGAAAATTAAAGACTAAGTAGGTTTTCAATTTCAAAAACTGAATCTGAGAGCCTATAGGAGGGCTTTAAAAGAGGGAAGATTTTTTGGAAGGTGAGAATGCTTGTTGAGAGAGAGAGAAAAGGATGAAACCCCAACTAGCATATCATCTCATAGGCCAACTTTTTGCAACGATCTTAAGCATTTACTCAAGAATTGCTACTTAAGATTTCTTCGCCAGCTTATGATTTCTTTTAAAAAATTTTGAGGAAGAAATGTAGGCGTCTACTGAATTTCGATTCATGTGTGATCAATTCACTACGTGATGTGAAAATGCTTTCGGGTGAATAATGCACGCAATTCATGATGATGGAATCAGTAATACACATTTCCCCATTTTTTTTCCAAAACAAGTGGGGGCCAAGTCTCACTGTGTTCTGCACAAAGACTGTTCAGAGCCAGAGCAGTCCCCATTGGCCATTAGGCAATCAACAAAGCAGCACAGGATTTTGAGAACCGAGACACGACATTATTATAAGCATGTCATGTGGTCCTCTGAAACTTTTTACTAATGATTATTGCTCAGATGACTAACCCAAAAGAGCCTGCACAAAAGATCCAGGTCACCCAACAATCTCTGCCCCCTTTGACATTGTAAATTATTCTTCTCTGTTCTCAACAAAAATCGGTAGGATAAGCCGGTAAAACATTGGAGTGTGGAAACTTGTGACTTTTTCACATAATATTATAACAGCAGCTCGTGCTCCCATGAAAAAGGGTAGAGTTTAAGCAACGTTTGCGAGCAAAGAATTTACTAATCTGTTGAATTTTGTGGACGATGAGCATTTATTCTTACCTTAATCGAGAGAATTTATAATTTTTAATGTATAGTCCCTCTGTCGTATTATATAATCAATATATTAAAGATTAGAATATTATCTTTTTAAACAGAAGTATCGCATTATTCATTTCAATTCGCACTTTATTTGATTTATGGAATTAAATGAACTAGTACACTCATTTGAAACTTTTGAACAAGAAAGTGTAGTTTTATGTCATTGGAATAGTCAAAGTCAATGCTTTTGAATTTAAGTTCAGTTAGCACTTGATGATCTTACTGTGAAAGGGTAAATTCGTCATACGCCAGATGGACGGCGGGCTGGCTTAAGCTCAGGTGAAAGACCAAGAAAATTACCACGCTCTGAGAAAGGAGAAGAGGAAGAGCAGTTTTAAGGTTCTGTTTGTAAGATTCGTCGCTAAAGCTATCGGTTTTTTCACAGAATATCGAACTGAACATGCGATGGGACTTACACATTGAATTCTTCTTTTGACCTCTAGGTAGAAAATAAAGCATTAGGGGTGCTAGTTTAGGCAGCATCATTAGCCAAAAGTAATCAGAGTTAACTTGGTGAAAACGGGGACTGAGTTCGTGTAATCATCCGATTCCTACAGCCTGTAACAGAATCTTCCATGGACTGGTGAAACTTTCAGTAGAAAGCTTTCAAAGATTTAGCTTTTACTTTGTTAGTTTTGACTTTTGAGCACATACAAAAGGTTCGATAGCTGGCACGGTGGACAAGCGGATAACCACAAAATCGCAATGTTTTGAGGAAATAAGCATCCAGTTATATTCAAGTGGGTTCAGAATCTGGACATCATCAGATGGCAATGGGAACTAAATGCTTTTTTCGGACATTCTCCCCTCACTATGACCTAGAACTTAAGACCTTCTCATCAAATGTATTCACACATAAACCCCTTAAAGAGACAGCACTCTTGGATTAGAGACCAGGTGTTGCTGAATGATCCCCATACATCCATTAACCTCCACAAATTTTTGCAAAAATCCCACTGAGGCACTTTCACTGATAGTGCATAGGCTGCATCTGGAAATAAGGATCGAACTGGGCACCGTGATGTCCACCCATGAGGAATCTCTGCTCGTGCAACTTGTTCCCGTAGGAAGAAATCCCGCGAAATGGTCCTAAGGCAGCATCAACGCCTACTTGGTCATATGCCGTTGCTAACCCTCCGTTCGACCGGTTGTTCCAGCACAAGATATCTGTGCTCATCTCTTCAATCTTTGGATGATGATCATGTGGCTGTGTTTGCACCGGTAGCTTCGTGATCGTGGAAGAATTGTCAGGTGAGGTGGATTGCCTTTTGACTGGCGAAGGCGGGTCACTATCTGGGAGATGAACCGTTGTGATGTCGTGAATGCTGGATCTCCGCTTGTCCTTGCCTCCTGTACCCTGTCTGATGAAGTATTTTTGGGCATGACTGGCGACCTGCGTCGGAGTCCTACTAGTCACGAAGTAGCGCGAGATGTTTCTCCAATCCCCTTTCCCGTACTTCTTAAGACCCATCAAAAATTGCCTGCGGGATCATCACCAGATGCAACATCACAAGCCGCACTTACGTTTAATGCTTGAATATACATGTGGACATGTTAAAAATTTCAGTAAACCAGAACTCTGTGTATGTCAAATGTACAATCTTAGAATATTTTACAGGTTTCATGCTAACATACATGAAAGGGCTTCACAGCATTTCGGATCCATCCATCTGAAGAGGTTTAACCTGACAGGTGAAAATGGATTCGGAATAACCCCGAGGGATTCAAATCATATGCATTTACGTTCTTGCAAAGTTGGAAAAAGATTAAGTGAAAAGAGCATGATTCAGCAGCTGGAATTTTAGGTGAGATAGTCCAAAACAAGCAAGAACACCAAATTTCAGACTTTGTGACTATCTCCAGACCTTGATTCAATGATTAACAAAGCATATATTTCAATTGAAAAGGCAATATGATTGTGAAGGCTCAACAGTTACCTATGCTCTTCTTCAGTCCACGGAACACCTTTCTTTCTCTCCTGATCAGAGGGTTTTGTTGAAGTGCCTCTCTTTCCAACGGTACTGTACAATTGCTTCAACCCATCAGAACCATTGTTACTATTGATCCACTCCAATGTGAAGGAGTTGCCTCCATATCCCGGAATTGGAATAAGCCCGGCTTCGATATCACTCACATCTTCCTCCAATTCCCTGTACTGCTTCATCACGTCGCCCACTGTCTTCCCGGGGATCAAAGCTGCCACTTTCACCCACCTATCCGGTGTGTCTTTATCAAACACCGCCAACAAGTTCTCGAACTTCTTGTTCTCCTCGGGGGTCCATTTCGTCCCCTTGCTCTCCTCGAACAACCAGTTCGAATTCTGGAGGTACGGTGATAGTATTTCGATTCCCCGATTCATCTCGCGTGAAGCTAAAAGCATCGGGAAAGCAGGAAATTGAGGTGCACGAGGCTACTCAATGTCGCAGACCAATACCGATTCCCTCATTTAGAAAGTTCAAAGAGGGAGAAACAGATATTGGTTAATGCAAGGAGAGAAGCACAGGGGAAGCTTTTAAGAGGAAAAGGAAGATGGGAAATCAAAGGAGCATTTTGAAAGGGAATCTAAGGTCCCCTTTCGCTGTTAAGCATAAATTTGAGAATCTAGAAAAGAGCCAACTTTCCAAAACCCAAGGGAAATTCCAGAAACAAAAGGAAAAAAAGAAAAAGCGACGCCTCTGTTTTGACTATTGATATAAACCCTAGACTTCCCTATCAGATCCAAAGAGCGCAGTAGGCACGAGAATCATGCAAGAAAGCGAAACCCATATCAGATTTCGCGAGGTGGATTCAAAATGTGATGCCAATTTCAAAACTTGAAGCTTCCAAAGCAAAGTTCAGCAGACGACGTCCTTCTGGACAGAAAACCCAAAAGTTCTGAGAAAGAACCAGTGAAGAGAAAATCAAGAAAACAGAGAGGACCCAGCAGAGAGAAAGAAACAGAGAGGAAAAGGGAGTGATTATGCAGGGATTGAAGTAAAGTGAGAAAAGTATTGTGCTCCCTCACTTTTTTTTTTCTCTCTTTTCTTTCTTTTTGAAGCTTATTGAGACTCAAAAGCAAAAGCCAAGAACTGAGAGAGCTAACCCCCCAGAGGTGAACACAAGAATGCGACCTCCCTGGAGGAGGATCTAGCTATCAACCTCTCAATGGAGCAAGCTCCTGCAAGGGTGCCTAAAGGAGAGAACAGAATTGAGGGGGAGGGAAGGGAAGAGAGAGAAGGCGAAAGAGAGAGGTCAAACATGTTGTAATTTGATTGGTGGGGGATGGTGTGTGGGCGCAGATGCTGAAAACAAAAAGGAAAATAATAAGTTAATGTCGAATTAATTCATATAATAATTGAAAGAGATGCCCAATAAACTGTGACAATCGAAAAGGACATCGTGGGATGGGCCAATTGACAAAGAAGGTACATGTTGGCTCTGTTGGTAAAAGATGAAGGAACCAATTAACAATTTGATCTCGACCGTAGTGAAGGAAAGTGCTGAAGTTTAGGTGAATTAAGACAGAGACAAACTGATATGGCAACACCCTAAAAAAAAAAAGAAGAAAAAAGACAAACAGACAAGTTGAGAAGAGAAATGATTCCAATCACTGAAACTGGAGGAGGAGATGGAGGTGGATGAGGGTTTCGACAATTATTCGATTAGCCGGTTTTCATGATATCGATGCTCGTTGGATCATGAGAAAATAGAGCTCAACGGGTTGTGATGAGTTTCGAAAATTTTTGAGTTAACGACAATTTGAATTTGAATTTGACAAGATATATACCGTTACCATGCCTTACAAATTGGGAACTGATTCCCAAGGGTCCCGAAAAAGGTTCTAAGGAAGAGAAACGATAAAGAGAAAAGGGTGGGGTTCATGAGGGCTGCCCACCCCTTTTGATTAATGGTGAAGTGTGTGAAGCATCTAAAAATTGAAGAATTCATATTTTCATTTGTTTGGGTTAGAATAATGAACACAATAAACATGAGAGGAGTGTCAAGATCGAGCTTAGGACTCACACTATAATTAGGATTAGCAATATTGGACACAACCTGTTGCACACAACGAGACAAAACATCAAATATTGAGAGAAAATCCGACTATAATATAACACACTACATTCTATTGACAAGAACTAAGATGTTTGCATAGTAGTTCACTTATTTTAATATCTAAAATAGAAATAATGGTATTTTTTTGTCGAAAAATAATGGTATTTTCTATTAATCAAAATTAACACGCATTTGAAACAAGATAATCATGAAACGTTAATAGGAATTGTCAACCTTAACTCTAATTAGCCACTTGAACTACACCCCAATTGATAGCCAAATCGACAAAAAATGGTTAATATCCTAAAAACATTAAACTTGTGCATTTATGATAAATTTACTTAAAAATAATTTTTTGATCACGAAAAATCTCAAATTAGTACACCTGTGACAAATTTACTTCACATGACCACAAAAAATCCCAAACTAGTATACTTGTGACAATTTTATCCTAAACAAATTTGTTCAATAATAAAAAATCTTAAACTGGTATATTCATGATAAATATATCATGTGTTAAAGTGGATTAATAACATCAAACCTGCAAAAATGGTACAATGTTTAAAATTCCAAACTGATATATCAGTTAACTGTCATATAGCATTCAATTAAGCAATTTAATAGTAAATTTTAACGGAAATTAATAAAAGGTAAATTTATCATAAGTCTATCAGTTTGGGGTAAATTTGTCAAATGTATATCAGTTTTGGATTTTTGACGATAAAAAAATTAGTTTGGGATAAATTTGTCACAGATATATTATTTTGAGATTTTTTAGGGTACTAAAAAAAAAAGAAAAAGAAACAAAACATAGAATTCCCACCATTGCTTGGCCCTATTCTTCCTCAGGAATCCGTGAGAGCTTCTCGGTCGTGATTCTTTCTCATCAATCAGGGGCCCAGCGCATCTTAAATTCAACTGAGAACTTATAGGCCTTCAGATAGGAAACGACAACTTGAGCTTTCGATCAAAAGATGCAATTAGTGGTTGGTTTGATCCACTAATTAACTCTGACAAAGTTGACTATGAAGATGATGCCCTCCACAAACCCTCATTTAAGTGAAGCAAGAAACCAGTCATCAAAGTGCAAAATGGAGTCGCCATTTTGATGCGAGTAAAACCTAAAGTGGCGACGACCCACATGAAAGAAAATAAACATTAGATTAAGCTCCAAAATGGGCAAGCATGGCTTTAACTGAAATAGTCCATCCTAGAAACACCATGTTAGAAACCTTACTCAGTAGATATAATAAAGCATTTTTTGAGAAACATTATGTGAAGCATGGTCATGTACTCTCTCTCTCTCTCCCCTCCTCCCCCCCAAAAAAATAAAAAACCACCTTCGCTGGGGATCAAATATAATTTAGGTCAAATGGTGATATTGCTTGCAATCCTATTTCACGTTATAGTCTAATCGTATTTAATTGTGTTCATGCTAAGTAAGATACATTAGATGACGAAACTCTTTCCAACCCGTGGAATTTAGTATAGTCTATCTAAAGAGTTCTTTTCAAGTGATCTACTTTAATTTTCTCCTAATATTACCTCGGAGATTATTGAACTTATGCCAACTCATGATGGCATTTACACAAAGATCAACGAATTAAATATATATTTCTCTCTTTGACAATTCAAACCCTTTTTGCTAAAAGGTGCGAGAAATCAAATCTTTTACTTCTCTTAATTAAAGAGCTTGTAGAAAATTGTTGATGTTGACTCATATGATGTATAATAACCTAATGCCTTTAGTCAGTCATACAAATTCTTAATTAATAGTTCGGTTTGGCCATGTGAAAACAAACATAAACTTGTCGCACTCCTTTGCAACTGCCCTTGTTAAGGGTATATTCTTCCTCAAGTAGGGGAATCGTTTTTCAGTTTGGCCATTTAAAGAAAGAAAAATAAGTTCGTTATGTTTAAGACAAAAAATTACTAAACTGATAAATTTGTGTTGCATTTATAAAAAATAATTTTCATGTCACAAGCTTTGTCACAAACTAATTTTCGCATTATAAAATTTTCTAAACTGCATGCCCGTGACAATCTACCAAAATCTTAGGGCAAAATTAGGGTAAACTAGGTATTTTAGCAGATTTTTGAAACGTGAGGGGGCTTTTAGGGAAAAACTAGTAGATTTTCTAATCTCAAATTATTTTCTTCAAATCTAACTTCTCCAAAATGAAGTTGTTAGAATGCCTAATTATGTTAAATTTCCATGTCAGATGCGAGTCGCACGAGATTATGTGAGTTTTTTTGTCACATGTAATTCAATGCCAACGATTTAACAAGGAATATCGGATTATTGATAATGGAAAACATATTTGACAAAGGCATAAGAATTTGAGATTCTATGTGACAAAAGGTTATTCGGAATAAATTTGGCACGGATATATCAATTTGGTGCTTTTTGGTCATATTTTGATCAGTATATTTGTGTATATGCATCAAATTTTTGGTTGAAGGAACGTATTAAAAGAAAACTCTAAAAGCATAATGAAGAATATACAATTTCAATTTTTTCTTCTCGATTACTTTGATCAAGTCATGTTCTTTTGAAACAATAACATATTTGAAAAGAAAAATTGATCAATAATTGGCGGATTTTTTTATCCCTTCTTTTATTTTATATTATCACATTTTGTATAAAAAAATGAGAGATGTCACTTTCTAAAGACAATCATGTGCACATTTAACCACACCAACCATATTCAATTCATCGAACTCCTCTCAGCCTTCACTAAGTTTGGGGCCAACTGTCGCAGATGCTAAGATGATCATTTGGTCAACTCTTTATTAATATCGACAAAAAGGATAAATAAAACATTGATTGGTCAATGAGATTGCCAACAGTGAGAGAGTCTAATCGCATCAAGGAGTAACTTCAAGGTACCCCATGTCATTTATTCTTTGTGGATGGTCGTTCCCAAGACTCCAAGAAGTATCGTACGTACTTCAGATGTTAGAAAAACTTGGTAGACTTACTAGGCAAAATCTTGCGACAAAAAATTCCAAAGACCCACTTCTTGATAAAGCCGAAGAAACCCTAATTCAAGATCACCAAACACAAACTCCTACTTCAACATCGCCAAATGCTAGATTCACAAAACCCTGCTGCCGACCACAGCTCCTGACATCTCTCGTGCATTACCACGCGTCACTGCCGACCATCCCCCCGCTACCCTGGCCACCCCCTCTCTGGGAAAATATGGCTACTTCATAAATAAAGCCACGACATTGGCCGATGTGAGGAGCACTTTAGGGGCGCATGGAAACGTTTTTGTTCCTCCATTATTTTGTTCTTTTTACACTCCGAAACAAAACAAAAAGAAGAAAAATTCATTTAGTAATGTTAATTAATTTTTTTGTTCCCAAAAAAAAAAAGTAGCTAAAGAATAGATTTGAAATAAAAATAATAAGTATAAAAAAAATAACCTTTTGTTCTTGGGAATAATTTCTAAAAATAAATCATTTTTTTATTTTCTCTTTTTATTTTCTTCTTCTTCCTTGTCGCTCCCTATGGGCGGCCATCTGTCGGTTCGCCGCCGGTTGTCGGCCCCCCTCGCTATAACCACCCGCCGC
This sequence comes from Eucalyptus brandiana, assembly GCA_014182725.1. NCBI lineage: Eukaryota > Viridiplantae > Streptophyta > Magnoliopsida > Myrtales > Myrtaceae > Eucalyptus > Eucalyptus brandiana. Next base: position 15,682,759 of record CM024668.1, read on the forward strand.
CGATCATTGCTCTGGTTGGTCTCTGACCATTGATTGTCGACTGTTGACTGCCGATTGTTGCTGCCATCAACTGTTGATTGTCGACCGCCTGCCCTCGCCACCGTTCACCGTTCACCGTGGTCAGCGGTCGGCGGCCGCGATGATGGGCAACGATGGTCAAACGTGTTCCTATTCTTTTCGTGGGTCGTATCAAACATATTCTTTTTCTTTTGCTATTTCAAGAATAAAAATTTTATATAGTTATCAAACTCGTTGTTTTACTCAGAAATTGTTCTGGGAAGTAGAAATTAAAAAATAAATAAATTATTTTTGAAAAGAAATTGTTTCCTGAAACAAAAATGTTATCATTCTCACCCATAAAGTCTAAGAACAACAAAATGAAATAGTAGTCCCCAAGAATAAGAGGATACAAAGTGGTTTTGGTGCAAAATATGAGGATGGTCTTTTAAAAATTTCCATGAATCTTTGGTTATATCTTTATATCGGGCGCTTTTGCTAAATTATCGGTGGAGTAAACCAGTAACCTTTCTATAAAGTGATTATGCACTTTTGAAACAAAACTAATTTCGTGTTTGAATTTTAAAAATTTACATTCTTAATTAGTATAGCGGATCCGATACTTCATTCACCAACAAACATCTAGTTTTACCATTCTTGGGACATGAAAGCTATAGTCTTTCTAAAGCCAAGGAGCCTCTTGATCATAGACAAACTTATGATATGGCATTAGTCTGCCGACACGAAAGTTGAATTTAGCAGGGTTGGCACAACTAAAATTTCTACAGCACATCTCCTTTGGAATGCATTACTTGTCGTGTTTTTCTTTGCCTTTTTTTTTTTGGTTTTATTTTTATTTCTATTTTGCTTCTTGTCGTAAAAGATCAAAATATGAAGGAGACAAGGGCCTCAAAACGAAGTCCATGATGATGACCTTAAAAAGTTGCAAAATGACAATCTTAATCAAATCAAAGGCCCCTGATGCAGCGATGCCATCTAATATTGTAATAACTTACGTAAACTAAATACGGGTACGAGGTTTTCTGTTAATTAGGGGGACAACTTGGTTAAACAGTACTAAATAATGTATTCCAATTGACATTGTCCTGGCCAGCTAGCAGGGGAAAACGGGGACAGAGTTGACTTCTCTTTATAAATCTATTATTTTCTTGTTAAATTCGTTGAATTTGACTTCTGGTGTTAAATAACGCGATGATGATAATGAGTTGCTTCCGTTCCAGCCAATGCGATGCTCAGGCTTGCTAGAAGAACTATGATGCCTGTGTCCTATATAGTCATAAGTCAATGAGTTCGATAACATTAACATAGTTAACTCACCCACTTTCATAGAACATTCAAACCGAAAAGTTATGAGCAAATTAAGACATTAATTATTCAACATTGTATGTTCTTTCTTATGGGACTTATTAGAGATGAGCAACATGGATTGACCAAACTGGAAATTGCTTGAACCGGTTCAGTCCGATTCCTAAGAGTGCCTGTTTGGTTTCCAATTTCTTAAAGTGGAACCGGAGTTTGAGGTATTCTCTCATTTGAATTCAACCAGTCGAGTCTGATTATCGGGCGGTCTAATTGGTCCAATTCTAGGGACCTCTGGTTCGGTCTTCGATTTCGGAAAGTAGGAACCAATCCCCTCGATTCGGTTCCCAATTTCGAGGTAGGACCATATCAGAACGAGAACAAATTACCCCTAGTCCTCACTTAACACTTTCATATGTGCACCTGAAAAAATCACCACTTACTTGTGAGCTTGCTTCTTTAGACCTGCTACTCTTAATTCAAGTATCCTTTTGCACCAACACTACCTCAACGTAAATCTCTTTCTTAGACTGGCCAAATTTGGCAGGAACATCATCTCTCCTTCGGACTCTCCTCCTTGGTCACCTTGGCCCAGCTAAGTTAATAGCATAACATAATTTGCCGCTTGTTTGGATAACGCAACAAAATACCAATATCTTCACTTGAGAAGTCACAAGAAACAAGTCCAAATCTGAGTCTATCAAAGTTTCTATAGTTGGATATACTTTTCCAATAACTTCAATTGGGGAGATCACCGGGAACAAGTCCTAGTCCAAGTTTATCAAGGTATCTAATTAGACGCACTTTCCCTCAATAGTCTAAGCATATTAGTTAGGGATCAACTCAGATATATTAGTAGTTCCACACCACTTTCATTTTCTGATGTGGGGCTTATTCTCCAAACACTCTAATAAGTGCACCTCAACAAATTTTCCTCACATTTCATATTTCAAGCAATTTAATAATCCTGGCTAGTTAGGCTACTTTTGTTTTTATTTCTTTTTTCTGTTTCTAAACACTTTTTCTGTTTTTTTGTTCCTGAACAAAAAAAGGAACAAAACGTTTGTTTGCGTTTTTGTTCCAAAATTATTTTTTTTGTTTTCGAAACACATCTCGGAATAATGTAAACAAGAAACAAAAAAAAAAAGTTGTTTCTTGTTTCAAACAAAATTTAGAAACACTTTCTTCTTCTTTTTTCTTTCTTTTTTCTTTGGTTGGTCGTCGGCCTCGGCCAGGGCCGGCGACCGGCGGTCGAGGGCCGGCGACCTCGCCGGAGCGTCGCCGGCCCTTGGCGAAGCTCGGCCTCGCACCGGACTGAGCGAGCTCGAGCTCACCTAGATTTGGCGAGGCCGAGCTTGCCCATAGAGCCTCACCGGACCACCGCTAGGTCGGCGTCGCCGCCGTGGTGGCCCGGCGACGCCGAGCCTCGCCGGCCGGCCGGGTGAGCTTGGCCTCGCCGTGGGCCGGGCGAGGCCGCCGGCCCTCGTCGGCCGGTCGCCGGCCGTGGCCGAGGCCGGTGACCGGCCAAAAGAAGAAAAAAAGAAAAAAAGAAAAATAAAAAAGAAAATAAAAAAGAAAATAGAAAAATAAAATAAAAATATTAAAAAATAAAAAAAATAAAAAATTATATAAATTTACCAAACGTGTTTCTGTTCATTTTTTATTCTCGGAACAAGTTTACCAAACATGTCTTTTTGTTCAAAAATTATTTCCCGGAATGTAAACACTTTTTTCTATTTTTGTTTCCCTGAACAATTTTTAAACGAGATGTTACCAAACGCGCCCTTAATCTCCCATTAATTCGTGGCTCCTTGCAGTACACAAAAATCTAATCACATTATGATCACATTTGAACTAAGGGATGAATTCAACTTCGTCTCAGTATCCTTTAAAAAGTTATATCCACTTTGGGGTTTTATCCTCAATACCTCTTTTTGGCAGGACAAGTTTGATAATTTTGTTAAAAAAAGTACGGATATAAGGAATAGACAGAGGCTAGCTAGTTGTTTGAGGTTCCGGTACAAGCATGGAGGAAGGATTGAGCATCATGAAGGTAAAGAGTCTTAGGGCGTGCATGTTTGTATTCTTTTTTTCTGTTCAAGAACAGATTTTCTTTTTTGTTCCCTAACAAAAAAAGAACATAAATGCGTTTGTTTGCACTTTTGTTCAAAATCTATTTTTTTGTTCCCGGAACAAAATTGGAACGAAAATAAGAAACAAAAAAAAAGTTATTTTTGTTCCGTAAACACTTCAAGAACAAATTTTCTCTCTCATTTCTTTTCTTTTCTTTTTTTTTCTTCTTCTTTTCTTCTTTTTTTTTTCTTTGGCTAGTCGCTGGCCTCGGCCATGGTTGGCGACCGGCCGTTGAGGGCCGGCGACCTCGCTAGAGCGTCACCGGCCCCTGGCGAGGCTCGGCCTTGCCTTGGTTGGGGAGCTCGAGCTCGCCCGGATTCGATGAGCCCGAGCCTTGCTAGGGGCCGGCGACGCTTGGCCTCGTCGGATTTGGGCGAGGCCAAGCTCGCCCAGCCAAGGCGAGGCCGAGCTCGCCCAAAGAACCGGCTAAAAGAAGAAGAAAAGAAAAAAAGAAAAAAAAAGAAAAAAAAGGAAAAATAAAAAAAATATTAAAAAATTAAAAGAAACAAAAAAAGAATATAAATTTACCAAATGTGTTTCTATTCATTTTTTATTCCCGAACAAGTTTACCAAACGCGTCTTTTCTCGGTAAAAAATTGTTCCCCGGAATGTAAATAGTTTTTTCTATTTATGTTTCCCGAACAATTTTGAACAAAAATACAAACAAACGCACCCAACTTTCAAGCTTTAGAGACAATGTTGGAACCAAAACAATAAGATAAATTTTGAAAAATTGGAATGATAGTTAAAAAAATTGGAGGGAGAACTTATTGAGAATGCCTTCTCTTTGCGGCTTGGTACTTGCAATCTCTCAACTTTACGGCTTTGTATAGAAGCTGAATGCACACAAACGTTACCAACATTTTTTGAAGAAACAAAACAGCCCGCATACCTTATATTGAAGAAAACACAATATATTATTTTGCAAAAAAAATAAATAAATTATTATTATATATTGATTTGGGGCATTTTCACAAAAACAAAAACAATTTTACCATTATTTCGATACCATCCTTTAAAATTAATTTCCCAAAATCCACAACACCAAGCATCATCTTTAATTGTTTGAAGGAATCCACCTTCAATAGTTTCGTCAAAATATATGCATTGTGATCTTTGATCTACAGAAATCTAGCTCAATCTCATCATTTTTGACTTTCTCATGAATATAGTAACGCTTGGTGTCAATATGTTTGCTCCTATCACGAAAAATAAGATTCTTGATTAATGTAATAGCCAATTTATGCATCAATTCACAAAGTATGTTTTGAAGCCAAATTGCTTGCCAAAGCTTAACGCCATTCTGCTATCGAGAGAGCAACAACGCGTTTTTTGAGGACCAAAAATTACTCTTTATCCGAGAAAGAAAGTGTTTCAGGAAGTACTCTTTTAAGTTTGAGTATCATTAGCCAAATCACTGTCCTTGTACCCCCACTAAAATAACATAGCTGTGTAAGAACATTAAATTTCATGATCACAAGTTCCATTGACATACAACCATATTCTTTGTGATGTTTGCAAATACGATTGGTACGATTTCTCCAAAAAATTGACTAATAATTCCCACACCATTAGTAATATTTTGGCCTAGTAGAAGCTAAAATATCTTAAACTGCCTACAATGCTTTTGAAATAAGTGGGATTTACTAATTCACTGGTTCTTTCTTTCTTTAGCTCGAACCGTTCTAGTACGAGAGAACGAATTGGTCCAAGTGATTCCATCTTTAATCACTTCAAAATATCACTAGTATATTCTTGATGTGAAATAAATAAACCATTATTTGTCTACTTCACTTCAAGACCTATAAAATAAGACGTTAATTCTAAATCTGTCATGTTGAGCTGGCTAGTCGTAGCCTTCTTGAATTGAATAAACATTTTTTCATAGCTCCTTGTAAATATCAATTCACCACCATAAAGGCATATAATTATTATATCATTGCTAGTACATGAATTAATTTACAATGTATGCTCATAAGAGCACTTTTGAAAATCATGCTATATTAGGTACATGTTGATTCTCATGCACCAAGTTCGAGGTGTCTGTTTTAATCCATAGAAGGCCTTCTTTAGTGTATAAACTTGATTTTCATGTCTTTTCTTCACATAATCTTGTGGTTGCTCCACATAGACTTGTTCTTTAAGGAAACCATTGAAAAAACACGAATTTCACATCCAATGGATGGATCTTCCAAAGGTTCTGAGCTGCTAGACTATGATCATTCAAACGGCATCCATTTGAGCCATTGGTGCAAGTACTTCAAAATAATCAATACCTAGCTTTTGCTTATAGCCTTTTAAGGCTAGTTTGGCTTTGTATTGGTTCACCTAAGCATCATGCTTGTACTTCATCTTGTACACCCACTTGATGCCAATGGGCTTCTTATCGGGTCATAGAGAAGTTAGCTCCCATGTGACATTCTTTTCAACATAGCGGAATTCTTCATTCAATGCCTGGAGTTTCTATTGCATCATCATAGCATATGGGGTCACACTATGCAAATAAATAAAAATTTAGCATAGCTTCATTAATGATTCTATCACTATCACTATCATCGTTTCTTGTGACCATATTATCCTTGAATTTTGCTGGCATCTCTTGCAATCGCTGTGAACAACATATCGATGTTTCTTAAGTTGCTCTTCATGAAGAAAATGAACTACTAGGCAAAGATGGTGGATCTTCAATTGAAGGTTTTTCTGTCTCTTCCACCAATGGTTCATCTTTGATGATGATACTTTTTGGTCAATCTTTTGGTTCTCGTCCCACGCTTTATCTTAAAAAACTTGGACATCCTGGCTGGTAATCAACTTTTTAATAATTGGATTATACAACTTATAACCTTTAGTCATGTCACTATAATTGATGAACATGCACTTCTGACTTTGTCATCTAACTTTTTTCTTGGTTTGTCTATTAATGGGGTTATGCCACACACCTAAATACTCTTAAGAATGAAACGTCTGGCTTATTACCACTAAGCCTCTTCTAGGGCTCTTCTAAGAACACTCCTTGTTGGACACTTCTTTGGCACAAATACAACAAGCACAATGGTTTCTGCCCTAGACTTCTTGGGTAATGTTTTTTAGCTTTTAGCATACTTCTTACCATTTAAAAAATTTTCCTATTCTTTTTTTCACTATTTCATTTTGTTGAGGAGTATACTTGGCAGTCAATTGATGTTTCACTCCATGAATTGTATTAGTATTTGTCAAATTCATTTGAGGTGAATCCTCCCCCTCTGTCTAATCTCAACGTCTTTAGATTAAAGCTTCTAAGCTTTTCAGCATAAAATTTAAATTCGTTGAATTTGTCAAAAGTTTCAAATTTTTATCTTAGGAAATATATCCATGTTTTTATGGTTAAATCATCCACAAATTTAACATGTACCTTTTTCGTCCAAGTGATCCCACCTCAATAAGGTCACTAATGTGTGTATGTATTAGCTACGCAGGTTTTTTTTGCTCTTTTGGCTTTTCCAACCGGATTTGATTTTTGATGTTGTTTTTTGATAAGACGTTCTTCACATGGACGATTTGGACCGTCAATGAAAGGCATGCTATTGACCATTTTTTTAAAGACAACTAATTTTAGTGCATGAAAAATTAGATGACCAAATCGAAGATGCCACAACTAGTTGCAATTGGTCATATCACTTGAAAAGTTCAAAATTTTCTGTCTTAAGAGTCAAAGGGAATATCTAGTTCTTCATCATCTGCATCGTTGTAATCAACTTATTGTTTACACTTCCCAAGGTGCAAACTCCATTTGCAATGTGGACTTTGTGGATTTTTAGAAAGTTGGCCAACACTTAATGAATTCCAAAAAAACTCCCACATAAAGTAAACATCTGCAATGGTAACATTGGTACCACATTTTTACTTGATATTAATGTTCCCTTTGCCCATTACGAGATTTTTTTCATTTTTTTTTTTAATTTTCAAAGTTGACTTCACCGCGAGCCATATCATCCGACTATGAAGGCAACTCCTTTCGGCTAGACATATGATTAGTGCAACAAATATCAAGATGCAAGATGTGTGTATTTATGGTGCTCAAGTCATTCTTCTTGCACACTATGTTTTTGTTAGCATTGATGGCATGCACTTGTTCTGCCTGTTCATATGCCACCTCTGCTTGACATTCGGATAAGTAATGTTTGAATTTGTTACACGTGAAACACTAGACCTTTAATTTGCCACACGTTTTATATTTTCTGGGGGAATTCAAATTTCCAATTTTGTGTCATCGACCACATCCATGTCCTTGGCCATCTTGATAGCCTCTTTGGCTTGATTGAGCAACTCAACTTTGTAATGCTTGCTCGGGATTAGAATTGATGGACTTTTGATTCTTTCTTTGCTCATGCAAGCATAATGAACTCATCAACCACTCCAATGTTTAGGTTGACACATCTTGCCCTTCTTTGATTGTTGTGACAACATAGTCAACTCTTTCTGTTAAGATCTCAAGATTTTTTCTACAACTCGCACATGTTGGAGTCCTTTACTATTAACCCTCAATTGGTTAACGATGGTCTACGCATGATCAAAGTATGTTGAGATTGATTCGGAGTTATTTGTGCTTAAAGACTCGAATCTACTTGAAGTGTTTGAAACCGCACTCACTTGAAATAATATTGCCTTTGTTGGATTGTTGTAAAATATCCCACACTACTTTTACGATCTTTGCACTTGATATATATCATTTCCTTTATGGTTTAAAAGATCGCAAATAATGTTTTTTGATCTTCCTTCTAGGACTTCACTAGAGATTTTTTCTCCTCCTTTCTTAATGCATTGATAGTTTCGACATCAACCATTTCGTTATAGCCGTTCTCCACCAGGAAGTATCAAAAAAGTCTTAAACCTATTGCATTGGTACCAATTCAGTCCTAAACTTTTCCATTGAACCAATTTAGTCTTAAACTTTTTCACATTTGTACCAATTCAATCCATCCGACTAATTTTGGTCGGCTGACACTAACGTGGACACCGGTCGGTGGTTGGACATTGACGTGAATGCCGTTCGGTGGTCGATGTAGACGTGGCAATTTTTAATGACTTTTTAAAAATATATTTTTGGATTTTTGGATTTTTTTATTTTTTTTATTAAATCAAACTTACATCAAATTAAAAAAGAATAGATAAATGGTAAATGTGTCGGAAAATTATAAAAAAGTTCTAAACTTATGACGATTATGTTAATTCATTCTTAACCTTTTAATTTGGCTAACTTTGTCTTAAAATTTTTTGTAATTTTTCAATTTAGTTAATCTGGCCAATTTTGGCTAGAAATAGCTGATGTGAACGCCAACAATTCTACATGGTGTTGTTAGTGCTAAGGTAGATAATTTTTTAAAATTTTTAATTAATTTTTGATTATTTCATTATTTTCTCTTTTTGCCTTTTTATTTTTTATTTTTTCATTGTGGTCGATGAGGTTGACCTCACCAACAGATTCAGCAGTGTCTTGTCTTGCCTAGCTATTAGTGAGGTGAGCCTCCCTAGGGGCTGAGTGAGGTACGAATTTGATGAATTTGGCAAGGTTGGGCCTCACCCATGGTTTGCGGTGCTTGACCCTTGCCAACCCAGCCACAAGCAATGGTCATTAACTACAATGACAAAAAAAAAAAAAAAAAGAAGAAAGAATTTATAAATTTATAAAAATTGTTATTGTTAGCGTCGGTGTTGCCAAGTATGACGGCCGGTGTCTACATCGGCGATTTTTAGTTAAAATTGAGCAGATGAATTGAATTATCAAATTGTCAAACAGTTTAGAACTAAATTGACAAAATTGAAATGGTTATGAATTGATATAATTGTAATATTTTTAGGACTTTTTGATAATTTTACCATAACTGTGTTTAAAATAAGTTCATGGCTCATACAATATGCTTTCGTAAAAAGTCAAAACCAGATAAAACCGCAAAATAGCTTTGGTATGATTCGTGAATCACTTTTTAAAAAAGTACTCTTGAAGTTCAAAAGCAATGTTGTTAGGCTAAATGGGTTAAAATATTGGTTATTAAAGCAATCAATCATGGTCCGTTTTCTTGGACTTCATTTTTTCTTAACTAACTTTAATTCGTTTTGTATATATTGAGTTGTCATACCGAATGGGGCCCGCTAAAACTGAGTTAGAAAATTAGTAGCTCTAATATGAACCGAACTGAACCGAACTATTGATTTAACGGTTTGAACAATTTTGTGCTGTCCCATGAGTACTAGTCCCTATTAGTAAGGCTCACTTTGTACAAGAAATATTGTGTACTAATTCTTGAAAACATTTAGTTTTGAATTCGAGGCCCTTCGCAAGTAGCTGGAGAACCAATGGGCACATTAGATTACTATGTATTATATTGTTAAGCTCCATGTCCGACAAGCACAGAGCGTGAACTTGTTGTAATTACACTTGTCTCGACACAATCTCTCCAATTACTACTATCTGTGTAGCTTAGGATTTATTTGGTAACTATCTCTTTTATTTATTATTTTTCTGTTCTTTTATTTTCCGGAGCAAAAAAATAGAATAAAAATTTATTTGGTAACGTCGGCTAATTTTTCTATTTCCCAAAATAGAAAAATAGCCAATGAATAGATTTGAAACAGAAAACAGAAGTAAAAATAAAAAATAAAAAATCTACTACTTTATTCCTAAGAATAAAAATGGAAAAAAAACAACTTTTGAATAGAAATTGTTTTTAGAAATAGAAAGATAACCAATCGCACCCCAATTTGTTGGAAATGATCGAAACTTCCTAAACAATTAGAATAGTTTTATTTATGTGAGAAAGATTTATTTGTTTATACCAATCTTAATTACCAGCACTTGGGCAGTCATCATGTTCTAACTCTTATTGACCATATATCTCTATCTTTTATTATAATATAAAGGAGGGTTTTAATATGATCGGCATGTATTGCGAGGCAAGGTTAGCCTTTTGATTTACTCTTTCTTCTCTATTTTCCTTTCTTTTGCCATCTATTATCTCATTAAGAATGAATCGGATAAATTTTTTAATCAGGAATTTTGAGTAGAGTTTAATTTATGAATTAAGTAATAATTTCCTTTCAATTGATTTTATTGTGTAATTGAAATTTTTATGAAAATGATCCTTACTTTTGATATCTACTTTGAAAAAAAAGAAATGTGTAAATTCGGTTATGTTGATCATATATTATGGTATGGTCTAGACATAATTTGATAACAAGGACATATTTGTCGACTCGATTTTATAGATAATTTTGTTAATTTGGGATAGATCAAATTACCTTCTAATAAGGAAAAAGGATATAAAAAATACTCCGTGTTCTTAAGAAGGAGAGTCTCTCCATAGAAATGATCTTTCCCGACATGCGTACAACTTAATTCTCTTGCGTGATGCAAACAAAATATAGTAAATTTTTCTTATCAGCAATGTGGATAAAATGAATGAGGAGAAAGATCGGTGTAATATTTTTTCATTAAGCATCTGTGATTACAAATTTTAATGAAAAAACGATACACGTTGCAAAACACAAGTTTTTTTATTAGTTGTGTATATATTAAAGTGATTGCAAGATGGATAGTAATCACATGATGTGGCCCTTTGAGAGTTTTTCGATGACTTTCATATTATATCCGGACAAATTTTCTTTATCTATATAAATTTATATTCGTTCTTTCACCTAATTCTAAAACTACCGTGTTTTTATTTTTTTTTTAATTTTTAAATATGTTGTTTTTAATGAATGGGTGAAATGGGAACGATAGGATGATGTTCTCTTGAGGATTTCTAATAATTTCAATGTTCCTCTGAACTCACATTCCTGTGGATTCTTATTTTGGAAATGCACTCAAATCAATACAAAATACAAAAAGTTGAATAGTAAAAATAATACGAGGTGCTGTAGAGTTTCTTGACAAAATGTTTACTTTTTGTAAGATCCACACTTTATTTTTTTGTTCTCACTTTTAATTTAACAGTAACATTACTTTTGAGCTATCAACATAGTAATTTTGCATGACTCATGATGTTCTGTAATTCTATTATTGTTAGTTTTTCATGTATTTTACGAGTAATTTTTTTCTTCTTTTGAAACAAAGTTTAACACAGATCACAAGTAAAATTTAATCGGTCCCGTGAACCTACATGTGTTAGATTCTAATTTTAAAATGTGTTTATTTCACGAAAAAAGTGAATGAATTATAAACTTTTTTTCATAAAACCGCTTTTGTCGATTACAAATATGAATAAAAAAAAATATGTTCATCGTCCATGAAGATATTTAGATATAAATTGTTGTTGATAATGAAAAAATTATCAACTAATTATTCAAAGATACAAGCAATCATTATAGAAAAATATTTTCAAATTATTCATTTTCCGTTAAACAAACATAGCCTTAACTACCACCCATCGTTGCAGCGTGGATGGTAGGGCTGCTGGACTCCACGATGGAGGTCCCGGTTTCGAAGCCCCTATGAAGCAGGGAGGCTGAAGCGCTGCGTGGTGCTTTGCCCGGGGTGCGTGGGTGGTGGTTTCCTGCGTGCCTCCCTAGGGTTTACTCCCCGGCTGCCGGCCGTGCGGCGGGTTCCCTGGGTCACCAAAAAAAAAAAAAAAAAAACATAGCCTTAACTTAAATTAGGTAAGGCCAAGCACGGGTGCTTACCAATGAAGTTATCAAAAAGTTGTCATTGCCTATCAATTATTACCTTTTCTTCCAAGTAAAGGTGAGTGGAATTTAAGGCAAGAGACATCAGAGATAGGACAAACTATATCGTATGTCGATTACGCAGTTGACGTGATGTAATCGGCCAATCATATTATCCAAATGATCTGTATCTCATTCTATTTGGTCCTTGATTTTGAAATATTCAATTTTGATTGGCTTGATGCACCTAGTATCACTGTCATGCGATAATGATATAGCTAAATAAATAACTGGCACACCAACGTTAAAGATCACTTTCCAAATCGCGAGAAAAGTAATATGTGCCTTTGCGCTGGCGCAGGTAGTTGATATGGGCCTGGCATGCCTTTAGAATGGCCTCTTTTTTATCTTTCTTCTATTACTTTTATTCACTTTTTCTACGGCCTATAACAATTCATTTTTCTTCCTTAATAGTATTGAGATCTAATTGCGTGCCTCGTCGAAAAAGCGGGACCAATATGATAATCTTTTGAAGCATGTAAATGTGAGGCAAATACGATTTCGTGACTAACTTCTAGAATGGTTTAGGAGGCCTGGTTCGAAATGACAAGTGTAGGAAGTCGTCTGGGCTCGTTATTGTGTGAACAAGCCATAACTTTCGACAAGCCCATCATATCAATTCGCAAAGCTCATTTAATGTGCCGTACTTTGGCAGAAATAAGGAACCTGACGGTGTTTCAATCTCAAAATCCATCATCGTTTGCATACTTTGAGGAGCTCCTTGTAAGGGCACTGATTTATCTATTAAGGAAGAGACATCTGAAGATGCCACAAGTAAATCCTCGAGCCTTTATCTATTTGGCGCCCGCTTCTTTGTACTCCTTTATGTTTCTGGTTTAGCTGTTTTTCAGGACATATTTTCATGTTAACAAGGTTTTCCTAGCTTGTTTCTAGAACACTTTGGAGAAACAAATTTTCTCTCTTTTCTTTATTTTCTTTTTCTTTTCTTCTTCTTTTTTCTTTGGTCGGTCGCGGGCCTCGGCCATGACCGGCGATCGGCCGTCGAGGGCTAGCGATGCCGTCGAGGGTCGGCAACCTCGCCGGAGTGTTGCCGGCCCCTGGTGAGGCTCAGCTTTGCCCAGATCTAGTGAGGCCGAGCTCGCCCAGCCAAGGCGAGACCGCCGGCCCTCGTCGGCGGGTCGCCGGCCATGGCCGAGGCCGGCAACCGACCAAAAGGAAGAAAAAAAAAAAAAAAAAAAAAAAGAAAAAAAATAAGAAGAAAAATACAATAAAAATATTAAAAAATTAAAATAACACAAATTTACCAAACGTGTTTCTGTTCTTTTTCTATTCCAGAACAAGTTTACCAAACGCTGCGTTCCTGTTCAAAAATTGTTTCCTGCAACAAAATAATTTTTTCTATTTCTGTTTCCCTAACAATTTTTAAACAGATACGTTACCAAACGCATCCTCGTATCGCCTCTTTTCTAAAAATATAAATTGCTCGAGAGTTTCCTCGAATGTGCTCGGCCATGTTCCGTCTTTCGTGCATATTTGGTCAAGTGGGATCCGCAATTTGTTTTTATACATCAGCTCGGAAGGACTCCTGATCTCTCTAGGCAATAGACAATTTTTTGGATTCTATTTTTTTGATAGTCTTCTCAAAGAGGATAAGGAAGAAAAATATTCTAAATTGCATTAAATAATTATATTAATGCATTCGACACTATTCCGCCTCGTTTCAACATGCTCCATATTATATTACTTATTATGTACAACTGGGTCCTGCCATTGTTTCAAGATGTAGGTCTTGATTTGAAATTCTCAATGCAAAAATTGGTCGAATTTTATTATACTTGGGAATCAAAGAAACCCTAAAAAAATAGGAGGGTATTATATATATATAATAGCCCTCGCGTAGACAAAGCCAGATAATATTGTTTAGAAAAGTCGCATTTGGAAATGTGTCATAATCTCGAAACTCAATCAATGCAGTGGATGGAAAATAATAAGGGATAAAATCTATACTTGGCGTCCATATTTGCGTGCAATAAGCACCAATCATCTAGCTTGGAGACGCTGGAGTTCTTTCTTGGGTATGCTCCGAAACTCTGGCGATGCGAATTAGTTAAAGTACCTTTTAACTTCAGTCTATTCTAGTCAATTATGAGAAATAGTTTGCACCACTTCAAGGACTCGTCTCTTTGAATCTTGATGGCACTAGTTCAGCACTAATTGGATACCAGAACTGTCCCAAATCCTAATAGGGCTTCAAAGGAAAAATTATAAAAAAAATCAGAACTTATTACATTTGTGTCAATTCAATTATACTTTTATTAATTTGACTAATTAAGTCAAAAACCTTTTAATAATTTGCCAATATAGTCCGTCCGGCTAATTTTGTTTAGAAATCATTGATGTGGACATTGGTTATTTAATGTAATATGGTTTGTGCTGACATAAGTAATTTTTGCAATTTTATTATTTTTTTAAATATTTTCTTCTTTTTTTTTCCTCATTCTTTCTCCATGGGTTGCTGAGCCTTGATGATGGCCAACAACTGGCCAAAGGTGACAATCAATGAGGTCTAGCCTTGCCAAAGGCCAATGAAGGTCAGCCTTACCAGCTTTAGTCAAGGCTCAACCTTGCTGGGAACTAGTGAGGGGCGACTAAGCCTTGGCTGAGGCTAGCTTCATCGAATCCAGTAAGTGCCGAAGCTGGTGATGGGCGACCTTGAGCGAGGCTTACCCTTGCTACATCTTGAAAAGGGCTGCATTTGCCGATTGTCACCTCTGACTAGTGATCGGCCTTGCTAAGACTTGACGACTGGTGGAGGAAGAGGAGAAGAAACAAAGAAAGAAAATAAAAAATAAAAAATATTAAAAGTGCAAAAAATATTAAAAGTTTACAAAAGTTGTTCACCTTAGCATTAGCCATACCGCGTTAGAAGGTTGACATCCATGTCGGTGATTTCCATCCAAAATTGGCTAGATGGGTTATGTTGGCAAAATATCTAAAGGTTTAGGTCTATTGATCAAACTATAAAGTTTATGACTAAATTAGTATAAGTGCAAATGCTTAAGACTTTTCTAGTAATTTTATTGGGCTTATGGTTAAGGGTTGCCAGATAGGTTTGGAGCATCAGATACAAGACCTAATAAGCTATGTTTGGTTGTTAGGATTTCCAGTTAGGATAGGATTGTATATGATATGATATAAAATTCATAGATTTTGTTATATCCTATTTACTGTATGGTGAATCGCCAATTTTTTCATATCATTTCATTGTTTGGTATGAACTATTAATATATAAAAGGGTTTTGCTGGTATAATAATCTCTTGATTACTGTGAGAGTTATCGCATGTTGTGAGCCACAAATTCTTGAAAGAATGAATATCACAATAATTTATAATTATTTGTTATTCACTTTTTTATGGTCCAACCATATTGTTATTTTTATAGATTAAAGACTGTTACTTAATTACTTCTTATATATAAACTTGAAAATGTACAAGCGGAGATGGTAAGAATTTCTTATGATACTAAAGAAATCACAAATGCACGGATGGATGTAATCACCATCAATCAATTCATAATTATTGAACGATCTACATTTTGTACATATTTGATAACGACAAGAAATATTAATGGGCTAGAACAATATTGACAAGATAGATTAGCCAGCAAATGGAAAATCTAGTAAAAAAGAGAAAACATGATCATTCACTTTTGTGATTTTGAAAAGCATAGTTCTTTGATTCTCTCGCCACTTTCATGAAATTTCAACATCAACAACAGAGTTACGAAAAGAAGAGTTTCAACTATTTTTACTGCTTTCGTGGACTCTTGATGTGAACTAGAGAGTCACAAAGGAGTTTTGACATGAACAAAGTCATGAAGCCTCAACATGAAATTAAGATATGAAGAAGAAGGAGGTGGAGTGAATTAGAAAGATTCATTTCAAGTTTGAATTATTCATTTAAAATTGGGGTTATTCTACTTCATTTTTGTTTACTTATTTTTTAAATTATTTTTCATCTCTTTTCTATTTCTTTCTTACTCCCTTCCATCATTCCTTAATAAATTATAATAGTATATATATAATATGTAAAAATATATATACTATATAACTATAAATATATATACAAATACATATGATAAAGCGGAAAGAAATTCAAATATATTAAAAATAAAAATAGATAAAAAATGATAATTTTCCGTTAGTTCTTTTGAATTTCTCTTTTATTTATTTATTTATTAGAATCCAAGTATTACTTTATATTTAATTATTATTTTAATTTTTCTAACTAAAGAAATTTGTTATTCATGAGAAATAAATTTTTCGTCATGGATATATAATAAATCTTATTCATCTTTGTTCTATCCCATGAGATGATTTTATTTGGACTATTTTCTTTTATATCCGATCTAATTTTATTCTTTCTTAGATAGGAACCCAACATGAGATATGATAAACTTTATCCTATCTCGACTTTTGTCTTGTCTATCAAACTTAGTCAAAAGATTTGAGACTGGTTTAGGAATCCTCAATAGTGGGCTAATGAGCTGCAATCTCTCTTTGGGTCTGTGGGCCTTCATAACGTGTGGGGAATAGTCGGACACATACTCTTTTCGGTAAGTTCATGTTGACACCTGTGGAGTAGTCGGACACAGTCATTTCAGTAAGTACATCATTGTCCTTGAGAAACAGAAAAAAAATAAAAAAAATAGAGAAACGGAATAATTATTATGCACGTCTTAATAAAGTAATAAGTTCATTTTTTGAGGGCCATGGTGTCGCTATAATCTTAGGTTCAATCTCGACACTTCATGTGCTCATTAGGAACTGTATAAATTGGCTCCGGTGGTGTTCTAGTTATTGATATGCTACTCTTACCTCTAATGGTACAAATGACGTAATAGTATGGGACGAGTCAAAATCCGAATGGGCGGTCTTGATATTGATTTTTTTTTTCTCTATAGATCGTAATAAAAGAAATGAAACTTTGTGCAAATGACATAATAGTGTGGTATGAGTCAAGGCGGTCTCGATATTTAATTATTTATTTATTTTTGGTTTGTAATAACGAAACTTTGTGCCATTGCTTAATTGAAGGTACGTAAATGCACCTCAGTAGGCTTTATGAGGAAAAACTTAAGTGCATGATGTAAGAAAATCATTGATCTAACATAATTAAAAACATTCGATCCAAGATCATATAGAGATTTAGAACACATGAATAACGATTTGATAAACAAACACTTGATGAAGTTAAATCACACACCACCCGTCACATTATGAAAGTTGGCTATGCCCGAAGTCGCTACATTAACTGCAAAGAGGGGAAAGCTGATGACATGATTAGTGACTTGATGAAATCGTAGCAAGGTAGTTGTATTGGAAGGTGTGGTTGGTGTTAGGGAAATCCCTTATGATGTTTTGAAGATGACAAAATAAATCAAAGGCTACTAACATGTTTGATGGTTGAGTAATAGACCATGCAGATGATAGAACATGTAAATGATATTGTCAAAGTGCGAAAACGACCGAAGACTGAATGGAACTCATGTCCGAAGTATATTCTGAAGATTTTCAGACTTCTGTCTCAAAGTCTGAAGACTGTCAGACTCAAGACTCAAAGTTTGAAGACTGTCAGACTCAAGACTTAAAGTCTAAAGACTCAGATTGTAAAGTCTAAAGACTCAGACTTTACATCCGTTCGATGAATCGTAACTCAAGCCCAATCATACAACGGCTAGTGATCTGGTTTGGATTCCACATCAAGATTGATTTGATTGAAGACAAGAACTTTCTATACGAAGAAGCTTTACTTATGGAAACCAAGATTTCGTTTGTATGGGCGATCGGAATCAATTTGGGATTTTACCTTTGTCACTCAACGGCTACCAAATCTTCTAGATACGAGCTGTCCAATGGGTATATTGGAAGACGATTCTCCGGGATGCTGTCCAACGGCTAGTTTGGAAGTGGAGGAGTATTTAAGGAGATCATGGACCGATGAGCAAACAAAGAGACGGAGCGTAGAATTTATAATTCCAAAGTCTGAGCAACCTTCGATTATACACTTGTCTTTGAAGAGCTTAAACGTTTGTGATCGTGAGAGAAATACCAAAGGAGTGACTTAGTGAGATAGTGTGATCTACTACTAAGTGTTTGCATTCGAAGTTGTAATCTCTTGTTGATTGCATAGTGGAATCCAGCCAAGAAGGCTGTTAGCGTGGGAGAGTGGACGTAGGCTTGGATTAAGCCGAACCACTATAATTTCTGTGTTTTTATTCTCTTCCCTAACTCCTTTATTTTGTTCATACTAGCACTATCAATTGGATCACCTCCTTTTTTGGAAGAGTTAATGTTTGTTGGACATTTAGGTTTGATATTGCTTTATACCAGGCGAATTACATTGAGTTCAACTTGGAGACGAAAATATTGTTTAATTTATAGAATAAGTTGATAGGATCCCGTTTAGATATCCCCATGCCCCTCCTGAATTGCGATATGGGAGCAAAAAAGGAAAAGAGAGGGATGTGGTTTTGCTCCCTTTTGACATAGCGGACCCAGTGGGAGCTTGGACGATGGACTATTATAGCTCAATGGCAGAGAACTTTCCAAATAATTGCGTTGCATGCCTGAGCTGCGAGGTCTCTCAGCCACATGAATAATTCATATATGGATTCTATTAATTTGGTTTTGGTCTATTCCTTTTTATTAGATCTTCCTTTCCAATGTAGGACAAGTGTGTTGGGAGTGGAGAGGAGACCTTAGCTTTATAAAGGTATCCACCATAAGTCAGTGTTAGAACGTAAGGACACCACCAAATTGTCGAGCCACATTTTTCCCGGACGGAGTTATGGAATGCCCAATATAATTTGATCGTGTGATCGTATTCCGACTATCAAGTCTTGTTTCATATTAAAGTTATCTGCTTTACAATGGCCTTCTATTTTTTCAAAGTGGACAGCTATAAAATTTCTGATACATCATCCTCAATTACTACCATCAAGTCTTTTTACAAGATGGTCAGTCTCCGTGTCCCCACTAATGCGAGAAACTTATCAGAAATTTGCAACTTAGCAAATGGCAGAATCTTGTTCTTTAAAATTGCAGCACCTCTCTAATTAAAGAAATTTCCTACGGAATACGAATATTGCAATCAAAACAAGGAATTCTTTTAAAACAATTCGAATCTTCATTTTACTAGGTTAAAACCACATGTATAAGCCTTTTCTTTTGTGGTCAGGCTCTATTTTCTTTTCTCATCACTCTTCATCTCGAGCTACTACATACTTGACTATAGAATTTCTCCTCATGGATCAACACTTCGGAAGATCGCTTGGAGGCGGTAGCAGCGACTCGTTTGGGCCTTTCCCATTGTCCACCAAGAAGGCCATCTTGAGTCCCCAGGTTGTGTGAATTTCCAGATGACAATGCATGAACCAAACGCCTGCAAAAATTTTCAACAACAGTCCTGAAAAGCTTGCAGAGTAGTTAAAATTATAGTATAGATTGGAGAGTAAATGAGAATAGTCGATAAACTAGAATTGTACCGGGATTATCTGCTCTGAATCTGATTGCAACCCAACCCCCAGACGGTACTCCTATTGTGTTCCTCTCAACAGGATCAACAAGATTGAAGTTCTTCTGATCCACTTTTGGATTATAATTTCCTAGTCCCTTCCCGACCGCGAAGAAATTGAACCCATGAAGATGAATTGGGTGGTTCTCCGGGGCGACGATCCCAGTATCTTGTAACACGAGCTGGACTGTTGAGTTATAACGTAACCGGTACACCTTTGTCCCACTCGTGGTCCGCAAATTTGTTGGCGGTGACCCTGTGTAGTTAAAAGTGGTCGGCGGGTTACCGGGGAAATCGCTCGTGAAGACGCCGCTTATGTTGAAGAAATGTGCTTGGAGAAGGGCTGTCGTCGGCATCACAAACGTCACGTTGTTCATGCTTGCCACGACTCTGCTTCCGTTGCCAGCCTTGCACGAAGGGCAAGGGTTGATTCCTAGTCCAACCGTGAAAAGGAGGTTGTGATCAACGGTAAGCGGGACTTTGGCAGGGTATATCTTCGAGTTGAGGCTTCGGAGAGAGTTAATGAAATTGTTGGCCACCGCGGTGGCGTTTTGTGGGGGAGTCTTGGTGAGGGTCGTGGAAGTCGCGGCCAGCGTGCCAGAGTAGTGTAATGTGGCAGTTGCGGTCACGTTGTCCACGGCGATCGGGGAGTCCATAAAAGGGGAGGCTGCGACCAAGTACTTGCCTGAGCTTTGGTCAGCGGAGATGAGGGCGTTGGTGGTTTGGCCAGGCGCGATCACAATCGTGTCGGTCTTGAAAGGCTTGACGTAGGTGGCATCAACCTCCACGATGGTCAGCTGGTGCCCGGCGATCTTGAAGAAGAGCTCCTCGTTGAGTGCAGCATTGATGATTCGAAGCATGTATCTCTTGCCACTCTCGACAGGCAATGTAAATCCACCTTACATCAGAGACAAAGATGGTCAGCATCTACTCAGTGAAACATTAAATTGAACTATTTCATGAAAACGTGACATCAAGATTCAGATGATCTTTTCATGGCAATGTTTGTCGATGGATTGTTACCCTGGGAAGGGCAATTGGAAATTGGCCCTGGATGGCCATTGATCGTGTGAGCATCGGAGACATTTGGTGCCAATCCGGACTTGATGGCTTGCTTGATCACAGCTTCTGTATCTGATTTCCACCATTCGCCTGATTCACAAAACCCAGAATGGTTCAGAGCTTCTACTAGTATATGCTGTCAACCAAGCGAAGTAGATTGGAAGTGAAATCGAGCATACCCAGTACGACAACAACTTCCTTGTGGGGTTTAGGGAAAGGGTATGGAACACCGCGCTTGGGCAAGATGACAATGGCTCCGTGCAGGGTTGCCCTGAGCCAGAGTATGTGCGCATGCCAAAGAGGGTGCCCCGTTGGCCCGTGATGGTGAAATTGTACACATAGCTTTGGCCTGGCTGAATTGGGCATTGGGTGATGTATGCCGGCCCGTCGGCCCACCCCGACCTCAGCTGCCGAATACCATGCCTAACCGCATACACACCAAAGTTAATGTGCGATTTCCTAAAAATAGTAGTTTAATTTAGAGCTTGGTTGAGCTTACCAATGGATGGTGACATTGTATTTGACACGATTGGAGACCCTCACGAGCATGGTGTCGTCTTCCCTAGCGTAGAGAGTGGGTCCCGGGAACATCCCATTCACGGTCACGATTGGCTTGCTTGAACACAGCCTCGTCGTATTCTTCATTACCACCTGCCAATTAGAGGAATAAACACATATCACTACAAGGGCTACCGTCCGAGCAAGCAAGTTTTACAGAGGAATACTTCATTCCATTGTGTCATTACTTACATTGAATGTGTAGTTCCGAACTCTGCCCTGGACCACAGCCGGAGTGATGCACGCAACGAGAACAAGGATTCGAAGCCAAGAGTCCATTTCTTGCAGTACAAAATCTTTTTAGCTTAATTAGAAGCAAGCTTTGTTCTGGTGATCATCTGATGCAAAGTTCGCTCACTTAAATAGGGGCGGACAATCGACTCAAAATCGCTGCTCTGTCGTTTTCTTCATCGTTAGGTTGACATGAAGGGGATTCTTACAAATCAAGATTCATATAAAAAAGAATTCGGATCAGTTTTATGCGATTCAAAACGAGTTTAAAATATTAAATATTATTTAGTTATCAAGGACTGGCATTAGCTAAAACAACCCTCACAAATTGCATATGTTGCTTTGTTAATAATTAATCGGATCGAAACCATGGTGACATCGTTTGGTGGAATCGAAATATTCGCAGGATCCGGTCATAATATGTATCATTCAAACAAATTGTTAAAATTTCTGGAGTTATATGTTCTTGAAGAGCGGGTATAACTAGAAAAATTCTTACTCGTTGGTGTCATGGATCCCTTAATTATCTATCTAGTTTTTTTTTTTTTTTTTTTTTTTTTTTGTAAAATTTATTCAGAAAGGACTAAAAGAGGACATTCCGTTAGAAGAAGCTGCTTATACTTCGTTTTCAACGTACCATTAGAACCTTATCGAGAAGCTTTAGTTGGTTCCAGCTTGAAGTTCAGATGCTTTTTTTTGCGAAACTCATAACCAACTTGATTGTGAGATTTCGACCAATTGAACAACTTCTTGGCAAGCGTTTGACCTCTCTGTTTCTCTCATATCTTACGCATGCCCGTAGTAGGTTCATGATAATGTCATCTACTATGATTCTTGTTCCTTATGTTTGTCGTGCTATGTTTCATGTTCCATGTTTAGAATGTGTTGGGGCTCAAATACGTATGCTGCCACCCGCTCGAGGTTAATACATTCAGCGCATTTGAGATGACACTGAGCTCTAGTTTCATGTTTCCGTCTCTGTAGTCTTTTAAAGTTTGGATTTGATGTCGATTAACTTTTAACATCATACCCAACTTGGGATTGACCCAGTGGCAGAGGCGTTCTAGTTCTTTCAGCGCAAGAATCTATGGTTGCGTGTATGATTTCTAATTTAGGGAACTCAAATTAGAAATCATACACGCAATCATAGATCAAATTATTGCAACAAAATGATCCTGAATTCTAGAAAATTCGTGGAGGAGTTTCCGAAAAGAAAAAGCTAAATTTCTAAGTAATGGAAGATGGAGTATTGAAATTCCATGGGCGATTGTGCATACCCAACAATGCGGAACTTAAGGAGGAAATCCTATCAGAAGTACGCCAAATCAACTATAGCATACATTTAGGTAGATCGAAGATATACCGGAATCTCCAACAATATTACTGGTGGAATGGCATGAAAGTTGATATCGCCTAGCACATCGCCAAATGTTTGATGTGTCAACAAATAAAGGCATAACAATGCAAGCTTGTTGGATTACTTCAACCACTAGAAATCCTAGAATGGAAATGCGAGCACATCACAATGGACTTCGTCATGGGACTTCCAAAGAGCCAAAGAGCTCATGATTCTATTTAGGTAATAGTCGACAGGCGACCAAGTCAACCCATTTCTTGGCTGTACAAAAAAATTTCTCATTGGAAGAATACGCAAGACTTTATGTCCCATAGATAATTCGTCTTCACAGAGTACCAGTGACGATTACCTCGGATAGAGATCCCAAGTTCATTGCCGCATTTTGGAAGAGCCTTTAGAAGGCCATAGGAACGAAACTTCGGTATAGCACAGCCTATCATCCATAAATAGATGACCAATTAGAAAGGAAGATTCAAGCTCTTGAAGACATGCTATAAGCTTGTGTACTTGATTTTAAAGGAAGTTGGGAAGAGCAGTTAGATCTCGTCAAATTCGCCTACAATAATAGCTATCAGCAGAGTATCGAAATGGCACCATTGGAAGTTTTGTATGGACAAGCTTGTAGAACTTCAGTTTGTTGGGATGAGATCGGGGAAAGAAGGATCACTAGCCTAGAGTTAGTCCAGATATTAATGGACGCAGTGAAAATGATTTGAGAGAGACTTAGGATTGCTCAAAGTCTCCAGAAAAGCTACGTGGATAGATGATGAAGACCCTTGGAATTTCAAGTAGGTGATCACGTCTTCCTTAAGATGCCACCTATGAGAGGTACATTGCCTTCCGGTAAGAAAGATAAGCTAAGCCCAAGGTATGTAGGACCCTTCAAGATTTTAGAAAGAGTAGGGAATTTGGCCCACAGGTTGACACTTTTACAAAGACTCGCTCAAGTGTATGACGTATTTCACGTATATATGTTAAGAAAGTAAGAACCTGATTCGGCACACATGCTAAACTTCAAAGAGATCGAAGTGGTTGGCAGAGTGTTGTATGTTGAAAAACCTGTGCTAATCACGAATTTAAAGGAGCAAGTGCTACAGAATAAAACCATTTCCTTAGTTAAGATTATTTGGCAACATCATGGTATGGAAGGAGTAATATGAGAAAGTAAGGATTCAATGAAGCTCCGATATCCACATTTATTTGAGGAATGAGGTATGTCTTTAAATTTCGAGGATGAAATTTCTTTTAGAGGGGAAGAGTTGTGACATCTTCAATTTGGACCCTCATATAGACCACAAGGATTGGACTAAGAATCGGTACGCCAGTAATAAGGATAAGTTGTGACTCAATCTTAGGGATTTGTTCATGAGCTAATTAGCTAATTAGCTAATTAGGGACAAGATGACTCAGGATTAGGGTTGCGATAGACTAGAATAGTCAATCATGAAAAAGGCCGTTTGGCCATAAGGATTGCTGTGGACAATCACATGCCATCATAAGTTGATCAATGGATGGTATAGATCGATTTGGCTCGAAGATATACCAGTCATCGGTGACGCTGTACAGTCAATGTACCGCTTCACAATCCTAATATGATTTCGAACCACTGTAAATTCAGGGCAAGTCAATTGATTCTACTCGATTACATGACAACCCAGAGTCTTTCATGAATCGACCGGGCTCAAATAAAAGTCACACATAAAACCTTGAAAGCGTCAAACTTAGAGTAAGTCTGGCCACGCGAGCTCCACCAATGGCGCCCAAATTTGCGTATGTTGTGTTAAGACTGTTTCTAATCAAAACTTAGTCACAAACCCCTGTCTGATTTTAGGTATCAATTGTAGATGTTATTAAAAAATTCTTATCCAATTGAAATGATATTGGTGAGTCTGTTAGTGCATTAATTGAAGAAATGTGCTAATTTAATTATAAAGGCTTTAGTGGCTCTAGAAATGAGACCAATTTAGCTTCTTGAGATTTAATTGAGACGAGACAAAATTCTTGGAGGCCAATCAAGAGGAAAGGGCGCCCATTTGGAGGAGACCACTTAGTTTGAGCAACAAATCTAGTTCTCTTGTAACTAGATACATTATTGGCCAATGAAATTTGAAAAGCAAGCTCGGACAAAATGTGTGGTGGAGATTTAATCTTATCATTCAAGCCAAGAAGCCATCATGGACTAAGGACAATAATAGAGCTTTCATTAAATGCTTTATGGACACCCATCTTCTCATTTCATTCTCTTTCTTTCTTGAGTTCTCTTTTTTTTCTATTTCTCTCCCTCTCTTTCTCTCCCTCTCTCTTGGACAGCTTGCTCGCTGCACCGCCACTTGCCCGATCACCACCATGCCGCCTCACTGCCATTGCAGTCAACGCCGTTCTTGCGCCATTCTATTGCCCACCGTCCTCACACCGCCGCTGTGTCGTAAGCCTCGAGCCACCACTAACTACCCCTCATCTTTGTCTTAGTTATTCGTAAGTAAATTTCCTAAACATTGGCTAGGCCATAGCGTTACATAACTTGAATTTAGATTTGGTTCTTGTGTTGTTGGAGCTATCCTAGGTAGATAAACTCATGTGATTAATTTTATATGGTTTGTTCATGATGTGGTTGAACTATAAGATTTGGAAATAGGTGAGAAATGATTTACGTGGTTGTCGAGATTGTCTGGATCATCGTTGTTAGTAGGAATGGACCATTTATGTGTATGTTATTGCTCGGCCCAAAGAAATTGCCAAGATGGTTTATATGGTTTGTTGATTATCAATACCTAGATTTAGTTCTTAAGTTTGGTTGTTAGGATTGGATGTGTGATCTTATGTGATGCAGATTAGTATTGTTTTCAAGACTTGTTTATAGTTCTCTAGATGTAATCTTGTGATTGTCTCTTGTAATTCTACTTTAACTAAGCTTAGACACTATGTGTTGTATCTATTGTTGGATGTGTCTCCATTATGTGATGCTATTATGATTGGTCGTAGAGGTTGTTATTGATTTCTAGGTGTGGTCTTTGCATATTGTTGTCCATAAGTCATGGTTGATGCTTGAAACCACACCGAGCCTCTAAAGTTAGAATTGCATTAGTTCTTGGACATGTGTGGAAGCATGCTAGGCTGGGTCACTCTCTTGGTTCGGCAATATTGAGGCGTATCGTCCGATTCGGGTTTGACTTAGGCCGGTGCTTGAACATAATGGGTCAAGTCACGATTCTCATTTCATGCTCGGCATATTTTATATATACATTTCCGATAGGTCATGAGTTACACATCACTCGGCACACTCTTGGGGCATTCATGCTTTGGCCTAAAGTGGAATATAAAACCGGTTGTGTACTTAATTCGTATGATCACACGAAAAATTCCGTCACCGAAGGTTTGGAGGGAAGATATCGCCGTTGAGAGATGTTGGAGGGTGACACTCGAAGGTTTTCGGATGCCTTTCATGGTGATGGTTACGGAACGATGCTCAAAAGGATACTTGAAAGTGTTCAGATGCCGTGCTTGATGGGGTGAGATGATACCCTGGAGGTTTCTAGAAGAACCGAGGGTTCTGGTTATGTGTGTTAATTATATTGACTCGATATGGTATAATATTATGGGGTATTATATGATTCTTGAGGTGACAATGCATAGAAAGCATTTGTGAGTGAAGTGCATACTTGTGAAGTGATTTTGTGACACGTATATATGTCGTGTGACATCCTAAATTTCAGGTTCTGCTTTCGACTAATTGAGTTGAGCTTTTCATCGACACGCTTATAGTCCTTTTCCCTAAGCTGATCACTCACGAGATAACTAGTCTATCAGGTGAAGCCGTTAAGGGATCTTTGAAAGGGCTAGTAAGAACACCTAAAGGGAGGTGAATATGTGTTAAAAGAAATTTTTGCGAAAATGTTTATAAATACTTTTTTTTTTTTTGAACTTGAATCTACAAAGTAATGGACTAAAACAAGTTAGCAATTAAATAAATTTACGAATGAATAAAAGAGTTCAAGGAAGAGAATAGAAACACAAAATTTATAGTGGTTCGGCTTAGATCAAGCCTACGTCCACTCTCCTGCACTGACAGCCTACTGGCTAGATTTCACTATGAATCAAAAGAGATTTTACAGTCTCACGTTCTTGACTTTACAGTGTAAAAACTCTACTACACTCTTCCAAAGTCTCACAAGTGTTTGCTCTCTCTTTTAAGTACAAATTAAGCTCGACAATTGAAATAGCAAAGAACTAGGAAGCTTCAGACTTAAAAATTTTTCTTTCATGCTCTCTTTGAACAACTGGAGAGTCCGTCTTAAGTACCCCTTCATGCCTTCACGATCGTTGGTACTTTCCAAAAAAATTCTTCCAATCTACCCGTTGGATATAATCAATTAAGGAGATCTTGGGTTGTTTGAAGATCGAGATGAAAGCCCATCAATCCTATTTGCCCATACAATTAGGATCTTGGTTTTTATAAGTAGAACATTCCAAATATTTTCGCCATTCAAGAGATTTGATTATCCGAATTGATTCCAATAAAGATAATTGATCATAAGGTGCTATATCCAGCCATAAGGACTTCCAAAACCATACAAATCGAATCCTTGAAGATAATCCTGCATTTGAATAAGTCTTCATTCTTCGGTTTGAAAACTATTTGTGAGGGCAGACTTTGAGAGCGGTCTTCAGACTTTGACGGTAGAGTTTGGAGTTCTTTAGACTATAACACTTGAGTATGCAAGTCTTCAGACTAGACTTTTGGAAATGTTTTGTCAGCTTCAAAACAATTAAGGAGTTTTCTCCAAAAATCTTAATGCAATAGACTTGAGAATTCGAAAAGGAATCGATTGCTTGACCATGTTAATTTGCAAGGATCTTTACGGCATAGACCGATTAGAGACCGGAGATAGGTGAACTCGACAGAACCATGTGATTAAGTGCGGGTGATTCCATCTAATTGCACAATTCTTGTCGATCGGTACTAGATTGATTTCTCTGTCGTTTTGGTACCCTGTGTTCACATTTGAAACCTCGAGATTTTCATGACAATCGAGAGTCACCAATGTGTTGAAGATAACTTTGTGGCTCGAAAACAATCGACCATAGGTCAAAAGCGTTAAAAGTTCCTAAAAGCTACCCAGTAAATTAGGACGCACTAAAATCACGTCAGATTGAAATTAATTGCGAATTGGAATCCGAATTCAGAAATTGAAAGTTCTGTTATATCACAAATCATTTTAGGAGCGTCGACTCATCCTTCAAAGATTTTTCTGCAAACCGAGATTTTCGGCGAAAAATTCTAAGTAAGGTTATTTTGAATCGGAAAAGTTCGAGGATCGCTTTTGATTTCGTTTTTGAGATTCAAGTTGGACTATTTGGTGAGGAAAAATGTTGATTGGGATGATGGCACATTGGTTGGATTTATGGACATCAAATTGAGTCCAATTGGATAAGAATTGAAGGGGAATTGAATGAATTTGATGTGCAATTATCTAAAATTCGTAGCCCCTTAGACCTCAACCTTTTGGACCACCTCCTTGGCTTTCTAAGGAAGCTTTGTGATCTGTAAATGGCTGTGGAAGCTAGCCAAGCCAAGGTGGGACCTCTCTAAGGGGACAAAAGGATAGAAAGAAGCTTGGAGGGACCCTCAAAGCTAGAGCTATCCCCTTTCTTCCTCCCTCAACTTTGCTTTCTCCATTTTTAGACCCTTGAAGCTCCCAAAAATTATAGAGAAACCAAGCTTAGCCCCTCTCCTTGCCCGTTGCACGCCGCCTAGGCCATCGGAGCCATCATCGACCTCTTTTTCCCCCATGTTTTCTCCATCTTCCAGTTTTTGCTCCAACTGATATTTCTCCAAAAACTCGAGTTAAAAGTTGTCTTCCCATGAGAATTAGCTTCCATGCCACCCACCACTGTGTCCAGGAGGTCCAAACTGTACGGGAGCACCTCGCCATTCGCCGAATGGAGCCGCCGGCCGACCCGTCCGTCGGCCAGAAGTTGCCATTTGCCGCACCGCCTGAAGTCTACCTGGAGTGCACTGTTTCACGTTTTTTGCATGGTTCCTCCCATTTCGACCCTTCTTCCGCCCATCCCAACCACCAATAAGTTCCTCTTGACCCCCAGGTGCTGCCGGTTGCCGGCCACCCGCTCGGCGAAGCTTTGATCAGCCCTTCATCGTTGTTTAGCCATTGGTTTCTCCTCCTTCGGTCCTTGGAGCAAAAATCGAAGCCAGTAAGGGCTTTTGGTCTTCAAAGCCCGTTTGAGGTCCCTTCCGGGCCTTGTTTGGTGTCGCTGCTAAGAGGATTGTTGCCTGCCTTCTCGTCGTCGTCGCCGTGGACTTATCGGAACGCTAATCCGGTGAGTTTACTTACTAAACTCTGCTTAGGGAGTTAATTATTCTTAAGGGGTGATTAGATTAGTCTAATGATGGTTTACGTGGTTAGATTAGCTTAGTTAATTGTTAATTAGATTAGATGAATGATTGGTTTAGTGGATGGATTAATCAGTCTTATTATGCAATTAGATTAGTGTAAGCATGATTATACTTTTAATTAATTATTTTATTTATTAAAAATAAATATTATGAAATATTATTTAATTAAATTATTTTATATTTAAATTAATTAAATTAATTACTTAATATTTTTCGAAAATTATGCCGGGATGATTGATCGTTAGAATTTCACACTGATCGCAGTGGTGTGGTCAGTTTATACAAATTGATTGTTAAATGGTGAAATTGAATGATGTTGGTGAAGTTTTGGTATTTAACTTGAAAATACCGGGTGTCGGGTTGTGACACCGAATATGGTTTTTAAGTACAATAGCAGCTTGTGTGAGTATTGTTGAATTGACAACTTGTGTGAGCGATATTGAATTGCATGCTTGTGTGAGCCCTATTGTAAGACAATTTGTATGAGCCTAATGGAATGTCAGCTTGTGCGAGCGAGGATAGGTTGGCTTGCGTGAGCGAGGATAAGTCAGCTTGTGTGAGCAAATATAAAAGTCAGTTTGTGAGAGCAATGATCAATCAACTTGTGTGAGCAATGATCTCAATGATCTATGTCAACTTGTATGAGCATTGTTAGAAGTCAGCTTGTGCGAGCAATAGTGTATCTCAGCTTGTGTGAGTAGGGATTGATTGATTGGATTGATTAAATTGATGGACCGATGTGTGTCGGTAGTTCATGTTATGCGAGCAATGATTGTATATGAATTGTACTGACGTGCAGGAAGGGACTGAGGCAAGGTAAGTCCTCTGCCTTGTGTGCATAGATTGCCTCTAAGTGTATTTCCTTTCTAGTCGGAGTTTATGGGGTGAACTTACTGAGACATTGTCTCACCCCGTTGTGAGCTCAACATTTTGAGGTCCGTAGATGTCAGTGGTGGAGGACCTGAAGCTCCGGAGTTTGTGGAGGAGGAGATCGAAGAATCAGTGAACGTGTCGGACTAGTGGGTCATAGGACAGTCCCCTTTTTGTTGAGCCAATATTTTGTAAACAACATGGTATTGTATATAAACCTGTGTGTTTATAAAAGGCTGGGGTGGTGCGCACATTAATAGATGTGAGGCATGTACTGGAGCTTAAGAAGAATCTTATTTCTCTGGGGACAGTCGACGACATCGGGTGTAGGTACACTGCTGAAGGTGGAATACTGAAGATCTCTTAAGGTGCCATGACAGTGATGAAGGGGAAGAAAGTGAATACTCTCTATTATCTACTGAGAGAGACCGTGATCGGAACCACTGTAGTTTCATTAGGTGAGTTAGACTCTAACTTGACTTAGTTATAGCATATGCGTTTAGCGCACATGAGTGAGGTAGGTATGACGATGCTGAGTGAAAGAGGGTTGTTGAAGGGTTAGAAGACAGGGAAGTTGGACTTATGTGAGCACTGCATTTTTTGGGAAGCATCACCGAGTTAAGTTTACTGTAGCTATTCATTCGACCAAGCGACCAGTTGAATACATTCATTCAAATGTCTGGGGCTCGTCTTTAATTCTTTCGAAAGGAGGTGCCTTATATATGCTAACATTTATCAACAATTATTCGAGAAATGTATGGGTATACTTTTTGAAGCACAAATATAATGTGTTTGATTAGTTCAAGAAATTTAAAGCATTGATTGAGAAGCAATTAGATAAACAAATCAAGTGCTTGAGAATCGATAATGGCATGGAGTTCCGTGATAAATATTTTATCCAGTTTTACAAGAAAGAAGGTATTGTGAGACACCGCATAGTACTTGGGAGGACACCACAGCAAAATGGTGTGGCAGAACTTTGCTTGAGCGAGCTTGAGGCATGCTTTTGCATGCAGGACTTGGCAATGAATTTTCGACCGAAACAATGAACATGACATGTTACTTGGTTAATCGATCTTCATCATTTGCTATCGAGTGGAAGACTCCTGAGGAAGTATGTTCCGGGAAACCTGTTGATTACTCAAGATTACGTATAATCGGATGTCTTGTGTATGCTCATGCGAGTGATGATAAGCTTGAGTCGAGGGCAAAGAAGTGCATATTCTTGGATTATGCATATGGGGTGAAAGGCCACT
The DNA here is from genome assembly GCA_014182725.1 of Eucalyptus brandiana. NCBI lineage: Eukaryota > Viridiplantae > Streptophyta > Magnoliopsida > Myrtales > Myrtaceae > Eucalyptus > Eucalyptus brandiana. Next base: position 15,714,188 of record CM024668.1, read on the forward strand.
GGCTGTGTGCACTAATCCCCGATCACCCAGTTTTCTAACCAGTAGAGATGTGATCTTTGACGAGACTATAATGTTTCAATAGAGGAGTTTTGAGACACAACCGATAGAGAAGACAAATCATGGTGTCATTAGTGAGGTGGAGCTTCAAGTAGAGACTTCGGAGACCTCTAAGGTAATAGAAGTTGAGACTGCAGATGAGGCCGTAGTTTTTGAAGTTGGTGATAATGAACAACAAGCAAAGCCACAACACACTATAGCCACAGATAGATATAGAATGCAAATTAAATCACCGGTACGTTATGGTTATACAGATATTGCTTATGCATTGACTGTAGGCGATGAGATGTAGTCAGATGAGCCTTCGTCTTACTTTGAGGCGATGGCTAGTTTGGAGTCGTCGTGGTGGCTAAGGGCTATGAGTGAAGAGATGGAATCACTTAATCGAAATCATACATGGAGCTGGTCAAAGTACCCAAGAGTTAAAAGATTATTGGAAGTAAATGAGTCTTTAAACAGAAAAAAAAAGGGCATTCCCAATGTTGTGACAACGAGATATAAGGCAAGACTTGTGGTGAAGGGATATATATATATATATATATATATATAGTGTGAGGGCATTGACTACATTGAGGTGTTCTCTCTTGTGGTAATACATATCTCTATTTGTGTTTTACTTGCCTTAATTGCTTTGGAGGATCTCGAATTAAAGCAGCTAGATGTGAAAACTGCGTTTCTTCACGGTGAGTTTGAGGAGCAGATTTACATGAGGCAGCTAGAGGGATTTGCTATTCCAAGTAAGGAAGATCATATTTGCTTGTTGAAGAAATCTTTGTATAGGTTGAAAGAGTCTCTTAGGTAGTGGTATAACGTTTTGATGCTTTCATGGCTAGCAAGACTATTCAAAAAGTCAGATAGATAGCTGCATTTACTTTAAAAAATTGGAGAATGGTTTTTTTTATTTTTATTTTTTAACTCTTATATGTTGATAATATGCTGGTAGTAGCTGTCACGCCCCGAGTGTGTGCTTATCCCTTGGTGGTCGATGAAATTTGCAATGTCTCAGGACGCGTCGCTGACCCATTCATTTTATTGCACATGCGGAAGCTAATTAAAACCCTTGACAACACATAACATGTGATAGGAAAGCAGGACAATCACTTCAAACCAAACACTTTCATAAACAAAATGAGTTTATATACAAGGTCTACAAAATGTCGGTTTTCGAAAAGGAACTATCCTAAGACCTACTAGTTGGACACGTTCACCGATCTTTTAGGCTCCACCAGCTTCGGGGGCACCGGGTTTGTCATGCCCCGAACCTCGAGCATATGCCCATCCCTCGGTGATCGATAAAATTTGCAACTTCCTAGGACGAGTTGCCGACCCTTTCATTTTACTGCACATGTAGAAGCAAATAACAAATCTCCTAATAGTAACCATCTCGGGATAAAAAAGCAAGATAACTGATTTACAAACAAAACATGCTTTTATACACACACTGAGTCATGTACAAAAGTCAACGACAAAAAATCTACAAAAGATCGGCTCTAAAAAAGAAGCTATCCTAACTGACCTACACTTCGGATCCCCTCAGTTCGGCTCCAGGTCCTCCACCCTACTGTCCTGAAAAGAGTTGAATCCATGACAGGATGAGATATAAATCTCATTGAGTTCATGCTTTAAACCCCGATTAGGAGGCTAATACATCCTAACCACACAATCATACAACCACAGAGACTTACCTCGTCTCAGATCCACCCTACAGGTCAAGGTCAGCATATAGTTCATATACACAATGCATATAATCACATCACACAACAATACGCCTCATCAACTCAATCAATCATAGGGGTCCCGATTATAAGACCAAATCGTTATGACACGTCCCATGCTGTGTCACACAGTTTTGTCTTATAATCAGGTGCATCTAACTCAATCAATCGTGCGTTCCAATTGATAATTACGCTCCTCTGGGGCACGGCCTACTCCCAAGTTCAGCGGTCTACTGGTGTAGCGAGGCATCGTCTCACCCCATTGAATATGGTTACGTCTCTCAAAGACGGCTTTCCCGAATGAGTATAGGTCTAAAATCTACTGCGACCCAAATCCAATATAGGGTAACGTCCGGTGTAAACGCTTGAAACGGTTTCTCTTAACCAACACATGGCCATTCAATCTCAGCATAGGACACAATGCATTGCACTTAAGTGTCTCAATTAAAATAGTGATCCTGGCTTATTTTCTTCGTATTGAAAATATCCGGTGAAAATAATTGTGTGTGGGTACACGGTCAGATCAAACCCGAAAAATTCATAACATTTTTTTTAAAATCCCACTATTTTATATAGTATATAAAACCATTTTCGGTGTTAAAACCCAACACCTGGGATTTTCTGAATAAATATCGAAATTCACAAATTTTGGAATATTGACCAAATTCCCAATCAGCACTTAATTTGCACAAATTAACATCCAATCGCATAAACTGAACACACCATTGCAATCAACACGAAATTTCGGTCACCGACTATCCCGGTCTAATTTTCGGAAAATAATTAATAATTAAATAATTACTGAAATTAATTAAATAATGCATATTAATTCAATAAATGCATACTTAGGCTAGAAATTGCTAATCTAACCACCTATTGACCTAATTAAATTACCCTAACCATTCTAACTACAATGCCACATAATAAACTAACTAATTATAAGTTCTAACCACCTAATTCACTAATCTAACTAACTTAAATTAATTAAACAAGCTAATAACTATTCTAATCTAGTCTTAATATAATCTAAACACCCCTTAAACGTCATTAGCCTACTAATTAGAGTTTAGTGCATAAACTCATCGGTTTAGCTAAAAACTGGTTCACTGCGATTGCGGTGCAATGGCGGCCGAAACTTAGGCTTACGACGACGCTAATAGAGGCTCGGACCGGGCTGAAAAAGCCCAGCAAACCCACTGCTTGCTGCCCAATCGGTTTCTGGCTTTGGGCTTGACTGAGCTGCGAAGAAGCAGCTTTGATGGTGATGCTGGGCTCATGGAGGATCGTTGGGCTGATGGTGTTCGTGAGGGGAAGCGGTGGGCTGAATGGGGTTGCAGACGCCATGGCCTTCGCTAGAGGTGCTGCAGCTTCTGTCGGTGAGTTGCTTTGGTGGGTGAAGGGCACGTGAGGAGTTAATGATTGAAGTCTGCTGGGGAAGTTTGACTCGGGGATGTGTGGTAGCGGCTGGGGAATCAGTGGAGATGGAGCATTTGGTGGCAGAGGAGACAAGCAAAGATGGGGCAGCTGTAGAGGCTGGCTTTGGTGGAAGGAATGAAGGAAAGCAGAAACAGAAGGGAAATCGGGGGAGAGGGATGCTCGAAGAAGGGAGAGAGAGAAAGAACGGATGAGGGCGAGAGAAACGTGCGAGAGAAGCTTAGAAAGGGGGCGAAAGTCAAAAAAATTATCCCCTCAATTAAATGCTTGGTCTACTTAATACTTTATTGAAAGATAATTCCCAAAATAGCTCAATTTTGGTGCCAATGTTGCAGCCCCCATCCAAGGCTCCGAATTTCCTCATCTTAGACTTCAATTTCTTCTTAAATTTCCCCAGTTTGATATCCAATTTTGCTGTGGAGGAAGCCCACACAATTTTCACCATTTCCTTTCGCCAAATAGCTCATTAAGGATGCCAAAAATCCCTTCAATTTAGCCAATCCGAATTTCATTTCGTTTCCGAATCTTCCAAATTGATTTTCTGTAAAAATTCCGAATTCACCAAAAATTCTTCGAATGATGAGTCGACATTCCTAAGATAAATCATGATATGACAAAACTTTCAATTTTTGAAATTGGGTTCAAATTCACGGTTAATTTCAATTTGACGTGATTTTAGCATAACCTAACCTATCGGGTAGCTTTTATGAATTTTTGGTGCAATTGACCCGTGGTCGATTATCTTCGAGCCATAATGTACATCTTCGACATATTAGCGACTTTCAGTTGTCGTGAAAATTTCGAGATTTCAAATACGAACACAAGGTACGAAAATGATATAAAAAAAAATCGGTCAAATACCGTTCGATAGAAATTTTGTAATTCGGTGGAATTACTCACACACTAATCACATACCACTATTGAATTGACCTATTTCCGGTCTCTTATCGATTTTGACGGTATTGTAATAACCCTTGCAGATTAGTACAGTCGAGTAGTCGATTCCTGGTCGAATTCTCAAGTCTATTGTGTTTAGATTCCTTAACGACTTAACCTGATAAGCTAGTTATCCAGTGAGTGATCAACTTAGGGAAAAGAACTATAGACGTGTCGATGAAAAGCCCAACTTATTAAATCGAAAACAGAACTTGATATTCAGGATGTCACAAGGTCCTCTACAGCTCTATCAGGAGGATCAGCTGCACCCTCACCAAAAGCGGTGTCGACAACCATCGCGGGGATCTCAAAACCCTGGAGGGAACCCACCCTATACCCATTGAGTTCATGGCAGAACTACGCCTTGGATTTTTGAGGTACCCTCTTAGGTAGGCCCTCATCGACCCAAACGGTGGTCACGATCAACTCATAGACCCAATGACTACTAGGGATTCGAACATCTATCCCTCGCTTAGTAATAGCCTGTGGCTGTCCAAAACTTTTCGGATGAACTGCCATCTAAAGACCTGAAAATATTGAGCCCACAATGGGGTGAGACAATGTCTCGGCAAGTTCACCCCCTAAACTCTGACTAGAAAGAAAATAGGCCTAAGAGCGTCCTAACCACATAGCCACACAATTATAGAAATTTATCTCGTCTTAGATTCTTCCCATAGGTCAGTACAGTTCATATCACAGACATAACAATATTTATGCTCAAACAATTGGAACGACAACACTTTCATCTCCATAAACACAAGGGGTCCCAATTATTTGACACATCATATTCCATGCCACATAATTTTGTTCCATAATCTGGCGCATCAATTTCACTCAGCATGCGTTCCAATTGTTAACCACGGCTACACATGGGTACGGCCTACTCGAAGTTCAGCGATCTTCTAGCGTAGCCAGGCATCGTCTTACCCCATCGAGCATGACAACGTCACTATGTTGACAACATTCCATAAAGGAACATCGGTCCAGCCTCTACTGCGATCGACATCCATTGGTATGGCATCCCATATAAGGGCATGTCTAGCTCAACAGCTCGGGATGGGTTCTCTTAATCAATACACGACCGTTCAATCTTGGCCTAGGACACCGTGCATTGCACTCAAATGCCTCAATTAAAATAGTGAACTTGGCATGTTTTCTTCGTATTAAAAATACATGATAAAAATAATTGTGTGTGGGTACACGGTCAATTTACATCAGAAAAATCGATACTCTTCCTTTTCAAATCCCACTATTGGATATAGTATTTAAAACCATTTTCAGTATCAAAACCCGACACCCAATAATTTCTAAATAATTACCAAAATTTTCAAATTTTGAATTAAATACTCAAAATTGCAATCACCACTCAATTTGCATAATTTAACACTCAATTGTAGAAACTAAACATATCATTACAATCAACACGAAATTCTGGTTACCAACTATCCTAATATAATTTTCGAAAAATATTAAATAATTAAATAATTACCAAAATTAATTAAATAATGCAATTTAAATACCAAAAATACTAACCTCGGCCGGAATTGCTTAATTAACCACCTGAATGGGCCAGGAAAATTTTCGAACCTATTTAGATAAATAGTACGACTACTTTAGTCCCTAATCTATCTGTTCTAACCACTTAACATGCACAATTGGATAATTAAATCACTAATCTAATCTAACTAATCACCTAAACCTTAATTAGCCTAAACTAATCATTCCTTTAGCAAGTATACTCACTGGCTTAGCGTTCCGATGAGTTCACGGCGACGGCGATATGAAGGGGGCGATAAACAACCCCACGGCGACACCAACAGAGGTCCAGAAGGGCTCGGAAAAGCTTCTTGAAGCCTCATGACTGGCCTAGCTTCCAGTTCTGATCTATTGGTCGAGGGAGTTGGATCGAGCGGCTTGGCTAGCTAGAATGGCCAAGGCACGACTAGGTAGGTAGGTAAGGGTGACGACGGGGCTTCCGGCGGCTTGGACGGCGACCAGGGGACTTCAACGGTCTCCTGGGTAGCACGAGAAACAGCGAGGAGGCATGGGACAAGCGGGATGAGCGGTTGGGCTGGCGCGCGGCGCGACGGCGAGCGACGGGTGCGGCAAGGGGCTTTGGTAGCCTTGGCGGGCGTGTGACGGGCTAGGGGGAGGGTTGTCGGTTTCTCTGCAATTTTCTAAGTTTCCTAGAGCTTCAACAATGGAGAAAGCAGGCTGCTGAAGGAAGAAGAAGCTGTTGAAGCTTAAGGGGGCCACCTAAATATCCAAAACTCTCAAGTGCATGCCCCCACCGGCTTGGCTGTCTTCCTCAACCGTTTGCAGTCCTTAATCTTCCTCAACACACTTCCCAAATGGTCCATAATGTTGAGTCCCCCATGGCCCACGAATTTTGTACATTGGCCACTGAAATTGGATTCAATTCCCCTTCAATTATCCTCCAATTGAACTCAATTTAGTCCCCATAAATTCAACCAAGATGCCATCGTCTTTCTTAGGATTTTTCTTTGTTAATTGAACAAACTTGAATCCCAAAAATGCAACCAAAATTGGTCATCTAATTTTCCTTGTAAAAAACGGCCCTACTTTGAAATTTTGCCAAAAATCTTGGTTTGTAGAAAAATCTTCGGAAAGTGAGTCGACGATTCTAAAATGAATCGTGACATGATAGAACTCTCAATTTTTGAAATCGGGTTCAAATTCGTGGTTAATTTCAATCTGGCGCGATTTTAGTGTGACTAAACCTACTAGGTAACTTTTAGGTATTTTTAGTGCCATTGACCCGTGGTCGATTGTTTTCGAGCAACATTGTATATCTTTGACACATTGGTGACTCTCGGTTATTGAGAAAATATCGATGTTTCAAATATGGACATAGGGTACATAAATGACAGAAAAATCGGTCTAGTGCCGTTCAACATAAATTTTGCAATTAGGTGAAATCACCCACATACTAATCACATACTTCTATCAAATTGACCTATCTCCGGTCTCTGATCGGTTCTGATAGTGCTGTAATGACCCTTGCATATTAGTATGGTCGAGCAATCGATTCCTGGTCGAATTCTCAAGTCTATTGCGTTTAGATTCATTAATGGCTTGACCCGATAGACTAGTTATCTTGTGAGTGGCCAACTCAGAGAAAAAAAAGTATAGGCGCGTCGATCAAATGCTCAATTTATTCAATTGAAAACAGAACCTGAAATTCAGGATGTCACATCAGCTAATAATATGTCTGATATTAATGTGCTGAAGAGGCGGTTAAATGCTTAATTTGAGATGAAAGATTTAGGTACTGCAAAGAAAATATTGGATATGGAGATTTTACGTGACAGGGTTGGAGGAGTTTTACATCTATCTCAGAAGAAATATATTGAAAAGATCGTGGCACGTTTTAATATGTAGTCGGTAAAATCTATAAGTACACCTTTAGCGAAACACTATAAACTCTCAGATAAATTATCACCACAAACTAAGGAGGAGGAGGAGCATATGTCCCGTCTTCCTTATTCTAGTGCCGTAGGTAATATTATGTATGTTATGGTATGCACTAGGCCTGATATTTCACAAGCTGTGAGCATTGTTAGTCGTTATATGAAGCGTTCTGGTAAAGCTCATTAGGAAGCTGTAAAATGGATCTTCAGATATTTGAAGGGGACAACAGATGTGGATATAGTGTACCAAAGGGACAGCAATGGTAGTGAAACCGCTAGTTTTGTAGATTCGGATCACGCCGATGACTTGGATAATCGCATATCTTTATTAGGGTACGTGTTTACGCTAGCAGGTGATGCAATTAGTTGGAAATTGTCTTTACAGGATCACATAGCCTTGTCTTCGATTGAGGTAGAATACATGGCACTAACCTTTGTAACGAATGAGGTGACATAGTTACGAAGTTTGCTCTCGGACTTTAGGTTAGAATAGAAAAGTGTAGATATACACTATAATAACCAATGCAATAACCAATGCAAATAACTCGGCGGACATGATGACTAAGTCTATTCTTTTGGCAATGCTCAAGTTTTGCTTGAGCTCTATTGACGTCTGTGGAGAGTGAGCTCCTGTCGGGGCGTTGGGAGAGTAGCATGGATGATGAGCACTATAATTTGACTTCAAACATTGAGCTAATATGGAGAATTGTTAAATTAATGTCTCGAAACCAAATTTTGTTGAGAAAGATTTTCCCAAGCAAATTACAAATTGGATGAAGAAGTCTTTCTTCTTATTGGACTTTTTTTTGAACGTGCAAAATAAGCAAGGAAACAAAAGAGGAAATAAAATAAAGATTAAAAAAAAAAGGTGAGGGTTTTTCTATCTTTTGTGTATGTGCAGAAGAACAAGGCAAAAGAATAATCAAAGTTAATGGGCCCAGGTTAAACTTTTGACCTTGGGCACATATAAATATAAAGCAAAACGTCTCAGGAGGCATGCTATTGAAGCCCTACGAGAGAAAATAGGAGCCACATGACGTCAAGATGAAGAGGAGCCACCCACGCAATCAAGAAAAGGAGAACGCAAAGTAGCACTTACATGAGAAAAAAATAGATGTTGGAGTTCTTGTTTTTGGTGTACATAGAGCGTTTTGTTTTGAGCTTGAACTCGCGGTGATTTTATGACATGAGTTTACGTCCAAGTGAGTTGTTTATTTATAAACACTTTGGGTTTGTACTTAAATCTATGTGTGGGAAATACTTGAGCGTGTGAGCAATTGTAAACTCTAATTCTCTGATTATAGTGGATTATTTGCTACTAACTCTTCCCGTGGATGGAGGTATCAATACTCGAACTGAATCACGTAAATTTTTGGTGTCCTTATTATTTTTTGCTTATTTTTCTAGTGATTTTGCGTTGATATAAATTGCAAGATCCTATCATTTTTGCGTATTATATTCCAACACAAATATTGCTTGGCTGATGTACAGGCCAAACGTTGTTGCCCTAAAATACTATAATTGGCAAAATGCCAATTAGGATCACTTAATTGTCTATACTTAATTTATACCGAAAATTGGGATATCACATCATTTTTACCATATCTCTTTATAAGGCCTTTATCAAGGGATCGGCTAGATTATTACTTGACCTCACGTAAACAGTTATTATGGTACCATCTTTAATCTATTACCTCAAATATTCATGTCTATAGTACCATCTTTAATTAATTGCCTCACATATTTATGTCTTAGACTAATGTATCTAAACTTACCATTATAGGTGCTATTATGAACTCTTGCCAAGGTGGCATGGCTATCACAATGGATAGAAACAAGAGGCATAAGACTAGACCATAAGTTGATTTCTAATAACAAGTTCCTAATCCATTCAGCCTCTTTCCCAATTGCTGCTTAACTAATGAATTAAAATTCCATAGCCAAGTGAGTTATACACATTTGTTTCTTGCTTTTCCAAGAAACAGCACAACTATCAAATGTAGAAATCCATCCAGTAGTAGATCGTTTATCACCCACATTTATAATCTGACTAGTATCGGTGTATCTTTTTAATATAGCTAAATAATTATTATAGAACAATCCCAAGATAACCAAAAATTTTGGTAATGGTCCTCCAATGTTCTATACTTGAATTACTAGTTTTTACCTACTCAACTTGCACACAGAATAAACAATATTAGGTCTAATACAATGCATCACATACATTGAAGACCCTGTAGCACTCACATATTCAAGTTGTGCTATTACTCTACTAGTATTAAATTTATTTTAATAACAAAATCAAACAAAGTGCTCAATTCTTTGAAACCAAGATATAAAATACATCTTTACCACGTTATCACTTTGGCCCAAAGAATAACCCCCATTATATTTTTTAATTTTTATACTAAGATAGTATCTATTTCACTCAAATCTTTCATTTTGAAAATGAAAGTTAGATACTTCTTAGTCTCAATGATTTTAGTCAAATTAGTTCCAAAGTCCCTTTTTGGATATATCCCCACTTCGAGAATATTTTAGGTTGCATCCAATCGAAATTATAAATCATCAAATTTTCATGCCACTTCTTATGGGCTTGCTTGAGCCCACAAAGAGATTTAATCAATTTACATACTTTCTTTTCATTATTAAAAATAACAAAACCTCAGTTGTTCCATGTAAATTTCCTCATTTAAATCTCCATTAAAGAATGTAGTAAGCAATGCCTCTCCTTATACATGAATATGCATAATATATTATCGTAGTGGTGAGTAGCTAAAGAGACTCATGAACTCACTCAAAATTGTCAACTCCTACAAAGCATTACCCTTTGATTGGGAGATGAGGAACACTAAACATAAGATATATGATTCTCCAATTATGCAAAATACACTAGATCCCTAAGGTGAAATACGATTACAAATGCAATTCAGCACACCCTTTAGCATCATAAATTTCTTCGCTAAAAGTATCATATCTTGCGAACATAATTGTGAGTGGACAATTCAAACTTCACATAAAAGGGCATCGCTGAATCTTTCACAAAGAAGACTATTCACATTCGGCAATAACCCACAAAAAAATAAATGGTAATGGCACCTTTGGCTCTATTTAAATGGCTAGAGCACGGAAAGCAGATAGGGACGCAACTAAATCACGGATCCCCAGTTATGGAGTCCATTGCACAAGTCTTTATGTCTAGATCATCAATCTTAGAATACGAGAAATGGCAGAGTCACAATTTCTCGAATGCAGAAACCAAAAAAAAAGTAGTGCAAGTGAAATTACGTAAAGACAATATGCGAGAAGAGCATCATGCACCGAACTAATCCAAATTGGGTATTACATATGAATACCATACCACAATACTTAGTCATTAATTTAGTTATCCCCTTCCTCACACTACAGGTGTGCTAACTTTAACATCTTGAAAACCAAATCAAACTGATTGTCTTCATATGACAATCAAACATCATATCTACCTTCACAAGCGATCAATTACGATGTGACCATATGAAAATAGAGAACAACATGAGTCTTAGAAAAATCTAACCTTTGCCATTGCCCACATACATAATCCAAGTAAAAACTGCCGTCGATATCAAGCAAAGGAAGAGCGTGCCCACTTTCTTCCTGCCGGCGAATTTACAATAACAGCCTCTCCTTCTACTTTGGCATCTTTGCTTGGCTTCCCGTATAGCAACAAAGAAGGTGACGTCGTTTGGATTGGCAACCCACCATCTTGGAGGAGCAACTGTCGTTGCAAAGAGCCATAACTATGGGAGCGGATCCCCAAAAGCCCTCCAGTCATTTTTCCTCCAGTAAATTCGAAGCATGCCCCGCAAGTGACTGAGACGCACAGTGGGGCCACGTATGCCAAGACCTGAAGCCTCTCTAGGACCGTCTACTTGTGGCGATCGACTTTGACTCCATTGTTGCATAAATAAATCCTTAAAATTGTCAGAAAAATATGGCTTCGAATCAAGTAAAGTAATGAAGTTGGATCTTTGAACTAGATAGAACAATCAAGTTGGACTTTGAGCATAATATTACTTTCTTTAAGGATTTGTTTGTCCCGCAATATTATTAATGGTCACCAGCAAATTTCCTCCAAGATGCAATAAAATCTCAAATGAGAATATTATATAGCTATTGTAATATTTCTCCTGGATCTCTCACGGAAAACAATTGGAAAACAATGGCTATATATTCTTTCGAAAAAAACGAAAAATGGAAGAATAAGATTATGACTGAATAGACACATTTGGCATTTAATAGCAAAATACAATAAGTTATATTAGAATGGACACAACCTTCCAAAGATTAAGAAGTTATGTGTGAATAGATACGACCTCTAAGATAACAGTTGAAAGAAATAATACAGTTCAGAATTAAATATATAATAAGTAAAAATACCATAACTTTTTCATGAACAGTGTAAATCTTGTTTCAATAGGACTCTATAGTTAATTTTTTTTTATAAAAATAAATCCGAATTTTAATAAATAAAAATAATGATTGTTGATTAGTGCCAAATCTCATACATGTGCACACTCACATCTTTTTGATGTGGGACAAGGTATCTTTTAGTTTGTTTTACAAATAAACTACCAACAAGGAATGCTTGAAGAAGATATTTTATCTTCCGCATACCTATTGCCTTCAACGAAGAGACTAAGAAAATAAGAGCTAACCTCAAGAATGGGTAGACGAAATGACTTGGAGGCGGAATTTTGACATTGGAAGCATTATCTCTGGCCTCGTCAGCAGTCTCTTTCAGTTTCTCCAGTTTAGGAAGCTCTTTATCTTTCAAGTCAAGTCTGTCTCTTTTCCAAAGTTCAGAACAGCTCAGACCCGGCATGGCCAATTCTCTTCTCCCTTCAAGCGGCCAATCGCCAATCTCTTCATCCAAAATCTGTACCAAAGATCCTTCCCCTATTTCTCTTTCCTCGGTATGAGTCAATGCTATTGCTGGTTTTGCAGTCAACAACTGCCCAGTCCTTTGGAACTCTGGATCCATATAACGAAGTGTCCCCACAGGACCTGTATCCTCGTATGTGGTGGATAAAGTGGGGTCATCATTGAGCATGGTCAAGAGACCAACATCTCCAATCTTGCTTACATAGTTATGGTTAAGCAATATATTTGCTAGCTTCAGATCTCGACGAATTATTGGCTTTGGCTTTGATTTGTGAAGAAATACCAAAGCAGATGTCAATTCTCATGCAATTCGAAATCTGGCAAACCACGGAATTGGTAGCGTGTCGTTTCTGCGAAGAAAACTCTCTTCTAGGCTACTATTCTCCATTTACTCATAGATTAAAGCAACCATGACCTGGACATGCACCAATGAGGAGAAGCAAGTGTGGATGGCGCACTTCGCTCAAATCTCTAGCTGCATTTAAAAATATGAAAATAACTATTAGCAATTTTGTCTGGAATTGGTAATAACAAGGAGTTACCCTACATAATCATTGCCATTTGATGTAAAAAGCGAAAAAAATAAGTAGATTTAGAAGAGAAAAATAATTTCGCTTTCTAACAGATGGGAAAAACTAATGCTGCAAAACTAAAATACAATTACTAGACCAAAGCATGTCAACAAAAAAGAGTTGTTTCGGACTATGCGTTAACTTCATACCTCCTGCTGAAATTGTTTCGATTTGCGAGTCTTTGGACCGCCGCATATGTGTGATGCGAAATGCACTCCTAGACAGTTCCATAAGCTCTTATTGCTGTCTTGACTTTCAAAGAATGATGTTGTAGAAGAAACAATCTCTTTTAATGGAAAAACAGTGCCTACTTAATTGCCATGTTGAACGCAGCTCACTCTTGATTAGTTCTATCAAAATGGGTCATAGATTTATTTCTTAACCATTATTTGATGGACTGAGTTATTATATGAGTTAGTTAGAATCAGTAAGTGGGTCATAAATGAATTTAAAATGGTAAAACCCAAAATAATATAAGTATTAAATGGATTTATAATTAGACCTAACCTAACTATATGACTCACTCTCGCCCTCACTTGATCTCAAGATCGCTTACTTCACGTTTTCACCTCAATTTGGGTATGGGTTTTTCTAGATTATGTTAATAATTGAAAGTACCCTAGATTATGTTAATAATTGAAAGTATTTTAGCAAAATGGATTGGTCAGATACGTCATTGGACTTGTAATGCATAAAAATGGATTGAAACGAGTTAAATGAGTAAATGTGGGTTGGATTATCCAACCCATCAATTTGATGAGTTTACTCTTGATTTAGGATTGATCAAATCAGCAACGAGTAATAGACAGGAAGAGATTTCTTACCTTTTACCAAAAAAAAAAAAAAAAAAAAAAAAAGATAGGAAGAGATGGAAAAGACAGCTAACGCTGTGTGGGTCTTCAAATCTCAATCCATGTTGTCTACCTTCATCATGCACAAGGTGTAATCCTCTTCATAGCTCCCAAATCAATATAAAAATTCATAAAATCGTGAATTTAGACATAAAGTGGACTATTTACATAAGGGACGTTGTATTTTGCTATACATTCAACCTTTGGTAAAATTTACGGTACTTCCACTTGTACTTTATTCAATTTGAAACACTTAATTTTTTTTTTTTCCAAAAGCTCAAATATTGACATCTAAGATAGGCGATTTTTTTTTTAATTACATAAAATTTAAATTTCTTTTAATTTTTGCATTTTTTCCATTGAATGGAAAAAAGATATTCTCCACGTAATATTTAGAATGGACAAAGGTATGGCCTCAACTCAAGGCTTCATTTGATCTAGATCTCAACTAAGTATGATAAAGTACTCTTTGTCAAGTAATTGGACTCGAAGTGGAGTACGCACAACGTATACATAACATAGTCTAGAGTCACTCATTAACCGACATTGCAAGCATCACGGAGGATTGTGGTACTTACAATATATGTTATGGGCCTTGGAAAAGTCAGCTCAGATTGTTTAGTGAATTCTGGATGTCAGGTCAAATTGGGATGTCAAATGGACGGGCCAGATTTGATTTGGGTTGGGTTGTTAATGGTCCAACAAAAATTGACATATTTATATACATTACAAATCTAATCACTCACATCTAAGCAAAATCGCTAATATGGCAATATGCCATACTAAAAATTTATTGAAAAGACTATATTAGAATTTTGTCCAAAGGTTTAGAATTAAATTAGCATAATTGAAAAGTTTAAAACTAAATTAGCATCTTTACATTAAGTTAAAGACTGATTGGAAGATTTTCCCAATCTTAGGTGCAATGTCCACACTTCATGTGCTCATCACGAACGGTATAAGTTGGCTCGAGTAATTTTAGTTATTGATCTGCTACTCTTAGTTTTATGGTATCAATTATATAACATGATGGGATGAGTCAAATTTGAGTGTGTAGCATTGATATTATTATTATTTTTATATAGTTGGTAATGCAAGGAATAAAACTGTGCCATTGCCTAATCTAATGCACGAAAATGCACATTGATAATAGGGGTGATTGGTTCTCGGGCAGTCCGGTTCCCACCCACAAATCAAGAACTGGACCAAGCCCCTTGGAACTTGTCCGGCTCACGGGTGGGCCAATGAATCTGGTCTCATGTTTTTCATTCTTTTACCGTATGCGACCCGCTACTTGTTTAATTGAGTGGCTTTCTTTGGAAAAGATAAATGTTTTGGTTCGGTGGTCGTTGCAATTAGGCAAACCTTGTAGTTTTCAATTTAGCTTCTTAATATAGAGTCGGATGGAGCGTTGTCTCCATTTACTGATCAATGCTAAGATGCTAAAATAATATTCATTAAATAAATATTTTGGGGAGTTCATGCATATATGCATATTAAAAAGACATTTGAAAATATCGCTAAGGTCTCGGAGAGAGTCTCGAGGGGTTTTTGTTTTTTATTTGTTATTTTTAGTTTTTGTATCTTTTCAAGAATATAAATAATTAAATTGGTCTGGTCTGAGTAGCCTAGGAGGGTGGTTCCACACATGAAACCAAGAACATGATTGAAACTCACAATTCTGATTTTTCAAAACTAGGAACCAAACCGCCCTTGGGAAACTGCCTAAAAATAACTAATTTGATCTAGTTTGGGTAATTCTAGATTTAGGCTATTCCTTTTACTCACCTTCAATTGGTCGGCTTTTTTAAGAAGCTACTAAGAGCATGATGTAAGAAAATCATTGATTAAATGCAATTGAAATTCGTTAACTCCAAGATCTTGATATAGAGTTAGAACACATAAATAACAATTCAAGAAACATATACACGATAAATTCAAATCACAAACAGCTTGTCATGCTATGGGAGTTGATCATGCCCAACGTTGCTATCTTAACCACAAGGAGGATGATGTCAAAGGCATGGCCAATAACTAGATGAAGTCATGACAAGGTAGCTATACTAGAACGTGTGGCTGGCTTACCTCCTCTTTAGGGAGAGCTAATTTTTGTCAAGCGTTTTGGTTTGACATTGCCTTACATTAAAAAAGAAGTGAGCTACATCCAAGTTCAACTAGGAAATGCAAGTTTTCTTTTACTTTTTGGTTGATAAAGTGAGATCAAGCTCACAACTTTAGTATTCCAGGTCGGAACAAGTTGATAAGATCCCCTTTTAGACATCCTCATGCCCCTTCCACATGGTGATATAGGGACAAAAATGGGAAAAGAGGGCATGATGGGCTATTAACTAGGTGAGCTACATCCAAGTTCAACTACTCTCGCTTATGACCTGGTGGGCCTTGAGCAGAGGCCTACATGATGGGCTATTTTGCGGGGCTGTGGGGGCTCCCAGCCACTTGGATAGTTCGAAGTGTGACATTTATCAATTTGCTTTTGATCAACTCCTTTAGTTAGCTGTTTCCTCTCCTATCTCCTTCTCCTTTGACAGCCTCCCGATGGATAAAGCCTAGAATGTGTTAGGAGCAAAGAGACCTGAGCTATATATAAGAATGTCTATTGGACCTATCCATCATAAGTCACCATTAGAACTTTAAGACCTATGCCAATCAAAACAGAATCGTGTAGTCTCTGCGTGGACAATTAACTTCTCAAGAATTTTCAACTTTGGCGAGTGGCAGATTCTCTCTTCCATTCCAGAAAAAATTGTAGCACCTCTCTGATTAAGAAAAATTCTTACCAAATACACACTTTGCAATCAGACAGAAATTTTGCAATCGACAAACAATTCCTATCTTCATTGTGCTAAGCCAAAACTACCTATATAGGCCTTTTGCTTTGTGGTCAGGCTCTCCTTTCTCTTCTCATCACTCTTCATCTCCAGATGCCGCATACTTGATTATCAAAATTTTCCCCATGGATCAACACTTCGGAAGATCGCTTGGAGGCGGTAGAAGCGACTCGTTCGGGCCTTTCCCATTGTCCACCAAGAAGGCCATCTTGAGTCCCCAGGTTGTGTGAATTTCCAGATGACAATGCATGAACCAAACGCCTGCAAAAAGTTTCAACAACAGTCATGAAAAACTTGCAGAGTGGTTAAATTTTTGGTATAGAGTAAACGAGAATAGTCGATAAACTAGAATTGTACCGGGATTATCTGCTCTGAATCTGATTGCAACCCATCCCCCAGATGGTACTCCTATTGTGTTCCTCTCAACAGGATCAACAAGGTTGAAGTTCTTCTGATCGACTTTCGGATTATAATTTCCTAATCCCTTCCCAATGGCGAAGAAATTGAACCCGTGAAGATGAATTGGGTGGTTCTCTGGGGCGATGATCCCGGTGTCTTGCAACACGAGCTGGACCGTCGAGTTATAACGCAACCGGTACACCTTTGTCCCGCTTGTGGTCCGCAAATTTGATGGCGGTGACCCCGTGTAGTTGAAAATGGTTGGCGGGTTACCAGGGAAATCGCTCGTGAAGACGCCGCTTATGTTGAAGAAATGTGCTTGGAGAATGGCTGTCGTCGGCATCACGAATGTCACGTTGTTCATGCTTGCCACGACTCTGCTTCCGTTGCCAGCTTTGCACGAAGGGCAAGGGTTGATTCCTAGTCCAACTGTGAAAAGGAGGCTGTGATCGACGGTAAGCGGGACTTTGGCAGGGTACCTCTTCGAGTTGAGGCTCCGGAGCGAGTTAACGAAATTGTTGGCCACAGCGGTCGCGTTTTGTGGGGGAGTCTTGGTGAGGGTCGTGGAGGTCGCAGCAAGCGTGCCGGAGTAGTGTAATGTGGCGGTCGCGGTCATGTTGTCGACGGCGATCGGGGAGTCCATAAAAGGGGAGGCGGCGACCATGTACTTGCCAGAGCTCTGGTCGGTGGAGATGAGGGCATTGGTGGTTTGGCCAGGTGCAATCACGATCGTGTTGGTCTTGAAAGGCTTGACGTAGCTGGCGTCGACCTCCACGACGGTCAGCTGGTGCCCGGCAATCTTGAAGAAGAGCTCCTCATTGAGCGCAGCATTGATGATTCGGAGCATGTACTTCTTGCCACTCTCAACAGGCAATGTAAATCCACCTAACATCAGAGAAAATGAAGGTCAACATCAACTCAGTGGAACATTAAACTAAACTGCTTCATCAAGATTCAGATGTTGTTTTCATGGCAATGTTTGTCGATGGAGTGTTACCCTGGGAAGGGCAATTGGAACTTGGCCCTGGATGGCCATTGATCGTGTGAGCATCGGAGACATTCGGTGCTAATCCGGACTTGATGGCTTGATTGATCACAGCTTCTGTATCAGATTTCCACCATTCGCCTGATTCACAAACCCCAAAATGGTTCAGAGCTTCTACTAGTATATGCTGTCAACCAAGCAATGATTGATCTTTCATTTTGGAAGTGAAGTAGATTGGAAGCGAAATCGAGCATACCCAATACGACAACAACTTCCTTGTGGGGTTTAGGGAAAGGGTATGGAACACCACGCTTGGGCAAGATGACAATGGCTCCGTGGAGGGTTGCCCTGAGCCAGAGTATGTGTGCATGCCACAGGAGGGTGCCCCGTTGACCCGTGATGGTGAAATTGTACACGTAGCTTTGGCCCGGCTGGATCGGGCATTGGGTAATGTATGCCGGCCCGTCGGCCCACCCCGTCCTCAACTGCCGGATACCATGCCTGACCGCATATACACCAAAATTAATATGCACATATGCACTCTTGAAGATAACAATTTAATTTAACGCTCAATTGGTAGCCACCAATGGATGGTGACATTGTATTTGACACGGTTAGAGACCCTCACGAGCACGGTGTCATCTTCCCTAGCATAGAGAGTGGGTCCCGGGAACATCCCGTTCACGGTCACGATGGGCTTGCTGGAACACAGTCTCGTCGTATTCTTCGTTACCACCTGCCAATTAGAGGAATGAATACACATCGCTGCACGGGCTACCGTCCAAACAAGCAAGTTTTACAGAGGAATACTTCATTCCATAATGTTATTACTTACATTGAATGTGTAGTTACGGACTCTGCCCTCAACCACGGCCGGAGTGATGCACGCAACGAGAACTAGGATTTGAAGCCAAGAGTCCATCTCTTGCAGTACAAATCTTTTTAGCTTAATTCGAAGCAAGCTTTGTTCTGGTGATCATCTGATGCAAAGTTCCTCAATTAAATAGGGGTGGAGAATCGACACAAAATTGCTGTTCCGTCGTTTTCTTCATCGTTAGGTTGATATGACGGGGATTCTTACAAATCAAGACTCGTTAGGAAAGCAATTCGGATCAGTTTCATGCGATTCAAAATCTATGGACTTCAAAAGATTATTTATTTATCAAGGACTCGCATTAGCTAAAATGACCCTCACAAATTGCATATAATGATTTGTTAATAATTGATCGGATCGAAATCTTGGCGTCATCGTTTACTAGAATCGAAAGATTCGCAAGATCCAGTCATAGTATGTATTGAACAAACAAATTGTTGAAATTTCTGAAGCTATGAGATCTCGAATAGCGGCATGTATAACCAGAAAAACCCTTACTTGTTGGTGTCATAAATGCCTCAATTATCTGTCGAGTTTTCTTCGTTTTTTAATTATTCTCAAAGGACTAATATGGTACATTCCGTTAGAAGGAGTTGCTTAAATATCATTTTCAACGTACCATTCAAACCTCATCGAGAAGCTTTAGTTGGTTCCAACTTGAAGTAGTTCAGATTTTATTTTTTCCTTTAGCAAAACTCATGACCAACTTGATTGTGAGATTTCGACCAATTGAACAATTTCTTGGCAAGCGTTTGACCTTTTTGTTTCTCTCATGTCTTACGCATGCTCGAAGTAGGTTCATGATATGTCCTCTACTAAGATCCTTGTTCCGTATGCTTGTCGTGCTATGTTTCATGTTCCCTTTTCATAGCGTGTTGGGGGCTCTACTGCATATGCTGCCATCCGCTTGAGGTTAGAATAAATTCAGTGCGCATTTGAGTTTACATTGAGCTCTAATTTCCTGTTTCTGTCTTGGTAATCTTTTAAAGTTTGGATTTGATGTCGATTAACTTTTAACATCATACCAACCTGGGATTGATCCAATGGTAGAGGCGGTCTAGTTCTTTCGGTTCAAGAATCAGTGGTTGTGTGTACGATTTCTAATTTAGGGGACTCAAATTATGTTGGAAAATTGTTGAAAATGCATTTAAAAAGATTAGAAAATAAATGAATTGTTTAAAGCATACAAGTACTGTCCTTTAGAATAATTCCGCCCATTGGAGTATGCAAATTAGTGCATAAGGCTCTAGCAGCTATCATTCTAAGATACAACAGACTTTTTTTTTATAGTCCACGCTGAATATTAGAAGAAAATAAAAATAGCGTTATGTTCAAAACCCAACAATAAAATGAAAGACACGCAAAGAGAAATGAGAATATTGTTGTTCTGATATATCAATATGACTTTCCAATTGTGTTTAGAGTAATAATTTATAGGTAAAAAAAAAAGAGAGAGCCGTTAAGAAATAGTAATAAATAAATTAGTAATTATTGAAGAAGATGATTGTTGTATAGGCATTATCAAATAAATCCAACGTTATAAAACCGCTAAAAAGCCGTTACAAAGCCATTATATGGCCATTGTAAAACCATAACAAAAATGAGAACTTTTATAGCAGTCATAATTTCTAACAAATATTTTCAAACTACTAAAATATCTAACAATTAAGTGAGGGACCGCTGTAATGAGTTATAGTATTAATTTTACTTCACATAATAGGACGCACATAAGCTGATGCTTATTAACCTTACACGCACATGCTCGTTTCACTCCATATAAACACAATCTCTCTCTCTCTCTGTCTCTCTCTCTGTCTCTCTGTCTCTCTCTCTGCCCTTATTTGTCTGCCTATGTCCTTTCCGCGCTTGTGTTGATGACTTTGATGGACGAGACAGAAAAGCAACACCATGTTTTAATGGTTGCATTCGCATCTCAAGAACACATGAACCCCATGCTCCAGGCCGGGGATGAAGCTACTCTCCAAGGGCATTATCGTCAAGCGCGCCACCGCATGCTAAAATACTCTTTGGCCGCTGTGTATTCCGCCTCTGGGATCGAGCTTCTCCACTACTTGGACAGCCTAGCTTTGACTTCAACCGGAGGACCCTCCTCGACTGTTACATAGAGTCCTTGGCCAAGTTTGGGCCCACTACTCTCTCGAATTTGATCAAACAATATTACGAGAACCTGGAAGCGCCAACCTTTTGTGCAACATCATGAAACCTTTTGTTCAATGGCTCGTCAACATGGCGGCGGAGCATGAAGTTTCATTTGCCTTACTATCGATCAAACCCTATATGTTCTATGCCATATATTACCGCTTTCATAACAAGCGCAACCCTTTCAAAACTTGACTTGCGCTGAAATGAGCTTGGAAATACTAGGCTTGCCATTATTTGGATGTGGTTCATAATTCCTATCGACAAGATAAAATGGGGGTCTCAAATTTTATTGGTAGTTTTGGCTTGGGCTCATGAATAACTACTATATATATATATATATATATATATATATATATATATATATATATATATATATATATATACATATATGTATGTATGTATGTGGCATCCTAAAATCTCATGACAACCTCTGGAGTACCATGAACCATGATTAGGTAATGGAAGTGCCATTGGATTTTGTATTAGCCATTGAATCAATGAATTTCAATTAATTTAAGGCAGAGCATTGTAATGGACGATTGTTTGGATGGAGATGTGTCTTCAAGTGACCCAAAGATTTTATTAAGGTGCAATTGATATAGAAATCTTATTCTTGGTGGTGCACTTTATAAGTAGAATTTTATGGATTTAAATTACAAAGTTTTGTGGGTTTATAAGTTGAAATTAGGTGTTTATTTAAATAAGGATTTAATGGAATAGGAATAGGAGAGGGTGGGCTGATTTTTAGGCCCAAAGACCGTCCAACCAGCCCACGCCACCCCCTGGTCGACCGGCCCATGAAGGCCCAAGGCCGGCCTAGCCTTGAAGCCCTTAAGCTTTGCACATGAATCGCCAAGTGGCATGGAGGAGAAGCCAAGTGTGGCTGCCCCAATTGGCTTCCTTGGGCGGCTACATGCAATCAAATGATTGCAAATGATTGTAGGGGAAGAAAATTAAAGAGAGGGAAATGGATTGATGAAGGGGAATCAACCAAGAGAGGGAGAGAGTGTCGTCCGAGAGGGAAGGGGAAACCGAGAGAGAGGAAGAGGGAAAGAGAGGAAGCGGGCGTGCGAGAGGAAGAAGAAGAAGAAGACTGTTGTTGGTTGCCTAGTCCTGTCGTTTCTGCTGTGTTTTTCTTCGATTTGAGGCAAGTAGAGTCCTAAAACCTACTCCTTGCATTGCTGTATTGTGTGTGTAGAAGATGGTAAATTTTGATTGTGGTAGATGGGATGAAATTTCAGAGTTTTGGAGAAAGATTCGTTGGCCTAGCATGCTGTTTCTGGAAAGACCAGTCCGACCATCCATGAGATTGTGTGCTGCATGCAACTTTTTAGTTAGAATCTTGTTTTGATTTCTTCATGAAAGTTGTAGAGAACATCTTGAGGAAAAACATACTAAAATTGGAGGCAAAACGAACAAGTAATGGTTAATGAAATGATTTTTCCTTGGAGAAACTAGATCTGGAATTCGTTGTGCTGACCTTTAGAGATTTCATGGTCTGTAAAGTAACTTTCTTGTGAAAATATCACTTTGATATCTTAATGAAAGTTGTAGGGTACTTCTTGAGGTACAACATATCAAAATTTTAGAGGAAATGAACAAAAATAGGTCGGTGAAATCGTTGTTCTTTGAAGAAACTGGATCTGGGAAAAACGCTACCTCGACCTAGTATGATTTTGTGATTTTGATAAAATCATAAAGTTACAATTTGGTCGTGTGTCCTCAATGAAAGTTGTAGGTAATACTCTGAGGAATAACATACTGAAAATTTAGAAGAAATGAACTTATGTAGGTCGGTGAGATGAGTTTCCTTTGGAAGAAGACAATCTGGAAAAAATGACACCGAGAACAGGGGGAGATAATCATCTATATCTATTAATATAGAACGATTTGGGTTTTGATTTCTTCATGAGATATGTACCTTTAGGACTTGTCTATGTCATATCAAAATTTTAGAATTTGTGGAGTTCATTTAGGTATTTAATTTGAATTTCTTCCGAAACTGTGCAAACTGAAATATTGAAGTTTTGAAAACTGTGGTGCATGGACTGTGCTGTTTTGTGTGAGGTTCTTTTGGTATGGTGTTATTCATGAGATATCTGCCTTTAGGTCTCGTCTATAATGTTTCAAGTTTTCAGAATTTATTAATACCATTTACTAATTTTCCTAGAGTTTTAACTAGAGGAGTGCATTCTGATTTATCCGAAAAATTGATGTGTTTTGAAAAATAAATGAATTTATCCATGTGATGTAATACTTTGAGTGGTTGATTTTGCTGCATGTGTGATGACATATAGCATGTTATATGGCATGAAAAGTTGGTTGAGACTCTTGATATTATTGCATCAAATGCCATGTTGAAATTGAGATACGTGTGTGAATATAAATTAAGATAATAACAAAACCGTCGGAGGTGTGAGCCGACGATGCCTCGGGAGTTTCAAGATGCCCAGAGCGTGGGGTGGCCGGATGCCCGGAGTGTGTGTGCTGGATGCCCTAGGAGTGTCGGGATGCTCAGAGTGTGGGGGTGCCGGAAGCCTCGGAGGTGTGTGTCGGGGGGATACCTCGTGATGCTAGTTGGGGGTACAAGATGCTCGGAGCGTGTATGCCGGATGCCTGGAGGTGTGTGCCGGAGGTTCCTCGCGATGCCAGGTGGGATGCGAGCAATAAATTGTGGGATGCAAACATTGGTCCCTGGGAAGAAAATGATGGGATCTATTTGAAATATAAAGATCGAGAATTGAATCATGCGAATGGATGTGTACATATGGCATGGTTGTTTAATGATGAGTGTATGGTTGGATGTGCACGTTGCATAATGATATATGCATGGCTGTTTAATGATGAGTGCATGGTGGTATATGCACGTTACATAATGATACATGCATGACTACCTGATGATATAAGTGCAAGTGTATGGTGAATTATACATGATATATGGTGATATATGCATGGCTACAAGGTAAGGTATGCTTGAATGTGTGAATGATATGTGTTTTGTTCTCGATACCATGATTGTTTTGTTTGACGCATTGAGTAGTTTGGTGGATTTTTACTATTGAGTGGTTGTACTCACCCATTTTGGGGATTAACATTTTAGATTAGAAAGATGCCTTTGCGACCAGTTGCACGCGGTACTTATTATGGCATACCTACTAATGTTGATATGGAGTGTACGTAGCACATCTATGTCGGTGCCCTTGGTTTAGTGTTTGTTTGAGTCCGAGTATTGGTGATGTACGACATGGGTCTTGCTGATGGTCCGGTCATTTAGGAGTTTTTGTCTGTCCATGTCTGACGCGATGGAGTGATGTTAGGGATGTTACCGCCACCGCCACCTAATGCACCGGATTGGGTGTGATGGTACGTATAGCTGATGGGAGCTGACACTTTTTGGAGATAGCCGACGCTTGTTGATGGAGGGTTTATACATGTTCGATGTAGGGTCGAGTCCTCTTTTGAGTGATAGCCAAGTATAGTTAAAACCTTGGCCTTTTTGTTGTATCAACCTTAATGTCCATCATGAAAATATAAATAAGAGTGAATCGGCTTTATCTTTTCTTTTGATGCGTAGTAGATGTGCATTGCATTATGGTTGTTGGAGTAAGGGATGGGAGACTTGTTTATGCTTCTGCTAATAAGCTGCGCTGGGACCGTTTAAAAAAAAAAAAATCCCTGGTCAAAGGGTATCGGTTTGTGAAGTTATATAAGATAGAGTAATTAAGAGAGATCATCTGTGGTGACCTCAGGCGAGTCGAGGGTGCCACAATGTATATATATTATTCTCTTTCTCTTGTTATTGAATGATGTCATAGAGAGATGCGACATGCTAATTATAGTAAAATCCCCAATTGGATGTAGTCCTAGTTTCGAGGTGAATTGGGATAAATTTTTGCGTTTCAAATTCTTTTTCTTATTTTTATTTTCTATTTTCTTTGCGATTGTGTGGCGAATCCTAACAAACACTGCTAGGCACGCAAGATCTTCCATCTTTTGTGCTTACAAATAACCTTTCTGTCATGTGTCGAACCCCGAGCACACGCTTCTGTCATGTGTCGAACCCCGAGCACACGCACACCCCTCAGTAGTCGATTAAAATGCGACGTTCCCATAACACATCGCCGACACATTCATTTTATGCATATGCAGAAGCGAATTAAATTAACACCCAGACAATCAACAACACAAGGATAGTAAAAACATACTAACGCATTTTTCCATGAACCATACTTTATATACATATCCAGTTAGTCCTACTAGTCTATACATATAAGTTTGACCCAAGAAGAAACTACTAGATAACCTACACCCCCGGGCCCCTCCGCCTCGGGCTCCGGATCCTCCACGACACCATCTAGGATGTCAATGTCCAAAGGATGAGCTACCTTTCCTCTGGACCCTTCAGCCTTAGGCCCCGAGTTCTCCATGATACCATTCGGTATATTGATGTCCATGGGGTGAAGTACCTCTTCATCCGATTTTGACGGTAGGCTCGTCAAAACCTTGCAAAGGACCCTTTCGAACCCCATTAGGCTTGTTAAGGAACCACGCTTTGAAGTGATGAGGTACCAAGTGAGATAGGCCCTTGTCGACCCAAATAGTGGTCACCGCGAGCTCATGGTTGCAGGTGGTCCTGAGGATGGGGAAAAAGGTAGACTCGAACTCCACCTCTCGTGGACACCCAAAACAGATGTGATGTACCTCCATCTAAAGACCTAAAAAAAGGGTTAACCACGACGAGGTAAAATAAAATCTCAGTGAGTCAAAACCCTAAACCCTAATTAGGACGAGAATTCACCCAAAGGCAGCCTAAACAGGCGTTACACATAAACTTACCTCGCCTCAGCACCTCCCTACACATTAGCTCATCACACATATCATATGCATAAAGAAAACATATTTCATAACTGGAACATATCAATTCATCTTTCAAACAATTACAAAGGTCTCGATTATAAGGCTAAATTGTTATGACACGTCATATTCCGTGTCACACAATTTTGTCCCATAATCATGCGCAGCAATCTCAACCACTCAAGCGTGTCCCAGTTATTTATGACCTATCGGCCCCAGCCAACTCAACATTCGGTGGTCATCTGGCATAACTGGGCGTCGTCCCACTCCGTCGAGCACGACAACATCTACATTTAGATAGCATTCCATAAAGGAGCATCGGCCTAGCCTCCATTGCAATCGGCATCCGTTGACAAAGGGTATCTGAACTTAATTAGGCATCACCCTGCGTGAACACATTAGGACGGGTTCCAATAGTTATCACATGCACATCCATACTCGGCCAAGAATATCGTATTTTGCACTCAAATGCCTCAATTTCAAATAATAGACTTTGCCAATTTTCTTCATATTAAAAATTCCCAGTAAAATAATTGTGTGTGATCACACATTTAAATCAAACCATTAAACATGGTACTCTCCCATTTCAAAATTCCACGATTTTATATAGTACATAAAATATTTTAGTGTCAAAAATCGACACCCGGTATTTTTCTAATCAAATACCCATAAAATCAATTTTTGCAATAATAAGCCATGATGACAATCAAGCACTTAATTGCACAATTAAGCAATCAATTTCACATATGGACTCATCCACGACGATTAGCATAAATTTCTAATAAACGGCTATCCTGTCACAATTTACACTAATTATAATTAATTAAATAAATTGTAAATTATTTAAACTAATCCACTTAATTAATCTAAATAAGCTAACTGAACTAACCTAATTGAGCTAACTAAACTAATCTAACTAGGCTAACTACATCAACCTAATTAAGCTAACCAACTAACCTATCTAACCATCCTAACCAAACTAGCTTAGGTAACTAACCATCCTAACTACTAATTACACTAAGTAGGATTACACTAATTTTTAATTAACACTAACTAACCTACTAAGTGCAATTAACATCCTAATCCGAGATTAGGGCGTTAACTTACTGGATTAAGGTAGTGACGGGTTCATAGTGACGGTGGCGCGAAGGTGATGAGATCCTGTGACTACGGCGTCACCAACGGAGGCTTGGATGAGGTTGAAAATAGCCCAGCAAGGTCACGGCTTGCTACTGGTTTCGGTACTGAGCTAAGCTAGCCGGGCTCAGCTAAGGTGGGTTGGCCGGCGGGTGGTTGGCAGAGCTAGCTGGTGGTGCGAACAGGGACGGCCAGGGGTGGTTGTTGGGCTCGGGATGAGCTGAGGTGGTCCGATCGAGGCTGGGTTGAATGAACACTGGACACAAGTGGGTGGAGGGCTGGCAAGCTGGAGGTGGTTGAGTGGGTGGCAGGGCTGGCGGACATGGAGCAGTTGCGGTTCCGGCGGCCAGGCAGGGGCTAGTGATGCTACTAGGTGGTCACTGGTGGTTCTAGCGGTGTGGTGGTGAGGCGCAACAACACAAAGGAAATGGAGTGAGGTAGAAAAGAAGAAAAAGAAGAAGAAGAAGAAGAAGAAGAAGAAGAAGAAAGCTGAAAGGTGTTCGAAGGGGGAACAAGGAGCCAAGAAAGTCAAGGCTTCATCCAATGAGAGCCAAGCCTAAATATTCCATACACTTGAGTGTTCATGCCCTAAAGTCTTCAGGCATATAAGTCAAGGCATCAACCAATGGCCAATTTCTTCTCATTTCTTCACAAAACAACTTCATTTTGATGGCCAAAAATGCCAAGGAAGCTCCCCGTACAAATTTCCCTTCAACTCTTCATAAACCAACTCAATTTGGTGGCTAAAAATCCAAATAAAGGTGCCTATCCGAATTTCTTCCATTTTCTTTGTTGAATTTGATTTTTTTTCTACAAAATTCCGAGTTCGATGGAATTTTTCCAAAAGATGAGACAATGTCCTAAAAATAAATCATGATACACTCAAATGTTTGATTCCTGAAAACAAATTCAATTTCGTGGTTAAAATCGATCGGACGCGATTTTAGTATAATCCAACATACTGGGTAGCTTTTAGAGATTTTAATGCGTTTAACTTGTGGTCGATAATTTTCGATCCACGTTTGTGCATCTCTGACTCGTAGACAACTCTTGGTTGTCATAAAAATCACAAGGTTTCAATTACAGACATCGAGTATAAAATCGATAAAAAATCGGGTTAGTACCGTTTGACGCAAATTTTGCAATTAAGCGGAATCACCCGCAATTCAATTACATGATTCTATCAAACCGACCTATATCCAATCACTAATCGATTATAACGGTGTTGTATTGACCATTATCGATTATCACGATCAAGTAGTCGATTTCCGATCGAATTCTCAAGTTTGTCGCGTTTATATCCCTTAATGGCTTCACCTAATAAATTAGTTAACTCGTGAGTGATTAGCTCAGAGAAAAAGGACCATAGGCGCGTCGATGAAAAGCCCATTTCATATAATCGAGACAGGGTCGAACATTCAAGATGTCACAACTCTTCCCCTCTTATAAAAATTTCGTCCTCGAAATTTAAACCATTACAATTCTTCTTTGAAAAGGTGAGGGTAGTGACGTCTCATTGATTCTTCGCTTTCCCAAGTAGCTCCTTCTGTTATGTGGTGTTGCTAGACCACTTTAACCAAAGAGACCGTCTTGTCGCGCAGCACTTGCTTTCGATCCATTATCTGAACCGGTCTCTCCATGTACGACACTCTCTCGTCCACGTCTAATTCTTCAAAATTCAGCACGTGGGTTGGGTCAGGCTCGTACTTCCTCAACATCGACACATGGAAGACGTCATGCACTTGTGCAAGTCTCAGCGGCAACACAAGACAATATGCCAAAATCCCTATTCGCTCCAGAATCTCAAAGGGATCAACGTACCTCGGACTTAACTCCCTTTTTTGGTGAAACACAAAATACCCCTCATTAGTGACACCTTAAGGAATATGTGTTCACCATTCCAATAGTCTTCGATGCTTATCTACATAGCTTTTCTAACGACTCTGAGAGGTCTTGAGTCTTTCTCGAATAATTTTAACGGCGTCCACTAACTATTGAACTAACTCAAGACCCGTAATCTTCTTCTCTCCGACTTTGTTTCAACACACTGGAGTTCTGCAGGCTCTGCCATACAATGCTTCAAACAGTTCCATCTGGATGCTCTGCTGATAATTGTTGTTGTGGGCGAACTCAACTAGATGAAGTTGTTCCTCCCAGCTTCTTTTGAAGTCCAACACGCAAGCTTGCAACATGTCCTTGAGAGTTTGAATCGTCCTCTCAGACTGGCCATTCGTCTGTGGATGATAGGTCGTGTTGTACTGCAGCTTTGTTCCTAATGCAGTCTATAAACTTTTCCAGAAAGCTGCTGTGACCTTCGAGTCTCCATCTAATGTGATCGTCATTGGCACTCCATGCAGACGCACTATCTGTCGCACGTACAACTCAACATATTTGTCCAATGCATAGTCCTTTCGTACGGCGATGAAGTGAGCAAACTTTGTCAATCTGTCAACTATAGCTCATATGGAATCATTACCTTGCCGACTTCTCGGTAGACCCATCACAAAATCTATTGTGATATGTTCCCATTTTCACTCGAGAATCTCCAGAGGTTACAAAAGTCCTTCAAGCTTGCAATGTTGTGCCTTCACTTGCTAGCACATCAGACACTTAGTGACATGTCTAGCGATATCCGCCTTCATATTGGTCAACCAATAGTGTTGACGTAGATTCTAATACATCTTCGTATTGCCTGGATGAATACTATAATTGATATGATGAGCTTCTGACAAGATCTCTTCCTTAAGCTCCGCATCATCAAGTACACACAATCATCCACAAAACTTTGGTGTTCCGTCTTTAGAAATCTGAAAATCAGCCTTTCTCTTTTCCGTATCTTCTTGCAGAACCTCTTGAATCTCCGAGTTTGTCAACTGCAATGTCTTAATTCTTATCTGCACTTCCAGTTCAATTCCGATGGTGGCCATAAGATTTGAAAGGTGACCTATCTCAAATTTGAAAACCAAATCTCGAGCTCCTTTGAGTAGAATCCACTCCTGAACCATCATCTGCGCAATCGATAACTTTCGACTCAACGCATCTACTACCTTGTTTGCTTTTTCGAGATGATACAAGATGTTGTAGTTTTAGTTCTTGAGAAGTTCCATCCAATGACACCGTCTCATGTTCGACTCCTTCTAAGAGAATAAGCACTTGAGGCTCTAGTGGTCTGTAAAGATCTGGAACTTTTCTCCGCACAAGTAATGTCTCCAAATCTTCAGGGCAAAGATGATCGCTGCGAGTTGTCATGCGTCGGATAATTCAACTCATGAGATCTCAACTGATGTGATGTGTATGCAACAACTCTTCCATGTTGCATTAAAACGCAACCTAGTCCTCAGAACGACGTATCACTAAAGATCTCATATCCTCGAGGACTAGACGAAAATGTTAGTATGGGTGCGGTAGTTAGCTTCTGCTTAAACTCTTGGAAACTACGATTGCACTTATCTGTCCATACGAACTCATCTACCTTCTTCAACAATTGAGTTAGAGGCATGGCTATTGTAGAAAATCTTTCTACGAATCTTTTGTAATAGCCTACCAATCCCAAGAAACTTCTTATCTCTGTCACTATCTTCGGTCTTGGCCAGTTGATAACTGCTTCGATCTTAGTCAGGTTCACGGAAATCCCTTTACTAGAAATCATGTGACCTAAGAAGGCCACACGAGTCCACCAAAACTCGTTCTTACTGAACTTAGTGTACAATTCATGTTCTCGCAGAGTCTGAAGCACTGTCCTTAAATGTCTTTTGTGCTCCTCTAGACTTCTTGAGTACACCAGGATGTCGTCGATAAACACTATCACGAACTGATCCAGATACTCCTTGAATACTCAGTTCATCATATCCATGAAAACAGCTGGGGCGTTAGTTAAACCAAACTACATTATGGTAAATTCATAATGGCCATAACACATACGAAAAGCTGTCTTCAATATATCTTCCTTCTTGATCCTCACCTGATGGTATCATGTCCTTAAGTCGATCTTGGAACATATCGACTGTGGCACCCCTCGACGGCCCCCAATCCGTTAGAGTCGCCACAGACTGCCAATCGCTTTCTCTCATCAGATATCCGTTACTTGTCTTTTATAAAAAGGGGTTTAAAGAAGGACCAAGGTCCTTAGGCATTTTTTTCTTTAAAAACAGTCTCAGCACAACTTATTAGCGGAAGCATAATTGAGTCTCACCATCTCTCCCTCCAATAACCATAATGCAATGCACACCAACTACGCACCATAAGAAAAGATGAAGCCGAGCCACTTTTATTTATATATTTTCATGATGGATTTCTCGGGTCAGTACAACCAAAAAGAAAAGCCAAGACTTTTAACTACACTTGGCCACAACACAAAAGATATCTCGACCCCTATAACAATCACGTGTCATCCTCCAATTATCAATGTCGGCTACTCTAAAAAAGAAACGTCATCTCTCTACTCCTCATGCGGCCATCACACCCATCCTGGCGCGTCAGGCGGTGGTGGCGGCAACATCCCCCGAATCACTCCATCTTGGCAGACGTGGACCAACAAAAACTCCTAAATGACTGGGTCCCCAGCCAGGCCCACATCGTACATGACTAGCACGCGGACTCGCACAAACATCAGATCAGGGATGGTAATGCAATTAATCTTCGAACACTCTACCTCCACGTTAGATGGGAGGCCATAAAAGGTACCCCGCGTGACCGAAGAGAGCGGCATCTTCCTAATCTGAAATGTTGGTCCCCGAAGGGGTGAGTACAACCACTTAGCAGGTAAAAGATCCAATAAACTACTCAATGCATCACACAATACAATCACAACATTATAGCATAGTACATATCATCCATGCATCCAAGCATAACTTACCTTACAGTCATGCATATGTCATCATACCATATGTGCATACATCCTCATGCACTCATCACCAAGCGTTCATACATATACCATGCCTCATGTACACATACCATCATGCCATAGGTGCACACACAACCATGCACTCATATACATCATATCATACAGTCATGCATACATGTCACTATACCGTGCATGATTCAATTTCCACTTTTTATTTTTCAATTTGATCACCACATCTTTATTTCCCGGGATCAGTAATTGCATCCCACATTTTATCACTCGCACCCCAACCTAGCATCGCGAGAAAACCTTCGACACACACACCATCGGGCATCTGGCACCCCCACATTCCGGGCATCTTGTATCCCAACTGGCATCACGAGGCATCCCCCCGGGCATAAACCTCTGAGGCTTCCGGCACCCAACCATTCCGGGCATCTTGAAACTCCCGAGGACATCCGGGCATGTATCACAATACAACCGGGCATCCGGCACCCCCCATCCCGGGCATCCTGACACTCCTAGGGCATTATCGGCTCACCCCCAATAGTTTCCTCATTCATCATAATTCATATTCACTAATTTATGTCTCACAATCAACATGGCACATGATGTAATGGCAACAAAGTCAAATTCAACATTTGATTCTATATGCAATGCCAAATATCATCACATGTGCAGCAAGATTTAATCACTTAAATCAATATAATTCATGGGGCTCATCCAAAACAGAATAGTAATAAATTATAGCATTTGAAATTCGCACAATCCAGCTTGCACAGTTTTAGAAAATATTTCCATTAAATACCCAAATGACCTTCAAAAATTTTGAAAATTTGAACATGTGATAGTCAAGACATAATGGCAGATATTTCATGAAGGACACTGCACCAAAAGACCCTCATATCATGTGGTATAGACCAAACATCACAGCACCATTATCATGATCACTCAACTTGCACAGTTTTCGAAACATTTTCAGTTAAATAGGCAAATGAACTTCAAAAATTATGAAATTTGAATATGTTGCAGGGTCGACATAAAGAAAGATACTTCATGAAGAATACTTTGCCGAAAGAGCTTCATACAAAATGATATGACCCATGCATTGAAACTGACTAAATCCGAACGCGTCAGATTACACGGTTTTAGAAATATTTCCGATTAAATACCCTAATGATCTTCAAAATTCATGAAATTCGACTATATTGTAGCCAAGATCCTAAGGTAGATTTTTCATGAAGAAACCAAAGTCAAATTCATTCTAGGTGATTAAATATAGGCGGATAAAAATTCTGTTTTGATACCGAAATTTCCAGATCTGACTATTTCCGAAAAAGCACGATTTCACCTATCTATTCTCGTTAGTTTTCTCTAAATTTTTGATATGTTAAACCTCAGGATGTCCTTTACATCTTTTGTTAAGAAATAGAAGTAAAATTTCAACAAAAAGATAGGCTTACAGACCATGCATTCATCAAAGGTAGTTACCGAAATCTCCAGATTCAGTCTCTCCGAAAAATAAGGATTTTACCCACTTATACTTATTCGTTTTGTCCCACATTTGAGTATGTTATATTTCAAGAAGTCCTTAACAACTTTCGTTTAGAAGTCATGGCCAAAATCCAACTCAAACAACACATGCAAGCCAATAGAACATCCAATGTCGAACTGTTTCCTCAAGAGCAGTTTACTAGTCTCATACATCCCTCTTAACACTTCAACTTTTAACACCCTAAACATCCGAAATCTATCACCATTCAAGCACACATACTAGACACAACATGCAAGAGCAGATTAAGGATCTCAACTTGCCTCTAGATCGAGCAAACAGCAAGCACACGGCGACTGGACACGGCAGCGAACGACGAACGCACGGCGGACGGTCGACAGACGATCGGCTTCCTTCTTC
The DNA here is from genome assembly GCA_014182725.1 of Eucalyptus brandiana. Classification (NCBI taxonomy): domain Eukaryota; kingdom Viridiplantae; phylum Streptophyta; class Magnoliopsida; order Myrtales; family Myrtaceae; genus Eucalyptus; species Eucalyptus brandiana. The sequence continues at coordinate 15,748,120 of CM024668.1, forward strand.
TTCCGCACGCTCACTCTCCCTTTCTCTCTCGATTTCTCTCTTTCACTCAGTAATCCCCTCTCTCTCTCTCTCATTCTTGCTTAAGCCAGCATCATCCCCCTTAATTTTCTTCCCCTCAATGATGACCAATCATTAGATGTGCATGGGGAACACTTGGCAGCTAGGAGGGACAAATGGCCTTCTTCATGCAAGACAGGCCTCCAACTTCGGCTGGGCTTGGGCCAGCCATGGGCCAACAGCGGCTCCCCTTCTTGGGCTTCATGGGCCGGTCAAGAATGGGGTGAGGCAATGGGCTGGTTTGGGCTTTCAAATGTCCAACCCATCCTCATCCTATTAATTTACCTAATCCTTAATTATATAAATGCCTAATCGGAATTTATAATTCACCAAAACTTTGTGACCTATCTTAATAAATTCCAATCCATAATCCACATGGCCAAAAATAGAATTTTCCTGTCAAATAATTATTCACCAAAAGCTTGGCCAAATTCTTAATGCAAGACATGAATTAGAGCACCCCTAAAGATTGGCAAGGAATTCTAGGATGCCACATCTGAGATAGCTAGTATAAACACCTAGAGGGGGGTGAATAGATGTAAAAATAATTTCTCGAGATAAGAGAGCAATACTAAGCAGACAATAGAAAGGAAGTTCTCCTTTGGTTAACAAAACGAATTATAATCAAAGTAAAGTAGAGAGTAGGGAAGAGAAAATTGAACACAAGGTTTATAGTGGTTCGGCTTATTCCAAGCCTACGTCCACTCTTCCGCATTGACAACCCACCGGCTGGATTTCACTATGAACAAAAGAGATGTTACAGCAAAGCTCTCCCTTGATTCCACAGTGTAGATATTCTACTACACTTCCTCAAGGTTTCTCACGAATATAGACTCTCTTTTGCGTATAAAATTTCGCTCAGCAAATGAATTGACTAAGAACAAGGAGCTTCAGACTTTGGAATTCTTCTATCGTGCACACACTCGAACAACTGGAACATCTTCCTTATATACTCCTTTATGCCATCATACTCGTTGGCACTTACCAAAGGAATTCCTCCAATCTACCCGTTGGATGGAATCAATTAGAAAGATCATTTGAGCTATTAAAGGAACATGTCGATAGCCCATCAATCCTGCTCGCCCATACAATCAGGATCTCGGTTTCCATAAGTAGAACCTTCCAAGTATACTTCGCCAATCATCGGATCCTTAATCAATCTTGATTCGAATAAAGGAATCCATTATGTCATATCAGCCAAGAGATCTTCTCCAATCGATAAGGTTAAATCCTTAATGAAACACCCAGTTCTGGATAGTCCTTCTTCAACGGATTAGAAACTGTCAATGAGAATAGACTTTGAGTCTTGAGTCTGGCAGTCCGGAGGTCTTCAGACTTTAAATAGTAGAGTCTGCAAATCTTCAGACTAGACTGATGGAAACGTTTTGTCAGCTTCAAAATACTCCAGGAAGATTTCTCCAACAATCTCCCCATTTTTGATGGTGACAAAACTTTCCTGCAGATTTGGATAACTTTGACCTGCAAAACATTACTCAAACAAATATGGATATCTCATAAAGATAAATGGCTTAATGATGACACTAGAATCTGCAACCACAGAAAATAGGTTAGTCTTTCATGTGAGTAAAGCCATTCATAAGATATCAATAGCACTTAATATAAGCAGTCAAACCCAAATCCCAAATTCAGTCCACATCCAGACACAAAAGTCAAGTCAAACAAAACAAATATCAAAATAAATCAAAAGTTCAAGTTCAAAGTTTTCAAATCTTGCATCTCTCCCCCTTTTTGTCATCATAAAAAAAATGTTGAGATGGAAAGAGAATGGATTTAGGAATGCTTGGGAACACGAACAAGCTGGAAATCTCCCATTGACTGGACAATGCCTTCCAGCTTTTTCAACTCTTCCTTCAGTTGAGCGACCTCTTCACCCTTAGCATTTGCTTGAATCTGAAAAGAAATGGCTTGGATCTGATCATTCAAAGAAACTGAAGAAGCTTGACTTGTATTTTGCAAATTCTGAACTTCGCATCCCAGAGCATATATTTGACCCCGCATTTCCAAGAGAACATCAAGAATTCTGCAAAAATCTGCTGAATTATCAGTATGCGTACTGGCTTATGCACGATCAGATGGAGTAAAGGTAGACGATGGCAAATCAGCATAGTCACGCAGATTTGGCGATGAAACATCATGTCCCTCCTCAGGAAATTGAGAGGCATAGATGTCCTCTGGATCTCCTGGAGAGCGACTGACTCCCTCACTGGTAGCAGGATATGAGGACATTCCTCTTTTCTCACGGTCTCCCCCTGTTTTCATGCCTCCAGGTGGAGAAGAGTGTTCCTCATGCTTTCCTTCCTCTTGATTTCCTCTTTCCTCCTCTGCATCTCTTTCTTCAGCTTCTCTCTCCTCTGTTTCTTTCTCCTCTGCTTCTTTTTCTTCATCTTCTCTTTCTCTAGTCCTTTGTTCTGAGTCTTTCTCTTGCCATTCTGTTGATTCTAGAACAGAACGACTCAAGTTCTTCAATGCCATTGCAGAAATGGTGATGTCTTCATCATCATCTTCATCCTCAACGATGAGAGCTCTTCTTTTCTTGGATGGAGCAACCATGGGCTCCTTCCCTTTTCTCTTTGCAGCCGAAGAGGTTTGATGAGTTTTGACATGAGTTTTCTCCTTGAATTTCTCCAACGCCTTGTTAAGTTCCTTTAGACGCATTTTAGTCACCATTTTCAGTCCCACCACCATTTGATCACAAGATCGAACACAGAGAATTCATGGAGGCTGAATATTCAGATGTCTGAATAACTTTGTCACAAGAGCTAGATAAGGAAGTTGACCCTTATCCTTCACCACTGCTCTATACATGTGGAACATAATAGTGTGAGGAAGAGAAAATTTTTTCCCAGTAATGATGGCATATATCAGCTTTGCCTCTGAGTTTGAAACATTAGTCTTTGAAGTAGATTTTGGTCTGAGGTAATTAATGACAATCTTGTGAAGTAGAATGTTAACTGCACTCATCCTCAACTAGGAAATCTTTTCCTCTGTTCTTCTATCCTTAACAAGTTCCAACGTAGTACGAGCAATAGAGACATTGATAGGTTGATATCTCCCTCTCTCAACCCCAATGACATCAGCCAACATATCTACATCCACCATATAGTCCTGATCTCAGACACTAAAGGAGAATCTGTTCGCATTCAAGAAACTGATATTCGAATAGAAATATGCAGTGAGCTCAGCATAGGCTTCTGTAGAATCAGAACAAAACTGCTCAAGTTGAAGAAGACTGAATTTTTCCCTCAAATTGACATTCACAGCATCAAGGAAATCAAAATCCACCCTTCTAGGGTTTATCACCCCACGCTTCAACAACTTAGAGTATAAAAGCTTTTGTTCCTCCGATCGAAACAAGTTTGTCCTTTTTCCCTGAATTTTTGCCGCAACACCCATTCTCGGTTGAAACTGACTGTACATCTTATCATCATCATTCCCATTTGGCTGATTCAGCCCTCCAACACGTGGATCACTTAGGATATTAGCAAGGGTTTCTTCTGCCAACCCCGCAGGGGCAATTCCCAAATGCTCCATATTTCGTAAAAAGATGTAGTCATTTCCATACCCTTTGTCCTTAAGAAACTCATCGATGTAGTTCAATGGAGTTCCACCTCTTTTCAAAGCACGATAAAGCTTATAAATAAAAGAAGGCTTTTGAATTCTTATAGGATCTGCGCCTTCGATGATTTCTTCATTTTCTCGATGAGCATCATCATGTGGACTAGATGGAGGAGAATGACGCTGCTGAGAATGTTGTGGGCTCTGCTGCTGACTGGGAGACTCTTCTTCCTCAGTGAGATCAAAGTGTGTAGGCCCCTCACGCATTTGTGGTCCCCTGCTTGCAATCCTCGAAGACTTCCTTTGAGACGACATCTTTCACAATCTTTGAAAGATTCCAAGCTTGACTTTCCCAATAAAGATGACAACTTTTTCGAAGATTAAACAAGAGAAGAAAACAGGAGTGGAAGATCGATGTTTTTTAGGGTTTTCAGAGTAAAACGGAGAAGAAGCAACAGTATATAAGATAGTCAAAGAGAGGCATACGAAGCGTCGTAATGGAAAGTAAAAAGATGCCATTTAAAAAAATAATTGCCTTTTTAAAAAGGAATATATGACTGCCATTTTAAAAAATTAACTCCTTTTTGAAAAAGAAAGATTGCACTTATCACGGATATTTGAAAGTAGCAAAAAATCAATTATTGATAGATGATCGTACCTTTCCGAGATTTAATATGAGAGAGAATAACTTACAGTCAAAATCTTGTTTGTCTGAGTCTGAGAGTCTCTAGACTTTAACTTCTTCAAACCTCAAAATGTTGAGTCTGGAACGGATGATTTCAAATTGATTTTTCTCCAAAGGCTGTGTGAATATATCCGCCAGTTGGTTCTTTGAGTTAACAAACTGAATCGAAACTTCTCCATTTTGAACATGATCTCTAATGAAGTGATGTCGAATCTCTATATGCTTTGCTCTTGAGTGAATAATTGGATTTTTGGTGAGATTGATTGCGCTGGTGTTGTCACAGATAATCTCCATGCAAGAATCTTCAATTCCAAAGTCTCTTAGCTATTGTTTTATTCATAGAATTTGTGAACAACAACTTCCAAGAGCTATATACTCTGCTTCTGCTGTAGAAAGAGCTACTGTATTTTGCTTCCTTGAAAACCAAGACACTGTCCTACTTCCAAGTAGTTGACAGGTACCCAATGTGCTCTTTCTATCAACTCTGCAACCAGCTAGATCTGCGTTTGAGTATCCAAGAAAAGTAAAGTCTCCCTTTTTAGGATACCAAAGACCAAGACTTGAAGTTGAAGCAATGCATTTGATAATACGCTTTGCAGCACTTAGATGAGATTCTTTAGGATCTGCTTGAAAGCTAGCACAAATGCAAACACTAAACAAAATGTCAGGTCTAGTAGCAGTAAGATAAAGAAGTGAACCAATGATACTCCTGTATAACTTCTGGTCAACTTTCTTTCCTCCTTCATCTTTGTCTATCTTCAAAGAACTTGACATTGGTATGTCAGTCTTTTTGCAATTTTCCAGTCCAAACTTTCTGACAAGATCATTAGCATATTTTTCTTGATGAATAAAAGTCCATTCCTTCAATTGTTTCACTTGTAGTCCAAGAAAGAAGGTTAGTTCACCCATCATGCTCATTTCAAATTCATCTTGCACAAACTTTCATTAGAAGATCCAAAAATAATATCATCTACATATATTTGAACAAGTAGAAAACTTTTGTTTTTTCTTTTAATAAATAGAGTAGTGTCTACTTTACCTTTAATAAAGCCATTTTGAATTAAAAACTTACTCAACCTGTCGTACCAAGCTCAAGGTGCTTGCTTTAAACCATATAAGGCATTTTTCAGTTTGAATATTGAGTTTGGTTTTCTTGGGTCTTCAAACCCAGGTGGTTGTTCCACATAGACTTCCTCATGAATAAATCCATTTAGGAAAGCACTTTTGACGTCCATTTGGAATAACCTGAAATTCTTATAACAAGCAAAAGCAAGTAATAATCGAATTGCTTCTAACCTTGCTACTGGTGCGTAAGTCTTGTCATAGTCTATCTCTTCTTCTTGCGTATATCCCTTGGCCATGAGTCTTGCTTTGTTTCTTACGACCTTTCCTTTCTCGTCCATCTTGTTCCTGAAAACCTATTTAGCTCCAATAATAGATTTACCTTTTGGTTTAGGAGTCAACTCCCAGACATCATTAATGCTGAATTGCCTGAGTTCTTCTTGCATAGCTTCAATCCAGCTTTCATCAGATAAAGCTTCTTCTATGCTTTTGGGTTCTATTTCAGAAATAAGAGCCACAACACTAGACTCTTCGCGCCTTTTGGATCTTGTGCGAATTCCTTCATTAATGTCGCCAATAATGAGATCTTTGGGATGACTGGACTTATGCTTCTAGTTACCGGTTGATTTGTCAGGTTGATGATCACTTTCTTCATTTGAATCTTCAATAATCACTTGTTGCTGATCTTTCAAAGTCTGAGCTGCTTCTCGAGATTTAGACTTTGTAGAGTCTAGAGCAGGCTCAGATTCTTCAAGATGAGTCTGAATAGATTCATTTTGCATAGAATCTTGGAATTTGACATTCATTGATTCCTCCACATTGAGTCTTCTTGTTGTAGACTCGTAGGCTTTGCTTGAGGTTGAATATCCAAGGAAGATGCCTTCATCTGACTTTTCTTCAAACTTGCCAACTCGATCATTTGCATTTTTCAATATAAAGCATTTGCATCCAAACACATGAAAATATGAAATAATAGGCTTCTTTTCTTTAAATAACTCATAGGGGGTTTTTTCCAGAATAGGCCTTAGAAAAACTCTATTAATAATATAACATGCTATAGAAACTGCTTCAGCCCAAAAACATGAAGAGATGTTACTTTCAATTAAAAGAGTTCTAGCCATTTCTTGAAGCGACCTATTCTTTCTTTCCACAACTCCGTTTTGCTCTGGAGTATATGGAGAGGAGAACAAGTGCTGAAAACCAGATTCATCACAAAATTTTGTAAAATCTTGATTTTCAAATTCACCTCCATGGTCTATTTTTATACTTGAAATAACATACCCTTTTTCATTTTGAACCTTTTTAGCAAACTTTTCAAAGTAAGAAAATGTTTCAGACTTACTTGCTAGGAGATATACCCAGGTAAATCGTGAGTAGTCATCCACAATTACTAGGCAATATTTCTTACCTCCAATGCTTTGAGTTCTGGTTGGTCCAAAGAGATCCATATGCAGAAGCTACAGTACACGATTAGTGGAAACTTGATTTATTGGTTTAAAGGAATTTCTTACCTACTTTCCCAATATGCATGGTGTACATAGATCAGATTTTTGGTATGATAGATTGGGTAAACCACGAACAAGTTTCTTTGCTGAAATTTTGGTTATCTACTTCATATTGATGTGCCCAAGCTTTCTGTGCCATAAGTTCGCTTCGTCTTGAATTGAGATTAGACATTGCGATTCATCTGGTTTCACATCCAAGAGGTAGATATTTCCATGTCTTCGACCCATGAATGACTAAGTAGAATCTTTACTGGTTCCTGAACATATTCCCTCTTGAAAGTTGATTTTGAAACCGGTATCATATAGCTGACTGATACTGAGCAGATTGTAGTTGAGTCCTTCCACTAAGGAAACATTGTTTATTGTGAGGTTTCCAATCTTTACAGTTCCAAATCCCACAATTCTTCCTTTGCTGTTTCCTCCAAATGAGACTTTTCCATCATTTACTTGAACGAGCTTTATGAAGCAATTTGAATCTCCTGTCATATGTCTTGAGCATCCACTATTCAGATACCATTTTACCTTTTTCTTGATAGTGATCTGCAATTAAAAAGGAGACTCAAACTTTCTTTGGTACCCATATTTTCTTGGGTCCATTGGTGTTAGTATGATATGCGGTTTTTGCCCATACTTTCTTAACAGGTTTCCAAACCATAGGACATTTTTTTTTTCAAAATGATCTGCACTATTGCGCTTTGAACATCTGAGAGCATTGCGACCTACTGGCTTTACAAAGATATTTTTAAAATGATTTTTGTAAGTATCTCTTGTGGGTCTTTGCTTAATTATTTCCTTCACTTTAGGGAAATCAATTAAAGGAATGGTTTCCGCAGTCATTCCTAAACCAGATTTATTGAAATAATGTCTTTGAACAGAAAGAATTTTTTCCAGTTTCTTAGATCCTATAGAAAATCTTTTAGAAATATTTGAGATATCATCTTTCAAGAATGTATTTTCTTTTGAAAGATTGCCTTCATTTTCTTTCAAGGTAGAAACATTTTTGTCTAAAACTTTGACCTTTTCTTTTATAACATTTTCTTGTAGTTTTAGTGCAGAATTTTCTCTTTTGAGTTCGGAAATCCTTTTAAGAGAAGTCTTAAGACTAAAACACAACTCATCAATGTATTTAGAAACTTTAATAGGGATTTTAAAGTTACTTACCTCAAATTCACTGTCTGAATCTGAGTCTATCTCAAAATTTGAATCTGAATTCGATTGTGCCATCAAACATATATTGGCATAATCATCATCACTTTCTTCACACTCTGTATCACTCCAGGTTTCTGCTTTAAGAGCCTTTCGATACTTTTCAGCTTTTTCTTTCTTCTTCCTTAGAAGAGAACAGTTGGGTCTAATGTGTCCCTCTTTCTTACATTTAAAATAGACTACATTTTTGTTTGATTCATCATCTTCAACAGACTTAGTATGTTGCTTTTGAAAACTCTGTTTCTTTGGATTGAATTTTCTTCCTTTTTTGTTCAGTTTTCTGAATCTTCTTATCATGAGAGCAAGCTCCTCATCATCCATATCGTCTTCAGAATCTGTAACATCATAATCATCATTGGATTTTAATGCAATGGATTTCTTACCTTTAGGATATTCTTCTTCATTGATTCGTTCCACTTCATAAGACTGAAGAGTCCCAACCAACTCATCAACAGATAGTGGCATGATTCTTTGTGTCTCTCTTATTGAGGTCTTTATGTGATTCAAATCCTTGGAGAGTCCACGTAGAAGCTTGTTTACCTTCATGGGATCAGAAATTGGTTAACCTTGATTTTCAAGACCATTCACGATTTCTGTAAAACGACTAAACATGTCAGTTATAGATTCTCCTGATTTCATTTTGAAGGCTTCGTATTGACCAAGGAGAATGTTGATTCTGGTCTCTTTCACTCGACGGTTCCTTCATAGGTAATATGTAATCTATCCCAGACTTCTTTCACTGTAACACAAGAAGATATTCTGTTATATTCAGTAGGTGAAAAAGCACAATATAAAGAATAAATTGCTTTTGCATCAAGAGCTTGTCTCTTGATTATCTCTTCCTGAGTCATTTCACTAGACTCAACAGCTTCTTTTCCTCTCTTTGAGACAGATGCAGCTTTAGGAATGATTCATTTTTCTACAACGTCCCATTCCAGAGGATCCTTTGATCTTAGGAACGCCTTCATCTTGTTTTTCCATATGTTGTAATCATTTCCATCAAAGTAAGGCGGTGCAGTATTGCTTTGCCCTTCTACCAGCCCACGGAGCTAACATACTAGCCATGGATCTTTAACTCAAGTAAAACACTTCAAACAAAGTGAGTACACAGGCTCAGATACCAATTGAGATAGCTAGTATAAGCACCTAGAGGGGGGTGAATAGGTGTAAAAATAATTTCTCAAGATAAGAGAGCAATACTAAGCAGACAATAGAAAGGAAGTTCTCCTTTGGTTAACAAAACGAATTATGATCAAAGTAAAGTAGAAAGTAGGGAAGAGAAAATTGAACACAAGGTTTATAGTGGTTCGGCTTATTCCAAGCCTACGTCCACTCTTCCGCACTGACAGCCCATCGGCTGGATTTCACTATGAACAAAAGAGATGTTACAGCAAAGCTCTCCCTTGATTCCACAGTGTAGATATTCTACTACACTTCCTCAAGGTTTCTCACGAATATAGACTCTCTTTTGTGTATAAGATTTCACTCAGCAAATGAATTGACTAAGAACAAGGAGCTTCAGACTTTGGAATTCTTCTATAGCGCACACACTCGAACAACTGGAACGTCTTCCTTATATACTCCTTTATGCCATCGTACCCATTAGCACTTACCAAAGGAATTCCTCCAATCTACCCGTTGGATGGAATCAATTAGAAAGATCATTCGAGCTATTAAAGGAACATGTCAATAGCCCATCAATCATGCTCGCCCATACAATCAGGATCTCAGTTTCCATAAGTAGAACCTTTCAAGTATACTTCGCCAATCATTGGATCCTTAATCAATCTTGATTCAAATAAAGGAATCCATTATGTCATATCCAGCCAAGAGATTTTCTCCAGTTGATAAGGTTAAATCCTTAATGAAACACCCAGTTCTGGATAGTCCTTCTTCAACGGATTAGAAACTGTCAATGAGAATAGACTTTGAGTCTTGAGTCGCGGCATCGGAGGTCTTCGGACTTTAAATAGTAGAGTCTGCAAATTTTCAGACTAGACTGATGGAAACGTTTTGTCAGCTTCAAAATACTTCAGGAAGATTTCTCCAACAACATCGACACTCCTTGCAAGTAGTCGAACAAGTCATCAATTCTCGGTAACGGGTACGAGCTACTAATAGTCGATGCAAAGGCGCAACGAACCATCTTTCTTCCTTACAAACAGAACTGGTGCTCCCCAAGGTGATGCATTAGGGCGTATAATCCCTTGTTTAACAACTCCGGCATCTGCACCTTCAGTTCTTTCAATTCTGACAACGCTATATGGTAAGGGGCCTTAGAGATTGACTCCGTCTCATGGGCCAACTCAATTATGAACTCGATCTCTTTTTTGGGGGCAAATCAGGTAATTCTTCAAGAAACATGTCAAAAAACTCTTGTACTACGGCGATGTTCTCCATTTTTGGCTCCTCAACTGTCATATCAATGACGGTTGCCAAATAACCTTGGCAACTTATCTCTAACAAACAAGTTGCCTCAAGCAACAAGATTAAGGTAATCGAGGGTCCTCCTTGACTCCCAATAAACTCGAAACTTTCACCTGCGAATGGGTTAAACTGAATCGATTTATGATAACATTCTACAATAGCTTGTTGCTTGGTGAGTCAATCCTTGCTAATGATCACATCAAAGTCAAACATGGCCAGGAGAATCAAATCTATCATTTCCTCTTGTTCACCAATAACTAACTTGCAACTAGGACATCTTACTGCAAACAACAACTTATCCTTTAACGGGGTAGATATATTAATGACTTACCCCAATGGTTTTGGACTCAATTCTACCAACTTAACGTACTGCTCAGCAATAAAAGAATATGTAGCTTCAAGGTCAAATAAAGCATAAGCAGCATGGTCGTTCAGTGAGACCGTACCTGTAACCACGTCTAATGAGTCCTCTGCCTTTCATCGGGTGACAGCATACACCCTTCCTTGCGTTGGAGGCTTGTTCAATCTACCTTGTGGTTCGTTTTGCGATGCACTCCCTCTGTTCTGTCTCATCGATGGTGGTGGCATCTACGCTCCATAGGCCTATGCGGACAGTCTCTGATTTGGTAGCCATGTTGGCCACATCCAAAACAAGCTCCCGTCCTAGTAAAGCACGAGGCTAAGCCATGTCTCCTTCCACAGAAACGACATACACCATTTTGCTTAGGTGCTGACTTTCCAATTCCACCCTTCCGGTTGAATGGAATAGGATATCTTCCTCCTGACATCGACTTCTTCCCGAACCGATTACCATCTCTACTGGACCCAAACCACGACCCAAATGTGGCAGCTCGTTCATTCAAGTTTCTCTCGATCAGCTATGCCCGTTCATAAATATCGTTGTAATCCTTTAGATTCAATGGCACAAGTGGATCCTTAATCTCTGGTTTGAGGCCATCTCTGAACCTCCTCGCTCTATCCACTGGATCCTCTATCAACTTGGGTGCATACTTGGATAGCTCAGCAAACTTCGCCGCGTACTGGTCCACAGACATCAGACCTTGATAAAGGTGTTGAAACTCTGCCATCTTCTATTCCCTGGCACAATCAGAGAAGTACTTCCTATTAAAGACTTCCACAAAGGCATTCCACTCTGGAACCATGCATTCTGGAAACACTCTTCGTCTAGTGGCCTCCCACTAGGTACTTACATTCCCCTGCAATTGGTAGACCACTAAGACTACCTTGTCTTCCTCCGAGCACCTTAGCAGTGCGAAGACTTTCTTGAGCTCTTTGACCTAGAGGGGTGCAACCTCGAGATCACCTATTCCTGTGAACCTTGACAGGTTCAGCTTCAGAAACTGCTTTATTAACTCGTGCATCGATCGCTCCCCGATCACATTCTCATATGGGACTTCAATAGGTGCAGTTGCGACAGCAGCAATGGCATTGGCGGCAACAGTGGCAGCGACGATGGAATCAACTTGATTCTGTGCTTGCTGTCCTATTATGTTTCCCAATGTCTCAAGTGCCTAGACGATCCCATCTATCCTAGGATTGCCTGGTGATACTCCCTCAGTACCAGCTTGCAGCGATATTCTTTTTCTCGCGCTAACATGAGCTTGCACTATACCTCGGGCACCGACCTTAGTCGGCATCCTACCCTGAGTGACAGATGCAACAATTCTCTTCCGAGGAGTTCTCTACTCCGGATCGCTCATTCTGCAGGATTCTTATAGAACCTGTTGTTTCACTTCTATCACATAATTAGGAATTTGAGCGACCCACATAAAATAATCAACCAATCAACCACAAGTGTCAGCATAAGGAAAATGTCTTTCCTACTGACTATCTTAAGACCCATCAGACCTTATCACTTCAGACACTAACCATCAGACGGGGATGTCACGCCTAGAACCTCGGGCACACACACACCGCTCGGCAACCGATTAAAATGTCATGTTCCCAGGACGCGTTGCCGACCCATTCATTTTATGCACATGCGGAAGCAAATTAAATAAACACCCAGACAATCAAAAACACAGGGATAATAAAAACATACTAATGTCTTTTTCCATGAACCATACTTTATATACATATCCAGTTAGTCCTACCAGTCTATACATATAAGTTTGACCCAAAAAGAAACTACTAGATAACCTACACCTAGGCCCCACCGCCTTAGGCTCCGAATCCTCCACGACATCATCTAGGATGTTGATGTCCAAAGGAAGAGCTACCTTTCCTCTGGACCCTTCATTCTCAGGCCCCGAGTTCTTCATGATATCATTCAGTATATCGATGTCCATGGGGTGGAGTACCTCTTCATCCACGGTTTCAACGGTAGGCCCGTCAAAACCCTGTAAAGGACCCTCCTGAACCCCGTTAGGCTCGTTAATGAACCACGCTTTGAAGCGATGAGGTACCAAGTGAGATAGACCCTCGTTGACCCAAATAGTGGTCACCACGAGCTCACGATTCCAGGTGGTCCCGATGATGGGGAAAAAGGTAGACTCGGACTCCACCTCTTGTGGACACCCAAAATGGACATGACGTACCTCCATCTAAGGACCTGAAAAAGGATTAACCACAACGGGGTGAGATAAAATCTCAATGAGTCAAAACTCTAAACCCTGATTAAGACGAGAGTTCACCCAGAGGTAGCCTAAACAGGCGTTACACACAAACTTATCTCATCTCAGCACCTCCCTGCACATTAGCTCATCACACATATCATATGCATACAGCAAACGTATTTCATAACTAGAACACATCGATTCATCTTTCAAACAATTACAAGGGTCCTGATTATAAGGCCAAACCGTTATGACACGTCCCATTCTGTGCCATACAATTTTGTCTCATAATCAGGTGCAGCAATCTCAACGACTCAAGCGTGTCCTTATAGCTTGGTTTGAGTTTGAGTTTATTTTTAGTTATTGGTCTACTACTTATAGCTTTGATGGTATCAATTATGTATCAAGATGGGACAAGTCAAATGCACTCGGATGGCCTTGATATTAATTTTTCTTATTTATAGTTAGTAGAATAGGGAATCAAACTTTATGCCATTGCCCAATTTAATGCACCTAAATGTACATCGATAGGGTTTCTTTTTTTTTTTAGGAAGAAACTATTAAAAGCATGATGTAAGAAAATCATTGATCCAAAATAAAGCCATTCACTTCAAGAACTAGATGATAAAATATGTCTTGAGTTTGGACCAATGAACGAAATTCGACTCAAGATAAATGAAATATTACGCCCACGGTGGTGTACCATGGAAATTATATATCCTATTTGGCATGGTCCAAGTTGGAGGTTTCCCATATTGATGGTCAAGGAAAATTGAAAAAGAAAATAATAGAAGTCTAGAGATTTGACAAAGGACTTTTATTGACTATTATATATATTTATAATATCAGTCAAGGATATGGCTATTTTCTTTGTGAGTGCCGTGGGTGCTCAATTTGGGAGTAACATCCCACAAGCACTTGGCACTTGGTAGTGGGGTTACTTCATTTAATTACATCAAGAATTCAGGTTTTGAAGCTCATTAAATTATTGTCGTGAGAATTTACGTATACATTTGTGAGATTGAGAGATCATTTTTTAAAGAAATTGTGGGGCTAAACACTATGTGAGTTATTAGATGTAATTAAGGTTAGAAAACACATATAGTATTTGAGTAATTTGAGTGTGGTTGTATTATTCATTATATTGCTTAGTCTATAGTGGAACTCAATACTACTCTCCATGCGGATGTAGGTCACCAATCAAACCACATAAATTTAGTGTTTAATTTATTTTATTGTTTTGTCTATAATATCTTATTTGATCTCTTGCTTCTACAACAATGAGTGTCGGAGCTAAGTTTGGTTGAGTTGAAATGAATCGATGGTGACAAAAGAAGGAAAAGCGAGAATTGACAAATTTAGTCGAAATGATTTTGATTTTTGAAAGATGCATATTGATGATTCTTTGTATTTAAGAAATTTGCACTTACTCTTATCTGGAGAGAAATGAGTCAATAAAGTAAGATGAATGGGAATTGCTAAATAGACAAGCATTGTGTGTTATTCGGCTCACGTTGGCTTGTAACATCGCATTTAATAGTGTGAACGAGCTGACAGAAGCCTTGTCAAACATATATGAGAAGTCCTCGGTGATCAATGAAGTCTACTTGATGTGACATCAATTTAACTTGAAAATAAGTGAATGTGTGTCAGTTGTTGATTATATCAATAAATAAAATGTGATTGTTAGTCAATCAAGTTAAGTTGAGATTGACTTTGATGATGAAGTACATGCTTTGATTCTATTATCCCCATTGTCTTATAGTTGGAATACTACTATTACTACTATTAGTAATCAACAAGCTTAACGTTTGATGAGATTTGAGATTTGATTCTAAGTGAGAACATCCGTTGAGGAGTATCTATCTGTGTTTACTACTTTAGCAGGTAAAATAAAGGAAGAACTAATACACGTGTTAGCAAGAGTGGTGTAAATTCAAATAGACATAGCCAATCTAGGACTGATGGTGCTGTGTTAAAGTTGTGACAAGAGGGGATATTTTAAAAGGGATTACCTTAAGCTGAAGAATTCAAAGAGTTAGGAAATTAGAGTTGAGTTTGCAAATGATGTTACTGTAATAGTAGATAGTAATTAAGATAATATTGATCATGTATTTTCTCTTACTGCTAATTTGTCATTTGGTGAAAGGATTATGGATTGTGATCACTCGTTACACGCAACACCAAATAAGAATTGGTTTACTACCTATCAATGCACATATGGTAGCAGTATAATCGGATAACAACGTTGAATGTGATATTGTAAATGTTGGCAATGTTAGAATCATAATGAATAACGATATTGTAAAGACATTGACTGGAGTGAGGCGTGTTTTAGAGTTGAAGAAGAACTTGATTTCCTTAAAAGCCCTAACCTCAATTGCGTGTCAATATATTTCAGAATGTGAAATTCTAAAAGTTGTTTAAGGTGCATTGGTGATAATGAAAGACATGAAGCATAGTGGTTTACATGAGTTTTAAGATGAGACGGTGATAGGTTTTGTTGCGAAAACGTCAGATGCATCTTATCAAGAGTTTAAATTATGACATATGCTTTTAGGGTAGAGGTGAGCAGTTCCAAATGGTTCTAAGTGGAACCTAAAACTCGGAACTTGCTTGTCATAACAAGATCCTGAATTTTTGGAACTTAGAACCTACTTTGCATGTCTAAGAACCCAAAATCTACCCTATAACTAGTTTTAGGGCCTACCTAGGTTCTGCCTGTGTTCTTAATTGAATGGTTGTAGTGAATTATCCCCTTTAATAACCACAATTTGTAATAATCCACTTATCACAACCCATATTTAAAGATACAGAGATTATGAAATATTGACAAAATAAAATTCTCAATCATCAATATAACTACAAATGGAAGTTCAAACTAGTATTTTTAGATTATACTCATCATTGGACACTTGAAATGTCCTAGGTTCACATGAAGACATAGAATAAGAAAAACAACAAAGACTTGTTTTGGTTTCCAATTTCACCTGGAACTTGAAACCTACTCATTGAAATAGTTTTGGAAACTTATAACTTACCCTACATATCCTAGGACTTAGGATTAGTGGTATTACCCAAAAACTATGCTCACCCCTAGTTTAGGGCACATTAGCGAGAGAAGCCTGGAAATTTTAAGTGAAAGAAATTTATTATATGGTTATATTACTAATAAACTGAATGTATGCATGTGTTGTGATTTAGATCAACGGGAAAATGTGCAATTTAGTATAGGTGTTAGAAAAACCATGGAGATTGCAGGGTCGACTCATTTGGATGTTTGTAAGTTGTAGAGAATTTTTTCAAGAAAGAGTGCTAGATATATGTTAACAATTGTGGATGAATACTCAAGGATGATCTAAGTGTTTTACTAAGGCACGAGTTTATGATGTTAGGATTGGAGAGTTGAGAGTTTTGATCGAAAAGGAGCATGGTAAAATGATTGAGCATATGCAAATTGATAGTAAGTATTATAGAATTCTGCTCGTAGTTGTTAAACGAATTATGCATGAAGGAAGATATAGTGAAACATCACGCTAGTGAATCACGACATGCTGCAGAATTACTAAGTAGAACATTACTAGAGATGGCCCAAAAAATACTCTCCAATGCTTTTATGGCTAAGAAATTCCTAACCAATGTGCTTCATACAACAAGCAATTAGGTGAATAGATCCCCAATGATTGAGATTGGATGTCAAACTTCCAAAAAAGTGTGGTAAGGTAAAGTTACTAATTATACTGTTATCAAAATATTTGATTGTTTATGTTATGTTTGAATTAATGATGGTAAGCTCGATAAGAGGGCAAGAAAGTGCATGTTCCTAGGCTATGCACAACGTGTGCAAAGCTATTGATTGCGGTACTTGAAATCAAATTTATTTATTATCAATAGAGAAATTACATTTGACGAGTTTTCAATACTTCTGGGTAGGAATGTTATTAGTAGTGTTTATACAAATCCCAATGGTGTTTAGCTTGAGGTGGAGTTGCAATTAGAAACTCCTGAAGTAGAAGATACTACTTAGGTAATGACATAGATGGTGCTTATAGCAAGATTGAGCCTGTAGAGCTAACAATTGTTGAACTACTGATATTTGCAAGGTGCATATTCAATTTCCTTATATATATGGATGCAAAACAATTTTACTTTACCTATGGTAGAGGTGGTTACGTTGGGGTGTGCAATCGAACCGGATATACCTAGGAACCTAACCAACCCCATTCGAAAAACAGGGTTAAGAACCGGTTCCTGTTGAAATCGATCCGAGAACTAGTTCCCAAAATTCGGAATCAGTTTGAACTAGTCCAGGAATTGATTCTAGGTGATGACCACCAAATAACTGGTTCCCGGACCAATTTTGGAATTGGTTCCAAAACCCTACTTTTTCCCCCTGATTTATTTTCTTACTTTCGCAATTGCATGGTGCTTTTTCCTCTCGGCACTCCTCCTACATCATTCCTCTTCCTCGCTCGTTTCCCTCCCTCGCCAACTCACCATTGCACTATCCATCGCCAGCTCACTGTCACACCGTCCATCGTCGGCTCCTTCTCACACCATTCAACAAACGGCATCCGTCGTCGCCAAATTCTTGTGATCCAATTCATACTGTTGCAGAACCAACATGGCAAGACCTATCTCGTCAAGTACTACGTCCCCCTCAAGGACTCTCAGAAGCACAAGCTTGAGTACGAGATAGCCCTTTTCGCTCGATTTTCTACTCGTTCCCTATTTCTTAGGGCCAAATTGGCGTTTTGCTTCACTGTAATCTTTGTCTTCTCTTGTGCGCATGGTTTGATGGATTTCTAGGTTTTCAGTTGGTGATCAACAGAGATTCCAAGTTCACCAATTTTATTGAGGTTAGGAATCTTCGGTCTTTTTTATCTCGAATTTGTTAGGCTCTTTTGTGTAAATGTGTTGTTAACGCATGTTATACAGATTGTTTCCATTGATTATTTGTCAATTGGTGAATTTTTGCTTAGCCACTCCAGAATTTGGTGTCAACCTTAGTCCCTCCTAAAATGTTCTCATGTATTAATGTATAATTCAAAGCCATATAGGATGTCGAACGGTTGCAAAACAGGGTCTAGTGGACACAAGATTTGTGACATCCTGGTTTTTCAGGTTCTGATTTCAATTGGATAAGTTGGGCCTTGTATCGATGCGCCTATAGTACTTTTCTCTAAGATGGCAACTCGTGAGATAACTAGACTATCTGGGGAAGTTATTAAGAGATTTTAATACAATAGACTTGAGGATTCGACCAGGAATCGGCTACTCGACCGTGCTCATTTGCAGAGATCATTTCGGCATAGTAAGATCGATTAGAAATTAGAGATAGGTCGGTTCAATTGAGATATGTGGTTAAACGTGGGTGATCCTACTAAATTGCAAAATTCTCGTCAATCAACACTAGATTGATTCTTCTATCGTTTTGGTACCCTATGTCCATATTTGAAACCTCGAGATTTTCATGATAACCAATAATCGCCAATGTGTCGAAGGGGTTCATTGCAGCTCGAAGAAAATCGACCATGGGTTATTGCACTAAAAAGTTCTGAAAGCTACCTGATAGCGTAGATTACGCTAAAAACGCGCCGAAGTGAAATTAACTGCGAATTTGAATCCGATTTCAAAAATTGAAGGTTTTTTCATATCACAATAAATTCTAAGAACATCGACTCAATCTTAGAAAATTTTTCTACAACCCGAGACTTTTTGGGAAAAAGTCAGCATAGGACAATATTTTTGTTCAGAAAAAGACATGGATCATTTTTTGTTGAGAAATTGGGAAGCAAGTGGATTGTATGGGTGAGGAAAAATGCCGAGACGACCAATGTCGGGTTGATTTGATTTATTAAGGCCAAGAGGGATTGAATTGAGAGTGAAATCAAGTCCAATTGAAGCCAAAATTTGTGAAATTCGTAACTCCCCCACCACCATGACTTATGGACCATCTAAGAATGCTTTTAGAAGGATTTTTGTGCTGGAAAATTCATGTGCAAGCTAGACAAGCTTGGTGTACAAGTTCAATGGGACAAACTTATGGAAAAAAAATGGCTTGTGGCCCCCTTGTCCCCCTCTCCTGCCATTTTTGATTACCAGCAAGCTAGAGAAGGAGCAACAGCCACCTAGAGCTACTCACACGTCGCTGCCCTCACTGTCACGCCATTCGCGCCACCGCTCGCCGCTTGCTGCCCCCACGAGTTCGCCCAGCCCCGTGCACGTTCCAACCCTATTCCGCCATTCCAACGGCCCCCTCAGCTTGTGCCAGAGTTATTTGGCCCACCTCCAACCACCGTAAGTGCTCACCGTTGGCCACCGGGACTCCCTCAACCCATCTCAATCCTTGTTTGTCTCAACCAAACTTGTTTCCTCTCTTTTGCAGTAGCAAACATAAGGTTTATTAGTGGGTTTCCAGCGGTGCTTCCGACCCGTTTTGAGGTGGTTCCGAGCCTCGAAACCTAGTCCCACTTTGGAGACAATCGTCCCCCATCACGTTCTCGTCGATTTGAACCGACTAGCTCATCGAACAAGTGAGTTTGCTCACTAAACCTTACTTAATAGGTTAATTATGCTTAATGGTTGTTTAGATTAGCTTAAGTATGGATTAGTGATAAGCTAGGATGGTAAGATTAGTCTTAGAATGGATTAGTGTTAATTTAATTAGTGAGATTTGTATAATTGATGATGGATTAGTTGAATCCAGTAGAATTCCTGCAGTTGGGATTTTTGGATCCTCACCATTTGCCGTTTTTGTAAATCGAAATGAGTTACGATTTTGAGGTTGATTTCTTCTTGAGAAACGTTTTGGACATCCTTAGCTACAACAATATTTTTCTCAAGATTTTTAGGAATCTAAAAGAAGGAGATATTAGCTCCATCATTTTCAAATAGAGCCTCAATTTTATTGGGACGGTGACCTTTTAGGATTCTAGGGGTTCTTATCAACTCTTAGGGTTTGAATTTCAAAATGATTTCTTCACAAAAGTTGTTTGTCACATCCTCTAGTTTAACATACTCAAATTTCAGATCAAATAGACATGGTTTATATCTCGAACCAAATTGATTTCAGAAAACAAACTTTATGGAAAACGGACATAGTTTTGTACTGGATTGAGCGATTTACTGGGCCGAATGTAGAATGATTTGGATTAAGGTGTCTCATGAAAAATGTTTTTTTTATGTGTCTTTTACAACATATTCAAATTTGGGAAATTTTTGAATTCGTTCGATTAGGTTTATAGATTTAAACTTGGAGATGTGCAAGTGGGTCTATTCTGCTGGTTAGGGCCAGTCATGAGTTTGTGATGATTCTTGAGATTTTGGTTATTGGAAATGGCACATTTGATGATATATGGTTGGTTTGTGATATGCCTAGAGATTATGCTTGATGATCGTGTAATAGTTAAGAGAATCCGTCCCCAACGTGTGTTGGTGGATGTTAATAGTTAAGAGAAACCATCCCCAACTGTGTTGGCGAACGTTAGTAGTTAGTAGTCATTTTCAACATGTGTCAGTAGTTATTAGTTGTTCCCGGCATGTATCAGTAGTTATTAGTCATTCCCGGCATGTGTCGGTAGTTATTAGTCGTTTCTGGTGTGTGTCGGTAGTTATTATTCGTTTCCGACGTGTGTCGGTAATTATTTTCTTCCCTAGCATGTGTCAAATAAAACTGCTCGTGTGGGTAGTTATAGTTAATTAATTAGAATGCATGTTGAGTTAAATTAATGGATCGGCGTGTGTCGATAATTCTTGCTTTGATGTATATTAGTAGTTCTTGCTTGTGTGAGTAGTGATTTAATTGTGATTCTTGCGTGTGTGAATAATGATTGGTTTGGACATTCCAAATTGGTGTATGAAATTGCTA
Source organism: Eucalyptus brandiana (assembly GCA_014182725.1). Taxonomy (NCBI): domain Eukaryota; kingdom Viridiplantae; phylum Streptophyta; class Magnoliopsida; order Myrtales; family Myrtaceae; genus Eucalyptus; species Eucalyptus brandiana. Next base: position 15,769,084 of record CM024668.1, read on the forward strand.
TATACACATGGTTGTGATATGAATTGTGCTTACCTGCAGGGAGGAACTAAGTCCAAGGTAAGCCTCTGTGATTGTATGATTGTGTGATTAAGATATCTTAGGCGTATTACTCTCCTAATCGGGGTTTAGAGGGTGGCCTTGCTGAGACATTGTCTTACTGGTTATTGTATAACCATTTTCAAGTCCTTAAAAGGTGGTCGTGGAGGACCAAAGCCCCGAAGTCTGTGGAGGTGGAGTCCAAAGGATCGGCATATGTATCCGACTAGTATGTCGTAGGACAATTCCCTTTTTAGAGTCAATCATTTGAAGTCTTGTGGCTGTAGACTTTTGTATTTGACTCGATGTGTATTTAAAAGCATGTTTGTTTGAAAATCTGTTGTCCTGCTTTTCTATCCCGAGATGATTACTGTTAGGGGATTTATTATTCGCTTCCGCATGTGCAATAAAAAGAAAGGGTCGGCAACTCGTTTTGGGAAGTCGCAAAATTTTTATCGACTAAAGAGAGATGTGTGCGCACTCGAGGATCGGGGCGTGACAAGATTGATCTTGGAACCAGACCAGGAAAATAGGGTGGTTTGAGTACAGGGTTCAATGCAAATAGGTCAGGTACAAGGTCAAAAAAAGGGGAACCAATTATAATAGGATAAGGTACAGGATCCAGGTTTGGACCCGATCACCCCTAGTTGTATCTTGGGGAGCAGTTAAATGTGCAAGTGTTGTTGGTGTTTAGATGAGGTCTACAATTGTGGTGAACTTCAATACTTGGAATTTGAAAATGTTTGTGATGGTTTAGCCTGTAAAGGACTACAAAAAAGTAGTAGTCAAGTCCAAATTCCAACAAAGCGATGACTTGACTCAAACATCGAATTAAGGTTGGGTCTATTAAAATATCTCAAGTTTGAGCCTACGAACGAAATCCGACTCAAGATAAATGGAATATATGTGGATGTTCGTGGCAATGTGCCATGGAAATCATATTTCCTGTTCATTATGGTCTAAGTCGAAGGTCTTGCATATCAATCAAGGAAAATTGAAAAAAGGAAAAGACATAAGTCAAGGGATTCAGAAAAGGACTTCATATTGACTATTATATATACTTACGATATGGGCCAAGGGATGTTTTTCTCAAGAAGTCAAGAAGTGTTGTTCTCTTTGCGAGTGTCATGGGTGCTCAATTTGCGAGTAACATCCCATAGACGTAGGTGCTTCGCAGTGGGGTTTCTTTGTGAAATTACACGAACAATTCAAGTGATGAAGCCAATTAACTTCTTATGGTAAGAATTTGTGTATCATTCCTTTATTAGATTGAGAGCCTTTTTCATGATTAATTGTGGGGTTAAACATTATTTGAGTTATTGCATGTAATTGGGGCTAGAAGACACTGATAATGTTTAAATGACTTGAGTATGGTTTTAATCTTTATTATATCGCTTGATCTATAGTAGAATATATTGCTGCTTTCTCTATAGACGTAAGTCATCCGACGAAACCATGTAAATTTAATGTCCTATTTATTTTCTTGTTTTATCTACATTATTGTTCGATTGCTTGCTTCCGCAACATTGAATATAGATTTATAGCATATAAATAACAATTCAAGAATCATGCACATGATAACTTCAAATAACACACACCCCATCAAACTATGGGATTTGATTATGCCCGAAGTCATTATCTTAACCACGAGGAGGATGATGCTACAGGTAGGGTTTGTGACTAGATGAAATCATAGCAAGGTAGCTATACTAGAAGGTATGGCTAGCTCACCTCCTTTCTAGGGAGAGCTAGTTCTCATCAAACGTTTTGGTTTAACATCGCTTTACATCCAAAAAGAGATGAGTTACGTCCAAGTTCAATTAAGAAATGTAACTTCTCTTTTAGTATATGGATGTTGAAGTGAGACGAACTTATAACTTTATTATTTTAAGTCACAGCAAGTTGGTAAAATCCCCTTTTTTATGTCTCCATGCCCCTTTCACATGGTGATATAGGGGCAAAGAAGGGAAAAAGAGAGTCGTGGTTTCTCTCGCTTTTGATCTGGTGGGCCTAGAGGAGAGGCCCATATGATGGGCTATTAACTTAGTGGCTGAGGACATTTTTAATGATTGCATCTTTGTGCCTGTGGTGTAAGGGCTCTCAGCCACGGATAGTCCGGTGTGTGGAATCTGTGAATTTGCTTTTGAATGATTCCTTTTAATTAGCTATATCCTCTTCTATCTCCTCTTCTATCTCCTCATCCTTAGACGGCTCCCGAAGGATCAAGCCTAGAATGTGTGTTAGGAGCAGAGAGGAGACCTTAGCGATATATGATAATATCTATTGGACCTATCCATCATATGTCACTGTTAGAGCATTAGGCCCATTATCAACCGAAACAAGATAGTGTAGTCTCTGTGTACACAATTAGCTTGTCAAGTATTGGCAATTTTGGCGAACAGCAGAATCTTTTTTCTTTTCCAGAAAAAAAATTTAGCACCTAGCTGATTAAGAAAAATTCTTACGAAATACGAACTTTGCAATCAAAACATGGATTTTTTTTTTTTTAATTAACATGCTTGAGCAATACTCGTCCTACTTTTGCTCAACAAACAATTCTGATCTTTATTGTACTAGGACAAAACCACCTACATATTTTGTCTTCTCATCACTCTTCATCACCAGATGCCGCATACTTGATTATCAAAATTTTCCCCATTGATCAACACTTCGGAAGATCACTCGGAGGCGGTAGAAGCGACTCGTTCGGGCCTTTCCCATTGTCCACCAAGAAGGCCATCTTGAGTCCCCAGGTTGTGTGAATTTCCAGATGACAATGCATGAACCAAACGCCTGCAGAAAGTTTCAACAACAGAGTCATGAAAAACTTGCAGAGTGGTTAAATTTTTGGTATAGAGTAAACGAGAATAGTCAATAAACTAGAATTGTACCAGGATTATCTGCTCTGAATCTGATTGCAACCCATCCCCCAGATGGTACTCCTATTGTGTTCCTCTCAACAGGATCAACAAGGTTGAAGTTCTTCTGATCCACTTTCGGATTATAATTTCCTAATCCCTTCCCAATGGCGAAGAAATTAAACCCGTGAAGATGAATTGGGTGGTTCTCCGGGGCGATAATCCCGGTGTCTTGCAACACGAGCTGGACCGTCGAGTTATAACGCAACCGGTACACCTTTGTCCCGCTTGTGGTCCGCAAATTTGATGGCGGTGACCCCGTGTAGTTGAAAATGGTTGGGGGGTTACCGGGGAAATCGCTCGTGAAGACGCCGCTTATGTTGAAGAAATGTGCTTGGAGAATGGCTGTCGTCGGCATCACGAATGTCACGTTGTTCATGCTTGCCACGACTCTGCTTCCGTTGCCAGCTTTGCACGAAGGGCAAGGGTTGATTCCTAGTCCAACTGTGAAAAGGAGGCTGTGATCGACGGTAAGAGGGACTTTGGCAGGGTACCTCTTCGAGTTGAGGCTCCGGAGCGAGTTAACGAAATTGTTGGCCACAGCGGTCGCGTTTTGTGGGGGAGTCTTGGTGAGGGTTGTGGAGGTCGCAGCAAGCGTGCCGGAGTAGTGTAATGTGGCGGTCGCGGTCGTGTTGTCGACGGCGATCGGGGAGTCCATAAAAGGGGAGGCGGCGACCATGTACTTGCCAGAGCTCTGGTCGGTGGAGATGAGGGCATTGGTGGTTTGGCCAGGTGCAATCACGATCGTGTTGGTCTGGAAAGGCTTGACGTAGGTGGCGTCGACCTCCACGACGGTCAGCTGGTGCCCGGCAATCTTGAAGAAGAGCTCCTCATTGAGCGCAGCATTGATGATTCGGAGCATGTACTTCTTGCCACTCTCAACAGGCAATGTAAATCCACCTAACATCAGAGAAAATGAAGGTCAACATCAACTCAGTGGAACATTAAACTAAACTGCTTCATCAAGATTCAGATGATCTTTTCATGGCAATGTTTGTCGATGGATTGTTACCCTGGGAAGGGCAATTGGAACTTGGCCCTGGATGGCCATTGATCGTGTGAGCATCAGAGACATTCGGTGCTAATCCGGACTTGATGGCTTGCTTGATCACAGCTTCTGTATCAGATTTCCACCATTCGCCTGATTCACAAAACCCAGAATGGTTCAGAGCTTCTACTAGTATATGCTGTCAAACAAGCGAAGTTGATTGGAAGTGAAATCGAGCATACCCAGTACGACAACAACTTCCTTGTGGGGTTTAGGGAAAGGGTATGGAACACCGCGCTTGGGCAAGATGACAATGGCTCCGTGCAGGGTTGCCCTGAGCCAGAGTATGTGCGCATGCCAAAGGAGGGTGCCCCGTTGGCCTGTGATGGTGAAATTGTACACATAGCTTTGGCCTGGCTGAATTGGGCATTGGGTGATGTATGCCGGCCCGTCGGCCCACCCCGACCTCAGCTGTCGAATACCATGCCTAACCGCATATACACCAAAATTAATGTGTGATTTCCTAAAGATAGTAGTTAATTTAGAGCTCGGTTGAGCTTACCAATGGATGGTGACATTGTATTTGACACGGTTGGAGACCCTCACGAGCACGGTGTCGTCTTCCCTAGCGTAGAGAGTGGGTCCCGGGAACATCCCATTCACGGTCACGATGGGCTTGCTCGAACACAGCCTCGTTGTATTCTTCATAACCACCTGCCAATTAGAGGAATAAAAACATATCACTACACGGCCTACCGTCCGAGCAAGCAAGTTTTACAGAGGAATACTTCATTCCATTGTGTCATTACTTACATTGAATGTGTAGTTCCGAACTCTGCCCTGGACCACAGCCGGAGTGATGCACGCAACTAGGACAAGGATTTGAAGCCAAGAGTCCATCTCTTGCAGTACAAAATCTTTTTAGCTTAATTCGAAGCAAGCTTTGTTCTGGTGATCATCTGATGCAAAGTTCGCTCACTTAAATAGGGGCGGACAATCGACTAATTGCTGCTCTGTCGTTTTCTTCCTCGTTAGGTTGACATGAAGGGGATTCTTACAAATCAAGATTCATATAAAAAGGAATTCGGATCAGTTTTATGCGATTCAAAACTATGGAGTTTAAAATATTATTTATTTATCAAGGACTCGCATTAGCTAAAACAACCCTCACAAATTGCATATATTGCTTTGTTAATAATTAATCGGATCGAAACCATGGTGACATCGTTTGGTGGAATCGAAATATTCGCAGGATCCGGTCATAATATGTATCATTCAAACAAATTGTTAAAATTTCTGGAGTTATATGTTCTTGAAGAGCGGGTATAACTAGAAAAATTCTTACTCGTTGGTGTCATGGATCCCTTAATTATCTATCTTTTTTTTTTTTTTTTTGGTAAAATTTATTCAGAAAGGACTAATAGAGGACATTCCGTTAGAAGAAGCTGCTTATATTTCGTTTTCAACGTACCATTCGAACCTCATCGAGAAGCTTTAGTTGGTTCCAGCTTGAAGTTCAGATGCTTTTTTTTGCGAAACTCATAACCAACTTGATTGTGAGATTTCGACCAATTGAACAACTTCTTGGCAATCGTTTGACCTCTCTGTTTCTCTCATATCTTACGCATGCCCGTAGTAGGTTCATGATAATGTCCTCTACTATGATTCTTGTTCCTTATGTTTGTCGTGCTATGTTTCAGGTTCCATTTTTAGAATGTGTAGGGGCTCAAATACGTACGCTGCCACCCCCTCGAGGTTAATACATTCAGCGCATTTGAGATGACACTGAGCTCTAGTTTCATGTTTCCGTCTTTGTAGTCTTTTAAAGTTTGGATTTGATGTCGATTAACTTTTAACATCATACCCAACTTGGGATTGACCCAGTGGCAGAGGCGTTCTAGTTCTTTCAGCGCAAGAATCTATGGTTGCGTGTATGATTTCTAATTTAGGGAACTCAAATTAGAAATCATTCACGCAATCATAGATCAAATTATTGCAACAAAATGATCCTGAATTCTAGAAAATTCGAGGAGGAGTTTCGGAAAAGAAAAAGCTAAATTTCCAAGTAATGGAAGATGGAGTATTGAAATTCCGTGGGTGATTGTGCATACCCAACAATGTGGAACTTAAGGAGGAAATCCTATCAGAAGCACACCAAAGCAACTATAGCATACATTTGGGTAGATCGAAGATATACTGGAATCTCCTATAATATTACTGGTGGAACGGCATGAAAGTTGATATCGCCTAGCACATCGTCAAATGTTTGATGTGTCAACAAATGAAGGCATAACACTGCAAGCTTGTTGGATTACTTCAACCACTAGAAATCCTAGAATGGAAATGCAAGCACATCACAATGGACTTCGTCACGGGACTTCCAAAGAGCCAAAGAGGTCATGATTCTATTTAGGTAATAGTCAATAGACGGACCAAGTCAACCCATTTCTTGGCTGTACAAAAAAATTTCTCATTGGAAGAATACGCAAGACTTTATGTCCCATAGATAATTCGTCTTCATAGAGTACCAGTGACGATTACCTCAGATAGAGATCCCAAGTTCATTGCCGCATTTTGGAAGAGCCTTCAGAAGGCCATAGGAATGAAACTTCAATATAGCACAGCCTATCATCCATAAATAGATGGCCAATCAGAAAGGACGATTCAAACTCTTGAAGACATGCTATGAGCTTGTGTACTTGATTTTAAAGGAAGTTGGGAAGAGCAGTTAGATCCCGTTGAATTCGTCTTCAGTAACAACTATCAGCAGAGTATCGGAATGGCACCATTCGAAGCTTTGTATGGACAAGCTTGCAGAACTTTAGTTTGTTGGGATGAGATCGGGGGAAAATGGATCACTAGCCTAGAGTTAGTCCAGATATTAATGGACACAGTGAAAATGATTTGAGAAAGACTTAAGATTGCTCAAAGCCTCCAGAAAAGCTATGTGGATAGATGATGAAGATCCTTGGAATTTCAAGTAGGTGATCACTTCTTCCTTAAGGTGCCACTTATGAGAGGTACATTGCGTTTCGGTAAGAAAGATAAGCTAAGCCAAGCCCAAGGTATGTAGGACCCTTCAAGATTTTAGAAAAAGTAGCGAATTTGGTCTACAGGTTGACACTTTTACAAAGACTCGCTCAAGTGTATGACTTATTGCACATATATATGTTAACAAAGTAAGAACTCGATTCGGCACACATTCTAAACTTCAAAGAGATCGAAGTGGGTGGTAGAGTGTTGTATGTTGAAAAACCTATGCTGATCACGAATTTAAAGGAGCAAGTGCTACGGAATAAAACCATTTCCTTAGTTAAGATTATTTAGCAACATCATGGTATGGAAGGAGTAATATGAGAAAGTGAGGATTCAATGAAGCTCTTATATCCACATTTATTTGAGGAATCGGGTATGTCTGTAAATTTCGAGGATGAAATTTTTTTTAGAGGGGAAGAGTTGTGACATCTTCAATTTGGACCCTCATATAGACCACAAGGAATGGACTAAGGATCGGTACGCCAGTGATAAGGATAAGTTGTGACTCAATCTTAGGGATTTGTTCATGAGCTAATTAGCTAATTAGGGACAAGATGACTTAGGATCAAGGTTGCGATAGACCAGAATAGTCAATCATGAAAAAGGCCGTTTGGCCATAAGGATTGCTATGGACGATCACATGCCATCACAAGTTGATCAATGGACGGGTATAGATCGATTCGGCTCGAAGATATACTAGTCGCTGGTGATGCTATATGGTCAATGTACCACTTGTGAACAATCCTAATCTGATTTCGAACCACTGCAAATTCAAGGCAAGTCAATTGATTCTACTCGATTACATGACAACCGAGAGTCTTTCATGAACGGACCGGGCTCAAATAAAAGTCACGCATAAAACCTTGAAAGCGTCAAACTTAGAGTAAGTCTGGCTGCTCGAGCTCCACCAATGGCGCCCAAATTCGCGTATGTCGCGTTAAGACTGTTTCTAATCGAAACTTAGTCACAAACCCCTGTCCGATTTTAGGTATCAATTGTAGATGTTATTAAAACATTCTTATCCAATTGAAATAATATTGGTGAGTCTGTTAGTGCATTAATTGGAGAAATGTGCTAAACTTTAGTGACTCTAGAAATGAGACCAATTTAGCTTCTTGAGATTTAATTGAGACGAGACAAAATTCTTGGAGGCCAATCAAGAGGAAAGGGCGCCCATTAGGAGGAGACCACTTAGTTTGAGCAACAAATCTAGTTCTCTTGTAACTAGATACATTATTGGCCATTGAAATTTGAAAAGCAAGCTCGGACAAAATGTGCGGTGGAGATTTAATCTTATCATTCAAGCCAAGAAGCCATCATGGACTAAGGACAATAATAGAGCTTTCATTAAATGCTTTATGGACACCCATCTTCTCATTTCATTCTCTTTCTTTCTTAAGTTCTCTTTTCTTCTCATTCTCTCACTCACTTGGCCGATCCCCTCTCCTTTCTTCCCCTCACTTGCCCCTCACCCTCTCTCTCAGCCAGCTCGCCCGCTACACCGCCACTCGCCTGATCGCCACCATGCCGCCTCACTGCCACTGCAGTCGTCGTCGTTCTTGCGCCATTCTATCGCCTGCTGTCCTCACACCGCCGCAATGTCGTGAGCCTTGAGCCACCACCAACTACCCCTCATCTTTGTCTTAGTTATTTGTAAGTAGATTTCCTAAACATTGGCTAGGCCATAGCATTACATAACTCGAATTTAGATTTGGTTTTTGTGTTGTCAGAGCTATCCTAGGTAGATAAACTCATGTGATTAATTTTATATGGTTTGTTCATGATGTGCTTGGACTATAAGATTCGAAAATAGGTGAGAAATGATTAAGTGATTGTCGAGATATTCCGGATCATCGTTATTAGTAGGAATGGACCATTTATGTGTATGTTATTGCTCGGCCCAAAGAAATTGCCATGATGGTTGTATATGGTTTGTTGACTATCAGTACCTAGGTTTAGTTCTTAAGTTTGGTTGTTAGGATTGGATGCATGATCTTATGTGATGCATATTAGTATTGTTTTCAAGACTAGTTTATAGTTCTCTAGATGTAATCTTGTGATTGTCTCTTGTAATTCTACTTTAATTGTTAACTAAGCTTAGACGCCATGTGTTGTATCTATTGTTGGATGTGTCTTCATTATGTGATGCTATTATGATTGGTCGTAGAGGCTGTTATTGATTTCTAGGTGTGGTCTTCGCATATTGTTGTCCATAAGTCATGGTTGAAGCTTGAAACCGTACCGAGCCTCTAAAGTTAGAATTGCATTAGTTCTTGGACATGTGTGGAAGCATGCCGGGCCAGGTCACTCTCTTGGTTCAGCAATATTGAGGCGTATCATCCGATTCGGGTTTGAGGTAGGCTGGTGCTCGAACATAATGGTCAAGTCACGATTCTCATTTCATGCTCGGCATGTTTTATCTATACATTTCCGATAGGTCATGAGTTATACATCACTTGGCACACTCTTGGGGCATTCATGCTTTGGCCTAAAGTGGAATATAAAACCAGTTGTGTGCTTAATTCGTATGATCACATTAAAAATTCAGTCACCGAAGGTTTCGAGGGAAGGTATCGCCATCGAGAGACGTTGGAGGGTGACACTCAAAGGTTTTCAGATGCCTTTCATGGTGATGGTTACGAAATGATGCTCAAAAGGATACTCAAAAGTGTTCAAATGCCATGCTTGATGGGGTGAGACGATATCCCGGAGGTTTCTAGAAGAACCGAGGGTTCTGGTTATGTGTGTTAATTAAATTGACTCAATATGGTATAATATTATGGGGTATTATATGATTCTCGAGGTGACAATGCATGGAAAGCATTTGTGAGTGAGGTGCATACTTGTGAAGTGATTTTGTGACACGTATATATGTCGTATGCCATTGTTTATGATGCATGAAACATGTGCATAATTTATTGGTCATTTTTATAATATGAGAAGGCTTATGTACGAGTTAATTGTCATAAATTGTGACGTGTTCGGCACGTGAACATTTTAGATGACATTATTTAAGGAGCCATGGTAAGAACTTTGAGGTCGTTGTATGACACATGTGAATTTTTTATGCTATTAAATGTGACTTCTGAAACACGCGTAAATTTTTAATATTATTAGTTGGCACATATAGAATTGTTATGAGTATGTGATGTTCCATAGGTTCTAGATAGAGAGAGTAATCTAGATGGCTAAGGATTCCCTTTCATTTATATATATATATTAAAGCAAAGCAAATGCTTTATTATTGATCTACCATCGACATGTTGGGGTCAAGCATTTGTAAGACAAAATAATTCATATGCGGAAGCCAAGGATCGATAAAAGACAAACCTCCAGCCATTGTTCATATTCACGTTCGTCGAATGTCCTGAAAAATCAAAATAATAGGCACACTCTACTAACCAAATCTCCTCAAGTACTGATGGTGTATTCTAAATGTGAGGATTTTGTGTTAGACCTTGTGATCACCCGTCAGAAATGAACGTACGTTCCTATTTATACATTGTCTCCCATCAAGACGGACGGTTGTCACGAAAGGGTACGAAGCGTGGAGTCGAATAGTCGCAACTTTTGGGAGAAAATTTGGGTCTAAAATGTGGGATCACAAAAATAAATAACATTCTCCCACTTGATCCCATCATTTTCATCATACGGATCATTCAACTAATTCCACGAAAACTTTATGCTTAAAGAAAAGAAACAAAACACATGGATCATGGCGATATGTTCTCTAAGAGTGAGTAATATCTTCCATGTATCACAATGCATCTTATTTCTTTAATGTCAGCCAATATGTGATAACATATCTTAATGAATAAACCCCATGTTTATTCCAGAACCAAGGATAAATGTTATTCTCATAAACAACAAAACGTGTACACAAAAATTGAGAATCAACATTACAACAGAATAAGAGTTTCATACAACAAAAATCGTTCATATGTCGACAAATCACATGATGGGACCTATTCCCATACTAGTTACATGATCCTTATACTTCATTGGTGGCATGCCTTTAGTTAAAGGATCGGCTATCATCAATTCAGTGCTAACGTGTTCAATGACCACTTTATTCTCCTTAACACGTTCCCTTATGGCTAAATACTTAATGTCGATATGCTTACTTCGACTGCCACTTTTGGCATTTTTAGCCATAAAAACCGCAGCTGGATTGTCACAATATATTCTTAATGGCCTAGAAATAGAATCAATAATTCTAAGCCCAGCAATGAAACTCTTCAACCATACACCATGCAAGGTAACCTCAAAACAAGAAACGAACTCAGCCTCCATAGTGGAAGTAGCAGTCAAAGTTTGCTTGGCACTTCTCCATGACACGGCCCCGCCAGCTAACATGAAAATGTATCCAGATGTTGATTTTCGTGAATCAACGCAACCCGCAAAGTCCGCATCTGAATAACCGATCACTTCCAGGTTGTCAGTCCGTCTATACATAAGCATATAGTCTTTGGTACCTTGAAGGTATCTCAACACTTTCTTTGCAGCTCTCCAGTGGTCTAAACCTGGATTACTCTGATATCTTCCTAACATTCCCACAGCAAAAGCGATGTTAGGTCGAGTGCAAACTTGAGCATACATCAAGCTTCCAACAGCAGTAGCATATGGAATGTTGTACATTTGTTCCCTTTCAAGATCATTCTTTGGGCATTGGTTCAAATTGAACCTGTCACCCTTCACAATTGGTGCTATACTTGGTGAACAATCTTTCATCCGAAATCTCTCTAGGACCTTATTGATATAGGTTTCTTGAGATAGTCCTAAAATTCCTCGAGGTCTATCTCTATGGATCTTAATGCCAATGACATAAGATGCCTCACCCATATCCTTCATGTCAAAACTCTTAGAGAGAAATTGTTTCACCTCATGTAGCAACCCCTTATCATTGGTTGCAAGTAGTATATCATCTACATACAGCACAAGGAAACAAATTTTGCTTCCACTGACCTTCTGGTATATACATTGATCCATGACATTCTCTATAAAACCAAATGAAGAGATGACATCATGAAACCTTAAGTACCATTGGCGAGATGCTTGTTTCAAGCCATATATAGATTTCTTAAGCTTGCACACCAAATGCTCACCTTTACTAGAGGAGAATCCTTCAGGTTGTTTCATGTAAACCTCCTCTTCTAGTTCTCCATTGAGGAACGCCGTTTTCACATCCATATGATGTAATTCCATATCAAAATGGGCAACCAAAGACAAAACAATACGAAGAGAATCTTTCTTAGATACGGAGAAAAAGTCTCGTGTAATCGATTCCTTCCTTTTGAGTGAATCCTTTGGCAACAAGTCTAGCTTTATATCTTTCAATGTTACCCAATGAATTTTTCTTAGTTTTGAAGACCCATTTACAACCAATGGCCTTCGCACTATCAAGTAACTCAACCAAATCCCAAACTTTGTTAGATGCCATAGAACTCATCTCTTCTTTCATGGCATTGTACCACAAATTGGATTTATCATTATCCATGGCTTGTGAAAACGTTTCGGGATCATTCTTAGCTCCAATATTGTAGTTAGACTCTTGTAAATACACAATATAATCACTAGGAATAGCCGATTTCCTTATTCTAGCAAATCTTCTTAATGTTGGATCAACATTCTCTTGAGGAGCATGTTGCTCAACTGGTTGTTCAACAGTTTCTGGTAATTGCTGAACAACTGGATCTACTAGATCAATATCAGCAGGTTGTGGAACTTCAACGATTGGTTGTTCAATAGCCGGCTGAACTGAAGGGGCATTATGAGCAACAACCAACCTTAAACTTGAGGTGGAAGGTTGAGTGTCTGAATGATCTTCCTTAGAAACAAGATCCCTCGGTCGATAGCTCCCACTGATCAAGTCATTTTCAAGAAATTTAGCATTTCTTGATTCCACAATCCTAGTGGTATGAGATGGACAATAAAACCTGTATCCCTTAGACCTTTCGGCATATCCAATGAAATACCCACTTATGGTCCTTGAGTCCAACTTCTTTTCTTGTGGATTATAAATTCTTACTTGACGGGCATCCCCAAACGCGCACATGATGTAAACTCGGTTTCCAACCCTTAAATAACTCAAAAGGTGTCTTTGGGACAGCCTTGGTCGGAACTCGGTTTAATATGTACACCGCCGTCTTAAGTGCTTCAGTTCATAAGAATTTAGGAAGTTTGGAGCTACTAAGCATACTACGCACCATGTCTAATAAGGTCCGATTTCTTCTTTCTGCTACGCCATTTTGGTCCGGAGAACCAGGCATAGTATATTATGCAACTATCCCATGCTCTTGAAGAAATCTTGCAAATGGACCAGGTGCTTGTCCATCTTCAGTGTATCTACCATAGAATTCTCCACCTCTATCTGATCTCACGATCTTAATTTGCTTATTGCATTGTTTCTCTACTTCCGCCTTAAATACTTTAAAGGCATCTAATGCTTCATATTTATTATGAATCAAGTAGAGATACATATAACGTGAATAATCATCTATAAAGGAGATGAAGTATTTCTGACCACATGAGTCCATATCCGGACTACAAATATCCGTGTGTATGATTTCTAATATTTCTGTACTCCTCTTGGCACATTTCTTTATTTTGTTAGTCTGCTTTCCCTTTATGCAGTCCACACAAGTATCACAATCAGTAAAATCTAAAGTACCAAGTACTCTATTATTTACTAATCGCTTAATTCTTTCTATGGAGATATGTCCCAATCTCCAGTGCCACAACATAGAAGAATGTTCTTTCACAACACATCGTTTTATACCAACTTTATCATGAACATGCATCGCATCATAATAGGCATTGTCTTGTAAATTAATTCGAAAAAGACCATCAGACAAAGTACCACTCCCGACAATTTCAGATTTAAATGATAAATAGAAGTTTGAATCTGAAAAGTTAAAAGAGTATCCCAAAGGTACAAGTCTTGAAACTGAAATTAAGTTTCTAAAAAAACTAGGAACATAAAAGGTCTTTTCCAAATCTAAAACAAAACCACTATTGAGAACTAGTCTATATGTCCCAATAGCTTCCACATGCGAACGCATCTTGTTTCCTGAATAGATGCTTTGTTCACTTCTCACTGGCTTCCGATGGTTTTGAAAACCCTGCAAGGAATTCGAAATATGGATTGTAGATCCAGAATCAATCCACCAAGTGTTGTGACTTACATCAGTCATATTAGATTCATAACAAACACAAGAGATTGAATTACCTTTCTTCTCGAGCCGGGCCTTAAATTTGACACAATCCTTCCTTATATGCCCCTTCGTCTACGGAAAGAAACACTTGATTCTTTCTTAATGTCGGCTTGGGGAGGTATTTTACCTTTTCCCTTATGCTTGCCATAGCCCTTATTCTTTCCTTGTGTTGCCAAATGAGCACTTTCTCCCAATTCCATAACCAGTCTTTCTTCCTCTTGAACACACATGGTCATGAGTTCATTAATAGACCATTTATTCTTATGTGCGTTATAAGAGATCTTGAAAGGTGCATACTATTGTGGGAGAGTGTTCAGAACATAATACACAAGGAAGGATTCAGATATCTCAACCTCAAGGTTCTTAAGCTGAGCTGCAATGTTCCTCATTTGCATGATGTGCTCACGCACACCTCTAACACTAGTGAGCTTCAATGATGAAAACTTCATAATCAAGGTCATGGCATGCGCCTTCTCAGAACTTTCAAACTGCGCATCTATGGCCTCCAATAAAGCCTTAGCATTGCTATGCTGAGCAACCGAACCACGAATACTAGGAGATATCTTAGCTCTTATAAACATGGCACAAATGCGGTTAGACCGCTCCCATTGGTTATAAAGAGCTATCTCAGCTGGAGTGCTCGAATCAATAGGAGCAAGTGGTTCATCTTTCCTTATAGCATAGTCAATGTCCATCCACCCCAATTGAAGAAGAACTGACTCCTTCCAAACTTTATAGTTCTCACCATTCAGTATTGGAACATCAAACTTAAATTCAGAGAAATTCACAGGTTGCGAAACCGCATATCAAATAATCATGCTTATGTCACAAAAATTGAGGCAAATATAAATAAATCATGTTTTACCAATGTAAACATGTCACAATATGAATCACATAACATAAAAACTACCTATGGGCTAAGTTTTTAATTTAAATAGATTCATAATTACTTCATGAAGAAACTACCATATTATATGCCTTTTCTTAATCCCCTGTGGGTAAATTAAGAAAATAATATGATATTTCTTCCTAATTAATCATATTAATATAATGAAAATTCATGTGGGATAAAATTCATTATATTAATATAATTAATTACAATCAATGTCCATTTCTAAATATGATCCGGAGGCTTTTTAATATATAATTTAATTAATTAAAGATGCTATGGCTACTCTCTAATTAATTAATTATATGAATCATTGGACATTAAATTTCATGCATAAAATATTCATAACAATGCATGAAAAGACATAATAAATAAATACATCAAGGACATAACAGTAAATAAATAAATTGGCCAAGGGCAAAATTGCAAAAATTTAAAAAATTTGAGGCAAAATCGTAAAAAGAGACGCGCGGAGGAGACGTCAGACGCGTGCCTGGCACGCGCCCTTTCCCGCGGCAAGCGCGTGGTCCGCACGCGCGCGGGCGCGTGGTCCGCACGCGCGCCGTTTAGCGTGCAGGCTCGTGCAACGCACGCGCCTGGCAACTGCCGCGTGCGTGAGAGCGCGTGGCGTGTGGATCCCACGCACCTGCAACCGTAGCGTGCGTGTGGGCTCCACACGCCTTCTTCCTCGCGCGAACAGAAGCCTTTCTTTGCCGTTTTTCGCCGTTCCGCCACGGTTTCGCCGGCCGTTTCTTCTCCGGCAACCCATCTAAGACCAAAATAAATGATGGGTTTTGAAAAGCATGCCGGCACGACTACATGGGTTCAAGTTTCGGCGAAAATGACGAAGAAATAAGCCCCAAATCATAAGAAAATTCCCAAAAACACAAATCCTCAACCACAGAGACTTCCGCCGCCCGATTAGCCTCCGGCGAACACCAATATACCGGAAAAACTCATGGCTAACGTTCCTCATGGCGGTGCGACCGTATGGGTCCAAAATCAAGGGGTGGGTCGCGCGGATTTTGCCAGAATTTACGAGTTTCTCTCTCGGCCTCAAAATCCGAGTTACTGTTCATGTTAAAATAAACCCGAAAATACACCGAAAAAACACAAAAATACAACAAAACAAGGCAAAGGCAATAAACACGCTCTGATACCAAATGTAAGACAAAATAATTCATATGCGGAAGCCAAGGATCGATAAAAGACAAACCTCCAGCCATTGTTCGTATTCACGTTCGTCAAATGTCCTGAAAAATCAAAATAATAGGCACACTCTACTAACCAAATCTCCTCAAGTACTGATGGTGTATTCTAAATGTGAGGATTTTGTGTTAGACCTTGTGATCACCCGTCAGAAATGAACGTACGTTCCTATTTATACATCGTCTCCCATCAAGACGGGCGGTTGTCACGAAAGGGTACGAAGCATGGAGTCGAATAGTCGCAACTTTTAGGAAAAAATTTGAGTCTAAAATGTGGGATCACAAAAATAAATAACAGCATTTGTAAGGTTCCAATGCAAGGCATTTGCCTATACGAGATTTAGGTTATTTACTTATTGAGATTTCAACTCATTCATCATTGTTTAAAATTTTTCGGGCCAATAGGTATGAATCCTCTGCTTGCTTGTTTCATGTGATTTTGGGGTCCCCATGACTATGGAGGTTACGGTGATGGACGTGTTTAGGGAGGGTACCGCATTTCGAAGGATCACTATTACTGTTTTGGTGGATGAGGGCTACAATGATCTCATCCTTCATAGCTACTGAGTTTGGTACGCATGGTTTGATGGGGATCTCTTCGGCCCCTCCATGGGTTCTGGGGACCGCCTAAGACTAGATGAGGATGATGGTTCGCCCGATAGCCCAGTAGGTGATGACTAGATAGTTGGTCCTTGTAGGGGAGTTGCTTTTGGTTAGTATTTCGCTAGAGAAGATAGACTCCCCTTAAAGCTTGTGAACCCATCTCCCTTATATCTTTTTGTGGGATGAAAATCAGAATGGCTCCAAAGAGGTCAGCTTGTAATTATAACGTTCGGATATATTAATTAAGCATATATAAGTTGTGTAGTGTATGTGCGTTTTCCTTATGATCCAGTGTCATTGTTTTTTGGGTGCTGAGTTGCACGCTTCCGCATGTGCTCAATTGAAAGATAACCAATGGGATAGCGAAACTTCCTGAGACGTCACAAATTAATCCGCTAGCAGATGTTGAGTTTCCGTGGTGAGGGAAGATTTGGGATGTGACAAATTTAATTCTACATTATTTGTCAAGTTCCTTGAGATCACCTATTCACCTCTTCTAGGTGATACTGCTAGCCTTCCTCAGATTCTACCTCTGGGATCAAGCTTCTCTATTACTTGGACGGCCTAGCATTGACTTCGAACAGAGGACCATCCTTGACCGTTACATGGAGTCCTTGGCCAACTTTGCGCCCACTGCTCTCTCGAACTTGATCAAACAATGTTACGGGGAACCGGAAGCATCAACCTCTTGCGCAACATCTCGAACCCTTTCCATAACTCTTCGACATAGTGGTCGCATGGAGTTTCATGTGCCTCGCTATGGATCAAACCCCATGCGTTCTATGCCATATATTGCCGCTTTTATAACAAGCTCAACCCTTTCCAAACCTTGACGTGCCCTGAAGTGAGCATGGAATATCTGGGGTTGCCTCCGCTAGGCACGCAAGATCTTCCATCTTTTGTGCTTCCAAACCCTACAACACCCCCCAAAAAAATAGACTCCACATCCAAGCTATGATTGATCCGATCCGTTGGTCCACTGATTCCTCCATTGCTGCTTGGTCAAAAACCGAGAAGATGATGTTGGTGTTGATACGTGGAAATCCGACGAGAGGTGCATCGAGTGGTTGGATTGACAAGTCACTTTGGTAATTTACGTGTCGTTTAGTAGCATTCTTGTCCTTCTAGCAGAGTAGTAGGCAAAATAAAAATTTATTGCATAAACTCATTGAATAATAATAGGTAATCAGAGATACTTTTGGAAGGGAAAAGTATATTAAAAAAAAATGCTAAACCCATTGCATTTGTATCAAATTTGTCATAAACCTTTCAGTTAGATAAATTTAGTCCTAAATTTTTTACATTTGTACTTCATTCAGCTAATTTTAGCTGAAAATCACTGACATGGATGCCAATTGTCCTACATAATATGATCAGTGCTAGAACAAATTTTACCATTCTTTATATTTTCTGGAATTTTTATTATTTTTTATTTTTTTCATTGTGGCATAAGGGCTTGCAAATCCTCACTAGATCCGGTGAGGGCAACCCTCACCTAGCTGCAGGGGTCGAGCCCTCACCAAATCCGGTGAGGGTGACCTAGCCTAAAGTGCATAGATTGATCCCTATGGCTTGGGTGCTCGCTTGGGTAAGGGTTGCCCTGTCGGATTTGGCAAGTGCTCAACCCTTGCAGCCTAGGCGAAGGGCTTGGTGGCCCTCACCCTCAATTAATGATGGCCCAAGAAAGGACTATGACCTTCACTAGCAGTCGACGAGGGCTTGCCCTTTTGCTCGCCACAATGAAAAAAATGAAAAAAGAAAAGCAAAAAAATATTTAAAATTGTAAATTTTGTCCATGTTAGCACTAGTGGTACATGTAGGACGCCCAATGTCCATGTTAGCAATTTCTAGTCAAAATTGAACGGATAGACTGTAGTGACATAAATGCAAAAGATTTATGACAAAATTAGTTCAATTAAAAAGTTTGGAATTGAATTGACACTAATGCAATAAATTAAAGAACTTTTTGGTACTTTCCTCTTGTTCTAAAAACATGTTAAGTAATACAATAAATTGTTATTGAGTGTTGAATATGATCTAACTTATTTAATTATTCAATCATTGGGCATCTCTAGGTTGTAAATGAATCTTTAGCATTCGCGAAACTAATTATACTAGACTAGCCCTGACGATCATGCTCTAAAATGCAATTGATATGTAGCTTCTCTCGAGAAAGATGACTGATCAAACTTGATTAGAATCTGTGTTGGTTCCATTGTCAATGGAGAGAGAGAATTTCCCAAAAGCATTGCTAATACATGGCATGATCTTTTTTTTTTTGGTCGGAAACATAACTTAACATTCAAGAGTTGGAAAGAGTACAACCCTTAGAGAGGGCATCATTACACAATAGATTAAAAAGGGGTAGGGGTGGAAGAAAAGCCCAACTGGAGCCCAGAACTCCTCGGCCCTGAGCCTTGGCAGCCCAATCAGCCGCCAAATTGGCTTCATGCCTGCAATGATGGAGTTGCAAGTTAGGGCATTGATGAAGCAGAGCGATGGCGTCCTCGATCAGCAATCGACACTCCGGATCTGGTCTCTGGCGAAGATTCACGGCCTCCACAAGCTCCAAGCAATCCAATTCAAGGATCAGGTTAGTGTTAGCTAGTCCCTGCTTGATCAAAGAGTTGAGAGTGAATAAGAGAGCTTGTGTTTCTGTTTGAAAGGGGGAGGAGGCGGCGACGAGTTGGGAGCTGCCTTCGAGTAAGGAACCGTTATGATCACGGCAGAGATAAGCAATCGAACCTCTGAGGGGGCCAGATGGAAAAGCCCCATCCATATTAACTTTAATGGAGCCAAGAGCGGGGGGAATCTAGCAGGTATGAGGGTTTGGGCCTAGTACTCTTGGGTCCAGAAGCCCTGATGCAGAGGATAGGTACAGTCTTGCTGATGTAAGTGCAGAATCAACAATATGCTAAGGGCTCAATCGCTTACGTTGAAAAACATAAAGGTTCCGCGCTTTCCACAGCTGCTAGAGAGTGGATGCGATGACCTTCAGGCCAGGTAAGTGAGTTCTATTTTGAACTATATCAGCCAACCATGCATCCATACGATGTGTGCAAAATGTAGAAACTGAAATGTGTAGATCAGGATGAGTGCAAACCTACTGAGATGTAGGCCAATCCAAGAATAAATGTTCCATAGATTCTGGGACACGAGATGTGCAAAGGGTACATAGTGGGTCATCTATGACATGTCGCGTGAAGAGATTCTCCTTTGTTGATAATGCATTGTGACATATAGACCATAGGAATGTTATGCTTTTTGGAGCTATGTTTACTTTCGAAATTTGTTGCCAAAGGGAAGGAGGTGTGGTATAGGATGAGGAAGCCCTGGTGTTGTTTGGTTTGGTATCTAATTGTTTGATGTGATAATAGCCACTCTTAACAGAGTATTTGCCGTCAAGCGATCCATTCCATAATAGTTGGTCTGAGTTAGATTCTGGTCTAAGTGGAATGGCTGTAATTTCGTGAACTGTCTAACTATCAAAGCATAACTCAAGTCTTGGAATATCCCAAGTGAGCTGGTTTGAAGAGATGAAACCAGCCACCTTCTTGGGTTCATCTCTGGGTGCTGGTCCCGGAACGATCCCTTTGTTCAGCCATCTGTCCTGTCTAACCCTAATTGATTCGCCATTGCCAACTTGCCACTGCATGTGTTCTGTGATGGAGTCTCTTCCTAGGAGTATACTCTGCCAACCCCAGGAGGGGCGCTGTCCCTTATCTGCATGCCCGAAATCTTTGGAATGGTAATATAAGCCCTTAAAAAGAGAAGTCCATAGGGAGGGGGTGGTTTGAGAAAGTCTCCACGCTTGTTTGCCCAAGTGGGCTCTGTTAAAGGTAACTAAATCTATGAATCCCATACCTCCGCTGCACTTGCAATCTTTCAAAACTTCCTAGCTTTTCTAGTGGATCCCAGATTTGGTACTACTATCCTGCCACCAAAAATTTGCTATCCGCTGCTCGCTAGATTTACATATAGAAATAGGTAGTTTAAATATGGACATTGCATACTGGGGGAGAGATTGCACCATGGTCTTCAGTAGAATTTCCTTACCCCCTTTGGAAATAAGATTCTCTTTCCAGCCTGCTAACTTTGCATTGACTCGAGCCATAATCCATGAAAACATATCTTTTTTGGAAGCACCCCAATCAGACGATATATCCAAGTATTTCCCAGTTTTCTGTATTAAAGGGACTCTCAGTTCCATAGCCATATTCTCTTGTAAACTCAACGGGCAGTTTTTACTAAGGAAAAGACCTGACTTATTCCTATTGATAGCTTGACCAATGGCTAGACAATATTGTTGTAGAATATTAGAAAGATTTTGACATTCAAGCAACTTTCCATCAAGGAAAAATATGGCATTGTCAGTAAAAAGTAGGTGAGACAGAGTGGGACACCATCTGTTTAGTCTTATACCTTTAAGATTACCCATGTCTACTGCTTGTGTAATGAGTGTAGAGAGAAGATTAGCCAGCAGGATAAATAGATAAGGAGAAAGGGGGTCACCTTGGCGTAGGCCCCTGGATGGCTGAAAGTAAGAGAGAGTTTCACCATTTAGTTTGATGCTAATGGATACTATAGTGACACACTGCATTATCCATTGTATCCATCTAGGATCAAACCCTAGGTGGTGTAGATACTCCGTTAAAAAGTCCCACTCAACCCGATCATATGCCTTAAGCATATCCAACTTTAAGATCCCTTGAAATTTTTTCTTACGGTCCCTTATTCTCAGCTGGTGTAAAACCTCTTGCACGATGAGAATACTGTCTTGGATTTGTCTTCTAGCAATAAAAGCATTATGTTCTTGGGAAATGAGATCAGGGAGCCAGCATTTGAGACGGTTAGCCAAAACCTTGGAGATGATTTTATAAAGAAAATTGCATAGGCTAATCGGTCAATATTGATCTAACCTCTCTGCTTGATTAACTTTAGGGATCAGGATGATGATAGTTCTATTTAAAGCTGGTGGTAGCAGACCGGTTGAGAAGAAATCTTTCACTGGAGTAACTAAATTAGCTTCCAAGATATCCCGGTGACATTGATAGAACATGCCATTGAAACCATCGGGTCCGGGAGACTTAGTTGCCCCTAATTGAAAGGTAGCTAATTTTATTTCTTACGTAGTTACCTCCGCTGTTAGACTTAGGTTCATTTCAGCAGTAACTGTGTGGGTGCATTGTGATAGAATAGGACCAAAGTTCCTAGGACCAATTGAAGTATATAAGCTATGGAAGAAGTCGTTTGTCATGTTCTTCAAACGCGTAGGTTCACGAATCCAGAGGTTGTTTGCATCTTGCAGCATGCTGATATGATTTCTTTGCCTTCTCTGAATTGTAGTGGCATGAAAAAACCTGGTATTTTTATCTCCCCACCGCAGCCAATGTACCCTCGATCTCATGGCCTAGTATTGCTCCTCTTGTTACCAAACTTGTTGAATCTCAGCTTTCATTCGATGAATCTGTTGTTTATCAAAATGGCAGCCTGGCTAGTTGATTTGATCTTGAAGTTGCTGTTTTAACAGGTTAATGCGGAGATGGCCATTGCTGAATTTCTGTCTACTCCATCTTTGAAGCACTGTTGTAGCTACCAGAAGATTACAGGAGATAGAAGCAGTACAAAGAGGGAGAGAAGTCCAGGCATTAGCTATGACTTGGCGACAATCAGTATGATTAGCTCAGAAGGCTTCAAAGGTAAAGGCCTTTTTTCGTCTCTTGGCAGGAGATTATAGTGATAACAGTAGAGGACTATGGTCAGAGCCTATGGCAGGTAAGGCGAACACTTCAGCTGCTGGGTATTTCAATCTCCATTCCATATTGCACAAAGCCCTGTCAAGTTTTTCCTTAACCAAATCCTCACCTTCCCTATTGTTAACCCAGGTATAGGCACACCCTTTGCTATCAATCTCCATGAGTGAGCAGTAGTTTAAGAAGTCCCGAAATGAGCGCAATCGATAAGTGTGAGCAAACCTTTTACCCACCTTTTCCCAATGGTTTAGGATCTCGTTGAAATCCCCAATGCAGACCCACGGCATTATATTTGATCTACTAATAGATTTGATAACTGTCCATAACTGTTGTCTTTGATGGAAGGATGTAGGCGCATGGATACAAGTAAGTCTCATAGGAGTGGAAGCTTGGTTATCGGTACAAATCAAGTCAATATAATGGGCTAAGGAGTTCTTGACAGTAATAGAAATATGATCGTTCCAAAAGACAGCCAAACCTCCAACAAGGCCTGAGGGGCTTACCAAAAAACTATGCTGGTAATGTAGTTTCCTTTGCACTCTATCTAAAACAGACTCTTGATTTTTAGATTCCATCAAAAAAATGAGATCAGGCCGATCTTGGACAATGAGGTCCTTTAGAGCGTGAACTGTCAGGGGGTTGCCTAGCCCCTGATAGTTCCAACTAATGATCTTCATTTATCTTTGGGTGGCTTTTTAGGGCAAGCCACCATCGCCTAAGTGCCTACCCCTTCAACCTCAAGAATAGGGGTATCCGTTAATTGGTCATCAGCTAGTGCAACTGGTCCAAGAGCAAGCAAGTCATAAGGCGCATATCTCTTCAGCTTCTTTTGCGGACTTCCTCTGGTAACTTTCCTAGGGCTTTTTAGTTTGTTAGATTTGGAGGATTCTGCTGCTGGATCACTGATAGTGAGAGATCCAACTGAAACAGGGGATTTCATTTTGTACATTGCAGCTTCTTGTAGAGGGGTCGCCTTGCATGAAACGCCCTTGGAAGCATCACTATGTAAGTGACGTTGTTGATCTAAACAATCCTCCATTAGTGGAGCCTACTGATCGAGATTCTTGGGAATGGCAGGCAGCATTAGAGGGGCCGTTGAAGGAGTTTCAGGTACAGTGTCAATCTTAGTATCTATAGTGATCGAAGTGTCATAGAAAGCTTGCCAGAAATGACTAGATTCTTTAACTTCCTCCCGAAGCCATTGACCAAAGTAGAGATTGTCTCAGCCTTCCAGTTTAGCATCATCATAGGGAATCAGTGTGCAATACGAGGCATAATGGCCGATAACCCCACAGGAATAGCAGAAACGGGATAGACGCTCGTAGTGAAAATCTAACCAAAAGGGCTTACCTGCAATTCTTATCAGTTTCCCTGGTTCATGCAGATTAAGGGCCATCCTAGCTCGCCAAGCGCGAGGGGAAGAGCCTTCTTGAGCAGCACTGTTGACCTCCAAGACCTTACCAACATGCTTCACAACTCGACGCAACATGGATTCTGTACATCTTTCTAAAGGTAAGCCAAAAATTTGGACCCAATACGCACATGTAGTAAAATCATAACAATGGAGAGGGGTATTAGGGGCCCATGGCTGTAGAATTAGAAGGTGGTTTGAAAAAAGCAAGGGCTAGTATCCAGAATCCACTGTTTGTCAGCTGCAGAAGTAAACTTGAAAACGAAAAGGCCAGCATCCCTTTGAGATATTCCAACATGGTCGGTGCACCACACCCGTTTCATAGTAGATTGGAAAGCCGAAAAGTTAATTGAAGGGTTTGAATGGAGTTTTCTGATTAAGGTTTGTCTGCATCCAGCTAATTTATCTTCTGGAATAGCATCTTCCCAGTCTTTGATTTCCTGATCATCCCATAACCTGCCCATTCTGTTACAGAGAGCCGCAAGTCTTGCATCATTTTCATGGTCCATACTATTGCGATGGAAATTGGGAAACTGTCCGAAGAGGGTTACGAAGAGAAAACCAGTCAGACCAGTTGGCGATGGTGATGGGCCAGCGATGGAGCTGGGAATTGACTAGTCGGATTCAGTGGAGAAGATGGGTCGGGAAAAAGTGGGTCGACAATGAAGAACATGCAGGACGAAATTGAAGGAATGCATGGTGAAGACTAGATTGTGGAGGGTTCAAGGCAAAGTGGGCAGCGGAACAGTGAGAGAGTGGAGAACTTGGACGATGAAAGCGATGGGGAGATGGTTGTAGGTAAGCTGAACTAGGAAGCTTGTGAGTGAAGGAACCATGGCTATGGAGGCAACAGAGAACATAAGGATTTTAAAGGAGAAGAAGCTACCTGAGGGTAGAGAGAACTCGACATGTCGAGAGTTTTCATCAAAGCAGGTTAATACATGGCATGATCTAGGCCAACGATAATGGGTTCGATTTCTCCCATGGCTAACTCAAATTTAAACGGGAGGGCATGACGGTGGAATACTGAATGAGTTTTCCTCCAAGTGGCTGGCAATTATGGTGTATCTAGAATAAATAAACCACGGACTACAAAATCGAATCTTGTCATATTTTATGAAATCATCAACATGGTACTAGTGGAAAATGAAGAAAACTCGGCCTGTCAAAATGAATCCAATTAATTATCATGCGTGCATGCTTATAAACGAATTAATTCGGTAATTTAATAATATTCCTTTAAACAGGTTCAAAGACAAACAAAAATGTTTCTACGATTCGTGAAGCGGCCAGATTGGTCTTCAAAAGATGGGGACGGACAACTTCGGTAAGCGCTTCAAGAAGAAATAGAAGAGCAAGGTCTTCAAGCGCCATGGTGTCCACCAACCAAAGGTCTTATCTCATTTCGCCACCGGTTACTTCGTTGCTCATTGTGAATAGAACTCGATCCTCGAGACCATATGTTTGGGTGTGCCATTGATAGATCAGCAGCGGACTGGCCAGCCAACAAATGTGAAGCTTATAGAGGATGTGTTCAAGATAGGCGTTAGGCTAGGATCAGTTCAATGATCGGAAGAATGCATAGGAGAAATCCTTGTGGGTCTTAGGTTTGAGGAGTTTAGGAAGAATGTTGTAGCATTCAAAGAGGTTGCTTGAAACATGTTGGGCCACAGCGGCTGAGGCATGAGCATTCAACTTAGCTCCATTGACAAACTCAGCACCATAGATGCTCATTCAAGTCAACGCAAAATTTGGTAATTACTTGCTTTGATGGGTCAAGAATGATGTTATCAACCAGGTTTCCGATTAAAGAGTTATCGATTCACTCTAATAGTTGCCGATTTCAAAGTTAATCTGCTACATAGTGATGGGAGGCTATTTTGGGCAATTCCCACTGATATTTGATGAATTCCAAGATAGTTATATTCTGGCCAAGGTTGGTGGACAAATTTTGAAGACAAACCCCAAGGTTGAAGAGTCAAGAATTCAAGTCTCCATGCAAGTTCTAGTTACTAAGTCTTTATTTGCATTTTTTAGTCACTAGGTGTTTTTATAATTATGTAAGTTTAAAGAGTCAAAATTCTAAGTTTCTATGTCTTTAGTTACTTTCTAGTTCCCATGTCTCTAATGTTTTAATAGTTCTCATGTTGCCATCCCTCCTATAAATAGAGGAAAGCTCTCATTGTAATGCGAACAAGTTAAATAAATGGAATTCCTCTTCATGAGTTGTATTTTAATCTGATTTTTAATCCAAGTTTCTCGGTGGTAACTCAAATAGTTCTTAATCCTTGGCCGGTAGAGCAATCCTTACCTTGTTGGTGAGCTACCATCTATCTAGTTATTTATTCTAGGCTGATGGGCTATTAACTTAGTGGCTTGAGCACATTTCTAATGATTGCATCTTTGTGCCTGTGGTGTAAGGGCTCTCAGCCACGGAAAGTCCGGTGTGTGGAATCTATGAATTTGCTTTTGATTGACTCCTTTTAATTAGCTATTTCCTCTTCTATCTCCTCCCCCTTAGACGGCTCCCGAAGGATAAAGCCTAGAATGTGTGTTAGGAGCAGAGAGGAGACCCTAGCTAAATATGATAATGTCTATTGGACCTATCCATCATATGTCATTGTTAGAGCATAAGGCCTATTATCAATCAAAACAAGATAGTGTAGTCTCTGTGTGCACAATTAACTTGTCAAGTATTTGCAATTTTGGCGAACGGCAGAATCTTTTTTCTTTTCCAGAAAATTTTTTTAGCACCTAGCTGATTATGAAAAATTCTTACGAAATACGAACTTTGCAATCGAAACATGGAAATTTTTTTTTCTTAATTAACATGCTTGAGCAATACTCTTCCTACTTTTGCTCAAGAAACAATTCTGATCTTCATTGTACTAGGTCAAAACCACCTACATATTTTGTCTTCTCATCACTCTTCATCTCCAGATGCCGCATACTTGATTATCAAATTTTTCCCCATGGATCAACACTTCGGAAGATCGCTCGGAGGCGGTAGAAGCGACTCGTTCGGGCCTTTCCCATTGTCCACCAAGAAGGCCATCTTGAGTCCCCAGGTTGTGTGAATTTCCAGATGACAATGCATGAACCAAACGCCTGCAAAAAGTTTCAACAACAGTCATGAAAAACTTGCAGAGTGGTTAAATTTTTGGTATAGAGTAAACGAGAATAGTCGGTAAACTAGAATTGTACCGGGATTATCTGCTCTGAATCTGATTGCAACCCATCCCCCAGATGGTACTCCTATTGTGTTCCTCTCAACAGGATCAACAAGGTTGAAGTTCTTCTGATCCACTTTCGGATTATAATTTCCTAATCCCTTCCCAATGGCGAAGAAATTAAACCCGTGAAGATGAATTGGGTGGTTCTCTGGGGCGATAATCCCGGTGTCTTGCAACACGAGCTGGACCGTCGAGTTATAACGCAACCGGTACACCTTTGTCCCGCTTGTGGTCCGCAAATTTGATGGCGGTGACCCCGTGTAGTTGAAAATGGTCGGCGGGTTACCGGGGAAATCGCTCGTGAAGACGCCGCTTATGTTGAAGAAATGTGCTTGGAGAATGGCTGTCGTCGGCATCACGAATGTCACGTTGTTCATGCTTGCCACGACTCTGCTTCCGTTGCCAGCTTGGCACGAAGGGCAAGGGTTGATTCCTAGTCCAACTGTGAAAAGGAGGCTGTGATCGACGGTAAGAGGGACTTTGGCAGGGTACCTCTTCGAGTTGAGGCTCCGGAGCGAGTTAACGAAATTGTTGGCCACAGCGGTCGCGTTTTGTGGGGGAGTCTTGGTGAGGGTCGTGGAGGTCGCAGCAAGCGTGCCGGAGTAGTGTAATGTGGCAGTCGCGGTCATGTTGTCAACGGCGATCGGGGAGTCCATAAAAGGGGAGGCGGCGACCATGTACTTGCCAGAGCTCTGGTCGGTGGAGATGAGGGCATTGGTGGTTTGGCCAGGTGCAATCACGATCGTGTTGGTCTTGAAAGGCTTGACGTAGCTGGCGTCGACCTCCACGACGGTCAGCTGGTGCCCGGCAATCTTGAAGAAGAGCTCCTCATTGAGCGCAGCATTGATGATTCGGAGCATGTACTTCTTGCCACTCTCAACAGGCAATGTAAATCCACCTAACATCAGAGAAAATGAAGGTCAACATCAACTCAGTGGAACATTAAACTAAACTGCTTTTCATCAAGATTCAGATGTTGTTTTCATGGCAATGTTTGTCGATGGAGTGTTACCCTGGGAAGGGCAATTGGAACTTGGCCCTGGATGGCCATTGATCGTGTGAGCATCGGAGACATTCGGTGCTAATCCGGACTTGATGGCTTGATTGATCACAGCTTCTGTATCAGATTTCCACCATTCGCCTGATTCACAAACCCCAAAATGGTTCAGAGCTTCTACTAGTATATGCTGTCAACCAAGCAATGATTGATCTTTCATTTTGGAAGTGAAGTAGATTGGAAGCGAAATCGAGCATACCCAATACGACAACAACTTCCTTGTGGGGTTTAGGGAAAGGGTATGGAACACCACGCTTGGGCAAGATGACAATGGCTCCGTGGAGGGTTGCCCTGAGCCAGAGTATGTGTGCATGCCACAGGAGGGTGCCCCGTTGACCCGTGATGGTGAAATTGTACACGTAGCTTTGGCCCGGCTGGATCGGGCATTGGGTAATGTATGCCGGCCCGTCGGCCCACCCCGTCCTCAACTGCCGGATACCATGCCTGACCGCATATACACCAAAATTAATATGCACATGCACGTCTCTTGAAGATAACAATTTAATTTAACGCCAGTTGAGCCACCAACTGGATGGTGACATTGTATTTGACACGGTTAGAGACCCTCACGAGCACGGTGTCATCTTCCCTAGCATAGAGAGTGGGTCCCGGGAACATCCCGTTCACGGTCACGATGGGCTTGCTGGAACACAGTCTCGTCGTATTCTTCGTTACCACCTGCCAATTAGAGGAATAAATACACATCGCTGCACGGGCTACCGTCCAAACAAGCAAGTTTTACAGAGGAATACTTCATTCCATAATGTTATTACTTACATTGAATGTGTAGTTACGGACTCTGCCCTCAACCACGGCCGGATAGGATTTGAAGCCAAGAGTCCATCTCTTGCAGTACAAATCTTTTTAGCTTAATTCGAAGCAAGCTTTGTTCTGGTGATCATCTGATGCAAAGTTCCTCAATTAAATAGGGGTGGAGAATCGACACAAAATTGCTGTTCCGTCGTTTTCTTCATCGTTAGGTTGATATGACGGGGATTCTTACAAATCAAGACTCGTTAGGAAAGCAATTCGGATCAGTTTCATGCGATTCAAAATCTATGGACTTCAAAAGATTATTTATTTATCAAGGACTCGCATTAGCTAAAATGACCCTCACAAATTGCATATAATGATTTGTTAATAATTGATCGGATCGAAATCTTGGCGTCATCGTTTACTAGAATCGAAAGATTCGCAAGATCCAGTCATAGTAAGTATTGAACAAACAAATTGTTAGAATTTCTGAAGCTATAAGATCTCGAATAGCGGCATGTATAACCAGAAAAACCCTTGATTGTTGGTGTCATAAATGCCTCAATTATCTATCGAGTTTTCTTCTTTTTTTAATTATTCACAAAGGACTAATATGGTACATTCCGTTAGAAGGAGTTGCTTAAATATCATTTTCAACGTACCATTCAAACCTCATCGAGAAGCTTTAGTTGGTTCCAACTTGAAGTAGTTCAGATTTTATTTTTTCCTTTAGCAAAACTCAGGACCAACTTGATTGTGAGATTTCGACCAAGTTTGACCTTTTTGTTTCTCTCATGTCTTACGCATGCTCGAAGTAGGTTCATGATATGTCCTCTACTAAGATCCTTGTTCCGTATGCTTGTCGTGCTATGTTTCATGTTCCCTTTTCATAGCGTGTTGGGGGCTCTACTGCATATGCTGCCATCCGCTTGAGGTTAGAATAAATTCAGTGCGCATTTGAGTTTACATTGAGCTCTGATTTCCTGTTTCATTATTGGTTATCTTTTAAAGTTTGGATTTGATGTCGATTAACTTTTAACATCATACCAACCTGGGATTGATCCAATGGTAGAGGCGGTCTAGTTCTTTCAGTTCAAGAATCAGTGGTTGTGTGTACGATTTCTAATTTAGGGGACTCAAATTATGTTGGAAAATTGTTGAAAATGCATCGAAAAAGATTAGAAAATAAATGAATTGTTTAAAGCGTACAAGCACTGTCCTTAAGAATAATTCCGCCCATTGGAGTATGCAACTTAGTGCATAAGGCTCTAGCAACTATCATTCTAAGATACAACAGACTTTTTTTATAGTCCACGCTGAATATTAGAAGAAAATAAAAATAGCGTTATGTTCCAAACCCAACAATAAAATGAAAGACACGCAAAGAGAAATAAGAATATTGTTGTTCTGATATATCAATATGACTTTCCAATTGTGTTATAATTTATAGGTAAAAAAAAGAGAGAGCTGTTAAGAAATAGTGATAAATAAATTAGTAATTATTGAAGAAGATGATCGTTGTATAGGCATTATCAAATAAATCTAACGTTATAAAACCACTAAAAAGCCGTTATAAAGCCATTATATGGCCATTATAAACCATAACAAAAATGAGAACTTTTATAGCAGTCATAATTTCTAACAAATATTTTCAAACTACTAAAATATCTAAGAATTAAGTGAGGGACCGCTGTAATGAGTTATAGTATTAATTTTACTTCACATAATAGGACGCACATAAGCTGATGCTTATTAACCTTACACGCACGTGCTCGTTTCACTCAATATAAACACAATATCTCTCTCTCTCTCTCTCTCTCTCTCTCTCTCTCTCTCTCTGCCCTTATTTGTCTGCCTATGTCCTTTCCGCGCTTGTGTTGATGACTTTGATGGACGAGACAGAAAAGCAACACCATGTTTTAATGGTTGCATTCGCATCTCAAGAACACATGAACCCCATGCTCAGGCCGGGGATGAAGCTACTCTCCAAGGGCATTATCGTCAAGCGCGCCACCGCATGCCAAAATACTCTTTGGCCGCTGTGTATTCCGCCTCTGGGATCGAGCTTCTCCACTACTTGGACAGCCTAGCTTTGACTTCAACCGGAGGACCCTCCTCGACTGTTACATGGAGTCCTTGGCCAAGTTTGGGCCCACTACTCTCTCGAATTTGATCAAACAATATTACGAGAACCTGGAAGCGCCAACCTTTTGTGCAACATCATGAAACCTTTTGTTCAATGGCTCGTCAACATGGCGGCGGAGCATGAAGTTTCATTTGCCTTACTATCGATCAAACCCTATATGTTCTATGCCATATATTACCGCTTTCATAACAAGCTCAACCCTTTCCAAACTTTTTTTTTTGGGTCGAAAGAACTGCCTTTTATTTCAACTTAAGTAGAGAACATAGAATATGAACCCATCTGGGCTTCATAACAAAGAAAATCAAACAATGGTTGTGGTGGGCTCGAAACCCAATTGTTCGGGAGGCGATGGTCGAGCTGGGCTTTAACAACCCAATCAGCTATTTTGTTTTGTTCTCTAAAGCAATGGGTAATTGTTATGTGAGGCGAAGAAGATAGAGAGGCCTGGCCCATTTCAATTTGTGCTGTAATGTCCCACGGTACTTGTCCTTCCCCCAACAAAGCGTGAACTGCAGCAGAGGAGTCAGATTCAACAATTGTACTTTCACTTTTACCTTTCCCCTTCTCCCATTCGTGCGCGAGCTTCATCCCCTCAAGCAAAGCTAGGGTTTCAGCTTGGAGTGCAGATTGCACTCTAACTTGGCGTGCGAACCCTCCGAGAAGAACACCATCCGCGTCCCTGCATACACCAGCAATTGATCCTCTGGATTCGCCTACTCAGAAACCTCCATCGACATTAATTTTCAGCGATTTCGGTGCAAGGGGTTCCAGTTCGTCGCGCAGGTACGGTCTCTCTCCTCACGCACTTCCTGTTTTGAGTTCCAGACTTTGAATTCTTCATGCTTTGCGAGGGCTTCTAAGATGACCCCCTGCGGATCCAGCAATTTCCTTCTGAAAATGGCCTCGTTTCTTGCTTTCCACATGAACCAGCGCAATTCAGCAACTTGCTTGAGGGGTGGTGCTTCTGGTAAGGCTCACTTGTAGGTAAGGATCCACTGATCTATGGTTGTTAGTCCCTTTCTTTGAACTGGTATACTGATGCGTGGGTCTGACCAAATCTTGGTTGTCCAGGGACAGAGCAAAAACAGATGTTCCTCTGTTTCGGGGTTCTTTTTACATAGCTGGCAAGTCGACTCAGGTGCAATTTTCCTTCTACTTAAGTTTTTTGACATAGGGAGCGCATTTTGACAAAAGGGTCCACATAAAAACTTTTATTTTCGGGATAGTCCGCAAATTCCAGATTTTGCACCATAGTTCTCTTGGCTTTTGGTATGAAGTTGATGCTTCATTGTGTGCTAAATTGACCTCTGCTCTCCTTAGTTGATTATAACCACTTTTGACTGTGTAGTTGCCTGATGTTGTTGCATTCCACACTAGTTTGTCTTTTACACTTGTTGTTGGGATGGGAATGGCCAGTATTTCATCTGCAATGCTGTCTTCGAAAGTGTTTTGTACTATATCTTCTTTCCATGAGCCAGTCTGCTCGTCAATTAACTCGTTAACACGCTTAGGGTCTTCTCTATTAGCTGGTCTGATTAGTATACCCCACTTTAGCCATTTATCCTATCGTATTCTGACTGATTGTCCATCACCCACTGCCCATTAGGTCGATTCTGAGATAGCTTCCCTCCCAACTAGGAGACTTTTCCATCCCCATGAAGCTCTTTGCCCCTGTTTTGCATGCTAGAAATCAGTATTAGGAAAATATAAGCCTTTCAGAAGTTGGATCCATAGTGTAGGAGAGTTTTCCACTAGACGTCATGCTTGCTTTCCTAGCATAGCTTTGTTAAATGTAATGAGGTCTCTGAAACCCATACCGCCATGATCTTTCCTCATTTTCATTAGATTCCAACTTTTCCAGTGAATTCTAGCTTTCCTTTTGTTGTTTTTCCACCAAAAGGAAGCTATCTTTTGTTCTATTGCTTTGCAAATAGATACCGGGATTTTGAATATCGACATTGCATATTGTCGGATAGCCTGAACTACTGCTTTCAAGAGGACTTCCTTTCCTGCTTTAGACAGCAAGTTTTCCTTCCATCCTTCCAGCTTTATATTTACCCGTGCCAAAATCTATGCAAACATCTGTTTTTTTGAACTACCCCAATCAGAGGGGATACCCAAATATTTCCATGTTTTGTCGAACTCTGGGACTCGCAACTCCCTTGCCATATTCCTCCTTAAACTCTGGGGACGGCTTGCACTAAATAGGATTCCTGATTTGTTCAAATTCACTAGTTGCCCAGTAGCTACACAATATTGATTCAGCACTTCAGCTAGATTTTGGCACTCACTAATCTTGCCATCTAAAAAGAAAATAGAGTAATATGCAAACAGTAAGTGCGATAGTGTGGGGCAATGGCTGTTTAACTTAATACCTTTTAGTCTTCCCTCCTCAACTGCTTTTTTCAACATTAAAGATAAGACATTCGCCATAAGTATAAAAAGGTAAGGGGATAGAGGGTCTCCTTATCTAATACCTCGTGTGACATCCCGAATTTCGACCCTGTCCCGAATATATGAAATGTGCATATCGTCGGCGTGCCTATGGTCCTTTTTCTCTGAGCTGATCACTCACGAGTTAACTAACTTATTGGGTGAAGCCGTTAAGGGATATATCCGCGGTAAAATCCCTAAAAGCTACCTAATTTGTTGGATTGGACTAAAATCACGTTCGGTCGATTTTAATCATGAAATTTAATTCGGTTTTGGGAATCGAATATCTGAGCGTGTCACAATTCATTTTTAGGACCTTGTCTCATCGATCGTCAAATTATCGACGAGTCCGAAATTTTAAGAAAGAAATTATCGGAGGAAAAATCGAAGACCGAAAGAAAATAGAAAGGGAAATGGAAATAGAAAAGAAAAATGAGAATAGTATTATTCTTTTCTTTTTCTTTTTTTCTCTCTCTCCCTTCTCTTTTTCTTTTTCTCTCTTTTTTCTCTCTCTCTCTTCTCTCTCCTCTCCCCCCTTCGTGCGCAGCCCCTCCCCACCGCCGAATGCCCATTGCCAATTTCAAATTGGCTTCTTCTCCTCTATCTCTACTTTGACTAGTCAAAGCCCTAATTCTTATCTCTTCCTTTTACTTTATCTTCTTCTCTCTCTTCTTTCTTCTTGCCCTCAACCCCACGCGATCGAACCCCTTCTTTCTTCCCTTCTTCTTTGTGGAAACCAGCGAACCAGAAGCTGAAGAAGATCGGAAGCAGCAACTCGCCGAGGACCGCTCGCCACCCGCGCCCGCGCATCACCCCTCCGCCGCTCCGTCGTTCGTCTCCGCCTCTCCCTCACCCTCCTCGCCCGCCGCCGACGCTCTCTCTCTCCTCTCGGTTCGAACGAACCGGCAAGGCGCGGCGTGGGCCCGCGGACGTCGCCTGAAGAGCAGCTCGCCGAACCGCCGTCTGCTCCTCCACCCGCTCGCCGCCGTGCGCTTCGCCCCCGCGTCCATCGCTCGCTGTCGTCCTCCCTCGTGCGACCTCACCCCTGCTCCGCCTCTGTCCAGCTCAATCCGGCTACCTCCGGCCACCGTTTGAGCTCGCTGAACCTCCACCGGCCTTCCCCCGCACCTTGCCACCCTTGCTGCGTTATTTGGTTGCTGTTTGGTGTTCTTTTTCAGCCCGGACAGCCACCCAACGGAGTGGGTTTCAGCGGCTTTAGGCCCGCTTTTGGGCCATTTCCCGGCCCCGAACCCGAGCCGTGCTTTGGGAACAATCGTTCCTCGCGTCGCCGCCGTCGGATTGATCCGATTTGCGCGCGATTTGGTGAGTAATCTCACTAATCCAGGATTAGTTGGCTAATTATGCTTAAGGTTGGTTTACTTTTAATTAATTATGTTTAGGTTGTTAGATTAGAATAAATTAGCAATTATTAGTCAATTGTGATGTGATTTAGATAAATTGATTGCGTAATTAGCAAGTAGACGTGGTCTACTAATTATTGGAAGTGCCTCGGGATTTTTCCCGACCCTTCGTGGGCTTTAATTTGGTGATTCGGGCCTAAGTGGGATTTTTGGCATTTAAATATTAATTTTCGAAATTAAATTAAATAATTATTTATTTTTCGAAAATTCAAGGGAGATGGTCTGGAACCGGAAAATTATGCTGATGACCGTGATGAAGTCCGTTTATTTAATTGGGCTATATTTTGTGCTAAATTGAATTTTTAATAATTAATAATTAATTTTCGAAATTAATTAATTAATTATTTATTTTTTTGGAAATTAAGATTTTGATGGCCGACGACCGAAATCTCGTGCTGATCGTCGTGGCGCAGTCTGTTTATTTATTTGAGCTCCACGTTGTATGGAATTGAATAAATTGTGATATTTTAAGGATTCACCCTAAATTGATTGGGATTGATTGAGATTGAATTATTGATTGGTAAATGGCCAAGTATGTTTATTCAGCATTTATAATGCTTTGTTGAGTTGTAAAGTGAGTAGAGTTGTAAGAGTGATTTGAATATACTATTGGCTAAGATCCATCAAGTATGTTAATATCATGTGAAAATTGAGTGAGTTGATGAGTATGTGGGGATTCATCCCAAGATTGATCAGTGTCGGCATTCAATTAGAATTTGACTGTGAGAGGTTGTGAGTTAAACCTCGGAAGCCGCCGAAGTATGACTATGCCTGTTGGGCTGAGATTTGCCACCTGATATGGGTCGCGCCTAATAAGGCCGTAATTTGCCACCCGATACGGGTCGCGCCTGAGAAGGCCGTAATCTGCCACCCGATATGGGTCGCGCCTGAGAATGCCGTAATTTGCCACCCGATATGGGTCGTGCCTGATAAGGCCGTAATCCGCCACCTATTAAAGGTCGCGCCCATTGGGCCGTAATTTGCTACCTAAAGATAGGTCGTGTCCTTCGGGACTGTAATTTGTTGCCAAGATTTGGTAGTCTAGGCTTGCGAAGTTGTGAGTACGATTTGAAGCTGAATAAGGGAAACGACTGGGGAATGGTCGAACTGACATGTAATCGACTAGGTCGATTGATCATGATGTGATCCGATGTTGTGAAATGATTAATTGAATGGAAATGACCGTGAGTGGTCTTGTTGGCGTGTGGTCGACTCAATCGATTGATCGAATTATCGATCGGTGATATGATTGCTTGAGTGCCTATTATAAATTGTACTGACTTGCAGGTGGGATCTGATGCTAAGGTACGTCTTCTGACCTATGCGTGTTTAGGCAGCCTTTAGTATAATAGTTTACTAATCGGGCTTAGTGGGGTAGAACTCGCCGAGACGTAGTCTCATCCCGGTTTGGGAAAACATTTCGGGATCCCGACGAGGAGCCGAGGAGGAGGAATTTGTGAATGAGAACTCGCAGGTGAAATTGAGGAAGAGAATGATCTGAGTGAAGAGGAATCAGAAGAGGATCAGGATGATCTCGAGTATGACTTAGACGAGGATTGAAATCCCATCTCTTTGTAAACCCTTTTGTATATGTGTAGATAGAGTGAGACTCTGAAGTTGCGAATAGTTTATGAAGTGCTCTGTCTAATGCCATGTATAAAGGTTTGGTTGTAAATTTCAATATGAAAGATATAGCTTGCTTTTCTATCCCATTATTTTATTGTCTGGGGATTTATAATTGCTTCCGCATGTGCTTAAAGAAATAAAGGGTCAGCGATATATAGTCCTGGGATATCGCATATTAAAATCGACCAAGAGAATGATGTGTGCGTGCCCAAGGATCGGGGCGTGACATCCGGTTTAAGTGGTATCAGAGCGAGGTTGAAGATTGGAGTGATAAGGAGCGTTGACCATGGGATAGTTAGTAGGAAAGGCCTTCAAATTCATGTTGGTGCATGTCTATGTTAGCTGAATGCTAGAATTGTTTGTTGTGTGTGGATCGCTCATCTTCTAATCCAGTGTGGATTTGGGAGACGGGTTTCAGTGTAAAGACTGAACCATGATCGAGCAGGAGCTGAGAACTCTTAGTAAGAGGACAATGTCTTCTGTGACTCGGGATAATGTACTGACAAAGGTCGGTACCCGAGGTAGTTGTGGCAGAGTGTTGACTCTGGCCAGCTTAAGTGTAAGAGTACCACCGCAGGTTGGTACTAGTGTAGCAGCGTCGAATGATCCTCAGTTCAATAGGATCGTTCTGATGCTAGTGTTCCTTGGGAATTGGATAAGCCAGCAAGCTCAGGATCAAACCGCAGTTATTGCTTCACTTGCTGAGACCCAGAGTGGAGATGTGATCTGGGAGTGAGTCATTGCATTCAAGCCGAGGTATAAATCCAGTTCAGGCAGAAATGGAAATCGGTCAGGGAAAAGATCAAGGTCGAGAGTGGTCCTAGCAGATTGATGGGGCAACCAGAAAGATGTGTGCTATCACTTGGCAGGAGATAGAAGACTCACCTGATAGGTGTCAGAATTGTAGAAGGAAGTATGGATAAATCCAGTGTCCGAGTATGACTAGAACATGTTGTGATGATGACTAGCATGGCCATCAGATGAAGGATTGTCAGTGGAAGTCTAAGGTAGCATAGACATTGCTACTGCGGCTAGAACGCCACTAGGATGGCGAAAGGAATGGGAGTAGAATTGATCTTGCACCAATCAAAGAAAGAATGTGTTGGAGGTGATCTTATCAGAATATCGTAGCAGAGTTTGTGATGAGTTGGTAGAACTTAAATTGTTGAAGTAAAAGTGACAGAGGAGAAATCATTAGCAATAGTTGTGCTTGATTAGTTGCTGAAGTGTGAATTTGATGCCACATGAGTAGTGTGGGCTCATGGAGCATCTAGTGATAATGAGTCACGATCTCGGAGCAATACAGTTTAGTCCATTAGCATGTGAAAGTGTCAAGATGATTAAGAGTCGAAAAGAATTTTCGATTTTATTAATCTCGTTGGCTGAAGGCAACCTGTTTGTTAGATGGAGGTTACCAAGGTTCCTTGGCGATTGTCTTGGGTATGACAAATTGGAGAATTGAAGATGGAGGACATCTTAGTGGTCCAGGAATTTATAGACGTGCTATCATAGGAATTGTCAAACCTGTCATTAGGAAAAGAGATAGAAATTGTGATCGAACTAGCATCAGGATGGAGCTACTCTTGAAGGCTTCTTACCAGCTGTTGTTGTCTGAATTAGTAGAATTGAAGATGCAAATGTGAAGATTGATGAATGAGGAATTCGTGCATATCAATGCATCACTTTGGGGAACATCATTTTGTTTGTGAGAAGAAGGAAAATGGTTTGTTGCGAGTGTGCCTCGACCATCGTCAACTCAATTAGGTGAAAATCAAGGACAAGTGTTCTTTGCCAAAGATCAATGAATTGTGTGACTAGTTATAAAGAGTATTGATGTTTTAAAGGTCGACTTGAGATTATGAAATCGTCAGTTACGAACCAAGATGGATGTTGTACGAAAGTCAGCTATTCGTACGTGATATGGTCTTTACGAGAGTATTATAAGATTGTTTGGCCTAATGAACACTCTAGTTGCTGTCATGGATTTGACAACCCGAGTGTGCAAGAAATATTTAGATTGGTTGTGCTCGTGTCTTTTAATGGCATTCTAGTGCATTCTAAGAATGCTAAGGAGCATAAGAGACATCTAAGAATGGTGAAAGAATTTCTGTGGACCCGATGAAGACCAAAACAGTTATTAGTGAAGTGAGATCTATAGTGAGGTGTTGTGCGGAGGACTGGGTGCGTACTAATGCAACATGATAAGATCATTGCATATGCATTCTGCCAGTTGAGACCTAATGAGTTGAATATAAGATGGTGTCGTACCTTGGCAGGACTAGGATGGTGCTATTTGGTATCACCCTGGGGGAAAGAAAGAAGTCACTGATGAAGTCGACTCACTGTATCACCGTATGGAAGGATCTTGATTGGAATAGACATGCAGAAGTATATGTGTGTCAGATAGTTTGTCTACGTGGGTACCAGTGACGAACCTATATCAGATTTAGAATTAAGGATTCCCGGTTTCAACGGATCGCCGATATAGTTCCTTTTGAGGCGAGAACAAAGCGAGTGTACGTAACTTCGCCTTGTTGAGATGAGATCAGAGAAAGAAAGATCACAGGCTGAGGCTCAATTCAGTAGTCAGTGATTGCAGTTGTCGTGATCAGAATCAGATTATAGACTGCTTAGTGCCGCCGAAAAATAAATTGTATTATTGAGCATTGAAGGCCCTGAAAGTTCCAAATTGGTGATTACATCTTTTTGGAGGTGTCACCAATGAGGGATACCTTGCGCTTCAGCAAGGAGGGGAGAAATCTGGAACCAAGGTACGTAGTCTCCTTTGAGATTCTGAAAAGAATCGGGATCCTAACGTATTGTCTTGCGTTGCTGCCGGGGTAGGCACAAATGCATGACGTCTTTCACATGTTGAGGTTGAGGACGTACGAACCTGACTCGACTCATGTGCTAAATCTTGAAGAATTAGACGTGGACGACAGAGTGTCGTATGTGAGAAGTCGGTTTAGTTGTTGGTTCAGAAAGATCGAATTCAGTGAACCAAGATAGTCCCCTTGGTCAAAGTGGTTTGACAACGCCACGGGACTGAAGAAGCAACGAGGAAAGTGAGATTAGATGAGACGACGATACCCCCAACTTTCGTTAAGATTGTTAAAGGTTTAAAAATTCAAGGACGAAATTTTTATAAGAGGGGAAGAGTTGTGACATCCCGAATTTCGACCCCGTCCCGAATATATGAAATGTGCATATCGTCGGCGTGCCTATGGTCCTTTTTCTCTGAGCTGATCACTCACGAGTTAACTAACTTATTGGGTGAAGCCGTTAAGGGATATATCCGCGGTAAAATCCCTAAAAGCTACCTAATTTGTTGGATTGGACTAAAATCACGTTCGGTCGATTTTAATCATGAAATTTAATTCGGTTTTGAGAATCGAATATCTGAGCGTGTCACAATTCATTTTTAGGACCTTGTCTCATCGATCGTCAAATTATCGACGAGTCCGAAATTTCAAGAAAGAAATTATCGGAGGAAAAATCGAAGACCGAAAGAAAATAGAAAGGGAAATGGAAATAGAAAAGAAAAATGAGAATAGTATTATTGTTTTCTTTTTCTTTTTTTTCTCTCTCTCCCTTCTCTTTTTCTTTTTCTCTCTTTTTTCTCTCTCTCTCTTCTCTCTCCTCTCCCCCCTTCGTGCGCAGCCCCTCCCCACCGCCGAATGCCCATTGCCAATTTCAAATTGGCTTCTTCTCCTCTCTCTCTACTTTGACTAGTCAAAGCCCTCATTCTTATCTCTTCTTTTTACTTTATCTTCTTCTCTTTCTTCTTTCTTCTTCCCCTCAACCCCATGCGACCGAACCCCTTCTTTCTTCCCTTCTTCTTTGTGGAAACCAGCGAACCAGAAGCTGAAGAAGATCGGAGCAGCAACTCGCCGAGGACCGCTCGCCACCCGCGCCCGCGCATCACCCCTCCGCCGCTCCGTCGTTCGTCTCCGCCTCTCCCTCACCCTCCTCAGCCGCCGCCGACACTCTCTCTCTCCTCTGGTTCGAACGAACCAGCAAGGCAGAAGCAGAAGCAGCCGCGGACGTCGCCTGAAGAGCAGCTCGCCGGACCGCCGTCTGCTCCTCCGCTCGCTCGCCGTCGTGCGCTTCGCCCCCGCGTCCATCGCTCGCTTCCGTCCTCCCTCGTGCGACCTCACCCCTGCTCCGCCTCTGTCCAGCTCAATCCGGCTACCTCCGGCCACCGTTTGAGCTCGCCGGACCTCCACCGGCCTTCCCCCGCACCTTGCCACCCTTGCTGCGTTATTTGGTTGCTGTTTGGTGTTCTTTTTCAGCCCGGACAGCCACCCAACGGAGTGGGTTTCAGCGGCTTTAGGCCCGCTTTTGGGCCATTTCCCGGCCCCGAACCCGAGCCGTGCTTTGGGAACAATCGTTCCTCGCGTCGCCGCCGTCGGATTGATCCGATTTGCGCGCGATTTGGTGAGTAATCTCACTAATCCAGGATTAGTTAGCTAATTATGCTTAAGGTTGGTTTACTTTTAATTAATTATGTTTAGGTTGTTAGATTAGAATAAATTAGCAATTATTAGTCAATTGTGATGTGATTTAGATAAATTGATTGCGTAATTAGCAAGTAGACGTGGTCTACTAATTATTGGAAGTGCCTCGGGATTTTTCCCGACCCTTCGTGGGTTTTAATTTGGTGATTCGGGCCTAAGTGGGATTTTTGGCATTTAAATATTAATTTTCGGAATTAAATTAAATAATTATTTATTTTTCGAAAATTCAAGGGAGATGGTCTGGAACCGGAAAATTATGCTGATGACCGTGATGAA
Source organism: Eucalyptus brandiana (assembly GCA_014182725.1). Classification (NCBI taxonomy): domain Eukaryota; kingdom Viridiplantae; phylum Streptophyta; class Magnoliopsida; order Myrtales; family Myrtaceae; genus Eucalyptus; species Eucalyptus brandiana. The sequence goes on from CM024668.1 coordinate 15,810,602, forward strand.
GTCCGTTTATTTAATTGGGCTATATTTTGTGCTAAATTGAATTTTTAATAATTAATAATTAATTTTCGAAATTAATTAATTATTTATTTATTTTTTTGAAATTAAGATTTTGATGGCCGACGACCGAAATCTCGTGCTGATCGTCGTGGCGCAGTCTGTTTATTTATTTGAGCTCCACGTTGTATGGAATTGAATAAATTGTGATATTTTAAGGATTCACCCTAAATTGATTGGGATTGATTGAGATTGAATTTTTGATTGGTAAATTGCCAAGTATGTTTATTCAGCATTTATAATGCTTTGTTGAGTTGTAAAGTGAGTAGATTTGTAAGAGTGATTTGAATATACTATTGGCTAAGATCCATCAAGTATGTTAATATCATGTGAAAATTGAGTGAGTTGATGAGTATGTGGGGATTCATCCCAAGATTGATCAGTGTTGGCATTCAATTAGAATTTGACTGTGAGAGGTTGTGAGTTAAACCTCGGAAGCCGCCGAAGTATGACTATGCCTGTTGGGCTGAGATTTGCCACCTGATATGGGTTGCGCCTGATAAGGCCGTAATTTGCCACCCGATATGGGTCGCGCCTGAGAAGGCCGTAATTTGCCACCCGATACGAGTCGCGCCTGAGAAGGCCGTAATCTGCCACCTGATATGGGTCGCGCCTGAGAAGGCCGTAATTTGCCACCCGATATGGGTCGCGCCTAATAAGGCCGTAATCCGCCACCTATTAAAGGTCGCGCCCATTGGGCCGTAATTTGCTACCTAAAGATAGGTCGTGTCCTTCGGGACTGTAATTTGTTGCCAAGATTTGGTAGTCTAGGCTTGCGAAGTTGTGAGTACGATTTGAAGCTGAATAAGGGAAACGACTGGGGAATGGTCGAACTGACATGTAATCGACTAGGTCGATTGATCATGATGTGATCCGATGTTGTGAAATGATTAATTGAATGGAAATGACCGTGAGTGGTCTTGTTGGCGTGTGGTCGACTGAATCGATTGATCGAATTATCGATCGGTGATATGATTGCTTGAGTGCCTATTATAAATTGTACTGACTTGCAGGTGGGATCTGATGCTAAGGTACGTCTTCTGACCTATGCGTGTTTAGGCAGCCTTTAGTATAATAGTTTACTAATCGGGCTTAGTGGGGTAGAACTCGCTGAGACGTAGTCTCATCCCAGTTTGGGGAAAACATTTCAGGATCCCGACGAGGAGCTGAGGAGGAGGAATTTGTGAATGAGAACTCGCAGTGAAATTGAGGAAGAGAATGATCGAGTGAAGAGGAATCGGAAAGAGGATCGGGATGATCTCGAGTATGACTTAGACGAGGATTGAAATCCCATCTCTTTGTAAACCCTTTTGTATATGTGTAGATAGAGTGAGACTCTGAAGTTGCGAATAGTTTATGAAGTGCTCTGTCTAATGCTATGTATAAAGGTTTGGTTGTAAATTTCAATATGAAAGATATAGCCTGCTTTTCTATCCCATTATTTTATTGTCTGGGGATTTATAATTGCTTCCGCATGTGCTTAAAGAAATAAAGGGTCAGCGATATATAGTCCTGGGATATCGCATATTAAAATCGACCAAGAGAATGATGTGTGCGTGCCCAATGATCGGGGCGTGACACCTCGAGCTGGTTGAAAATAAGGTAGGGAGTCTTCATTTAATTTCACGCTAAATGAGGTAGTTGTGACACATTACATGATCCAAGTTACCCATGTAGTGCTAAAACCCATTTTCTTCATGCAAGCTTTAAGGAAGTCCCATTCAACTCTGTCATAGGCCTTCTTCATGTCTAGTTTGAGCACGGCTTGGAATTTCTTCTTTCTTTTCTTGATTCTGAGTTGGTGAAGGACCTCTTGAACTATGAGGATGTTGTCTTATATCTGTCTTCCATTAACAAAAGCGCTCTATTCTATTTCAATCAAATTAGGAAGCCATCTCTTAAGACGATTTGCCAACACTTTTGAAATAATTTTATAGGAAAAGTTACGAAGGCTGATCAGTCGGAATTGGTCTAATTTTTCTGGGTTTGGGGCTTTAGGAACAAGTGCAATATGTGTTCTATTCAGATTCGGATTTAGGCATTTAGTCTCCAAGAAGTCTTCTACCATTTCCATAATGTCCGTTTGAATATCTTTCCAGTGATGCTGATAAAACTGACCATTTAGTCCATCTAGTCTTGGGGCTTTTAACGCACCGAGTTGAAAAACTGCTTCTTTGACTTTCAGTAGCATAATTTTTGCTGTTAGAGCTGTATTCATCTCTTCCGTCACCATAATAGGGCATTGATCAATGATGGGTTGGATATTGCAAGGTCCCACCAAAGTGTACAATTCAGAGAAAAAAGGTAAAGTTTCCTCTTTCAGTCTTCCTTCATCTTGGGTCCACTCTCCACTAGAGACTTGGAGCATAGATAGTGGTAGCATGAAAATATTTAGAGTTCCTATCCCCCCATTTCAGCCATGAACCTCTCGATCTCATCCCCCAGAACATTTCTTCTTGCTTCCATAACAGTTCTATTTTTCCTTTTACCTCTTGTACCCTCTTTCTATCATGCTCAGCCTTTTGATTATTTGTAATGGCTTCAAGTTCTCTTTTTAAGTCTTTGATTTGAGTCTATGCATTGGAAATTTTTTTGCTCCATACCTCCAAAGATGCCGTTATTTTTTGAATCTTCGCCCTCCAGCTTAGATTTTTCACTTCAGGATCATTCAACACCGTATTTACTTGTTCCTCATATTCCTGATCTTCCAACCAAAAAGCTTCAAACTTAAAGTACCTCTTTCTCTTCCTCCTTTCAGCCATGAGTGATACTAATAAGGGACAGTGATCTGAACCTATTGCCGGAAGGGTAAATACTAAAGCTTATGGGAAGGAAACCTCCATTCAATTGTACATCGGACTCTGTCAAGTTTTTCTTTTATAAATTCATCTCCTCCCCGGTTGTTTGCCCATGTAAACGCACAGCCTTTGCCTTCTAACTCCATAAAAGAACACTCATTTATAATTTGTCTAAAAGCTGCCATTTTGTGATACTCAGCTAATCTTCCTCCTGCTTTTTCCCAGTGGTATAGAATTTCATTAAAATCGCCAATACAAATCCATGGCAGAGAATTGTGAGACTTAATATATTTAATTCCTCCCATAACAACACCTTTTTTTTGGAAAGTATAAGGGGTGTGCACAAACGTACTCTGCATCACTATTCTATTTCCTTCCCATTTGCAAGTTGCATTTATAAAATCAGATTTCCAAACTTGACTTGCACTGAAATGAGCTTGGAAATACCAGGCTTGCCATTATTTGGATGTGGTTCATAATTCCTATCGACAAGATAATATGGGGGTCTCAAATTTTATTGGTAGCTTCGGCTTGGGCTCATGAATAACTACTATACATACATACATACATACATACATACATACATACATACATACATACATACATATATATATATATATATATATATATATATATATATATATATTATTCTCTTTCTCTTGTTGTTGAATGATGTCATAGAGAGATGCGACATGCTAATTATAGTAAAATCCCCAATTGGACGTAGCCCTAGTTTCAAGGTGAATTGGGATAAAATTTTGAGTTTCAAATTCTTTTCATATTTTTCTTCTCTATTTTCTTTGTGATTGTGTGGCGAATCCTAACAAACACTACTGGGCACACAAGATCTTCCATCTTTTGTGCTTACAAACAACCCTTCTACTAGCATTGAAAAGCTATATTGTATGAGACCTTTTTGCCCCTAAGCATGAAGAAGTTCAAGGGGGTATTGGCAAGTTCATTCTATGAGCATGATAGAGATGTTATAGACTCCATGTCTGAGCTATGTCTAATCTGATCAATTGGTCCACTGATCCCTCCGTTGTTGCTTGGTCAAGACCAAAGAGATGATGTTGGTATTGAGATATGGAGATCCAACAAGAGGTGCATCGAGTGGTTGGATCAACAAAGACACTCTATGGTGATTTATGTCTCATTTAGTAGCATTCATGTCCTTCCGGTTGAGCTGTAGGCAAAAACTTATTAAATTAAAACATATAGAAAGTTATTGCATAAACTCATTGAATAAACCACTGGAGGGTTGTCCTAGTGGCACCCTTCTTACATGAAAAAGGGAAAGTGAGGAGTTCAATTGCCCACATTCTCAAGCGGAGTTGGGGGTGAAGACGTTTAGTTTCAGATGTAAGAATTGACCTCAATGCTCTGTAAAGAGATATAGCAAAAGTTTGAAAGTGAGTTGAACATTAGAGTAAGACGGACAAAAAAAAAACTCATCGAATAATAATAGGTAGTCAAAGACCCTTTAAAAAAGGGAAAAATATAACAAAAGTCTTAAATATATTGTTGGTGTCAATTTAGTCCTAGACCTTTTGTATTTATGACAATGTAGTCCATCGAGCCAATTTTGGTAATACGCTGACATAGATGTCGGTCGTCTTACATGGCACGATCGATACTAAGATAGATAAATTTTACAAATTTTAAATATTTTTTCATCTATTATCATTCACTGAAGTAGAAAGTTATTGTCCTATGTGGCACAATCAGTGATGAAGTGGGTAATTTTTCATAATTTTTTTCGAGTTATTTATTTATTTATTCTTCTTTTTCCTTTTTCCTTCTTTTTTTCTCACCTAAGGCCAGCAAGGGTCACACAACCTCACCAAGATCTGGGCAAGGCCATCACGACCATTAGAAAGGGCTCGGCAAGCCTTGCTAAACATAGTTGAAAAAACAAAGATGAGGAAAAGAGAAGAAAAAAGGAAAAAGATGAAAAAATAAAATAAATTAGTAATTTTAAAAATATTAAAATATTATTAACAATTGTTCACATTAGTGCCGGTTATGCCATGTAGAATGGCTGTCAGCAAGTCAAAATTGATCGACTGGACTCAAGTGATGACAGGTAAAAATATCTACGACTCAATTGGCACAATTAAAGAGTTTATGACTAAATTGGTAAAAGTGTAATAAATTTATATTTTTCATACAACTTTTCCCATTTAGAATTGGATAAGGTATGGCCCCAAATCAAAGCTTCATTTTATCTAGATCTCAAACTAAGTATGAGAAAATACTCTTTGTCAAGTAATTGGACACATTCCACCAAAAAAAAAAGGTAATTGGAAACAAAATGGACCACACACAACATGTATATGACATAGTCTAAAGTACTCACTAATCAACATTGCATGCATTGTGTCACTGTTATTTTTCATTAAAAGAGGTAGTGGTACTTACTATATATGTTATGGGCCTTGGAAAAGTCAACTCAGATTTTTTGGTGCAATATGGACGTCAAGTCAAATAGGGCTGTTAAATGGATGGGTCAGATTGAATTTGGGCTAGGGCAAAAATGGTCTGATAGAAATTAATCCATTTTTATGCAATACAAATCTAGTGACCAATAGTCGAGTGAAATCGTTGACATTAAGGTGTACCACAATGAAAAATTGTTGTAAGAACTACAATAGAATTTCACGAAAAGGTTTAGGTATAAATTAGCAAAATTGAAAAATTAAGAACTGGATCGGCATCTATACAATTGGTTTAAGATTGATTGGATGATTTCCCCAATCTCAGGTGTGATCTCCACATTTCATGTGCTCATCACAAACGATATAATAGGTCTCGAGTTTGTTTTCTCTTTTTAATGCACCTAACTATACATCGATAGGGTTTCTCTTTTTATGAAGAAACTAGTGAGAGCATGATGTAAGAAAATCATTGATCCAAAATAAAGCCATTCACTTCAAGAACTAGATGATAAAATAGGTCTCAAGTTTGGACCAATGAACGAAATTCGACTCAAGATAAATGAAATATATGTGGACACCCATGGTGGTGTACCATGGAAATTATATATCCTATGGACTTTTATTGACTATTATATATATTTATAATATCAGTCAAGGAATGTTTTTCTCAAGAAGTCAAGGATATGGCTATTTTCTTTGTGAGTGCCTTGGGTGCTCAATTTGGGAGTAACATCCCACAATGCCAGTGGGGTTACTTCATTTAATTACATCAAGAACTTAGGTTTTGAAGATCATTAAATTCTCATCGTAAGAATTTATGTAAACATTTGTGAGATTGAGAGATCATTTTTTTTAAAGAAATTGTGGGGCTAAACACTATGCGAGTTATTAGATGTAATTAAGGTTAGAAAACACATATAGTATTTGAGTAATTCAAGTGTGGTTGTATTATTCATTATATTGCTTAGTCTATAGTGGAACTCAATACTACTCTCCATGTGGATGTAGGTCACCAATCAAACTACGTAAATCTAGTGTTTAATTTATTTTCTTGTTTTGTCTATAATATTTGTTTTTTTTTTTTTTTGTAAAAGTAAGCAATAAATTGGGGAAATGCCAAACTGTACAAATAAACGGCTTCAAAAACTTGCACTCAAGATGAACAGACTCATTATGAGTGAAAGGAAGCCGAGAGAAAAAGCCAAGCGGCTACAACAAGAACACAAAAAAGAAGAGAGCACCATATGGCAAGAACAACCACCAGTCAGAAGCAACCAACAGCGATTAGTAGCTTAGACAGGCGGTTGGAGATCTCTAGAAGAGAAGATAATGGGGTCAACATCCCAAGAATGTTGTAGCCTTCTATTTCTGATGGAGTCCTCCACATTTTTGAAGGTGACCGCCTTGTCTTTGGCAACTTTGAGAAGATGCTTCTTTATGGCCGGAACAGAAAGCGGCTCCCCCCCGAAGAGAATATTGTTCCTGTTCTTCCAAATGATATGGCAAAGCGTACCGAAAGAAAAGTGGGCAACACATTTATAAAACTCATTGCCCGAAAGCAAGGTAATGGCCCAACGGAGATTCTTCCCCCAAGACCTATTCCGTCAGGGAAGATTACATCTGGCCGCCAAAAGAAAGCAATATTGTATGTAATGCGACACCCAAAAAAGAGATGATCTATAGAGTCAGGCACCTCATTGCAAAAGGGGCAGGAAGCATCATCAATCCTACCATAAGACATAAGGAGAGATTGGGTAGGAAGCCTACGCTTGGTTATAAGCCAAAGGTTAAGTTGGTATCGAGGTAGGACGGCATTGTTCTAGATGCAAGGATGCTAATTAACTCGAGCCTTCTTCCACCTTATGGCCTCCCAAGCTGAGCCGATCGAGAACACGCTCGATGAGTCCTCCCTCCAACAAAAACAATCCTGGCTCCCAGACAACGAGGGAAGTGGCGAACCCCAAGACTTAATTACCGACCTGATAGCTTGGCCATCATCAGAAAAGAGGTCAGACACCGAAGCTTGCCTAGAGAGACCGGAGTTGTAGATGAGCGAATTTGAGAAATATAAGTTCAAAGGACTCCTAGGGTGCCAATTGTCAAACAAGAGTGACACTTATAGACCATCCCCTATCCTCCAGAAGAAGCTAAGCTGCATTTCCATCCCGAGTTGTAGAATCTTCTTCCAAGCTCAAGAATAATAAGTTGGCTTCTTTACGACCCAGAAATTCCTCCTCTTTAAGAAGGTCAAGTGGACCCATTCGCACCATAAGAACTCCTTATCTGAAAACAAGTTCCAGATATGTTTGAGCATGGCTGCCTTATTGCACTCGCACAATCTCCGGATACCAAGACCTCCCTCAGCTTTAGGGAGGCACACATCATCTCAAGAGACCTTGGCACCCCCTCTGCCTAACTCCGGGCCTCTCCAAAGGAATTGTATGAGAATGTGCTCAATCTGGTCTAACACTGCCGCAGGAAGAATAAAGACACTTGCCCAATAGGCTTGAATGGCATGAAGAACTGACCTGATCAGTTGAAGACGCCCGACAAAGAAAAGAAACCGATGAGTCTAGGATTGCACCCTCAATGTGATGTGTCTAACAAGAGTAGCACAATCCACCTTCCCCAGCCTTGACGTAATAATTGGAACTCCCAGGTAGGAGATTGGTAAATTCCCTTCGAGGAAACCAAGATACAGTAGGATTTGATTCCTTAATGACGGCAAGCCTCTTGATAGGAACACCTCACTTTTCCTCGGATTCGGAATCAAGCCACTCCAAGAAGAGAAAGTTTGGAGTCCTTCCTTGAGGAGCGTCACAGACGGCAAATGGCCTTCACAAAAGAGGAATACGCCATCTACAAAGAACAAATGCGAGAGGTAGTAAACTTGCATCTCCAAAAGAATCTAAAATCCGAGTGTAGCGAGCACCTCCCGAGTAACCCTGAGAGCACCTCTATAACCAAAGTAAATAAATAGGGAGATATGGGACCGCCCTAGCGCAGGCCTTGCCCCCTAGGAAAGAAACCGTGAAGCTCCCCATTCATAGCAATGGAAAACCGAGGTGTCTGCACACAGGTCATGATGAGGTGTACCAATTGATCAAGGAAATGAAAAGTAAGGAGCACACTCTCAAGGAACTGCCAATCCATGGTATCATAGACCTTTTTGAAGTCCACTTTAACAGTACACTTAGGTGTACAAGGCTTCAAATGGAAACTAAAAAAGAGTTTCTGAGTCAAGAGGATATTATCCCTGATCCGCTGTCCCTTAACAAAAGCATTTTGAGACGGGCTCACAAGATCCCTTAGCACTGCAGCAACCCTATTCGCCAACACTTTTGTAATTATCTTGTAGATAGTATTGCGGCATGCAATAGGCCTATAGTCATCGACGATAGTCACATTAGGAACTTTCGGCACCAAAACCAAAATGGCGTTTTTGATTTCCTTAAGGAGTCTCCCCGAGGTGAAGAAATCCCTAACAGTTGTCATGACCAGCTGACCAACCGTCCCCCAATTCTCCTTGAAGAACTCAACCATGAAACCATTTGGACCCGGGGCCTTGCCCCGAGCTAGAGAAAAAAGAGTGTTTCGAATCTCTAGGTCAGAGACAGGCCGAGCAAGAGAGGTGATTTAGTCATCATTAAGCTGAGAGCGGATGACCTCACGAATCTCCAAAACTAGAGGTGTATCCTGGTGTCAATAAATCACAAAGGAAGGTATAATGAAACATCACGATAGTGCCAATAAATCACGACATGCTGCAGAATTGCTAAGTAGAACATTACTAGAGATAGCCCAAAAAATACTCTCTAATGCTTTTATGGCTAAGAAATTCCTAACCAATGTGCTTCGTATAACGAGCAACTAGGTGAATAGATCCCCAATGATTGAGATAGGATGTCGAACTTCCAAAAAAGTGTGGTAAAGTAAAGTTACTGATTATATTGTTCTCAAAATATTTGATATGTTATGTTCAAATTAATGATGGTAAGCTTGATAAGAGGGCAAGAAAGCACATGTTCCTAGGCTATGCACAAGGTGAGCAAAGCCATCGATTGTGGTACCCGAAATCAAATTTACTTATTATCAATAAAGAAATTACATTTGACGAGTTTTCAGTACTTCTGGGCAGGAATGTTATTAGTAGTGTTTATACAAATCCCAATGGTGTTTAGCTTGAGATGGAGTTGCAATTAGAAACTCCTGAAGTAGAAGATACTGCCAAGGTAATTACACAGATGGTGCTTATAGCAATATTAAGCTTGTACAGCCAACAATTGTTAAACTGCTAATATTTGCAAGGTACATATTCGATTTCCTCATAGATATGGATGCAAAGACGATTTTACTTTATCTATGGTAGAGGTGGCTGTGTCTAAGGGTGTGCAATCAGACTAGATATACCTAGGAACCTAACCAACCCATTCGGAAAATAGGGTTGGGAACTAGTTCCTCTTGAAAACAATCCGGGAATTGGTTCCCAAAATTCGGAATCGATTTGAACCCATTCGGGAATCGGTTCCAGGTGATTACCCACCCAAGAACCGGTTCTTGGACCGATTTTGGAACCGGTTCACAATCACACGACGTTTTTTTCCTCTCGGCACTCCTCCTTCGTCATTCCTTCCTCGCTCGTTTCCCTCGCTCGCCAGCTCACCATTGCACTATCCATCACTAGCTCACCGTCACACCGTCCATCGCCGGCTCTTTCTCACACCATTCAACAGACGGCATCCGTTGTCGCCAAATTCTTGTGATCCAAAACATACTGTTGCAGAACCAACGTGGCAAGACCTATCTCGTCAAGTACTACATCTCCCTCAAGGACTCTTAGAAGCACGAGCTTGAGTACGAGATAGCCCTTTTTGCTCAATTTTATGCTTGTTCCCTGTTTCTCAGGGCCAAATTGGCATTTTGCTTAGCTGTAATCTTTGTCTTCTCTTGTGCACATGGTTTGATGGATTTCTAGGTTCATCAATTGGTGGTCAACAGAGATTCCAAGTTCACCAATTTTATTCAGGTTAGGAATCTCCGGTCTTTTTTATCTCGGATTTGTTAGGCTCTTTTGTGTAAATGTGTTGTTAGCAAGCGTTATACAGATTGTTTCCATTGATTATTTGTCAATTGGTGAATTTTCGCTCAGCCACTCCAGAATTTGGTGTCAACCTTAGTCCCCCCCAAAAATGTTCTCGTGTATTAATGTATAATTCAAAGCCGTATAGGATATCGGACGATTGCAAAATAGGATCTAGTAGAAATAGGGTTGATCCTGGAACAAGATCGAAAAAACAAGGTGGTTCGAGTATAGGGTCTAGTGCAAACAGGGTTGGGTACAAGGTAAAAAAAAGTAGAACCGATTATAACAGGATCAGGTATAAGATCTAGGTATGGACCCGATCACCCCTAGTTGTGTCGTGGGGAGTAGTTAAAAGTGCCAGTGTTGTTGGTGTTTAGATGAGGTCTACAATTGCGGTGAAATTCAAAACTTGGACTTGGAAAATGTTTGTGATGGTTGAGCCTGTAAAGGACTACAGGAAAGTAGTAGTGAAGTCCAAATTCCAACGAAGCAATGACTTGACTCAAACATTGAATTAAGGTTGAGTCTATTAAAATATCTCAAGTTTGAGCCCGCGAACGAAATCTGACTCAAGATAAATGGAATATATGTGGATGTTCGTGGTGGTGTGCCATGGAAATCATATTTCCTCTTGATTATGGTCTAAGTCGAAGGTCTTGCATATCAATCAAGGAAAATTGAAAAAAGGAAAAGACAGAAGTAAAGGAATTCGGAAAGGACTTCATAATGATTATTATATATACTTACAATATGGGCCAAGGGATGTTTTTCTCAAGAAGTCAAGTGATGTTCTCTTTGTGAGTGTCATGGGTGCTCAATTTGCGAGTAACATCCCATAGACGTAGGTGCTTGGCAGTAGGGTTTCTTTGTGAAATTACATGAACAATTCAAGTGTTGAAGCCAATTAAATTCTTCTGGAAAAAAATTGTGTATCATTCCTTTATAGATTGAGAGCTTATTTCGTGATTAATTGTGGGGTTAAACATTATTTGGGTTATTGCATGTAATTGGGGCTAGAAGACACTGATAGTGTTTAAATGACTTGAGTATGGTTTCAATCTCTATTGTATCGCTTGATCTATAGTAGAATATATTGCTGCTTTCTCTATGGACGTAAGTCATCCGATGGAACCACGTAAATTTAATGTCCTATTTATTTTCTTGTTTTATCTACATTATTGTTTGATCGCTTGCTTCTGCAACAATTCAAGAAACATGTACATGATAAATTCGAATAACACACACCCTATCAAACTATGTCATTTGATTATGCCTGAAGTCATTATCTTAAACACGAGGAGGATGATGCCAGAGGTGGGGTTTGTGACTAGATGAAATCATAGCAAGGTAGCTATACTAGAAGGTATGGCTTGCTCACCTCCATTTTAGGGAGAGCTAGTTCTCATCAAATGTTTTGGTTTGACATCGCTTTACATCTAAAAAGGGACGAGCTACGTCCAAGTTCAATTAAGAAATGCAACTTCTCTTTTATTATATGGATGATGAAGTGAGACGAACTTATAACTTTATTATTTTAAGTCAGAGCAAGTTGGTAAAATCCCCTTTTTTTATGTCTTCATGCCCCTTTCACATGGTGATATAGGGGCAAAGAAGGGAAAAAGAGAGCCGTGCTTTCTCTCGCTTTTGATCTGGTGGGCCTAGAGGAGAGGCCCATATGATGGGCTATTAACTTAGTGGCTGTGCACAATTCTAACGATTGCATCTTTGTGCCTGTGGTGTAAGGGCTCTCAGCCACGGATAGTCCGGTGTGTGGAATCTATGAATTTGCTATTGATTGATTCCTTTTAATTATCTATTTCCTCTTCCATCTCCTCCTCCTTAGACGGCTCCCGAAGGATAAAGCCTAGAATGTGTGTTAGGAGCAGAGAGGAGACCTTAGCTATATATGATAATATCTATTGGACCTATCCATCATATGTCACTGTTAGAGCATCAGGCCCATTATCAACCAAAACATGATAGTCTAGTCTCTGTGTGCACAATTAACTTGTCAAGTATTTGCAATTTTGGCGAATGGCAGAATCTTTTTTCTTTCCCAGAAATTTTTTTTAGCACCTAGCTGATTATGAAAAATTCTTACGAAATACGAACTTTGCAATCAAAACATGGAAATTTTTTGTTCTTAATTAACATGCCTGAGCAATACTCTTCCTACTTTTGCTCAAGAAACAATTCTGATCTTCATTGTACTACGTCAAAACCACCTACATATGCCTTTCCCTCTGTGGTCAGGCTCTTTTGTCTTCTCATCACTCTTCATCTCCAGATGCCGCATACTTGATTATCAAATTTTTCCCCATGGATCAACACTTCGGAAGATCGCTCGGAGGAGGTAGAAGCGACTCGTTCGGGCCTTTCCCATTGTCCACCAAGAAGGCCATCTTGAGTCCCCAGGTTGTGTGAATTTCCAGATGACAATGCATGAACCAAACGCCTGCAAAAAGTTTCAACAACAGAGTCATGAAAAACTTGCAGAGTGGTTAAATTTTTGGTATAGAGTAAACGAGAATAGTCGATAAACTAGAATTGTACCGGGATTATCTGCTCTGAATCTGATTGCAACCCATCCCCCAGATGGTACTCCTATTGTGTTCCTCTCAACAGGATCAACAAGGTTAACGTTCTTCTGATCCACTTTCGGATTATAATTTCCTAATCCCTTCCCAATGGCGAAGAAATTAAACCCGTGAAGATGAATTGGGTGGTTCTCTGGGGCGATAATCCCGGTGTCTTGCAACACGAGCTGGACCGTCGAGTTATAACGCAACCGGTACACCTTTGTCCCGCTTGTGGTCCGCAAATTTGATGGCGGTGACCCCGTGTAGTTGAAAATGGTCGGCGGGTTACCGGGGAAATCGCTCGTGAAGACGCCGCTTATGTTGAAGAAATGTGCTTGGAGAATGGCTGTCGTCGGCATCACGAATGTCACGTTGTTCATGCTTGCCACGACTCTGCTTCCGTTGCCAGCTTTGCACGAAGGGCAAGGGTTGATTCCTAGTCCAACTGTGAAAAGGAGGCTGTGATCGACGGTAAGAGGGACTTTGGCAGGGTACCTCTTCGAGTTGAGGCTCCGGAGCGAGTTAACGAAATTGTTGGCCACAGCGGTCGCGTTTTGTGGGGGAGTCTTGGTGAGGGTCGTGGAGGTGGCAGCAAGCGTGCCGGAGTAGTGTAATGTGGCGGTCGCAGTCATGTTGTCCACGGCGATTGGGGAGTCCATAAAAGGGGAGGCGGCGACCATGTACTTGCCAGAGCTCTGGTCGGTGGAGATGAGGGCATTGGTGGTTTGGCCAGGTGCAATCACGATCGTGTTGGTCTTGAAAGGCTTGACGTAGCTGGCGTCGACCTCCACGACGGTCAGCTGGTGCCCGGCAATCTTGAAGAAGAGCTCCTCATTGAGCGCAGCATTGATGATTCGGAGCATGTACTTCTTGCCACTCTCAACAGGCAATGTAAATCCACCTAACATCAGAGAAAATGAAGGTCAACATCAACTCAGTGGAACATTAAACTAAACTGCTTCATCAAGATTCAGATGTTGTTTTCATGGCAATGTTTGTCGATGGAGTGTTACCCTGGGAAGGGCAATTGGAACTTGGCCCTGGATGGCCATTGATCGTGTGAGCATCGGAGACATTCGGTGCTAATCCGGACTTGATGGCTTGATTGATCACAGCTTCTGTATCAGATTTCCACCATTCGCCTGATTCACAAACCCCAAAATGGTTCAGAGCTTCTACTAGTATATGCTGTCAACCAAGCAATGATTGATCTTTCATTTTGGAAGTGAAGTAGATTGGAAGCGAAATCGAGCATACCCAATACGACAACAACTTCCTTGTGGGGTTTAGGGAAAGGGTATGGAACACCACGCTTGGGCAAGATGACAATGGCTCCGTGGAGGGTTGCCCTGAGCCAGAGTATGTGTGCATGCCACAGGAGGGTGCCCCGTTGACCCGTGATGGTGAAATTGTACACGTAGCTTTGGCCCGGCTGGATCGGGCATTGGGTAATGTATGCCGGCCCGTCGGCCCACCCCGTCCTCAACTGCCGGATACCATGCCTGACCGCATATACACCAAAATTAATATGCAATATGCACCAAGATAACAATTTAATTTAACGCTCAGTTGAGCTCACCAATGGATGGTGACATTGTATTTGACACGGTTAGAGACCCTCACGAGCACGGTGTCATCTTCCCTAGCATAGAGAGTGGGTCCCGGGAACATCCCGTTCACGGTCACGATGGGCTTGCTGGAACACAGTCTCGTCGTATTCTTCGTTACCACCTGCCAATTAGAGGAATGAATACACATCGCTGCACGGGCTACCGTCCAAACAAGCAAGTTTTACAGAGGAATACTTCATTCCATAATGTTATTACTTACATTGAATGTGTAGTTACGGACTCTGCCCTCAACCACGGCCGGATAGGATTTGAAGCCAAGAGTCCATCTCTTGCAGTACAAATCTTTTTAGCTTAATTCGAAGCAAGCTTTGTTCTGGTGATCATCTGATGCAAAGTTCCTCAATTAAATAGGGGTGGAGAATCGACACAAAATTGCTGTTCCGTCGTTTTCTTCATCGTTAGGTTGATATGACGGGGATTCTTACAAATCAAGACTCGTTAGGAAAGCAATTCGGATCAGTTTCATGCGATTCAAAATCTATGGACTTCAAAAGATTATTTATTTATCAAGGACTCGCATTAGCTAAAATGACCCTCACAAATTGCATATAATGATTTGTTAATAATTGATCGGATCGAAATCTTGGCGTCATCGTTTACTAGAATCGAAAGATTCGCAAGATCCAGTCATAGTATGTATTGAACAAACAAATTGTTGAAATTTCTGAAGCTATGAGATCTCGAATAGCGGCATGTATAACCAGAAAAACCCTTACTTGTTGGTGTCATAAATGCCTCAATTATCTGTCGAGTTTTCTTCGTTTTTTAATTATTCTCAAAGGACTAATATGGTACATTCCGTTAGAAGGAGTTGCTTAAATATCATTTTCAACGTACCATTCAAACCTCATCGAGAAGCTTTAGTTGGTTCCAACTTGAAGTAGTTCAGATTTTATTTTTTCCTTTAGCAAAACTCATGACCAACTTGATTGTGAGATTTCGACCAATTGAACAATTTCTTGGCAAGCGTTTGACCTTTTTGTTTCTCTCATGTCTTACGCATGCTCGAAGTAGGTTCATGATACGTCCTCTACTAAGATTCTTGTTCCTTATGCTTGTCGTGCTATGTTTCATGTTACCTTTTCATAGCGTGTTGGGGGCTCTACTGCATATGCTGCCATCCGCTTGAGGTTAGAATAAATTCAATCCGCATTTGAGTTTACATTGAGCTCTGATTTCCTGTTTCAGTCTTGGTAATCTTTTAAAGTTTGGATTTGATGTTGATTAACTTTTAACATCATAGCAACCTGGGATTGATCCAATGGTAGAGGCGGTCTAGTTCTTTCGGTTCAAGAATCAATGGTTGCGTATACCATTTCTAATTTAGGGGACTCAAATTATGTTGGAAAATTTTTAGATACAATGAAAAATAATAATAATTGTTGAAAATACATTGAAAAATATTAGAAAATAAAATGAATTGTCTGAAGCGTGCAAGCACTATCCTTAAGGATAATTCTGCTTATTGGAGTATGAAAATTAGTGCATAAGGCTCTAATAGCTATCATTCCATATTAGAAGGAAATAAAAATAGTGTTATGTTTATAACCCAACAATGAATTGAAAGACACGTAAAGAGAAATAAGAATATTATTGTTCTGATATATCAATATGACTTTCCAATTATGTTTGGAGTAATAATTTATAAATAAAAAAGGAAAGAGCCATTAAGAAACAGTGATAAATAAATTAGTAATTATTGAAGAAGATGATTGTTGTATAGGCATTATAAAATAAATCCAACGTTATAAAATCACTAAAAAGCCGTTAGAAAGCCATTGTATGGCCATTGTAAAACCATAACAAAAATGATAACTTTTATAACAGTCATAATTTCTAACAAATATTTTTAAACTACTAAAATATCTAACAATTAAATGAGGGATCGGGTAGTGAGTTATAGTATTAATTTTACTTCACATAATAGGACGCACATAAGCTGATGCATATTAACCTTACACGCACATGCTCGTTTCACTCAATATAAACACAATCTCTCTCTCTCTCTCTCTCTCTCTCTCTCTCTCTCTCTCTCTCTCTCTCTCTCTCTGTGCCTTTATTTGTTTGTCTCTGTCCTTTCCGCGCTTGTGTTCATGACTTTGATGGACAAGACACAAAAGCAACACCATGTTCAATGGTTGCATTTGCATCTCAAGAACACATGGACCCCATGCTCCAGGCCGGGGATGAAGCTACTCTCCAAGGGCATTGTCGTCAAGCGCGCCACCGCATGCTAAAATACGCCTTGGCCGCTATGTATTCCGCCTCTGGGATCGAGGTTCTCTACTACTTGGACAGTCTAGCTTTGACTTCGACCGGAGGACCCTCCTCGATTGTTACATGGAGTCCTTGGCCAAGTTTGGGCCCACTACTCTCAGATTTGATCAAACAATATTACGGGAACTTGGAAGCGCCAACCTTTCGTGCAACATCGTGAAACCTTTTGTTCAATGGCTCGTCAACATGGCGGCGGAGGATGAAGTTTCATGTGCCTTGCTATCGATAAAACCCTATATGTTTCTATGCCATATATTACTGCTTTCATAACAAGCTCAACCCTTTCCAAACTTGACTTGCGCTGAAATGAGCTTGGAAATCCCAGGCTTGCCATTATTTGGATGTGGTTCATAATTCCTATTGATAGGATAATACGGGGGTCTTAAATTTTATTGGTAGCTTTGGCTTGGGCTCCTAAATAACTATTCTATATATATATATTATTCTCTTTCTCTTGTAGTTGAAAGATGCCATAGAGAGATGCAATATGCTAATTATAGTAAAATCCCCAATTGGATGTGGCCCTAGTTTATGGGTGAATTGGGATAAAATCTTGAGTTTCAAATCCTTTTTCTTATTTTTATTATCTATTTTATTTGTGATTGTGTGGCGAATCCTAACAGACACCGCTAGGCATGCAAGATCTTCCATCTTTTGTGCTTACAAACAACCCTTCTACTAGCATTGAGAAGCTATTGTATGAGACCTTTTTGGCCCTAAGCATGAATAAGTTCAAGGGGGTATTGGCAAGTTCATTCTATGAGCATGATAGAGATGTTATAGATTCCATGTTCGAGCCATGTCTAAGCCAATCAATTGGTCCGCTGATTCCTCCGTTATTGCTTGGTTAGGACCAAGGAGATGATGTTGGTATTGAGATATGGAGATCCAAGGAGAGGTGCATTGAGTGGTTGGATCGACAAAGACACTCTACGGTGATTTATGTCTCGTTTAGTAGCATTCGTGTCCTTTCAGTTGAACTGTAGGCAAAAACTTATTAAATTAAAACATATAGAAAGTTATTGCCACTTGAGGGTTGTCCTATGGGCACCCTTCTTACATGAAAAAGAGGAAGTGAGGAGTTCAATTGCCCACATTCTCAAGGGGAGCTAAGGGTGAAGACATTTAGTTTCAAATGTGAGATTTGGCTTCAACGCTCTATAAAGAGATATAGTAAAAGTTTGAGATTGAGTTGAAAATCGGAGTAAGACGGACAAAAAAAAAAGAAAAAAAGAACTCATTGAATAATACTCGATAGTCAAAGACCCTTTAATAAAGGGAAAAGTATAATGAAAGTCTTAAATATATTATTGGTACCAATTTAATCCTAAACTTTTTATTTAGACCAATTTAGTCCTAGACCTTTTGTATTTATGCCAATATAGTCAATCTAGCCAATTTTGATAAGACGTTGACATAAATGTCAGCCATCTTACATGGTACAACCGATGCTGACATGAATAAATTTTCCAAATTTTAAATATTTTTTCATCTTTTATCATTCGCTAAAGTAGAAAGTAGTTGTCCTATGCGGCACAACCGGTGCTAAAGTAGGTAATTTTTCTTAATTTTTTCTAGTTATTTATTTTTCTTCTTCTTTTTTCCTTTTTCCTTCTTTTTTCTTACCTAAGGCCAACAAGGATCACACAGCCACACCAAGATTTGGGTGAGGCCATCATGACCATTAGTGAGGGCTCGGCAACCCTTGCTAACCATAGTTGGAAAAAAAAAAAAAAAAAAAGATAAGGAAAAGAGAAAAAAAAAGGAAAAATACCAAAAAATAAAATTAATTAATTAATTTTAAAATATTAAAATATTATTAAAAATTGCTCACATTAGTGATGCCAATGCCACGTAGAGCGGCTGGTGTCCATGTCAGCAAGTCAAAATTGATTGGGTGGACTCAAGTGGTGAAAGGTAAAAATATATAGGACTCAATGGGCAAAATTAAATAATTTATGACGAATTAATAAAAGTACAATAATATTTAGACTTTTCGGACAATTTTTCCCATTTAGAATTGGACAAGGTATGGCCTCAAATCAAAGCTTCATTTTATCTAGATCTCAAACTAAGTATGAGAAAATACTCTTTGTCAAGTAATTGGACACATTCGACCAAAACAAAAAAGGGTAATTGGACACAAAATGGACCATGCCCAACATGTATATAACATAGTCTAAAGTAACTCATTAATCAACATTGCATGCACCATGTCACTGGTTTTTTTTATTAAAAGATGATAGTGTTACTTACTATATATGTTATGGGCCTTGGAAAAGTTAGCTCAGATTTTTTGGTGCAATCTGGATGTCAAGTCAAATAGGGTTGTTAAATGGATGGATCAAATCGAATTTGAGTTGGGTCAAAAATGGTCCGACACAAATTGATCCATTTATATGCAATACAAATCTAGTGACTCATAGTTGAGTGAAATCGCTGACATCAAGGTGTACCACAATGAAAAATTATTGTAAGAACTACACCAGAATTTCGCAAAAAGGTTTAAGTCTAAATTAGCAAAATTGAAAAATTAAGAACTAGATTGGCATCCATACAATTGGTTTAAGACTGATCAGATGATTTCCCCAATCTTATGTGCAATCTCCACATTTCATGTGCTCATCACAAACGATATGAATTGGTTTGAGTTTATTTTTAGTTATTGGTTTGCTACTCTTCGCTTTGATGGTATCAATTATATAACAAGATGGGACAAGTCAAATCCACTCACATGCTCTTGATATTAATTTTTTTTTTTTATAGTTGGTAGTATAGAGAAATCAAACTTTATACCATTGCCTAATTTAATGCACCTAAATGTACATCAATAGGTTTTTTTTTTTTTTTTTGAAGAAACTATTAAGAGCATGATGTAAGAAAAGCATTGATCCAACATAAAGCGTTCATTTCAAGATCTAGATGATAAAATATGTCTCAAGTTTGGATCAATGAACAAAATTCAACTCAAGATAAATGAAATATATGCGAATGCCCACGATGGTGTACCATGGAAATTATATATCCTATTTGGTATGGTCCAAGTCAGCGGTTTTCCATACTGATGGTCAATGAAAATTGAAAAGGAAAATAATAGAAGTCAAGAGATTTGGCAAAGGACTCTTATTGACTATTATATATATTTATGATATCAATCAGAGAATATTTTTCTCAAGAAGTCAAGGATATGGCTATTTTCTTTATGATTGCCATGGGTGCTCAATTTGGGAGTAACGTCCCACAGGCACTCGGCACTTGGCAGTGGGGTTACTTCATTTAATTACATCAAGAATTCAAGTTTCGAAGCTCATTAAATTCTTGTCAGTGCATAATTCATTTGTGAGGTTGAGAGATCATTTTTTTAAGAAAGGGATAAGTGCTGCGGAAGTCCTAAAACTTATCGCGAAAATGCATTTGACTCCTAAAACTTGCAAAAAGTGCAAATAAATCCTAAAACTCGTCAAAATGTTTCATTTGAGTCCTAAAATCAACGCCGTCAGTTTTATTGATGGAAAATGTTGACATGGCGCTGACATAGTATTTTAAATGATTTTTCATTTTCCAGCTGGTTTTTTTTTTAAATAATTGTTTATTTAATTTTAAAAATATATATATTTAAAAACTAAAATTCAATTTTTAAAAACTGTTAAAAAAAAAAAAAAAATGGGCGGGAGTCACCAACCGCCCATCGCCGAAGAAGCCGATGACGGTTGCCGACTTCCGCCCGACCAGTGTGAGGGTCAGCGACCCTCGCCTAGCACGGGCGAGGGCTCACTGGTCCCAAGCGAGGGCCAGCGACCCTTACTTGACACGGGCGAGGGCGCCCCGGATCCGGCACGCCAACCCTCGCTTAGGGGCCAACGACCGTCGCTAGCCCTGGGCGAAGCCTCGGCAGCCCCCAAGCGAGGGCCAGCGTGCCCAAATCTGGGCACCCTCACTCGCATCAAGCGAGGGTCACCGGCCCTCACTTGGGGTCGGTGAGCCCTCGCCCGCGCCAAGCGAGGGTCACCGGCCTCTCCGACGATGGGCGGCCAGCTCCTCTTGCCCTTTTTTTTTCTTTTTTAATAGTTTTTTTAAAAATTGAATTTTAGTTTTTAAATATGTTTTTTAATTGAATAAAAAACTATTTTTAAAAGCCAGCTAGAAAGTAAAAAAAATAATTTAAAATGCCACATCAGCATTTTTCATCTATAAAACTGACGGCGTCGTTTTAGGACTCAAATGAAATATTTTGACAAGTTTTATGACTTATTTGCAATTTTTGTAAGTTTTAGGACTCAAATGCATTTTTGTGACAAGTTTTAGGACTTCTGCAGCACTTATCCATTTAAGAAATTGTGGGGCTAAACATGTGACATCATAAATTTTCAATCATGTTTTCCATTGAATAAATCAGGTATTTCATCGACACGCCTATAAGACTGTTCTCAAAACTGATCACTCTTGAGATAACTAAACTATCTAGGAAAGTCATTAAGGAATTTTAAGGCAATAGACTTAAGAATTCGACCAAGAATCGGCTACTCAACTGTGCTCATCTTTAGAGGTCATTACGGCACAGTTAAAAATCGATTAGAGATCAGAGATAAGTTGGTTCAACTGAGATGTGAGGTTAATCGTGGGTGATTCCACTAATTTGGAAAATTCTCGTCAGTTGGCACTAGAATGATTTTTCTATTGTTTTGGTACCATATGTCCGTATTTAAATCCTCGAGATTTTCACAACAATCGAGAGTCGCCAATGCGTCGAGTGGGTTCATTGTGGCTCAAAGAAAATCAATCACGGGTTATTTACACTAAAAATTTCTGAAAACTACCCGATAGTCTATGTCATGCTAAAAACATGCCAGATTGAAATTAATCACGAAATTGAGTTCGATTTCAGAAATTGAAAGTTCTGTCATGTCACGAGTCATTTTTTGGAACGTCGACTCAATCTCAGAAAATTTTTCTACAAACCGAGACTTTTTGGGAAAAAATATCATAGGACCATTTTTGTCCAAAAAAGTCAAGGAACGTTTTTTATCGCGAAATGAGGATGCAAGAGGGATCAATTGGTAAGGAAAAAATACCAATTTAATCATTGAGGTGTCGGTTGATTTTTGAGAGGCCAAATTGGATTGATTTAAGCAAGAACAAGTGTCCAATTGAAGAGGAAATCAAGCAAATTCGTATGCCCCCCACCACCATGACTTATGAACCAATTCAAGCTTCTAGAGGTGAGCTTTGGTGGCTAATTTGTGGCCATGGAAGCCAGCTAGTGAAGGGGTGAGGTCAAGGGGACAAATGAAGAGAAAATGTGACCAAGTGGCCCCTTATTACCCCTTCTTGTTCCCTTTCTCCTCCTGCTGCCGTTGACTGCTTCTCCTTCATCTTCTCTATGCCGTTCGAATTCCTCAAAGCTAGGAGAGAAGCATCCAAGCTGCCCCATCCATGCCACACGCCGCCATGATCGCCGAACCGCCCGAACAGCACCGTCCTCACCTTGCTGCTCATGCAAGCGTGTCTCCGCCTTGCCACGCCCAGCTCGCTGTCGTCCCTGGCTGTTCATGTGCCGTCCAGCACTATGAGCCGCTAACGGAGCTTCCTTCGACCACCATGAGTCCCCGCTTGAACCTGGTTTAGTCCCCTCAACCTTCCTCCGTCCATCCCAGCCTTAAACCGAGCTTGTTGCCCTCTTTTTCAGCCAAGATCATAGAGCAAAACGGTGGGTATTCCAGCACTATTTTGGCCCATTTTGAGGTTGCTCCAGACCTCGAAAGTTAGGCCCACTTTGGAGAGAATCGAGCCCAGTCGCGTCCCCGTCAATTTGCACTGACCAGATCACCGAGCAAGTGAGTTTAACTCACTAATCCTCACTTAGTAGGTTAATGATGCTTAAGGGTTGATTAGTTTATGCTAAGATGGATTAGGTGGTTAGATTATATTAGATTAGTGAATTTAATTACTTGTTCATGCATGTTAGGTGGTTAGTTTAGTGCAATTAGCGAGTAAACACGTTCTAGTATTTATTTAACGAACCTTGGAATTTTTTTGGGTCCGTTTCAGCGTCCAATTAGGCATTACTGGCCTAAGTTGGATTTATTAGCATTTATTTAATATTTTCCGTAATTATTTATTTATTTATTTATTTTTCCGGAGATTAGACTGGGATAGCAGGTGACCGGAATTTTATGCTGATTGTTGTGGTGTGGTTCGTTTATTTATTTGAGCTCTAATTTGTGCTAAATCGATTTAATTGTGATTTTAGGATTTTATTCCTAAATTAATTAATTTTGATAATTGATTGGAAAATTACTGGGCGTCGGCCTACAGCACCAAAAATCTAATTTTTGACTGTTGAAAGTAGTGGGAAGATCAAAAGTGAAATTATTGTATTTTGGCTAAGACCAACTGTGTACCTACACACAAGTATTTTTATCGGGTATGATAAAAATGATGAATTGGTTGTATGGTGAAAGTGGTATACTATATTGGCCTAGGGGCCCTAATTTATCAGTTTTGGGCGAGCATATAAAGAGTATACCATAGTATTAGCTTTGGGCGAGCAATTTATTATCAGCTTTGAGTGAGCATATATAGTATACTATGTTGGCTTTGGAGCTCTAATCTATCAACTTTGGGCAAGCTATACTATCTATTTTCAACTTTAGGTAAGCAGTCCTAAATTAATAGGACCTTATAGATGTATCGAACATACCAACCAAGGGAAGGTCGTGGTGATATGTAATCGACTAAATCGATTAATCGATGATTCGATCTGCTTGAATAATTGTTTGAATTATGTTGTCTGACAAGAAGGAACTGAGGCCAAGATAAGTCCTCTGACCCGTGGTGTGCTTAAGCAGCCCTTAGGGCATATTTTCTTCCTAATCGAGTCGATTGATCGATGATTCGATCTGCTTGAATAATTGTTTGAATTATGTTGTCTGACAGGAAGGAACTAAGACCAAGATAAGTCCTCTGACCCATGGTGTGCTTAGGCAGCCCTTATGGCATATTTTCTTCCTAATCGAGTCTTAAGGGGTAAAAATTGCTGAGACGTTATCTCACCCCATTGTGGGATAACATTTCAGGTCCATAGATGGCAGCACCTCTACCTCCTCCCGAGCATTTTGGTATACCGAAGGAAATCACTTAGATAGGTTATCACATTTCGATACACCATCACCCTGAAGGCTTGGAATATGTACTGGTGAAATCCACCATCTGGGTTAATGTGGGTGAACCCTAAAAGGTGCCCCGCAAATACCGGTCGTGGTATCGCCATTACAATGATGGATGAAAGGTGGGCCTTGTACCGGAATCTTATGTACCTCTGTACGTTTTAGAGGTAGCGTTCGGGAATGGGACAACAGATTCTAAGGGTGGATCAGTGGTGGATGCAAAAGATCCCAAGTTTTGTAATGATCCTGACTCTCCGGAGTACTTAACAATGGGCTCCAACTGGAGCATGGAAGAAGGTGAGATTGTCGAGGAGGACCCAGAGGAGGATCCAGGAGAGGATTGAAACTCCACCCTTGTTTGCAAGACTTGTGTATTGAACTAGCTTGAGTAGAACCTAACCTGTTATGTATATATATGACTCAGTTGTTATATATACATATAAGTGTGATGGTTTTTCAGGTTCGAGATTTTTAGTTCTACTCTCCTATCCCATTGTTTTATTGTCTGGGATTTTATATCTGTTTCGGCATGCGTATTGAAATGAATAGGGTTGGCGATGCATCCTGGGACGTCTTTATTTAATCGACCAGTGAGAGATGGGCGCATGCTCGAGGATTAGGACGTGACAAAACACTAGGGGTGAGCGGTTCCCGGTTCCTTACAGGTTCCATCTGGAACCTGGAACCTACCCTCGAGCACAGGTTCCTCATTTTTTAGAACCTGAAACTTACCCATCAGAACCAAAAACCTGGAACCTACCTTGTCAGAAGTTCCAAGGTCAGTTCCAGGTTCCAACTTGTTCTTTTTTCTTTTTTTTTTTCTTTTTTTGGTTTCATTTTCAAAATAAACTATGCAACAATTGCTCAATTCTGCCATTGGGTAAGATCTTAAGGAAAAGTTGTGTCTAATGTTATAAGCTAGCATTTTCACTAAGGAAGATCTTTATGACTTTAACTAAGGAAGCTACAAATGAAAATAAAAAGGAAAATTACTCTCCTTACTCTATTACTGATAAGTGATAACAATAATGGACTGATGAAATATCCTCTTTATATTGAAATTCACTTATCATAAACTAAAGGAATGAAAACATAACAACTGATACATATAAAGGTAGCTACCCAACATATATGGTGATGAAAAAATCTTCCTAGATTGACCATCATGCGATATGTGCTTGGGCAAAGATGATCATGAACTTTGAATGTTGCAACTGGTTTAGAACCCATATGCAGATCCCAAAGCTATCTGAACATGTTCAGAAAGCAACAGAGAGAGGAAAATAATACTCAAATCAATAACATTTCAAGGTTAAAATACCACAGAAGAAAAGCAAGATAGTGACACAAACAAAAAATGGCCTCAGCCGTAAGGTTTCAGCGATCAATTTTCCTAAATAGATTCATCTCTTCTTCAAATACAGCATAATGAATAAGTTAAATACTCAAGGAAATTTCAATAGACGCTTATGACCCTGTTTTAGGTTCTAACACTACCCAACATTTCCACCACTATGTCAAGGAAAACTGGAAAGTTATTATCTAATGGTTTTCTGAGAAAACAGTCAATGGATCGTGTCTGTACTGCAAGCCAAGAAAGCATTCTTTTCTTAACTCTAACCCTATTTTTTAGCATTCCCTCAATGGACATTTTGCTTCTGCAATGTGCACTACTTGCAATAATAGAGGGAGAAAACCATATAAAAAGCACTTTGTTCTGCTTCAAAGAGATCAAATAACAATGGTGGATAAGATAGAATCATTCAATAATCTATAGAGACCTTTTATTGTCAGCAACACTTCGACTAAGGGGAGAAAGATATTTAAGAGAAGCACCATTCACTGAGATAATGAATTATCTAAATCCCAAAACATTTACTGAGATAATGAATTATCTAAATCCCAAAACATTTACTGAGATAATGAATTATTTAAACCCCAAAAGGACAAAGATATAATTGACTAAGACAGACATGATTATTTTATTTCTCTCTTATCATTGAATAGAGGAACAGAAACCAACCCTGCAGCGTCCCATCTCCTTGTGCTTGTGCTTGCATTGATTCTTTTTTCTTATTTTCATTTTTTAGCTATTCAAGGATGTTGCCAATTCTTGAACAAAATAAACCATGATAATTAGCTTACCTTTAAGTTTAAGTAATCATGACTCATAAGGTATCATCCATTAGCTACAAATTTTATGTCAGAGATTGATGCAATGATCTCTGTGAAAAATGATTTAGAACCACGTTGTTCTCCATCCTGTAAGCTGTATATCTAACGTTTTGATGCCAGGTATCGGAACAAGAACACATGCAGATGACAAGAAAACTTACGATATAAATGCACAATGGACCTTAAAAATCAAATAACATAGTTGGCTGACACTCACATCCTTGCACTATGATCGCATAAGGCTGGTTGCCGCATATCAACTAGACGGATAAAACCTCTTGAACTGCTGTAAGCAAGCAGATTATAGTGAACCGGATGGAACTGAGCTGAAGTTATGACCTTTGCAGAAGAGATGGAAGCGCTTACAAAAAAATAAAAAAAAATAAAAGAAAGTGGGGGCAGCATCACGGTACATTAAGGGTGATTGCTAAGTCAAGCGTTCAATTAGCTACTAGCAGAAGTAAAGAATTGTCGGCGAGCAAAGCACTGAAATTACTAGTCAAATCCTCCATATTCTTTGGTTTTATGTCAATTATATTGAAACATTGACCACTGATCTCCATGTTCCACAAATTAATTCTAAGGTCATCAGCAAAAACAAAAGTCTCACCATCACTGTAGAGAGATTATAAAACAAGAAACTGTTAAGTGTCATTTTTATTGCTTGCCTTCTACAATTAGAACAAGAAAAGCAAGTTTTAAGGAAATTTTGAGCAACCCGACCTTCACCTTCCCCTATAGAATGCCCTAGTAATAAACTGGTGTGAAATGACTAGAGATGCAACCGCTGAGGGACTTGTCATGTGTTGAAAAAGCACTAGACACCTATCATTAGGCACAGAGGATATTTTTTTATTGTTAAATCCTTTAAGAAATAGCCAAATGGAAAGCCATGCTATACTAGTGCAACTAAATATTATGCAGTAAGTTATAATATAACCTAAAATAGTTATTCAACTGACTGTACAAAATAACCATCATTACATGTTATTCGAAACTAGTTTATCTTGAAATCATGAGCATGTGCATAAATTTGTCGACATAGTGCAAGGGCATCATCACTATTATCAACCATCTAGTTTTGCATCAACATATATTATCATCCTATCACTTAAAGAATAAGGTTGGGAAAGGCACTAAATCTACACTGGTACATACCCCTGGAAGTTCATGCGAAGGCAACTCTTGCTAAGCTATTTTCTCTGTCCATTCCGTATGATAGCCATTATCAAAATTAATATTCTCTTGATCACTCAAGTAACTTCTTTCTACCAATAGTGCATTCTCTGGAGAAATATAAGGATTGAGATCCTTTTCTCTCACTTTCTTCATCCTACGTTCCTTTACCTGGCTTCAAAAATAACAAAACATAACAAATTTGACAGCTAAAAGCACATCTAAGCTTGAGTAGGAGAACAATCAAATGAAATTGCAAAAGGGGGTAAGAAAAGGTAGTCAAGAAGGCCTAAAAAATCACCCTCATTCAATAATCATAAATGCAAATGCAGATACCCACAAGTAACAAATATCAAGCGTATGTCTAGCCACTGCCTATTTCCTCACATCTTTCTTTATCGATATACTATAACCTAACAAACACACTCATGGAGTTACAAAGCATTTACCCTCAACATTCTCTTCAAATAGATAAATGAAACACTTGATCTTTGAAAAAATCATAACAATATAAGAAGAGGAAAAGCATACGATATTGACTATTAAGTTCCAAAAACCTTGTGCTAGCAACGTCAGTGGCGACTGGGCTAGCAGTGTCAAGGGTAGCTAGGCGAGCAATGAGCGGCGTCGAGGGCAACTAGACAAGGGGCATTAGAGGCTGGGCAAGCAGCTTCGAGGAGGCTCGGCGAGCGGCATTAAGGGTGACTAGGTGAGCAGTGTCGAGGGCAACTAGGCGAGCAGCTTCAAGGACGACTAGGCAAGCAACGTCAAGGGCGGCTGGGCAAGCGGCAAGTGTCGTCGGGGGCCGACTAGGCAAGCAGAATTGGGGGCAAGCCGTGTTGAGGGCGACCAAGCAAGTAGCGTTGGGGGTGGTTAGGCGAGCGACGAGCAACCTCAATTGAGGGGACGAGCGGCATCCACCAACGACATCGACGGCGAGCGATTGAGCAGCGAGGCGAGTGAGGGGTGACAGCGTTCAGTGGCGGCGTCGAGGGCCAATGGCTAAGTGGCAAGGTGAGCGAGGTGTGACGGCATCGAGAGAGGCAAGGACGGGGTGAGTGTCGGCCAACTGGCGTCCAACGGCAGGACAAGCGACGTCTGGCGGTAGCTAAGCAGCGAGGCGAGCGAGGGGTGACAGCATTGAAGGAGGCAAGGGCGAGCCGAGCACGGGGTGACTGGCGTCTAGTGGCAGGACAAGCGGTGTCCGGTGGCGACGTCGAGGGTTAGCGGCGTTTGGCGGTGGTGTTGAAGGCGAGCAACATCCGGCGGTGGCGTCGAGGGCAAGCAACATCGGCGACAGGGCAAAGGCAAAGAACGGGAGAGGACTCAGAGAACTATGAAGTGAACTGAGAGTAATTGATTTGGGGCTTTTTTTGGAACCCTAATTGGTTTGATTCCGAAACCAGAACCGGTCTCTTTAGAACCGGGAATCGAACCGGACCTCTAGTTGGGTTCTTTGGTTCCCAGTTCTAAAGAGACCGTTTTTACCCGGGAACCGCACTCACCCTTACTAAACACTATGCGAGTTATTAGATGTAATTAAGGTTGGAAAACACATGTAGTATGTGAGTAATTCGAGTGTGGTTATATTCTCCATTATATTGCTTAATCTATAGTGGAACTCAATACTACTCTCCATGCGGACATAGGTCACCAATCAAACCATGTAAATCTAGTGTTTAATTTATTTTATTGTTTTGTCTATATTATTATTTGATTGCTTCCTTCTACAACAATGAATATCGGAGCTAAGTTTGGCTAAGTCGAAACAAATCAATAGTGCAAAAGAAGGAAGAGTGGGAATTGACAAATTTGATTGAAATGATTTTGGTTTGAGGATTATTTGTATTTGAGAAATTTGCACTTACTCTTATCTAGAGAGAAATTAGTCGATGAAGTAAGATGAATGGGAATTGCTAAATAGATAAGCATTGTGTGAACGATAAGACCACCGTGGGACTAATAGAAGCCCCGTCAAATATATATGAGAAGTTCTTAGTGATCAATAAAGTCTTCTTGATGTGACGTCAATTTAACTTGAAGATAAGTGAATGTGCGTCAATTGTTGATCATATCAATAAATTAAATGTGATTGTTAGTCAATTAAGTTAAGTTGATATTGACTTTGATGATGAAGTACATGCTTTGATTTTATTATCCCCATTGTCTTATAGTTGGAATATTACTATTACTGTTATTAGTAATTTATATGGATCAACAAACTTGACGTTTGATGAGATTCGAGATTTGATTTCGAGTGAGAACATTCATTGAGAAGAATCTATTTGTGTTTACTACTTTAGCAGGTAAAAGTAGAGGAATAACTAATACACATGTTAGTAAGGGTAGTGTAAATTCAAAAAGATATAGTCAATCTAGGACTGATGGTGCTGTGTTGAAGTTGTGATAAGAGTGGATATTTTAAAAGGGATTACCTTAAGTTGAAGAATTGAAAGGGTTATAAAATTATAGTTGAGTTCACAAATGATATTACTGTAATAGCTTATAGTAATTCAAATAATATTGGTCATGTATTGTCTCTTACTACTAATTCGTCATTTGGTGGATGGATTATGGATTGTGGTCGTTCGTTACACGTTACACCAAATAGGAACTAGTTTACTACCTATCAATGCACATATAGTAGTAATATAATCGGAGAACAATGTTAGAATTAGAATGAATAACGATATTGTAAGGATATTGACTGAAGTGAGGCGTGTTCTAGAGTTGAAGAAGAACCTAATTTCCTTGAGTGCTCTAAACTCAGTTGAGTGTCAATATATTTCAGAATGTAGAATTCTAAAAGTTGTTTGAGGTGCATTGGTGATAATGAAAGACATGAAGCATAGTGGTTTACATAAGTTTTAAGATAAGATGATGATAGGTTTTGTTGCGGAAACGTCAGATGCATCTTATCAAGAATTTAAATTATGGCATATGCTTTTTAGGGGGCTAATGTCAAGCCCCAATCCTCAAGCGCATGCCATCCCAGGATGTATTGCCGACCCATTCATTTTAATACGCATATGGAAGAGAAACAATACCCCTAACAACAAACAGCTTGGGATAGAAATGCAAGAAACAATTCACAACCAAAACAAGCATTTTATAAACAACAGGATTTTAGATACAAAACGAGTCTAGTTAAAAGTCTACAAAAGGTTGGCTCTCAAAAAGAAGCTGTCCTATGACATACTAGTTGGACACATACGCCAATCCTTCGGACTCCACCTCCACAGACTCCAGGGCTTCGGGTCCTACACCAGCCACCATCTAAGGATCTGAAAAGTTAAGCCCACGACAAGGTGAGACATTATCTCAGCAAGTTCATCCCCTAAATCCCTATTAGGAAGGAAATACACTCAAGGGTGGCCTAGCCACACAATATAAAGGACTTACCTTGCCTCAGTTCCCTCCTGCACATCAGTACAGTTCACAAACTCAACTAATCAATTCAATTCAATCGATTCAATACCAACAATAATATCTATCATTCAATCCAATCAATACTATCTATCAATCCATACTATCTATCAATCCAGTACCAACTATTAAATCAATTCGTCGATACAATAACTGCTCACCCAAGCTGATATAGATAACTAGTAGCTCACCAAAGCCGATATATGTATATTATAGCTCACCAAAACTGATACATATATATAATTGCTCACCAAAGCTGATTAATGCTCACCCAAGCTGATGTGGTACTAAAAACTTTCGGTGTTAATACCTGACACCTGGTATTTTCTAATTAAAATACCTATATTTCACAACCATCACTCAATTTCACAATACAGTATTCAATTACAGAAACTAAACACATCACCGCAATCAGCTTGAAATTCTATCAAGTAGCTCTCTCGGTATAATTTATGGAAAATATTAATTAATTAGTAATTAAATAAATTCCGAAAAATAAATTAATTTAAATGTTAAAAAATAATTAAATAATATTTAATTTAAATAAATAATTACATAAATAAAATAATTAATTAAAAGTCTAATTATGATTACACTAATCTAATCACATAATTAGACTAATTAATCCATCCACTAAACTAATCGTTCATCTAATCTAATTAACATTTAAATCAACTAATCTAACCACCTAAACATACTTAGCATAATATAAACACAACTTAAGCATCATTAACTCCCTAAGCAGAGTTTAGTGAGTAAACTCACCGGATTAATGTTCCGATGAGTCCACAACAACGGTGATGCCAAGGCGGGCAACAAACCTTCGAGCGGCGACACCAACCAAGGCCAGGAAAGGACCTAAAACAGGACTTGAAGTCTCAAAGCCTTGCTAGTTTCTCGGCTTCTGCTTGCTGGACTGAGAGAGAGAACTAGCTGCTGAAACGGCGAGGAAGGGCTAATCGAAGCTCCGGCGAGCGGGTGGCCGGCAACCGTTGGCAACCTGGGGGTCAAAGGGGATTTGTTGGTGGTTGGGATGGGTGGAGAAAGGGTTGGAATGGGAGGAAAATTGTGAAAATCGCGAAACGGTGTAGGTGGGCAGGCGAACCGATGGACTGGTGGACGACGGCTTCCAGCTGGCAGGCGGGTCAACTGGCAGCTCCGTTCAGCAAGCAGCAACCACATTTCGTACGGACTGGGTCTCCTAGTCATGGTGGTGGGTGGCATGGAGGCTGATTCGCACGAAAAGGCAACTTTTAACTTGGGTTTTTGGAGAAAGGTCAACTGGAGCAAAAACAGGAAGAATGAGAAAACAAGGGGGAAAAAAGGTCGACGGTGGCGGCTCGACTGGTTCGGCGGGTGTGCGACAGTGGAGGGGAAGCTGCTACTCGGTTTCCTGGTCTCTCAAGCTTTTCCTAAGCCTCAACAATGGAGAAAGCCAAGCTTCAAGGAGGAAGAAGGGCTGCTGAAGAGAGGAGACCCCAAATGGCCTCCTAGGCTTCCAACACTTGGCCAAACACTTGAGTGGTTGCCCCACCACTTGCTCAGCCATCCACAGCCCATTTCTCTCTCCCCAAGCTTCCTCAAGAAACCTCCCATGTGGTCCAATTGTTCCTCCCCCCATGGCATACGAATTTGTACATTTTCCTCTCTAAATCCATCAATTCCCCTTCAATCCTCATCCAATTGAGTTCAATTTGTTGTCCATAAATCTAATCAAGGTGCCATCATCCTAATCAACATTTTTCCTCATCAATTAGTCCAACTTGAATTCCAAAAACGCGACCAAAAATGAGCCTACGAATTTCCCGATCCAAAATACCCTTACTTTGGATTTTTCGCCGAAAATCTCGATTTGTAGAAAAATCTTTGAAAGACGAGTTGACATTCCTAAAATAACTTGTGACATGACAGAACTTCTAATTTTTGAAATCGGGTTCAATTTCGTGGTTAATTTCAATCTTGCGTGATTTTAGCGCGTCCTAACCTACCGAGTAGCTTAGGAACTTCTCGTGCAATTTACCCATGGTTGATTATTTTCAAGCTACAAAGTGCATCTTCAATACATTGGCAACTCTCGGTTGTCATGAAAATCTCGATATTTCAAATACAGACATAAGGTATCAAAACGATAGAGAAATCGGTCTAGTGTCGATCGACAAGAATTGTGCAATTAGATGGAATCACCCACACTTAATCACATGGCTCTATCAAATCGACCTATCTCCGGTCTCTAATCGGTCTGTACCGTAATGACCCTTGCAGATTAGCACGGTCGAGCAATCGATTCATAATCGAATTCTCAAGTCTATTGCATTAAAATCCCTTAACAGCTTCACCTAATAGACTAATTATCTTATGAGTGGCCAACTCAGAGAAAAGAACTATAGGCCCGTTGATGAAAAGCCTGACTCATTCAATTGAAAATAGAATTGGAAAATCAGGATGTCACAACTCTTCCCCTCTTATAAAAATTTCGTCCTCGAAATTTAAACCATTACAGATCTTTAAACAAAAATGTGAGGGTATAGTTGTCTCATCGACTCTTCACTCTCCCAGGTTGCTCCTTCAGTGCCGTGGTGTTACCAGACCACTTTGACCAACGAAATGGTTTTGGTGCACAGAATCTGTTCTTTCTAATCCACAATCTGAACCGGGCTTTCCACATACGACACTTTGTCGTCCACGTCTAAATCCTCAAAATTCAGCACATGGGTCGAGTCAAGCTCATACTTCCTCAACATTGACACGTGAAAGACGTCATGCACTTGCGCCAACCTCGGCGGTAATGCAAGATAGTTCCGATATGGTTGGCTGGAAATCCGACATGGCACTTTTTTATTAATTTTTGAAGCTGATGTGGCTCGCTGGAAAGTACAATCAGCATTTAAACAACAAAACGACACTGTTTGGTGTCTCTCCCCCAATTCAAAACCCTAAATCCCCAAATTGAGAGAGAGAGAGAGAGAAGATCACGCTAAGGCACAAGTTTGATGATGTTATCAGGATTAGAGAGTTGAGAGTTTTGATCAAAAAGGAGCATGGTAAAATGATTGAGCATATGTAGATTGATAGTAAGTAGTATAGAATTCTACTCTTAGTTGTTAAATGAATCATGCATGAAGGAATGTATAGTGAAACATCACGCTAGTACCAATAAACAACGACATGCTACGGAATTGCTAAGCGGGACATTACTAGAGACGGCCCATAAAATACTCTTTAGTGCTTCTATGGCTAAGAAATTCCTATATGATGCGCTTTGTATGACGAGCAACCAGGTGAATAGATCCCCAATGATTGAGATTGGATGTCAAACTTCCAAAAAAGTGTGGTAAGGCAAAGTTACTAATTATATTCTTCTCAAAATATTTGATCCTATGTTATGTTCAAATTAATGATGGTAAGCTCGATAAGAGGGTAAGAAAGCACATGTTTCTAGGCTATGCACAAGGTGAGCAAAGCTATCGATTGTGGTACCCAAAATCAAATTTACTTATTATCAGTAGAGAAATTACATTTGACGAGTTTTCAGTACTTCTAGGTAGGAATGTTATTAGTAGTGTTTATACATATCCCAATGGTGTTTAGCTTGAGATGGAGCTGCAATTAGAAGCTCTTGAAGTAAAAGGTACTGCCAAGGTAATGACACAGATGGTGCTTATAGTAAGGTTGAGCCTATAGAGCCAACAATTACTGAACTACTGATATTTGCAAGGTACATATTCGATTTTCTTATAGATATGGATGCAAAGACGATTTTACTTTATCTATGGTAGAGTTGGTTGTGTCTTGGGGAGTGGTTAAAAGTGCAAGCGTTGTTGGTGTTTAGATGAGGTCTACAATTGTGATGAAGTTTAACGGTTGGACTTGGAAAATGTTTGTGATGGTTGAACCCGTAAAGGACTATGGGAAAGTAGTAGTGAAGTTCAAATTCCAACGAAGCAATGACTTGACTCAAATATTGAGTCAAGGGTGAGATTGTTAAAATATCTCAAGTTTGAGCCCACGAACGAAATCTGACTCAAGATAAATGGAATATATGTGGATGTTTGTGGCGGTGTGCCATGGAAATCATATTTCCTATTCATTGTGGTCCAAGTTGAAGGTTCTGCATATCAGTCAAGGAAAAGTGAAAAAAAGGAAAAGACAAGAGTCAAGGGATTCGACAAAGGACTTCATTTTGACTATTATATATACTTATAATATGGGCCAAGGGATGTTTTTCTCAAGAAGTCAAGAAGTGTCATTCTCTTTGTGCGTGTCATGGGTGCTCAATTTGCGAGTAACGTCCCATAGACGTAGGTGCTTGGTAGTGGGGTTTCTTTGTGAAATTACACTAACAATTCAAGTGTTGAAGCCAATTAAATTCTTGTGGTAAGAATTTGTGTATAATTCCTTTAAAAGATTGAGAGATTATTTCGTGATTAATTGTGGAGTTAAACACTATTTGAGTTATTGCATGTAATTGGGGCTAAAAGACATTGATAGTGTTTAAATGACTTGAGTATGGTTTTAATCTCCATTGTATTACTTGATCTATAGTAGAATATATTGCTGCTTTCTCTATGAACGTAAGTCATCTAACGAAACCACGTAAATATAATATCCTATTTATTTTCTTGTTTTATCGATATTATTGTTCAATCGCTTGCTTCCGCAACATTCAATATAGATTTATAGCATATAAATAACAATTCAAGAAATGTCTACATGATAAATTCAAATAACACACAGCCCATCAAACTATGGGATTTGATCATGCCTGAAGTCATCATCTTAACCATGAGGATGATGCCAAAGGTGGGGTTAGTGACTAGATGAATCATAGCAAGGTAGCTATACGAGAAGGCATGGCTAGCTCACCTCCATTTTAGGGAGAGCTAGTTCTCATCAAACATCTTGGTTTGACATCGTTTTACATCCAAAAATGGCCGAGCTACGTCCAAGTTCAATCAATAAATGCAACTTCTCTTTTATTAAATTGATGATGAAGTGAGATGAGCTTATAACTTTATTATTTTCGCTCAAAGCAAGTTGATAAAATCCCATTTTTATGTCCTCATGCCCCTTTCACATGGTGATATAGGGGCAAAGAAGGGAAAAAGAGAGTCGTGGTTTCTCTCGCTTTTGATCTGGTGGGCCTAGAGGAGGGGCCCATATGATGGGCTATTAACTTAGTGGCTGAGCACATTTCTAATGATTGCATCTTTGTGCCTGTGGTGTGAGGGCTCTCAGCCACGGATAGTCCGGTGTGTGGAATCTATGAATTTGCTTTTCATTGATTCCTTTTAATTAGCTATTTCCTCTTCTATCTCCTCCTCCTTAGACGGCTCCCGAAGGATAAAGCCTAGAATGTGTGTTAGGAGAAGAGAGGAGACCTTAGCTAAATATGATAATGTCTATTGGACCTATCCATCATATGTCATTGTTAGAGCATAAGGCCTATTATCAATCAAAACAAGATAGTGTAGTCTCTGTGTGCACAATTAACTTGTCAAGTACTTGCAATTTTGGCGAACAGCAGAATCTTTTTTCTTTTCCAGAAAAAAATTATAGCACCCTGATTAAGAAAAATTCTTACGAAATACGAACTTTGCAATCAAAACATGGAATAATTTTTTTTTTAATTAACATGCTTGAGCAATACTATTCCTCCTTTTGCTCAAGAAACAATTCCGATCTTCATTGTACTAGGTCAAAACCACCTACATGTGCCTTTCCCTCTGTGCTCAGGCTTTCTTGTCTTCTCATCACTCTTCATCTCGAGCTGCCGCATACTTGATTATCGA
The DNA here is from genome assembly GCA_014182725.1 of Eucalyptus brandiana. Classification (NCBI taxonomy): domain Eukaryota; kingdom Viridiplantae; phylum Streptophyta; class Magnoliopsida; order Myrtales; family Myrtaceae; genus Eucalyptus; species Eucalyptus brandiana. Next base: position 15,847,194 of record CM024668.1, read on the forward strand.
ATTTTTCCTCATGGATCAACACTTTGGAAGATCGTTCGGAGGCGGTGGAAGCGACTCGTTCGGGCCTTTCCCGTTGTCCACTAGGAAGGCCATCTTGAGTCCCCAGGTTGTGTGAATTTCCAGATGACAATGCATGAACCAAACGCCTGCAAAAAGTTTCAACAACAGAATCCTGAAAAACTTGCAGAGCAGTTAAATTTATAGTATAGACTGTAGCGTAAACGAAAATAGTTAGTAAACTAGAATCGTACCGGGATTGTCTGCTCTGAATCTGATTGCAACCCATCCCCCAGATGGTACTCCTATTGTGTTCCTCTCAACAGGATCAACAAGGTTGAAGTTCTTCTGATCCACTTTTGGATTATAATTTCCTAATCCCTTCCCGACGGTGAAGAAATTGAACCCGTGAAGATGAATTGGGTGGTTCTCGGGGGCGATAATCCCGGTGTCTTGCAACACGAGCTGGACCGTCGAGTTATAATGCAACCGGAACACCTTTGTCCCGCTCGTAGTCCGCAAATTTGATGGCGGCGACCCTGTGTAGTTGAAAGTGGTTGGCGGGTTACCAGGGAAATCACTTGTGAAGACGCCGCTTATGTTGAAGAAATGCGCTTGGAGAAGGGCCGTCGACGGCATCACGAACGTCACGTTGTTCATACTTGCCACGACTCTGCTTCCGTTGCCAGCTTTGCACGAAGGGCAAGGGTTGACTCCTAGTCCAACCGTGAAAAGGAGGCTGTGATCGACAGTGAGCGGGACTTTGGCGGGGTACCTCTTCGAGTTGAGGCTCCGGAGCGAGTTAACGAAATTGTTGGCCACAGCGGTCGCGTTTTGTGGGGGAGTCTTGGTGAGGGTCGTGGAGGTCGCAGCAAGCGTGCCAGAGTAGTGTAATGTGGCGGTCGCGGTCATGTTATCGACGGCGATTGGGGAGTCCATAAAAGGGGAGGCAGCGACCATGTACTTGCCGGAGCTCTGGTCGGTGGAGATGAGAGCATTGGTAGTTTGGCCAGGTGCAATCACGATCGTGTTGGTCTTGAAAGGCTTGACGTAGGTGGCGTCGACCTCCACGATGGTCAGCTGGTGCCCGGCAATCTTGAAGAAGAGCTCCTCATTGAGCGCAGCATTGATGATCCGGAGCATGTACTTCTTGCCACTCTCAACAGGCAATGTAAATCCACCTAACATCAGGGCAAATGAAGGTCAACATCAAGTCAGTGAAACATTAAATTGAACTGCTTCATCGAGATTCAGATGTTTTCATGGCAATGTTTGTCGATGGATTGTTACCCTGGGAAGGGCAATTGGAACTTGGCCCTGGATGGCCATTGATCGTGTGAGCATCGGAGACATTCGGTGCCAATCCGGACTTGATGGCTTGATTGATCACAGCTTCTGTATCAGACTTCCACCATTCGCCTGATTCACAAAATCCCAAAGGATTCAGAACTTCTACTAACATATGCTGTCAACCAAGCAATAATTGATCTTTCATTTTGGAAGTGAAGTAGAATGGAAGTGAAATCGAGCATACCCAATACGACAACAACTTCCTTGTGGGGTTTAGGGAAAGGATATGGAACGCCACGCTTGGGCAAGATGACGATGGCTCCGTGAAGGGTTGCCCGGAGCCAGAGTATGTGTGCATGCCACAGGAGGGTGCCCCGTTGGCCGGTGATGGCGAAATTGTACACATAGCTTTGGCCCGTCTGAATTGGGCATTGGGTAATGTACGCCGGCCCATCGGCCCAATTCGTCCTCAGCTGCCGGACACCATGCCTGACCACACATTCACCGAAATCAATATGTGATCTTTTGAAGATAGCGATTTAATTTAATGTTCAGTTAAGCTCACCAGTGGATTGTGACATTGTATTTGACATGGTTAGTGACCCTTACAAGCACGTTGTCATCTTCCCTAGCATAGAGAGTGGGTCCTGGGAACCTCCCGTTCACAGTGACGATGGGCTTGCTCGAACAGAGCCTCGTCTTGTTCTTCATTACCACCTGCCAAATAGAGGAATAAAAACATATTGCTACATGAGCTATGTCCGAACGGGCTAGTTTAACATAGGAAGACTTCATTCCATAATGTTAATACTTACATTGAATGAATAGTTCCGAACTCTGGCCTCGACAACTGCCGGGGTGATGCATGCCACGAGAACAAGGATTTTCAGCCAAGAGTCCATCTCTTGAAGTACAAACTTCTTTAGCTAATCTTTACTTGATTTGAAGCAAGCTTTGTTTTGGTGATCATCCGATACAAGATTCGCACATTTAAATAGAGTGGGGGAGGTCAATCGACACATAATTGCTGCCATGTCATTTTCTTCATCGTTAGGTTGAAGGGGATTCTTACAAATCAAGATTTATCAAGGAAGATTCGGATTATTTTGTGCAATTCGAAATCTATAAAAAATAATTATTTATCTTATTATTAATCAAGAACTTCACATATAACAAGAATGATTCTCACAAATTGCAAATACTAAATTGTTAAGAATTAATCGAATCGAAGCCACGGCTTCATCTTTTGCTAGAGTCGAACGATTTGCAAGATCCAAACATCGATCAAACAAATTGTTGGAAAAGTTGTACGCTCTTGAAGAGCCATTTTAGTAAGAGATTCTTGCTTCTGGGTGTCATAAATCCCTTAATTATCTATCTAGTTTCTTTTCTTTCTTTTAAATTATTTACAAAAGGACTAATTGGGTACATTCCGTTAGAAGAAGTTGCTTCAATTTCCTTTTCAATGTGCCATTCGAACCTCATCGAGAAGCTTTAGTTGGTTCCAACTTGAGATAAGTTCGGATGCTTCTTAGCAAAAGTCATGACCAGCTTGATGGTGAGATTTCGACCGACTTGAAAATTTCTTGACAAGCATTTGACTTTTCTGTTTCTCTCATACCTTACGCATGCTCGAAGCAGGTTGATGATAACTTGCTTAAGTATGATTCTGGTTACATATGCTTGTCGTGCTATGTCTCGTGTTCCATTTTTATAATGTGTTGGGCCTCTGCGGCATACGCTGCCATCCGCTTGAAGTTAGAATACATTAAGTGTGCATTCTGAGATGACATTTCGACCTTGAGTTATCATATTTCATCTGCATAATCTTTTGAAGGTTGGATTTGTTGTTGATTAACTTTTAATATCTTACCCAACTTGAGAATGACCCAGTGATAAGTGCATTCCCATGTTTTTGACTTAGGAATGGATGGTTATGGGTTTGATTTCTACCGCGGGGAACTCGGATTTAAGTAGGGGGTGGGGCGGCATCTTATTATACTAGTTTTTTATACTAATTACGATCATACCCCGGGCTAGAAAAAAGAAAATTTTTAAACATCCTTAATAGATCTAATCATGAGCCTGACAGCTACATTTAGTGAGAAACACAGCCCAATTTGATTGAGTCTAAACACAACTTGTCTCGACTCAGTGATTTTGTGTATAAATGATTGGACGAGCATGGAAAAAAATTTAGTCTGCCGAATGATCCTATTGCCCCCCAAAGAGGATCTCAGTCTCTGTGTTCTACTAATATTGTACACGAAATTTCCTCCGCAGGTTCAGATAACGTACATACTTTTTATATGCTTTCTTTCTGTTAATAAATATTTTAACTACATTGTTGTTACATTTCCTAGCAACTTAAAGTTCAAGGAAAAGTAATTTGTTTAACCCAATATCAAAGAACCGATTTAGAGTTTAATTTGATACTCGCTCTCAAACTCATTACACATGGCGAGTTCACAACTTGCTCACACAACATAAGAACCATGCCCATTTCATAACATAGAGACAAGTCTTGCATATCAGGGAGAGTGCTAAGAAATATGTTACAAATGCTTTGTTGGTATGTTTCCAACTGTTCAAGCATATGGGGAAAAAAGTTTGTCCCATACTTCTATTGACAATTTAAACTTTAGGAGGAAAAAAAAGGGTTATTTAATGCGATGTCATATGGCTAGTGAAAATCCAAAATCTTCTCACTATCCACTATTTTAATTCAGCTTGCTTTCATGTCAATCACATTCCCATATACAATTATCTATTTCATGTGGTTATTATATTCACATCTTATGTTCCACATAAGTAGATCAACTCGCATATATGAGAGTAATTACTAGATACATATTTGTTATATGCTGTACTAGTGGCCGACGGCTAAAATTTAAACCTTTCACGGTTGCATTGCATAGACACAATTTGACAAATTTAGTTGACGAGTAACTTTCTTCAAGTTTTCTCCTAGGAAGAAGTGGACATCATCATGAGTTTTGGAATACGAAAAGACGAAACCGAAGGTGGGTAAACTGGAACCACTTAACAGCACTATAACCTCCTTCCCACTAATTGTCTGACCATTTCTGGTCATTTTCATCTTCTTCAAGCGCACTAGAAAAGGGTAATTTTGCATTATAACATTGTTTTTAGCTGCTAGAAATAACTGCTCTTCCTGAAGAAAAAAAAGGGTTTTACTTCAATCTGCTTTAAAAAGTTGAATTTTGGTTTCCTTGATATTCAGAAAAGACAGTAAAAGGAGCACACACCCCCGTTTCCTAGAATGAGGAGAAAACCTACGTGATGGGGCTCAATTAAATATCTAGGTGTTCTTCTAATGGTTTTAGTATCAGCGGGATTATTAACAGTATTCCTTTTTGAGAATGTTAATAAATTTTGAAATTCATTTCATGGTTCAATAATAACAACTATCTTTTGATTGGTACTGTAGTAGCCATTTGGTTGGGTATTGAAGTAACGAAACCTATTGATTTAAAAAATCTCGACTTATGCATTTCCGAAATAGTCACTTCAAAGTGAATTTTCCCTAAATACGTCTATTCAATTAAATATGAATTTATTTCAAATATATAAATTGGACAAAAGGTGAAATATTATTTTTCTTTATAAAAGAAGCTAAAAATAAAGACGATTTCCAATTTATTCTTCATCAAATGGGTTTGTGAAAAAATGAATTTTTAATTTCTGCACTGTCCACCATATGTTTTACATCTTCTCTCCCAAAATCTTCCACTTTCCTATGTGTCCATCAATTAGGGCCCATCTTGGTTCGATGTAAATTTCTTGTAAAACCAATTGGACCAAGCCTAATTCATGGCCCACAAATTGGACCTAGCCAGTTTGCTGTCGCTTAGGAGGTCCAGAATTATAATTTAGTCTAAAGTCCATTTAACATTGGACAGAGCTCTTTTCGGACCTAACCAAGTTCTGCTTGACTGTCAAGTTTGCTCTTTATTTCCAAGATTCAACTAATGTACATTTCCCACCCCTAGACCTAAAGACAAAAGCTATGTCTACCTAGTAAGTTGCCAGTTCATGAAGTTGACTGCGGTTATGCGTCTGCCGTATACACATCGGGACAAAACTATTCTCTCTTAGGATAATGACCTTGTCGGTTTAGTAAGAAAATTGGCCCGAAAGACGATGCTCATCTCCTTATTAGAGATCGGGACAAAACTATTCTCTCTTAGGATAAGGACCTTGTCGGTTTAGTAAGAAAATTGGCCCGAAAGACGATGCTCATCTCCTTATTAGAGATCGGGACAAAACTATTCTCTCTTAGGACAAGGACCTTGTCGGTTTAGTAAGAAAATTGGCCCGAAAATTGGCCCAAAAAACAGTTTTCAATTATTAAATGAAAGCCTACTTTATTATTTAAATAATCTTGCCTGCCAGGTGTATTCCTAAACTTTGCAACTCCTTTACCAGAAGCTTGGCGGGCCCCTAGTGGCCCACTGGGGGAAACCCATAAACTCATAAATCCTTTATTTTGAGGAGGGAAGATTCGAATTTGGTTATCATTTAAATAATCTAACAAATAAAATAAGAATCTAACATATACCGGGTTTGTTCAATTTGATACGGCTTTCTCTCGAAAGTAAAATTCTCGTTGACGAAATCTGAAATAAGCTTAATTGAGCATCCTACTTTACTTCTTTGAGTTTAGTGGATTCAATGCTTTTATCCCCACATACTCTTGCTTCCCTACGGAGAGAACGCCGTCGGAGGATGTCGGGGTAGGTGAGCCAGATCAACTCCTGAGGGTTGCTCAAGTAAAAATCTGTCTCATCATCTTCGTTGAAGAATCCATAGAAGTACTAATCAGGGAATCTCCAGCAATCACGAGTGTTTGTGCGATGAGGGCATCATCACGGTTGGTGGGAATTCGCCGGATGATCAAACTAACCTCGGGCGCCAAATCGATATGACAAGCCACGAGCAGACTCGTCCCGATGATTGATTGGCATGCACTAGGAGAGAGAGTTCATTCAAAACCCCCCTATCAAACCCACTATTTTAGGATGCATTTATTTCGTAACAAATAAATAATTTTGAAAACTCTTTTTCTGAAATCAATAACCTATATAGCTTAAATGAATATTTTTCATCGTTTTATAAAATGTTATGAAAATTTTTCATCGACTAATTATTTTAAAAGAAACAAGCGACCATTTTAAAGAAATTTTTTTTTAAATTATTTATTTTAGTGAAATAAACGTAATTTAAAATTAAATTATCTTTAGACACTAGGCCTACGAGAAGCATTAGGTGCAAATTCCTAAAGATACAAGCAATCATTTTTTCTAAAAAAACATTTTTAAAAATATTATTTTTTAATTTATTTAAAGGTTAATACCATGAAGAATCCAAACCGACAAATTTACTCAAACTAAATTTTTTTTTCGATGACAGCCGGCAGCCGGCGAGGTAAACCCGGGTTATGCTAGCGCATGACGCACCACCACAATATCATACTTAAGAATCCCTAACGACAACGCTAGGGTTTGAACCTATCCCCTTCATGAGGGAGAGAGAGCTCGAAGTCAACGTTGCCACTGCAAGCGGTGATTACCCAAACTAATTTTTTTACCACTAAAAATTATAAACCGGTGTACCTATGATACATTTATCTTAAACTAATTTTTGGACTAATGGCAAATATATATTCTATTAATTTTCGTTAAATTAGATTTAATACCACGAAAACTCACAATAGATACACTTATGACAAACGAAGAGTAAAACCTCAAACTGGTATACTCGTTAACTGTCACATATTATTCAACTCGACAATTTGAAAGTAATATTTAATGGAATTAACGGATGATAAATTTATCATTTATGTACTAATCTTGTAGTTCTGATAATAAAAGAAATTAGTTCGAGATAAATTGATAATAGCTACACTAGTTTCGGATTTTGATGGTATTAATCCTTATTATAAACTACGTAAGCGATTATGTATACTTCGCCAAGTAAATAGAGTTTAAAATTAAAATTTAAAATGATCTCGGGACATTCGCGCTTACGAGGCATCGTAGGCGAAAATTTCTAGAGATGGCGAGTCCTTTGGTTTCATCTTCGTATGGGCAAAACGCAATTTACCCGAAACGATGACGACACAAAAGCAGGGTCCCGTCGGATCCCGTCGGATCCCGGACGATAGCGTGCCGAGAACGAAAAGCCGAGAGCCCATCATTAATGTGGTCGTCCATCACCCTCTCCTCTCTCATCACGCACTTCAAGAATCAAACGTCATCTCTAGATCCCACCCGCTGCCCTATGATCGACCGTGCGACTTTGGTATCTAATTTATGACGACTAGGACCACGTCATCGTCGGTCATCATCGACGTCTTCGAAATTTGTCCTTGTTATCGGCACTTTTGTCATCGAAGGCTTCGAAGGGGTTGTGTGCGAGGGTAACCAAGTGGGCCGGGATATTTATCGAGGCCCGGATCCCGGCCTCTATCCTGTCTTTCCAGGATGTCATAGCCTTTTAAGGTCTTGCTAAAGACCAACTTGGGACGGGTCCCGCCTCGGCTGATTCCCCCTACCCCAGGGGGGGTCCCTTCATTGGCGGCGGCCCGCCTTGTTCCTTGGGTTTTGGAATTCCGGTCCCCTGGATAAACCTAAGTGTGCCAATGGTTAACCTCACATGGGATTGAGGGAGCAGTTTTAGGACCTGCTCGGGTCCAACTTGGGACGGGTCCCGCCTCGGCTGACCTCCCCTACCCCAGGGGGGGTCCCTTCATTGGCGGCGGCCCGCCTTGTTCCTTGGGTTTTGGAATCCCTGTCCCTAGGATAAACAGTGCACGGTGGTTAACCTCACATGGGATTGAGGGAGCAGTTTAAGGACCTGCTCAGGTCCACTTCGAATGCTTTATAGACGTGTTTGAAAATAATGATTACGCGCACCCAGAAAAGAGTTGGTGCTCTTGTATTGAAAACTGACACTTATTAGGTTATTTGACAAGTTTTCTTTTCTGTGAGCATCCGTTAGTTGAACTCTTATTAAGAAGTGACCCTTCTATTTTTGGGAAAAATGTATTAATAATTTTAAAACTTATTATGAGAGTATAAGTGAGTGTTAAAACTGTTGAAAAGTGCCATAAGGTCCTCGAAATTTATCAAATTTGTGTAATTAGTCCTTTTGTAAAGTCTGTCAAATTTAGCTAATAAAAAATTTTGACGTGACTTTTTTTTTGTTGTTATTGTCTCTTTCTCACATGACGTTACTCAAACACTAAAGCGACATGTTTTGATCAAAATCTCAATTTTTTAACTTAAATATTGGTCATATTAGATTTTAAAAAAAGAAAAAAGTACAAGCCTATTGTCTAGCTTATGGCTACATCCTCGATGATGGCTGGCAACCCTTGTCTAGATTAGGAGGGTAGCGGCCCACTCTGGATTTCAACAAGGGTTGCTGGCCCTCGTGGTGGCGCTAGCAATTCCTTCGGCCATTTGTGATGCCCTATCGAAGATGGGACAATGGCAGTAAGGGGGAGGGCTTGGCCCTCCTTTTGCTAGTGTGTTTTTTTTCCCCCTTTTTGTGTCTTTTTTACTTTTTACCTTTTTGGTATTTTTAGTTTGTCTTTTTCTTTAAAAAATTTGGATTTTTTAACCTAATTTAGTTAAGATTTGGTGTAAAAATTGGGAGTCGGATCAAAACGATGTTGTTGTAGTTTTTTAGTTAACTTTAATGCCACATAGGATAGCATATAGGAGAGAGAATATAATAAAAAATCATATTAATATTTTCCGTTGATCAAATTAGACGGAATTTAGTAGAAAGACTTAACTGTATCAATTTGACAAGTTTTAAAATTTGATTGTTTTTTTAAAATTTTTAATAATTAATTACACTTTATGATAAATTTTAGGACTTTTATTGTGCCTATCTCTTTATTTTCATAAACAACAAATTTGCAACAATTAATGTAGGAAACACTAGTTGAATTTGATGTAAAAGTCCAAAATATGTCTCGCTGAAATCTTAAACTTTGGACGGCACAATTTTTTATATTCCTGTTCACGCTATCAGCTCCAAGTCGGTCACGGCCATACATTGAGCCACATATTTGATTCAATGGGTGTATGTTATCAAATGAAGATCTTGCCGACCTCATGGGTATCTTTTACGGCCAGAAAACCCTAGGTTTCAAGTTCAGGAGATAGCCGTTGACCTCGTGAAATTAAGTTAGACGTGATGCAATTGTTCAAGTGATAAACGTGTGTCTAGCTCCTTACTCGAAACTCGATTCGAATTATCATGTTCAGGCCCTGTCTTGGAACCGTTCTTGGGAGCATAGACCTATGTATCTCGATAAATATCGAGTGTGTGGGATGGGCAGACTATAGCACCTGATGAAGATTAGTTTGGGTTCTCCAAAAATCCGAACACCCATTAGGACTGGCACAAATGATTTTTGGTGATGTGAGAAATTGAATCTGTATTGATGTCAAATCCGTTGTCAGTTCTTTAGGCACTGAGTAAACTTTGTGGGATTTATCTTACAGTCTGTCCTCTCTCTCTCTCTCTCTCTCTCTCTCTCTCTCTCTCTCTCTCTCTCTCTCTCTCTCTCTCTCTCTCTCTCTCTCTCTCTCTCTCTCTCTCTCTCTCTCTCTCTCTCTCTCTCTCTCTCTCTCTCTCTCTATGTATATCAGCTCAGATTAGCCAGAACAAAAAATCTGACGAGTAAATATCAGGGTTCAACCACTGGGGGTTCGCCCCAGTGGCCACCCTTCCAACATGGAAGGGGGAGGTGAGGGGTTCAAATCCCCACCTTCTCGGGGATGAGGGTGGGACGCATAAGTTTCGAGAGTGGGTTGCGACTCCCACGCCCGCAAGGTAGAGGGCGCAAGTCTGCAGTGAGAGAGAGTAGGAATAGAGTAGAGACTGACCAGAAAAAAAAAAAAAAAAAAAAAAATATCAGGGTTCAATTGAATCAATTCCTACAAAACGTCACGGGATTCCTGTTGATTCCCTTTTCGGAAGTAAGATTCTGTACGCAAGTGTACGCGCGTGAGGTCCCTCTCCCAGTAAATAAAGGTTGATAGTGAAACTGAATAGCATCATATTTAATTTTCTGTACACTTCTTTCCTAATTAATGCTTTTTTTATTTCCCAACATTTATCCTAAAAAAGATTGTTTGTATTGCTTGATGTAATTACCCAATAAAAATTATTGACAACAATTTATGCATAAATATTTTTGTGAACGATAAAAATATTTTTTATTTATTCATTTTTATAAGTGATAAAAAATGATCATTTTTTAGAAAATATTTTTTAAATCATTCATTTTTCACAAAACAAACGAAACCTAAATGGATATTATTAGCAAATGTCCCAGGGGCATAGTTTGGGGATAATGCTGAACACTTCTTTTACTTGAGTATAAATATTTCAAGTCATCTAACTTTTTTTAATAATTAAAAATGCCCAAAAAAATACCATCGGCATTCAAATATTGCACATCAATGAGTACAGCTTGAACAATGAACAAATTTATTAAAAATAATTACTTGCATTGCTTAATGTAATTAGCCAATGAAAAATGGTCTTATCATCGACAACTATTTATGTATGCATATTTTCGTGAACAATAAAGATACTTTTCATTCATTCATATTTATAAGTGATATAAATAATTATTTTTAGAAAAACATTTTCCAAGACATTCATTTTTCGTGAAATAAATTGACCTAAATGGATATTATTAACAAATGTCTCAATGGCACTTATTAAACATTTTCATAAAGCAAATTCTATCGTTTTCAGACACTATTGTACATAAGAAATAAATTTTTTTATCATTATATATGGTTAATAAGTATTTTGAAAATACTTGCTAACATGATCCTAATTAAATAACTTGGCGTCTGATCTAAAGCCACCCACAATCACGCACGCCACACATCACCAAGCCATCTCATTATTATTGTTATTATTATTATTATTGCAGCTGTGAAGTTTAAAGCAAGCTATTTAAACTATTACACCCCTTTTTAGGAAGTTATTTATACTCAGAAAACGCCCCCCCAAAAAAAAAAAAAAAACTCTTTTCAATAGTTCGGGGATAAAACGAAGTCATCATGCGAACCGTGAATCTCGGCCAAATGCTTTCATCTTTGCGTGAACAAATCAATCAGCTGCTCTATAAGCTGCCCAAGTTAGGCATGCTTGGGTGTTAATTTTCGTCTGATTTGAGTTTGCATGAATCGAGTTTAAGTCCTTGCCTACACCAAGTGCTTGCAAATTTTACAAAGTCCAATGACTCTAATTGTAACCGGTCGATATTTGATGAACATAGAAATGATCGATTTTAAGGTGGGTAAGTTCCAGATTAAGGATCTTGGAACCTATCATGTTAGAATCAATTCCCAATTTTTGAACCTTGAATCGATCCTATTTTTTCTGTTCGGTTCTAGGATATACTCGAGAACATATTTTTGTTTGGCTCCTTTTTTTATTTTTATAGAAAAATAATATAATCAATAAAATGTTGCAAAATAAAAAATAAATGAGGGCGAGCAAGTGAAGGTGAGCCAGGAACGAGCGAGGGTTGCAAGACTCAAACGAGTGAGGGTGAGCCATGAGCAAGTGAGGAAGAGGGTGAGTCACGAGTGAGAGAGAGAGAGTAGTGAAATGTCTAAGTGGAGTTGGAGTAAATAGATAAAAAGAGATGAAGAGAGCAAAACTAGTGTTTTTAGATTTTATGAAATTGGTTCCAAATTTGGTCAGCTTATTGGGTAGTTTTGATGATTTTTCACTTAGAATTAGGAATTGAACTGGTTTCAATGGCAATTAGAAACTAGATCTGTTTTCAGGGTGGTCTCATTTGATTTTTAAATAGAACCCATCCTGTTATACACCCCCTAGATGTCCATGGATTTCTGCATATATAAAAGGAAAACGCCAGTCGTTCATGCACTGTCATGTGCGAATGCAATTTTCCAAGAATGTTGTTTTTGACTTCTAGTTTCCCTAAAACTGGTGGTGCGCTTTTTATGCCCAGCAAACCAAAAATAAAGCATCATTGAAATTTGAAAATAGTGCCAGCTAAAGAGTCCACGTTCAGAATCTTCAGATCCTCATCTCGGTAAAACACACAGGGCAATAAATCAGGTTCGTGAGGTGGATTCATTATTACAGCATCCCCTCCTAATTTTACCAAATTCGTTGTATTAGTTTTCTCTGAGGGACTTTTATTCTCTGGTTTTTGTGCTTTTGGCCCAAGAAATTTGCAACCACCGCCCGGAATTTATGATTAGAAAATTATGAATTTTGCTCAAAAGTCCCACTCAAAGGCTTGAATTTATTGGTCAAGGGAGATCATAGGTCCACCCGTACATAAAAAGCATAGCTTTATAATCAAATGACATGTGATAGTAGTCGGATTAGGAATGATGTGTGGGATTTGACAAATGACAAGCACATGAATAAATTGGGGCATAACACGAAAATACAACCTTAGAATATCAAACATTTCATTGGTGGAGCGAGATGGTACATATAAAATGAATATATAAGGCTTTAGTTGTTTTATAAAAAATGAATGATTTCGGAAATATGTTTCCAAAAATGCTCGTTTGAAATGATTAGTCAACAAAAAATATATTCATTATTTTAAGGGAAATGTTTTTCAAATAACTCATTTTGCGCGAAACAAACAAGTTAAAAATAATCCCTTGTATCATTTACAAAAATAATTGCTTGAACGATGATGCGTTATACATAAATCTTTGTTGATAATAAAATATTTTTCATTAATTTATTATTTCAAGCAATATAATCAGTTATTTTTAGGAAGATATATTTCAAAATCACTAATTTTTCATAAAATTAACATAACCTTAATTCAATGACGTGGGAAATTGCAACAAGTAATATACTCGGCTTTTCTGATGTGGTGGCGCTCGCATGAGCGACATTGACTTAAACGTGCAAAAGAATAGAAGAAAAAGTAAAAAAAACCAAAGCGAATAGATTCAAGATTCACATGCTCAATTCCCATGGCCGGCCGCAGATTCCTGCCCCCGAATCGGACGGGGGTAAACAAATACCGAAAAATACGTAGGTGGAATCTACAAATAACGCAAATTACCGGGGCTCTGTAGCAATAACCCCGAAAGTGTCGAAGCTATAAATAACGACGCCTTTTTTTACGTGAGTTGGTGCGAGATCACTTGCCGTGGTTCTCTCGTCGTCTTCCTCCTCCTCCTCTCCTCGCGCGCGCAGGATCGCCGGAGCTCCCCTGGCCGTCGCCGGAGGGGAAGCGACGCCGTTCGCCGTCCGGGATCCAGGTGCGTCCATGGCGTCTCTCTCTCTCTCTCTGTGCGTTAGTTGGTCTCCGTTCTTTACCCGCTTCGAATCCGTCGCCGGGTTCTCGGCACGGGAACGGGGCGCGCTTCCGTGCGGTGCCACGCGGACGTCGCGGCTTCCGACCGTCGTGGTTTTCCGCTACGTGCCGACGTTTCTTTTCGGACGTTTTTTAACTCGCCAAGTGCGAGGAGTGTGGATCTGGTGCACCTTTGGGCTTGTCGCCGTTGGTCTCAAGAATGGTCGGGTCGTTTGCGCTTGTCTGTTAACTCCTTGGGAGCGTGGCTTGCGCCTTGCGGTTAATCTGTCTGCTTGTTCGAAAAGCGGCGGTGAAATCTAAAGGAAGGTTACAGTCACAGTAGCTGGCCGTCCGAAATTTGTCAAATTTTTGGATTTTGTCGGTTTTTGAATCGATCCGTGAGATGGATTTCAATGCTGGAGCATGTTGGGTTTAGGTATTGGGGAATCCCATGATGCGGTCTTCTTGAACGTTGTGCTTAAAGTAGCATAAAGTAAAGTAAATTTTAGATTGTTTTGAATTGGGAGGATTTGATTCTTTAGTATATAAATCTTTGTACGGAGGATATGATTTTTTATTTAATTATTCTTTGTTTTTCCTCTGTGGGTCATCAAGTTTGAGTGGACTCGTCTTGTGGACTACTCATTCCTGGGTGAAATTCGCAACAAGTGCCGTAATTGATGTCAAAAGATACCACACACGCTAGTAACATGAAATATTTCTTGGCTTTTCAGAATAGACGTAGCATTCTAACGATAACTGTCCATGTTCGATGAGAAATTATTGATTCTAGAGTCCTGAAATGATCTGTTTTAGATCGACATGCTTATCAAGATGTCGACTTGCTGAGTTTTTGGGTGATTCTTTTGAAGTTACATAGGGGTTTGAGAGTTTGAAGGATATCATGGCTGAAGAGGATATTTACACAAAAGATGGGACGGTGACCATCCGTGGTGATCCTGCCGATAGGACAAAAACTGGGAACTGGAAGGCGTGCCGCTTTATCCTGGGTATGATCTAGAGGCGCTATTTGTCCATCTTTAACATTCCGTATGTTGAACTGGTTGTTGGATTCCTCTTATGTCAGGAACTGCATGACCTTGAGAGTGTTATATATTCTAACAAAGATTATTCTATCAGGAAACGAATGTTGCGAAAGGTTGGCATACTATGGCATGGGCACCAATTTGGTGAACTATATCCATGAACGCCTACACCAGAGTAATGTTGCCGCATCAAATAATGTTACCAATTGGTCAGGGACCTGCTACATTACTCCGCTTATTGGAGCCTTTCTAGCGGATTCATACATGGGACGATATTGGACAATAGCCATCTTTTCAATGGTTTATGTTCTGGTAAGCATGGCCAAGAATATAAATGCTATTCTGTGTTCTCAGATGACTGCACTGCAAATCGGATGCATTTCAATGCATGCCTGTCTATGTATCAAAATCAACTGGATAATTATGGTACAGATTAGATGTTACAATCATGAATATTTCTTCTACCCAAAGAAGACCACGGAGATTTTCTTAGCAAAAGAAAAAAAAACAACTCTAAGATTTGGTATAGGTCCTGCAGTTAGAAGAAAAAGAATCTTATTTTGAAGATTTACTCCTATATACTCTTTATAGACTATAAAGGTTTTTCTTCTCTTCCTTCTAGCTGTATCAAGGTCAATTGAAATTTTTCCAGTGTCTTTGATGGTGTCATCAGGTCGAGCATCTTTGCTCCTTTGATTGGGAGAATAACTTGGAATCGCATTCAGATGGACAGTTAGATTATTTGTGAGACTTGTATAGATGATGAAGGCTGAGATATATGAAGCAACTTTACGTGTGCTTTTCCCCCCTTTTGACAAAGAGTTCCTAAAAAGATGTTCTTCTAACTCTTTTGCAGGGGATGACACTGTTAACATTATCTGCTTCTGTTCCTGGGCTAAAGCCTTCCTGTGAAAATGGTGAGTGCCATCCTAAAACATCCCAAACTGCTGCTTGCTTTGTGGCGCTGTATTTGATTGCTCTTGGCACTGGTGGAATCAAGCCTTGTGTTTCATCCTTTGGTGCCGATCAATTTGATGAAACGGACGAAGCTGAGAAGAAAAAGAAGAGTTCGTTCTTTAATTGGTTTTATTTGTCAATCAACGTTGGTGCACTTATTGCATCCTCGGTCTTGGTGTGGATTCAAATGAATGTTGGTTGGGGATGGGGATTTGGAATCCCAGCAGTTGCAATGGCCATTGCTATTGTGTTTTTCTTCTCCGGTAGCCAGTTGTACAGGATACAGAAACCTGGAGGCAGTCCCCTTACAAGGATTGCCCAGGTAATAGTCGCATCCTTCAGAAAAATGAAGGTAGAAGTTCCAGCTGACAAGACTCATCTCCATGAGACGGCAGATGCAGAATGCACTATCCAAGGAAGTCGCAAGCTTGAGCACACGGATGAGTTGCAGTAAGTGCCTAAATCCCCTGATTTTATCGGGTTTAAAATATTTTGAAGATTTTCTGGGTATTTGTACACATCATCATTTATTTATGCCTGTTTTACCAGTGGTCTCTGTTAGGATATGTTTAAGAAACATTGAAGCTTAGTGAGTAGGTTAATTTCCTATCTGATTTGGATCGTTAATTACAAAGAAATTTCCTTATGAAAAATATGGATTGCTCAAGTCAGTCGCTGTTGTTGCATCTTGCTCTATCCTACCACTTACAGAAGCAAAGATCTCTTTCCTTTTGTACATTCTGCATTTTATACTTTGATGCTCCTTTGCTGATACCATGGGTGGCTTGAGAAGCTGGTTGGCTCATCTCCCATAAAAAAAGTTGGGATGAGTGTATAACTTATGTTTCTGGGCACACTCTTACCTCCTAATTATGCCTTACAATTACGATGCTGAACTATCCCTGGGCATTTTAGTTTGTAGTAGATTGAAACAATCGGCTTTAGCAGCATACTGAAAATTGTAGATAGTTTAACCTGTAGTTGCTAATCATTTACATATTGCAGGTTCTTTGACAAGGCTGCTGTTGAGATCCCAACTGATAACATAAAGGGGAATACAGATCCCTGGCGTCTTTGCACAGTCACACAAGTGGAGGAGCTTAAATCAATCATCAGGTTGCTTCCAGTATGGGCATCTGGAATAGTCTTTGCGACCGTGTACAGCCAGATGAGCACGATGTTTGTTCTTCAAGGCAACACTTTGGACCAGCACATGGGACCAAACTTCAAGATCCCATCGGCTTCCCTCTCTCTCTTTGACACACTGAGTGTCATCTTCTGGGCTCCCGTATATGACCGAGTTATCGTCCCCTATGCCAGGAAATTCACTGGCAAGGAACGCGGGTTCACTCAGCTGCAGCGGATGGGCATCGGCCTTGTAATTTCTACCTTCTCCATGCTTGTTGCAGGGATTTTGGAAGTCATTCGTCTTGGCATTGTCAGGAGGAACAACTACTACGATCTTGAGTACATCCCAGTGTCAATATTCTGGCAGGTCCCTCAGTACTTCCTCGTGGGGTGTGCCGAGGTTTTTACTTTTATTGGGCAATTGGAGTTTTTCTATGACCAGGCACCGGATGCGATGAGAAGCTTGTGCTCTGCTCTCTCTCTTACTACCGTGGCATTGGGAAATTACCTGAGCACTTTACTTGTGACCATCGTGACTAAAGTGACCACTCAAAACGGAAAGCTTGGATGGATTCCCGATAATCTGAACAGGGGTCATCTCGACTATTTCTACTGGCTCTTGGCGATTCTGAGCCTGCTTAACTTCTTGGTCTATCTCTGGATTGCAAAGTGTTATACCTACAAGAAAGCGACAGGAGTTGCCCGTTGACAGAGCCTGGTTTCTCTGATGCTGCGCAATTTACTTATCTATCTTCCCTGCTTTAAAGTTAAAAGTTCAGTGTCTTGCGTCTGGCGTACATGCTGATGTGCTCGTAGTTTGTAAATATATTGATTTACTTGGCGCCTTTTGGAAAGCAAGTTGTTGATTCTTCTGTTACATTCTGCCTTTTTTGTTCTCCGACGCATATTAGATTACTTTCTCTTCGACATTGTTCATTACTTGGTTGTTCACGGGTCGATCAAGCTTTGCTGATGCATTTGCTTGGAGGTAATGGTGCTTGTAACGCATCTTGATACTGTCTCCTATTCCGTTTCCGAACACCTGTTTGGTAAGAGTACCTCACGTTCTTAACGACTGCATCCGTGGGCCATAGAAACTTAGAGAATAATGACAAAAGTGGTCTCTGTATACCTTACTTGAAATTGAGGAAAGTTGTGTTTGTAACTCCCTTGATTGAGATGATGGGGCCTTGCGGCGGTAGGACGAGGGGAAATTAGAGATTGTTGGCCTAGGATGTTTAAGCGGTAGTTTTAGGAGTAGTGGATACAAAGTATCATCTGCATGACTCTTACATTGACCGGTTCCAATTTCCAAACCTTTGAATCTCACAAGTGTTGTAACTGAATTTAAAGATCACATATGATGACGCGATTGTCTTTGATAGTTGACATTCACTTTTTTAGGTTTGAAAATTGAACTCACCACCGCCGCTAATATTTAAAATCCTTGCCTTCCACCAATGAGGTGTTAGATCGTCCCCAGTAAGGGGCAAGAGTCGTCTCCGGCGATGATCTCTTTTCGTGTCTCTATGAAATTAATCGAGCGATCTGACCCATCTGTCCAATTGAGCAATTTGACGGAACGGTCAGCATCCAATGACATTATCATTGCTCCTAAGTTACTTGACCGTGTAAGAAAGAGATAATGGAGCACAAAAAAGGAGAGGTCCGAAACTGTCCCAGAAAACGACAAGAAAGAAAAATCCGTCTTCCTCCTCCTCCTCCTCCTTCTCCTTCTCCTTCTACTTCTCCATTGTTCAACCGAAGAAAGGATTCGAAAGATGATGGCGCTCAAAACCCTGCACACCTCCTTCTCCCCTGCCGACCCGACCACCTTCCTTCCCTCCAACCTCAACCCCAAGACGAAGAAGCGCCCGGCTCTCTCCCTGTGCAGATGCAAGCGAGGCGGCTCGTCCCGCCCCTCCGACTCTCCTCCGCCGCCGCCGCCGGAGGGCGATGCCCGGAAGCAAGAGCTGCTGGCCCGGATCGCGATGCTCCAGGCGCAGAAGGTCCGGCTCAGCGACTACCTGGACGAGCGGTCGGCCTACCTGACCCAGTTCGGCGAGGAGGCCGGCGCCGAGTTCGACAAGATCGGGGAGGACGCGCTCCGAGGCCTCGACGAAGCGGGTAACCGGGTCTGTTCATCCTCATGATTTTCGGATCCAATTAGACTTTGGGATAAGAGAGGGCGATTGGTCGGAATGGAAAATGGAAAAAAAAAAAAAAAAAAAAAGGCATTTCGAAATTCGTTTTTCTCTTTCTAATGCTGCCTCCCAATTTGGAAAAGAAAAAGAAAAAGAATATCGGTCAGATATTATGATATTACGCTTGGAATTTATTTATATGCTCAGCATGCTGTTGCATAATTAACTTTTGGGTTAGCATAAGTAAAATTGGTAGTTTTCCGCACCCTCCACCTAAAAATAAGAATTTCGTATGATGGATATATCGTTTAATAGCAACATGTGATGCATTTGACCGATTACAAGTGAGATGCATGACCATAGTGATGTCAAATGTGATGAGACTAATAACGCGTCGGCAGGGCTCGTTGGTATGCTTTCTCCCGTCTCGACCTTTTCTGGGTTGCCATTGTTTCTTCGTCTTTGCTGGATTAACATAGTTAGGAATGAAATGGAGCGCTTCTTAAATCGAGGAGGAAAGGGGAGAAGTTCGTGTTCTCACTGTTGCCCTTACCTATAAGTTTAATTCATTTGACCGCGATGAAAGTGTTAGAGCCTTCCTGGATAGAACTTTGCTTGCTTGCTTGCCTTTAGCTTGATTTAATTTTGCGGCTGTCGCGTTTTGACTTTCTTTTAATTGGAAACATCCAAAAATTTCATAGAAATTTTGGCACTTAGATATGAAGTTTTTTTTACAATCCCTTGAAACTTGCAAATATTTGAACTTTGGCGAGGTAAATACTTGTCCTTTTCTTTTGAAAATAACGCAAGTAAATAGGCACTTAGTTTGAGATTTCTAACGTTACATTTTCTATGAACATGTATGCAGAAGTAGAGGTGAAAAAACTTGGTCGTTTTAATTATTATCCCATATTTCATCTATACTTTTATATAAATCAAAGGGACCTCATTCCTTAGTATAGTCTAGTCCATTTTTTCCATTAAAAAAATCCTAAATTAGTTATTATCTAAATATTCAATAAAAAAAACGTAAATTGATAATTTTTTTTATCCTTTTCTCTCATGTATTTCGATTTTAGAATTTCAATTATTTCTACCCTATAAACACCCTTAAAAATAAGTTTACTTCCAGAAATAGTTTCTCTCTTTACATTTGCACATGCATATCTTCCTTTACGTATTATTGCCAGATAATGGAGAACATAGAGAGCAGAATGCAATCATTTGAAGAATCCATGGAGCTCAACCGAATGGAGATCGAGGAGAGCGACAACAAGCTGGCGGAATTCGAGGGACAGGTCGAGAAGGACCGCAACGAGGGGCTCTTCTTCAAGAGCCTCACCGAGAAGAAGCCGGTCGAGAAGGCGAAAGCCAAGGAGGAGGCGAAGAAGGTCCAGGAAGTCGCAAAACAGAGCGCTGGGTCGAAAACCCGAAGATATGTCTATGTCGCGCTGATCGGCATCCTAGTCGCCGGGATCGCCGACTCTTTCATCTCGTCCTCGCCCGATTGGAGAAAAGTCGCCGTCCTCGGGGCGATTCTAGTGGCTCTGATCACTCAGTTTGCATACGAGCAAGGGATGCTGTCGGAAACAGAGCAGACGGAGAAAGAGAGATCCGATCGAGAAGATAAGTAAATTTTTGAACTTATTTTTCCCTCCATGATCAAAATGTACATTCTTTGCTCGTTGATGACTCTGGCAATGAACGGGATGATGCCACACTATACAGCAGAGTCCATAGTTTGGTTTTGATTTGATATATGAAGTTCGTTCTTTCTTTTCCTTTTCTTGACTAAGTACTGTTCAAGATTAGGATGTTTTAGGATCTCTCATAAATGCATACTCACACATAGAGATTTCAAGAGCTCTTCAATTTCTCATACACGCTTCTGCTTCTCGCAAAAATGTTGTCGATGGGAGATGAAATCAACCAGTGTTCGACGTGCGCGGAATTTCTTTCCGTGCCCCGACAAACCTCAATAGTTGATAAAAATCTACTCATAGATCAATTATCGAAATTTATTGAAACCACGAAGATAGTACTGTGCGGGATAAATGATCCATGTACTTCTTATGTATTCGTAATTTTCATTGGATCGAGTAGCTTCCACAAATAAGTTTAACTAAATATTCTATCCATTTTCATCAATAGAATTCTATTGTTATGTGTCAGAAGATCTGGAGATTTTTCAGTGCTGATAAATTTCAACAAGTGTTGAAAATCTGTTGGTATTATCAATGTTATTCTTTTAGGTAAATTGTTTGTTATTTACCAACATTTTTATCAAATAACAAACTTTTGTTTGATAATTCGCAAATTGGCAACCTTTATTCCAACTTACATATTTTTATTTGCTTGACTTACGAATGTTTTCAATTTACAAACTCTTACATAAAATTGCCAATCTAAATCATATATATATATTTTTTTTTGTGAAAACCAATCTAAATCATATTGATTTACTAACTTTTGTCATATTAACTTACTAAACTAAGTTTGGATTATTGACACTCATTTGAGTTATTTACCAACATTTAAAATTGTTAGTTTTAGGCTACTGATTCTTACTTGAGTTATTACCAACATTTATTTTTTTTTTCAATTTATTTGCTTTTCACTTGGGTTACCTCTTTGAGAATAGAGTTGGTAAGCAACCAAATAAAGCTTGATAATCGGAAGAAGTATACCCCAAGTGCCAAAATTTGGCACGAAGGGATATTTAAGTGTCAAAAGTTAAGAAAGTGCCACTTTTTTTTTTTTGAAAAGTAGGACACTTGAGTGCCACTTCTAGCGAATCTCATCGGAAATCTTATGTGACAATTTTTTTTATTATTTTTCTCGCTTACATGGCTTGCCGGAGAGCTAACTCAAAGAAAGAACCGCAAAAATGATGTCGTTTTGGTGTGGATTTGAATTTTAATATAAAAATAAATTAAATTACATTATAAAAAATAAATAAATTTTAAAAAAAGGGGGAAGAAAGCAGTTGAAGGCTGAGCCTTCCCCACCATCGTTGGGAAGGGCCTACAACAGTGGGGGGGGTATAGGCCGAGGTCGCCAGGCCCTGCCCATGACTCGATGACCCTAGCGGACCTTCCCCCACCGTTGTCGGCCCTTCCCAGCGGCGGTGGGGAGGCAGCGGCAGTGAAGGCTCAGCCCTCATCTGCCTCCCTTGGTTTTTTTTTTTTTTTTTTTTAAATGTTTTAAATAAATTTAGTTTTAAATTTAATTTGATTAATTTTTATATTATTTTTTTTACCACGTCAACACCAAAATGACGTTTTTGCATTGTTTAGCCACGTCGGCGTGTAAAACGGTGTCGTTTTGCACTTACCTTGTTGGAAATCCCCATGTCAGCATTTTGGTCGGATTTTCTCACTATTTGCACTTAAGTGATCCAATTTACTCGATTTTGACACTTAAGTGTCACTTTCTTAACTTTTGGCACTTAAGTATTCCTTTGTGTCAAGTTTTGGCACTTGGGGTATACTTCTTTCCTTGATAATCTCATATAATAATTGATAGATTTAAAATGTTGATAAGAAAGTAATAAAAATTGGTAAATAATAAGAGGAGTCTTTTTTTTTTTCCTTGTAAAAAATAAGAGAAGTTGGTAACTTTAAAAAGCAAATAAACGGTTGTAACTAACTCAAATAAGAGCTCGTAACACAAAGTTTAAATGGTAATGTAGTAGTAAAAAAGGAGTCTGTAAGTAAGGTAAATAGTCATAATCAATAGAAATAGTAGTAAATTAAAAATTTTCCAATAACTTTTGGGAGCAAACTCGAGTGGGAGTTGATAATTTAAAACAAATTGATATTTTAATTGGATAAAGTTATTAAGTTACATAAAAAGGATGATAATTTCATATAATTGTAGGTAAATTTAAGCATTGCCAAGAAAGGTACAGAAAAGTCTTGCATATAAGAAAATAATTTTTTTTGTAATAAATAAAAGAAGTTGGTAATTTAAAACAAAAACGCAAATAATTATTGGTAACTAAGTCGAATGAGAGTTAAAGATGTAAAAAGAGCTTCTAAGTTGATTGGAGAATGTTGGGGGCCAACAATATAAACTGGAGCGAGGGGTGAATAGGTTGTTTGGGAGCTATGAAAAACTTTTATGGAATATAACAACTTAAACTTTAAACAATAATGGAAATAGATTATAGGAAATCAAGTGCACCTCCTACTAATGAAATAGATGGTGATGATAATGAATAGATTAAGCTAATAGTGAGGAGATGGAAGATATTACAAGCAAATATATAGTGGTTTAACTTTATCCCCATATGAAGGACATACCTGTGACGTTCCGGCAGCGTCTCATGTTAAACAAAAGCGGGAACTAATTATAAGTGCATTAATAGTAATTGTCTTAATCAGTAATTATATTAAGGTATTTCAACCTAAATGATTAGCATGCATAACATGAATATTACAAGGTCTTCGAATCTCCTAAGGCGTGATCGTCCTATCCTATTGTTAATATCAATAATCCATTTATAGACATACACGATTCATCATAGAAGTGGCACCATCTCCATTTCATTTTAATGATTATCACCTGTTTCTTTACTTACATAAACATGGGAGCTTATGTGTACTAGGCATACATAGGGAAATATTTACATGACATTAACCAAAAGTATATGCATCAAGTCTTGGAAGAGGTCAAAAGGAGCTTATCTTCACTACCCCATGTCACTCAAAAAACAAAACATCCTCAACTTCCACACAAACTAGGTGCTCTAGGCACCACTTGCTCCATCTCCAGGCATACCATCACCGAATCTAAGTGATCCGAATAGCTCTCCTTCATGATTAATGAACCAAGTCTCAAACTATATAGGGATCCAATTGACATGCCCATCATCCATCCATAGTGTGGCTTCGTACTGTGTGTAGGTCATTTCAATGTCAGGGTCGTAAGCATCGTAAAAAGACACGTTGACATAAGCGATAACCCCGTATTGTGCTATAGGTGGAATGTCTATTCTAACGATTTAAAAAAGATGAAAGAATGAGCAATGCCCAGTAAAGAAATAATGGGGCCCTAAACTAGGTAATCCATAAGTCGTTAAGGAAAATGCAAGATTCAACAATAAACAACACAAATACTAGGACAAACTATCACATAAACCACTCCATTGTCACCCTTATTCACATTCATATTCACCACAACCAAAGCACAATAACATCAGCACACAAGTCTTATACAATTGACCAAGCTAAGATATGATGCCAGCATAGAATCCCATCGTTTCCTTACCCAGTCAATCCTTGCCTTCCTTACTTGCTGGCTCTTTCAGATTTCACCTCTTTCGAGCTTGAAACCGTAGCAAAATTCAGAGGATGAAGAAGAAATATTCTATTAAGCCGAGAGAGAAGAAAACGAGAGAGTGAGAGAGAGAGAGAGATAAGTTGGACAGGAGAGTGTAGGAGAGAGAGAGAGAGAGAACAATAATGATATCTTACCTTGAGAATTATTCCTAAATCTTCATGAGTCCCTAGGTGGTTCATGGATCACTTAGTTTAGAGCCCTATTGTTTTTTGACTGAGCATTGCTCATTCCTTCATTTTTTCAGATTGTTAGAATGGACGTTTCACTTGTGGCACGGTATGAGCTCATTGCTTATATTGATATGTCTTTCCATGATGTTTACGACCTTGATTGAAATGACCTACACTCGGTACAGAGCCACACTATGGATGGACGATGGCCGTGTTGACTAGATTCCTATGCGGTTTAAGGCTTGGTTCATTAACCTTGAAGAAGAGCTATTCAGACCTCTTCGGTTTGATGATGGTGGGTTTGGAGTTGGAGTGGGTGGTGCTTAGAGCACCTAGTTCATGTGGAAGCTGAGGATATTTTGTTTTTCGAGCAACATGGGTTAGATTAAGGGGTAATAAAGATAGGCTCCTTTTGACACCTTCCCAAATTTGATGTATACACTTTTGGTTAATGTTATATAAATATTTCCCTATGTATGCCCGGAACATGTAAGCTCCCATGTTTATGTAAGAAAAGAAGCCAGTGATGATCACTAAAAGGAAATGAGATGGTGTCACTTCTATGATGAATTGTGTATGTCATTAAATGGATTGTTGATATTAATGATAGGATAGAATGATCATGTCTTAGGAGATTCCAAGACCCTGTAATATTCGTGTTATACATCCCAATCATTTAGGTTGGAATACCTTAATGTAATTATTGATTAAGATAGGTCCTGTTAATGCATTTTTAATTAGTTTCCATTTGCATTTTAGTGTCTGACGCAATGGGGACATCATAGTAAGCCTATGTTCACTCTCAACATTAACAGTCATAATAAGGTTGAAATCCACTAGTAATCTTCAAAAGAAATCACCAAGTGCCATCTTTCAATAGAGGACTCATGTATTGCTATCACATTCGTGCACTTCCTCTTATCACTAATTACGAACAGTAGCACCACACATACATTGACATTACCTAGCTACTATTAACAAAAATAAAAGTAAAGAAGAAGACTCTTTCGCACTAGACTCGTTTTGTTCGTTTCCACCCAACATCACTATTTCTTATGGATTCAATATATAGCCATCCATCCTTAGATGACAATTGCCCATTAAAGTCCTTAGGTAGCCATTGGTTCTACCATTACCAGCAGTAGAACGTCTCTTGAAATCATTGAAATGGTTCTGTAACGTCTCTTGAAATCATTGAAATCATTGAAATGGTTCACACATACATTGAAAGGGTGCGTTTGGTAACGTTTCTGTTCAAAAATTATTTGAGGGAACAGAAATATTCTATTTCTGTTCCCTCAAATAATTTTTGAACAGAAAAGATGTGTTTGCTAAAGTTGTTAGGGAATAAAAAATGAATAGAAACATGTTTGGTAAATTTATATTCTTTTTTTGTTTCTTTTAATTTTTTAATATTTTTATTTTATTTTTCCTTTTATCCTTTCTTTTTATTTTTCTTCTTTCGGTTGGTCGCCTCGCCTTGGCCGGGTGAGCTCGGGGTCGGCGACGCTCGGCCTCGCCCGGATTTGGGCGAGCTCGAGCTCGCCCGGCCATGGCGAGGCTCGGCCTCGCCGAGGGCCGGTGACGCTCGGCCTCGCCGGATCTGGGCGAGCCCGAGCTCGCCCAACCAAGACTAGGCTTGGCCTCGCCGGGCCGGCGACGCTTCGGCGAGGTCACCGACCCTCGACGGTCGGTCGCCGGCCATGGCCGAGGCCGGCGACCGGCCAAAGAAAAAGAAGAAAAAAAGAGAAGAGAGAGAAGAAAGAATTTTTT
Organism: Eucalyptus brandiana; assembly: GCA_014182725.1. NCBI lineage: Eukaryota > Viridiplantae > Streptophyta > Magnoliopsida > Myrtales > Myrtaceae > Eucalyptus > Eucalyptus brandiana. The sequence goes on from CM024668.1 coordinate 15,873,409, forward strand.
TTTTTGTTTCTTCAAAAGTGTTTTTGGAACAATAAACAATTTTTTTTTTTTTTTTGTTTCTATTCCAAATGTGTTTTTTAATAAAAATAATTTTGGACAAAAACGCAAATAAACGCGTTTATTTCCTTTTTGCTCCTTAAAGAAAAAAAAAACAAAAAAAGTGTTCAGAAACAGAAATAAAGAATAAAAACGTGCAGGCCCTAAATATTTCTGCCTTCTATTGGCCAATTTGATTGTGGCCGTGAATTGTGTCCCTGCCGAATCTTCACCTCCCATACAATCTTCCGCCAGGTAAGCGTGTAATGGGCTTTGGCCAAATTTTTGTTCTTGGGGGCTTCTTTTTCCAGCCGGATTAAAATAATGGGCCTTAATATGCTTCAGGTCAAAGCCTTTTATCAGTTTTAACTTTTATGGGCTCAACCAAACTTAGATAAAACTCAGAATTCCCCTCTTTTGTCACATGATTTTCGGCCCGTGTGCATCTCCATGATGTGGCCGAATGTTGCTTCAATGCTAGCCTAGTCCACGCGGCTAATTCAGGTCCATTCACCACAGCTGGTATAATGCAAAATGCAATGAGCTAACTTTTTTTTTTTTTTGACCGAGGAACCACTGAAGATTAGCCTTCGGGGTTCACATGACCCTCCAGTACCCGGTGGCACCGTTGGGCCTCGCCGCAAGCTGCTATTTAGACGTAAACCTCGGAGGAGGCTAGCCTAGGACCCCAACAATAGAACCCCCACTTCAAACACTTTAGTAACAAGATGGTTCGAACCCTCCACCTCTGCGATGAGGGAGAGAACTCACATCAATTGTGTTGTGTTACGCCCCAAACCTTGAGCGCATGCCCATCCCTCTCTAGTCGATAATATTTTGCGACTTTTCAAGACGAGTCACCGACTCTTTATTTTTATTGCACATGTGGAAGCGAAAATAAATCTCATGACAGTAATCATATCGGGATAGAAAAGCAGGACAACAGATTCACAACAAATGAAACATACTTTTATTTTCACAAAGAGTCATGTACAAGGTCTATGACCAAAAGACTACAAAGACTGGTGGTCCTAATTGACCTACACTTCAGATTATCTCCTCTCGGCTTTAGGTCCTCCACTCGACCACCTTCTAAGAACCTGAAAATGGTTATACAATAACCAGTGAGACAATGTCTTGGCAAGTCCATGCTCTAAACCCCGATTAGGAGGGAAATACGCCAAGAAGCGTCATAACCACACAATCACACAATCAAGGAGACTTATCTCATCTCAAATCCACCCTGCTAGTCAGTACAGTTTATATTTTAGACAACATGAAAGCATGAGCAACCACTAAGCTCAATTAATTGGAACACCATATTGAAATTCTCAAGTAAGCATATGAGTCATGATTATAGGGTCAAATCGTTATGATACGTCTCATATCATGCCATACAATTTTGTCCCATAATCCGGCACATTCAACTCAATTAAACATGCATTCTTAGTTTTGATCTCAACATATAGCACGGCCTACTATCTGTTCGGTAGTCTATTGGCGTTGCCAGGCTTCATCTCACCCCATTGAGCATGGCATGTCTCTTTGAGACGGCTTTCCCGAAAATGCATAAAGTCCAGAATCTACCATGACTGGCTTTCCATTATCTAGGGGTATCCTAAATAGGGATAATGTCCAACTTAATAGCCTGGGATGATTTCTCTTAATTATTACACAATCATTCAAATACGGCCCAGGGCATCGTGCATTGCATTCAAATGCTTCAATTAAAATGGTGAACTTGGCCTTTTTTTTTTTTTTTTCGTATTATAAATACATTGTAAATTAGTCGTGTGTGAGTACACGGTCAACTCGACCCAGGAAAATTGACATTCTTTCTTTTTAAAATCCTACTATTTTATAGAATAATTAAAACTATTTTCGGTGTCAAAATCTGACACCCGAGATTTTCTGAATAAATATTGAAAATTCACAATTTTTGGAATTAAATACCAAAAATCCAATTAGCACTTAATTTGCAGAAATTAACACTCAATTGCAAAAATTAATCACACCATTGCAATCAAGCACGAAATTCGATCATCGGCCATCTCGGCCTAATTTCTGAAAAATAATTAATAAATAATTAATTTCGAAAATTAATTATATAATTCATTTTAAATTCTAAAAATATTAACTTAAGTCAAAATTATTAAATTAAATACAGATACGGGCCCATAAAATTCCTGAACTCTTCTAGATAAATAATACAATTTATCTAGGCCTCACTTAATCTAATCTAACCACCTAACATGTATAATTGCATAATTAAATTACTAATTTAATCTAATTAACCACATACTTCCTTATTAATTAAATCTAAACACCCCTTAAACGTTATTAGCCTACTAAGAAGAGTTTAGTGCATAAACTCACCGGTTTATTGTGGAAACCGGTTCACCGTGACGACGGCGCGATGGTGGCCGAAATCCAAATTATCGGCGGCGTTGACGAACACTCGGGCCGGGCCCAAAAGCTTTGCAAGCCCACATAAATTTCTGGGCTTATATTTGAGCTTGGGCCTGCTTCTTGGGCTTTAAGTGAACTGAAATTGGGCTTGGCTTTGCGGGCTTGGGCTGCTGAAATTAACGGGTTGAACAAGAATAATTCATGGGCTGCTGATGGACTTTGTTGGGCCCGAAATTCATGGAGATGTTGGGCTGAATATACGGGCTTCAAAATTGGACTGAAGCTTGCAGATTTGGGCCGCTGAAAACCGAACTGGGCTTGCTGCGGCTGGGATGAATTCACGGCCACGGCTTGCTGGGCTGATCCACGAGCGAAGGAAATGGACTTGCGGCTCGTGGGCGCAAAGGCAGCTGGTTCGATGGGCTGAGGAAATGAAGACAGCTGAAGACACGCGATGGAGAAACGTGGACGTGGGGGCTGATTGCAGGCGTGCGAAGGAGCTGCGGGTCAACGAAGCTAACGCCTGGCGTGGGATGTTGACCGAACAAAACCAGCCCACGTCCGGCTGGACTTGGGTAGAGATTGAAGGTCAGTGGAGCTTCAAACGTGAAGCTGGCAGCGGATGCAGGGAAATGAAATCTTCGAGGATGGCAGCAGCTTCAACGCCGCGTGGAGGAAGAAATTTGGTGGGGATTTCTTCGGTGGAGGAGTAGGCGGTCTTGACTCGGTGAGGGGAGCAGTGAAGAAACAAGAAAAATGAAAGAAGACCAAAAGCGGTTCAAGTGAAAAAAAAAAAGAAATTGGAACCGCAGAGGAGAGGGAATCGATTGAGTTGGCATGCGAGAGGATGAGGGAAAGCGTGAAGAGGTTGGACTCTTCAAAGGCGGTGAAGGAGGAGAGAGGCAAAAGTCTAGTAAAATATCTTCAAATTTCATCTGGTCCAAGAAGTCTTCAATCTTATCCTATGGTGTCCCCCATTTCTTTCTAGCCTTTTAATCCACATATAATTCAAATTAAGGTAAAAAATGCAGCCTCCAAAATGGCATACGAATTTCATAATTTAAGCTTCCATTTCTTTACTTAATTCCCCAAATTGAGGTTCGATTTCGTTGCAGAAAAATCCCGAACAATTCTCTATAAATCCCTGACGCTCAAAGGTTGCTTGGAAGTCTAAATTTCCTTTAATTGAGTCCATCCGAATTTTCATTAATTTTCCACAACGTTCGAATTGATTTTTCGCAAAAACCTCGGAATCTCTGAAAATTCTTTGGAGGATGAGTCGACGTTCCTAAAATGATTTGTGACATGATAGAACTTTCAATTTCTGAAATCGGGTTCAAATTCGCGGTTAATTTCAATCCGGCGCGCTTTTAGCATGACCTAATCTACCGGGTAATTTTTAGGAATTTTTGGTGCAATTGACCTGTGATCGATTTATCTCGAGTCATAATGTACATCTTCAAATCATTGGCGACTCTTGGTTGTCGTGAAAATCTCGAGATTTCAAATATAGGCACTAGGTACCAAAACGATAGAAAAATCGGTCTAGTGCCGATCAACGAGTATTTTGCAATCAAGTGGAATCACCTACACTCTGATCACATATCTTAGTTAAATCGACCTATCTCTGGTCTCTAATCGATTTCGACAGTGCCGTAATGACCCTTGCAGATCAACACGGTCGAGAAATCAATTCATGGTCGAATTCTCAAATTCATTGCATTTAAATTCCTTAATTGCTTCCCTAGATAGACAAGTTATCTCATGAGTGATCAGCTCAGAGAATAGCACTATCTGTGTGTCGATGAAAGATCGGATTTATTTAATCGAAAACAAATTATGAAAATTCAGGCTGTCACACGTTGCTGGTGGTTGGGTGTAATAAGCTAACTTAAATGATGAATAATCCTTAAAAATTATATGTTATGTAATTTAATTATAATATTGTTGGTTAGGAGTTAAATATTAATTCCTTATTTTCTATATAACTTTCTATTAAATAGTTATTTAAAATTTAGGTTTTAACAGCTTTTTACTCATTATTGCCAGGACTGCTACTGAAGCACTTTAGTGCTCTTTTCCGAATTCCAAGCTTCGAAGATAACTATTAGACACCAAATTGGGGTTCAAAGAGGACGTTACACATCTTCCACCTTTTTGATATCAGTAGCTACTCCTGCCAACAATCTGCCACTCTCGATAACCATCCTAATTGTCTATCTATAGTTCTTTCGAAGCATATTGATAATTATGCCTTCATTAAGCTGTTTACCTTCATGATCGTTCCGAGCTTTGTTGAACATCCCTGTTTTTCTTTGTTTGCTCTCTCTCAATATGAAGATTCTTCCAACCTATAGACATCTTCAACGCCTAATACCTTATTCACCCTTAATATCGGCAATGATCCCTAGATATTAGCAGAGCACTCTTGTGAATGGTAGAGCACTTTTCATTTTAGAATCACTTAATGCTAATGATGACATCATCCGCGTATTGGCTTGTGTATATATTACCCGATACTACTCAATTAATATATATTAATAGTCTTTGATTATTTTGTTATCTTTAAAGTAACAGAGATTTTCCCAACAGAGAAAAGCTAGTAATCCCTCTAATTAAGATTAATATTTTTTGTTTGTTATTGTTTATTTGAGTTGCCAATAATTCTTTGTTGATCTTGAATTTACTCATTTTTTTATTCTTTTTTATTGTTTATCTATGAGTTGCCAATTGCCGACGATAGAGGAAGAAAAAAAGGAATGTGTTAAAATATGTTTTGAATTTGAATTCAATTGAATTATTTTTCCTAATTTTAGCAAGTTTCCTATTTTGAGTGGTTTCCTAAGTTGAATAGGTTTCTTGAAAGGGGTTTCCCATTGTTGATACAAATATTATATTTATATTCTGCTTGATTATTACACACAAGTGTTGGTTTCTCTTTGTGAGTTTTCTAAGTGACTTTATTGTGAGATATTATGAGATAATGAGCTTTGCTTTAGGTGTACTAAAGAGCTGGAGAAGACTTGAGAAATTGTAAACTCTATATTATTTGAATTCATTGTAAATTTGGTGGCAGCCGGAACTTCTTGTGGAATAGGTACCGACATTCAAATCAAACTGCTTAAATTGTCTACGTCCTTATCGTTCCTCATTGATTCATTTGGTAATTTCTTATTCTCCCATAAGATTTAAATTCCAAGATTTGTTAAATTCCGTGTTATTTCACAACAGGATGGATTAAAAGGATTGGGAGGTAGCGGTCTTGTTGATTTTATAGTTTCAAAGCCTCCACATCCATGCATATATTGAGTGATTGGTGTCGTTAATAAACAATTTTTCATCTCCTTGTCATTTTAAAGTCCTATTCCCTCTTCGTCGCCTAAATAACAGTATAACTCAATTTTCTCTCTTTTTTATCTAACGTGATTATTCGTAATTCCTCCTTTCATTTCATAACAATACTCAATTTGTAATTACAGACAAAAGAGCACATGCTTAGGTTCTTCTTGTCTTCGTGAAAAGCAATTTTAAAAAAAATATTTTTCAAATTTTCTGACGTTTAGTTCATAAAAGTAAATTAGTTAAAGGAAACATTTTTGCCAATGAAAAAAACTCATTCAAAAGTGAGGAAAATGTTTTTCGTACTTGAGAACGTAGAAAACATTTTCCATCTTCTATACTTATTTTCACCATACACATATTTCATTTTTCTTATTTTTATTTATTTATTAAAAAGATTGAGTTTTTAATTTTTTTCTTTTTTTCTTTTCCTTTTCTTTCTTTTTCTGTTGTTTCTTCCTCAATTGGGCCCTGATTGCCACCACGGCCAATGACCGGTCATAGGTGAGCTGACCAGATTATGATGAGCTCGCTAGATCTGGTCTTGCTGCCGACTCACGGGCTTGAGGCCTCACTAGATTACAACAAGGTTGCCATCGATTCGAAGGCACGAGACCTCGCCAAATCCGGCGAGCAATCTCACTGGTGACTCATGAGCTCCAAGCGTCACCAGTCACGGTGAGCTCACCATCGACTTGTAGACTTGAGACCTTACTAGATCTGGCAAGCGAGCTCGCCGGTGACTTGTAAGCTTGAGGCCTTGACAATCGATGCGAGCTCACCATTGACTCGTGGGCTTGAGGCCTCTCGCCAGATCTGGCAAGCTCACTTGCCACCGATTTGTGAGCTTGAGGCTCACTGTGGCCGGCAATAGGGTTGTCAAAACCAAATCAAAAAATTGAACTGAAATACGAATTGAATCGAATCAAATCGAAATTTCGTGCATTTTCAAATTAGTTTGGATAATGGTAAAAACCAATTTTTTTTTACCAGTTCGGATTTTCTCGATTCAGTTCGGTTAACTGAATTCATTCAAAAACACAACTCTTTCTCTCTTTGAGGCCTTCCCCTTCACAAGTCCACACAGCCAAATCCCCAACCAGACCCCTCCCTCCGTCGCTTCCACTCTAAAATCATTTTACAAAAGCTTCGTCCGATCTAGTCAACTCGACTGAATTCCTCTTCTCTGTCTTTGTTTAATTCGATTTGGCTTGGCTTTCTCTCCGATCGTGATCATCATCGTTCGTCATCGTCGTTGTCGAGGGACAAGCCGGTTTTGTTGCTGCCGTTCCCCGCTTTAGGATCATCGACTTCGATTTAGAAGGCTTCTTTCCCCAATTGAGACGCCGGAGAAGCGAGTGGCTGGTATCGCTCTGGATTTCCTGGCCACCGATGAAGCCACCTCGCACTCCTGGCCTCCGGCCACCCCCTCCGCCCCTGCCCATCTGCAACGCCTGCCGCGTCGCACCTGGTGACCCCATCCGCACCGCTCCCGGCCACACCCTCTTCGCTGGCACCCGCCACCCCGGCTGCCTCCCTGCCACTGGTCTTTCGGGTCCCCTCCACCCGCCTCCTGTGTCCCTACCCCTGCCGTCCTCCTTAGGCACGCCCTCCCCTCCGGCTGCTTTATCCAAACCAACAATTTAAAAAACAAAAGTGAAAACCGAAATCTTAAACCAAACTCAACCGAACCGAATCAAGGTCTTGGTTCGATTCGTATTCGGTTTGGGTCGCTTTGGTTCGGTTTAGCCATTTACCCTAAATCGAGCCAAACCGAACCATTGACATTCCTGGCCGGCAACCGTCCCAAGAAGAAAAAGGAGGAAAAGAAAATAAAAATAAAAATAAAAGAAAAATAATTAAAAATATGTTTTTTCTAAAATAAAATAAAATAATATTAAAAAAGTGCATGAAAATCAAATTGAATTTTCCACACCAAGTAGAAAAAAATATTTTCTAGTTTATTTTCAAATTTCAACTACATATTGGAAAATATTGTCATTTTCCTAGAATATGGCTTTCGAAAAACATTTTCCAGAAAAAAGCCATATTTTTCTGCGAAACGAATGGAGCTTTTTATGTGAAAAAAAAAATACAAAGTTAAATTTATAAGGGGAAATTTTATTTTATTTTTTTTGAAATTTGGTGTCCTTTATGGAGATGGATTTGAATTTTTATAAAGTTAGAAAGATAACTTATCAAAAAAAGAAAAAAAAGAAACACTACAGTTTAAATAAGGAAGGTGTTAGAGATCTAAGGGATTGTGATTCGCTAAAAATTGGTTGACACCCAAAATAACCAACTTTTGGTTATTATAAAAAGGTATGAGACTTAGGGCGCGTTTGGTAACGATTTTGTTAGAACCGATTCGACAAGAAATGATTATTTTTTATTCTATTCCTAGGAACGATTCTCGAGTAAAAGAATGTGTTTGGTAACTCGTCTAAAATTTCGATTCGGAATAGAATTACATTTGATAACGTGTTCATTGATTCTGTTCCAAATTATTATTTTTATTTTTAAATAATTTTTTCTACCTTTTTACTTCTTTTTCTTTTCTTTTTTCCTTTTTCTCCTATTTTTCTTCTTCTTCTTGTGGCCGGCGACCTCACCAGAGCGTCGCCGGCCCTCGGCGAGGCTGGCCCTCGTCGGTCGAGCCCGCCGGGCAGGGCGAGGCTTGGCCACCGGTGGACGGGCGGGCCTCGCCCGCCCGGCCGAGGCTCGCCGGTGGCTAGGCGAGCCTCTGGCGAGCTCGCTGGACCGGCGGCTGCCGGCCGCGGGCGGTGGTGGGCGGCGGCGAACAGCGGCGGGCGGCGGCGGGCGACGGTCGCGGGATGACGGAAGGAAAGAAGAAGAGTTTTATTGTGTTGATTCTTTTTTTGATTCTCGGATGCGAATCAACTTTTTTTTATTCTCAAATTTTCTCCCAAACGATTCTCGGGAACAAATTTGTTCCCGTGAACAAAAATTTTACCAAACGCGATTCTCGTCCTAAATCGATTCTGGAAATAAAAATCGAGAATCGATCCACTCGTTTCGGCACGTTGCCAAACAACAACGGTCATCAACACAACACTTGACTGTTGGGTGGTTACGTTTACTATCATGATTTAAGGATTTTTGTATATTTCTTGTAGATAAGTATTGTTGAGTATTGAGTAACTTCTTTGTAGATAAGTGTTGTGTGGAGTAACTTCTTGTAATTGATAAGATTAGGAAGTCGTTTGTTTTTTGGACTTCAAAACTGGTGTTTGTGACCGTCCTTAGTATGGGCTATAGCTACCCATGTTATACTCTCTGTAAAAGATCCCAATCAACCAAAGAATTCAATGTTCTTGCAAATCTATATTGTATCTCTACTTTTCTATATTTTATATCATTGTGAACAAATGTTCCTAGTGTCTTGCTTTTCCTTTTCTTATCATTTACCTTTCTATCCAAAATAAACAAAGTCTCTTCCTAACCTTTATTGATTCACTCATTGATCCATCCATATTTTTGAAGGATATTTCATTATTTTTAGCGAAATATTTTTTTAGCATACTTGGTGGGGAATGTTTAATTGATTTGAGGAGACTACGATAGTAAAAACTAGAAATTAACAAAGGTTCGTTTATGTTGCTGGGGTAACATTCTAGAATCACAAACGGGAAATGATGTTGCTGCACATTCAGATCCTCAGCTGTTGGAAGGGTGGTTGAAGAAAATCCACGCGAAGGGGGTGATCTTCCAAGACATCTTACTTAAGGGCAGTTAAGAAATGTTGCTCCAATCACTGGGGTTTGCCTCAGTGGCCACCCTTTCTACTTGGAATGGGGAGGTGAGAAGTTTGAATCTCCACTTTCTCAGGGGGTTGGAATGGGGACGATTTAGTTTCAGAAGTGAGTTTCGACTTTCACGCCCTGCAAGAGGCAGGACAAAAGTCTGAGAGTGAGTGTTAGAGTAAGAATAGAATAGGATCGACAAGAAAAAGAAAAAAAAAAAGGAATGTTGCTCCAAATTCCAACATGGTGTCTTTCACAAGAAGATTGCTTGATGAGCAATAAAATGATATGGTTAAGTACACCGTGAGTCACATGTTTGGATGTGATCAAGCAAATTGTCATCAATACTTAGATGATGCTCTCACGAGGCCAGCATCATCCAAAATTACTACCACCATTCCAACTAAGTCCAGTGGTAACATGGGATCTTCCTAGTCCCTCTTCATTTATTAATACTAATAATGTTGGTCAGAGTTATCAAATCCCTGCAAGAAATTATGCAAAGGCCTGAATCTTCTAGTCAAGGTAATAGTCAGGCTTAATGTTGGTAGAAATAATCAAATTGAAAACAATAGTTTGGCAAATCAAATTGGGTGACAAGCTAGTCTTATTACCAAATGTTGAAAACATAACACCGGTAGCTCCATTGGTATCACCAACGTGAAGATTTATGTTAGGCCTAACGTGCCAATTAACATAGAAAATTCGGTAAGACCAGTATCACCAACTAAGGCACAAGACGAAAAACCAAATCCACAATTGATACTTACAAAATTTGTCAAAAAAGTCTGAGAACAATTGGGATTAGGAAGGGTTGTTATCATACTGGTTATAAAAAACCATATCCTGATTTTAAGAGGTCTTTTCAAGAGGTTTTAAAATCACCGATTTTACTGTTGCTTTTGGTTAAGATGAACGATTGACCATCAAACACGTTGTTTAATTTACAGCCCAATGTGAAGAAGTAGGGACAAATGAGTCTTTAAAACTTAAGGTTATTTCTTGTCTTTATCAAAATTTGCTTTTACGCAGTTTACTAATTTAGCACTGTGTAATGGGGCAGAGATGGCCATTCTCAATCTTATGGAATGATACCTGCAAGTTTGGGTCGCTGTTTGGCTAACTTTATTTATGAAATAATGAATCGATTGGTCGGTTTATTGCTCGATTTATGAATAGCAGAAATAGATATCTCACTTCACTCTCAAATTAAGAATTCACGAATTTAGCTTCCAAAGAGTTAAAATTTAACACGCGAGAAAGATTTGAAGGCCAGGACTGATGAAAGCATTAAAATAAATGTGGCAAAAATGATGATTGACAAGCCTTACATTTGTCTATTCTTAAAGCATGCCAAAATAAAAGATTAAAGAATGACTAGGGCTAAAAACATTCAAGTCTACTTGTTGGACATCAATAGGTTGGACGAAATCGTCTATTTACTCTTAAAAGATAGCTTGATAGAAGTTTAATTTATCTCGAGTGAACAAGAATTGAAAAAACAACGCGAGGCAATTCGATAAGAAAAAATGAAATTAGCCGATGACAAGAGAGTATATGATGGGTCTCGACTATCTATTTTAAAAGAATTGAGTGATTGATGAATTATTTGTCTCTCGGTCAATAGGTCAACAAAAGGGTATCTTTTGTCTCTCGGTGAGTGGGTCAACAAAAGGACGGGTTTTCTCCTCTGACAACGTGCGGAGGAAGAGAGAGGAGATAGACGGCCGGGTTGTCTTCTTCAGCTGTCGATCTTCGACTGTCCCCGATCGCCGACCAGCCCGACGGCTGCAACTTGTTGCCGCCTCCTCTCTTCCACTGAGATCCGCCTCCCTTGATGTTCTTGTCGTTCCGCCGCCAATGTCGCTGCTTCTGTTTCACCATCAACGACGCTACTGTTGTTCCGCCATCGATGACAGTCCTTGCTACAAGCCTTCGACAAGCCATCCCGCGAACTGTTGCTGCTTCTTGCTCGGGGACAGCGTCGCCTTCCAGTTCGCTGCCCATCATCACTGCGTCTTGCACGGGTTCCCCCTGCCCGCTGCTTCCTGTCCAGCGAGTATTATTAGCCATGACGAATTCATTGCTGCGACTTTTCTCAGCCTCAACTCGTTGTGCTCGATCATTGTCCGCCACACGCTCCTTGCAGCAGTTCCAGGCGAACCACACCACAGCTCCTCCACAGCGACAATGCTAGTCATGGTCGCACTGTTCAGTGAAGTCAACGAAGTCAACATTTTGTGGTGCCTAATTTTGTGACTTTGCAGATTTCTCTTGAGCAACTAACTGCTCTCCCATTGTTGCAAGTCTAGTTTAATTGTCGAGCATCTTCAATTTGTGGCCCCATATTCTTCAGCACCGTGAGCCTTGCTGAGCACTAGGGGTGAGCATCGGTTCAGGGTCAACTCTGGACCGATCTTGGACCAGCCCAACCCTGTCGGTCCTGGTCTGGTTCCTAGGAAGACTAGATTGGTCATTAATCCTAAAATTCCCGGACTAGCATTATGTGGGTCAGTCCTTGGTCCTGAGAGTTCCAGGTCGGTCCAATTCCGGACCAACCCTAATTATACATATATATAATATTATTTATAATTTTTTTATATAAAGAAAACCTTAAAATAAACAGCATCAAGAACATTAAACAGCTCTTTAGTGAGGAGTTCAAGTAATTTTACATTGTTCTTTAATAACTTAGGTTTTTAATGTTTTTTACGTAATCAATAGTAATTTACGAAGAAGGAAAATGTTTTTGTGAGGAGTCTTCACAGTGTCCAAAAAGGCACTTTATGGCATCCTCCTCTATTATTCATTCTCTTCTGTCTTATTTGTCATCTTAGTCTTCAATTTGCTAAAATAGAAAAAAAACACTTCTCCACTCGCTACTCGACACTTGCCTCGCTCGCTTTGAGTCACTCATGTCGCTCGCCGCTCGATGCTCGCTTGGCTTGTTGTTCCCCACTCGACATTCGATGCTTATTCTATTTGACGCTCACCCCACTTGACCCTCACCGCTTGCCTTTCTTAGCTGACCTTTCTCATCATCGAACCCATTGGGTTGATACGGTCCTCGGTTGCCTTTTCAAGGAGTACAAAAAATGAAATAATTTTTTTTTGTTAGTCCTGGGTTGACCTTGAAGCTAGACCGAACCCATTGGGTCAGTCCGGTCTTCAATCGCTTTTTTAAGGAGTACAAAAAATAAAATAAAAAATTATCAGTTGGTTTCGAGTTGACCCTAGAACTGGACCGAACCCATTGGATCGGTCCGGTCCTTGGTCCCAAGTTCAATAGGGTCGGTCCTCGATCCAAAAAATTAAAGACTAGCATTGTGCGAGTTGGTCTTAGGATTAGGGGGGTGGATTGGCCCAACCCGGACCATGCTCACCCCTACTGAGCACCGCCACATTGAGTCGCGAGTAGCTGTTCGAAAATACGAATGTGGAAGCCAATATTCGAATTAGGAAATTGTTTTGTCTAATTTGAGTTTCAAATATTCCGTTTCCTTATTTGAAATATTGTTGATGCAAATGATTGAAATTCCCAATATATTATCTTATCCACAATATTGAGTAGCCTTTTAAATTATGAATTATTTCCTAATTTCTTAATATGCTATAATCATCAACCCGATCTCATGCCTAAGCTACAATCCATGATTGCATAAAAAATCATTAATCTGATCTCACGCCTAGGATACGATTCGTGATTACAAGAAAAATTAGCCAAATCCAATCTCATACTTGGGATACGATTTGTCAATCTATTATTTCAAATTTTAATGGATATGGATAATATTTCTTGCATGATTTGGTGCTGCATTTTGATGTGGATATGATTTCTTTCTATATTTGCTTGATTTGAATTGATTTTACTTCTCTAAAGAAAACCCAAAAAAAAAAAATATTGAAATTTGATTTGATTCCCGTTGATAATTTTGCTAATTTTGGATTATATTACATCTTAAATTAGGTATTTTAAATAAAAAAATTGCTTTGGGATGAATTAGGTTTCCTTTCTTAGAATAGATAGCATGTTTAAATATTCAAATTTTATTTTTTTAAAAGAAGATGCAAAACCTATCATGTGCCTATCGTGTAGAATTAATTTACCTATTGTTAGGAAATTGCATGTTTATGAATCATTTAAATTAAAGCGTGTGACATATTAGTTGCATTAATTTTTGTCCGTCATTATATTATCTAATAAATGTTGCATGACATATAGTTCGCATGTTAGGTTGCATGTTGTATGTCATTTTAGTTAGGCATTTTTGTACGTCATTGCATTGCATTGCATTGCACGTATATTAAGTTTTATTTAAATAAGTGAAAATTCTAAGAAAATTGAGTAATTGCGTGTTAATTAGAAATTATATCTAGATTGTTGATATGATTTTCTAACTAACATTGTAAATACTTTTATTGTTTTGACGTAGGTATTTCCTCACAGTGCTTGCAACTTATTTACTGCTTTACTTTATTGAGTGTTAAATTATGGTTGTGCACTTGCCTGATCATGTTAGGGAGTAAATTAAAATAAATCCAGATTGCCTAAAATAAAAGAAAATTTTTACCGAAAGGACATTAAAGTAATTTAGCATAATCAAGTCCCCAAACTCATTTAATCTCTGGTAAAGTGTTTCTCCTAATTCTTTACTAGGTTTCTAATTGACTCACCAAAAATAGACTAGTAGAGACTCATAATTGAAAAATCATATGCGTGTTAAGAACTTTGAATTGCGAATTAATACGGGCTTGGGGGGTCCAAGTTAAGTCTAGACTTAATAATCCAACCACTGGGGGTTCACCCCAGTGGCCACCCTTCCAACATGGAAGGGGGAGGTGAGGGGTTCAAATCCCCATCTTCTCAGGGAGGGATAGGGATAGGGACACGTAAGTTTCGAGGGTGGGTTGCGACTCCCATGCCCTTGCAAGAGGCAGGGCACAAGTCCGCAAGTGAGTGTAGAGTAGGAATAGAGTAGGACTGACAAAAAAAAAAGACTTAATAATCCATTAATCGAATCTCGAGCTGGTTCAACCCGCTTCGGAGTAAGGTTGCCACAAAAATAGTGACCTCCTTTTGGTTATTAAGGACAAGTATTGATTCTAGTTGATAAAAGCAAAGTTTGGTCAACAATGATAAAACAATTGACAAGTTAAGGAAAATCACAACTCACCAAAAAAGTCAACAACAATATCCTGAAAGTTTTTGACGGAAGCCTTCGTAAAAAATTCAGGAAGTTAATCGACAAAGTCATCGACAGAATTTACACAAAAACACAATTGTTGGGGTTATATTTATTGCCGCTATTTTAGAAATTTTTTTATGCAATTTCTTGTGAATGATTATTGTTGAATAACTTCTTTGTAGATAATATTGTGCCGAATAACTTCTTGTAACTGCAAATAAAATTAGGAATTTATTTGTTTATTTGAATTAAATAATTATTGCTCGTAACCATAACTAGTGGGCTATAATAACCCACATTGTACTTTTATTTTTTCTTTCCTGTATTTTATAATACAAGCAACGATTGATCAACAAAGGACCCTTCACAATGTGCCGATCCCCTCGTGAATCCATCCATATATTTATACATATTTCATCCTTTTCGGTGAAACAAGATTCGAATTACTTTCGATTTAGGATTTTGTCATTTCTTAAATTTGAACATGATGTCATTATTGTTTGCGATGCATTTTTAATGGAATTGACAGGATAAAAAGTTGAGGTTGATACAATCTTTTACATTTGCTTATGTACATAAAGAGACGATTAGTAATAATACTCTGTTTTTAGAGATCGAATCTTATTCTCATGTGCATTCCTAATCTAATAAGGAAACTCTAATATCCTTATCTTTTTTTTTTTTTTGAAAAAGAATATCCTTATCTAATAGCCTCATAGATTAGGATTCTTAACTAACAATTCCCTGCAAAAAGATATCCTTCATGGATTTTATCCCTAGAAGGGAAATTGGTAAATTATTGAAGTAATATTGTTTTGGCGACGGTATCGCTCTGCTGATCTTTTCGTTCTCTCACGTGCGTGTGGATCTCACAGGGAGGCTCTCTTCCATATATACAGGCGACCCTTCGCCCTCCCTTGCACCGAAATCGAAGCCCTGATTTTATTATGGGGATGAGGTTTTCTGGGTTAGCGCTATGATTCCAAGGATCACCATGCAATCTGCTCTAGTGGAATTGATGGTTCGCCGAGAGAGGCTTTACGTCAAAATCGATCTTTTTCTGTCATCATCATCGTTATCGACGAGGGGACTATCTGCAAACTTGAAAAGGTATGTCTTGCGTTCACTTTTGGCCATTTATTTATGGCACCCCGAACCACCTTAGGTCACCACAGGCACCTAATGCTACTCCTAATCACATCTCTTTGATGAAGCGTCGTAAATCATAGACATTTTTTTTTTAAACGGTCCCAACGCGACTCATTTAACGGAAGCAAAATATAACATCGCCATCTCTCCCTCTATCAACCATGATACAATTGCACACCACTAAATATCATAATAAAAGACAAAGCCATGACACTTTATTTACATATTTTCCAAGATGGCTTTCCTGGGTCGGTACACCAAAAGTAAGGCCAGGACATGTAGCCACACTCGGCCATAAACCCAAAAAGAAACATTCGACCCACTACGTCTAACGTGCAAGATCCCCCATCACTAGTGTCGGCTAATCATCCCAAAAAGTTTCAGCTCCTACTTCTCACGCATGGGCCCTCACACCCATCCCGGTGCATCAGGCGGTGGTAGCGGCAACATCCCACGCATCACTCCATCTCGGCGAACATGGACGGATATAAACTCCTGAATGACGGGGGCCCCAGCTAGGCCCACATCGTACATCATTAAAGCGCACACTCGAATATACCTAAGACTAGGGATGGTGGGATAGTCAATCTCCACGCACTCGACCTCTACATCCGAAGGTAGGTCGTAAAATACGCCCCGCGTGACAGCAGGGAGCGGCATTCTGCTAATCTGAAATGTTGGTCTCCGAAGGGGTGAGTACAACCACTCAGCAAGTAAAGGACCAATAAACCACTCAATACATCATACCATGCAATCATCACAATCATAGCACCACATGTCACATAAGCATCCTTGCACAACATACCTCATACCTCATGTACATACATCATCATATAGACCTCACCATCATATCATACACTTACCATCATCATGTCACATATGGCATCATCCTTACCATGCATCCATGCATATAACATCATCGTCATATCACATGTACCATCATCATTACCATGCATCCTTGCATGTAACATCATCATCATGTCATGCATATATCATCATGCATCATATCATGCATATATCATTATGCATAATTTGGTTTCAATTTTCATCTTGGACTGCCACATTTCTCTTTCCTGGGACCAATGTTTGCATCCCGCATGTATCCAAGATACAATCAGACCATCCGGCTCCCCCACTCTCCGAGCATCTCGTACTCCAACTGGCATCACGAGGACCCTCCGGCATCCAGCCATTTAAGGCCACCGGGCAACCGGCCGTACCCTTCTAGCCAGGCATCTCACACCCAAACCGGGATCGCGAGGTATCCCTCGGCATAATTACCATGCCGAGCTTTTGGCTCCCCACTCTCCGGGCATCTCGACACCTCTCGGTACTCCCGAGGCCCTCCAGTATCCGGCCATTCATGACAACCGGGCAACCGGCTGTACCCTTCTAGCCAGGCATCCCGACACTCCCGGGGCATCGTTGGCTCATACCTCCGACGGCCTTCTCATTTATCTCAATTCTCATCTTCAATTATAGTTCAATTTTAACA
The DNA here is from genome assembly GCA_014182725.1 of Eucalyptus brandiana. Classification (NCBI taxonomy): domain Eukaryota; kingdom Viridiplantae; phylum Streptophyta; class Magnoliopsida; order Myrtales; family Myrtaceae; genus Eucalyptus; species Eucalyptus brandiana. The sequence goes on from CM024668.1 coordinate 15,890,787, forward strand.
TGGCATGTGATGTGATGGCAACCAAGATCATATTCATCCTTGAATTCATACATGCATCTCAAATCATTATCATACATGCAGCAAGACACCATCATCAATAACAATACAGTTCATGGAGTCCATGCAATTTAAAATGGTCTATATTTCATGCCTTTTACAAAATTCCAGCATGTACCATTTTTAGAAAATATTTACATTAAATATCCATATGCTTCTCAAAAATCATGAAATCAAGGCATGTGATAGACAAGAAAATAAGATAATAATTTCATGAAAAACACATACCCAATAGAGTTCCATACAAAAGATATATTCCACACGAATACAGCATGCAATTTCGGATAGAAACAGAATGTGCAGTTTTCGAAATAATTCGATTAAAATACCCGAACGACCTCCGAAAATTATGAAATTTTACCAGGTTATATTTAAGACACTAAAGTATATTTTTCATGAAGACTTCTAGGCCAGATTCGTTTTAGATAATTTTCTATAGTCATCCGAAGCTTCTGGTTCTCGCACCGAAACGTCCAGTGTATGTATCTCCGAAATATCAAGTTTTTACCCACTTATTATTCTTCTTTTCCTCTGAAATTTGGATATGTTTTACTTAAGGAGGTCCCCTACAACTTTCATGAAGGGATCTAAGTCAAATTTCCAAAGAATAGTCACCAATGGGTCCATGAAGTCTCGGGTGTCCTGTACTGTGTCTCCAGATTTACCGTCTTCAAGAGTAAGTCGATTCACTAGGCTACACTTGCTCATTTTACTTCAAATTTGAGTATGTTAGTCTTTAGTATGTTCCCTACAAGTTTCATGAAGAAGTCGAAGAGAGATTCTTGATAAAAATCGACATGCAACCACAAATCTACCAAAAGGTCAGCAAAACAGTTCCAGATCTAGTGTCTTCGTAGGATGAGGGTTTGACCCCTTAAATCTCCACCATTTTGTCCCAAATTTTAGTATGTTGTATTTTAAGATGTTAGATACAACTTTCATGAAAGAATCAAAGTCGAAATCCAACTCGAAACATGCATGCAAGCGCTCACAAGATTCTGGTTCAGGTGGTTCATAAGGGGCCTACGAACTAGCCAATGGGCTAAGCCAAACTTACGTATAAAGCAAAAAGCATTGAAATCAATACACGAGTGGGAGCAAGACTTGGAATCATAACAGAAAGCGCTACGGCTAGGGAACTTCGGAAAAGACTATAGGGAAAAAGGCTACTAGCTACCTTGTCATTCTTCTCCTTCAATGTCAGTGGATAAGTACACTAGGGCAGGAATGCTCTTTTATCATGTATGTGGATTACTTGGTCGATTACCTGATTGCACTAGTCTCATAGCCATAGCTATCTCTTTAGCGTCTTGCCATTCCTGAAAGTAGAGTAAAGGGACGACCTATTCTTGATAGCACAGGCAAATTGATTTGGTTTACGATTCAATCTATTTCTAACACCAGGCAAAGTCCGACATTAAATAGAGTAAATACCAGGTTAGTTGTCTAAAATATGGATATCAATTCCTTCTGGAACTAGGGCTTCAAACCATCGAGATATAATAGGAATTAGGAGTAAAACTTTTTCGGTTAGCTTGGAAGTGAATGAGGAATTCTTTTTCTACTTATCTCACATCGTCTGAAAACTCTACAAAACTTTCTTAGTTCGAAAATGATTATGCTTTCTGGCTATCGAGAAGAAACTCGAATTATGAATAAAGGAGCTTTTAAGCCACCCTTAAAACTTCATTCGTTAGAGAGGAAGGGAGATTTATAACTAGCGCAGGAGAGAGAGAGACGCTATGCACCTTGGGTACGAAAGATAGCATAGTAAACTAAAGCGAAGGAAGCTAGCCTCTTTTTTAGCTATTCTAGCCTTTGAAAGCTGTCCCATCGGCCTAAGATCGTAATACAGCATGCCTGGCATTCGTAGATCAAGGAATGGGCTAAGGGCTAGCCCCGTGCTATTTATCAATCTTGGCATAAAAAAAAGTCAATCGCTTTCTGGAGACAAGCAAATTCATTCTGCGGCTAGATCTCTGTATAGAAAACGGAGCTTTCGTTTTTCCTCATCATCTTTCATAGTGGAAAGATGCCCATATATATAAGTGATCCTTGGCTTGGAGCTTAGTCTCGATCTAGATCTTAGTAGTACTCCGGGTGCTGTAATTTAGTAGCGTACTTGTCCAGGTTATTCTATATCTGTGACTTCGTTCCAGGCTTGACCCACCCACCGCCTTCCAACCAATCTCCCCTCTCTCTGGGATTGACCAGCTCTTGTCACTATGGCCAGATCGCCCCAGGCTAAGGCGGCTAAGTGAAGTCATCTTCCCGCCCTAGTCTTTCCATATCTGTTAGTGCTAAAATAGATGCTTAGCCTTGATGTTAGAATAGGGCTTGGGCTTGATCTTAGGGTTCTGCCATGTGTGTGTCTCTTTCCTTGCCAGTGAGAAAATGCTAAATCATGATTCACGTACAAGAGCAAGTCCTTCTAGTTTTAAGGCTGGCTACATCTAAGGGTAGCATTTGAGTTCCTTCCATGCCATGATTTTGTTCGCTTTCGAAGCCTAAGTGCTTTTTGCTTGGAGGAAAGAGTTTTAAGTCGATCGGATTCTATCATATCAATATTGTTCTTATTCTAGTTATACGTAGTAGTCTCTTATCTGTACTCTACTACTCTTTATTTCAAAGAAACAATTCAAATCGATCTAAGAGTTCGGGAAAGGGATGTATTTGCAGTGCGATAAAAAATTTCAACTGGTCATTTGAGTGTCATAGCTTTTTAAAAATGTTCACTGCAAGAGTTATGTCCCGTCGGATTTCAAGCACTTAGGTGAAAATTTTATCAAAAAATTGGCACTCAAGTAATTAATTGAAAGTTATAGTACTGAAGTTGTCTTTTTTTTTTTTTTTTTTTTTTTTAAGTTATGTCACTTAAATGGTAAAAAGAAAAGGTTATGGCACTCACATGAGGACCGTATGAAAGTTGTGGCACTTGTGGTGCCATGTTGCAAATTCACAATATCAATAATTAATTGGGTCTTTTGAAAGATTCTCCTCAATAGATTTATCTAATATGGTTTTGTGGTCATAATGGAGATTGTTAAGATATGATTGAATCCATTGGAAAATATTGGTTGCGTCAGACAAAAAAAATAGAAAGATCTTCATCATTAATCATGCTATTATGTTATCATGCTTGTGATTATGTTGGTATTTGTTTTTAGGTACTTGCAATGCCAATAAGGGTGAACATGGTCCTCATTTGGCCGGTTCAACACCTGACCCGTAGACCAACCCATATAGTGTTGGTTCTTAATTTTTGCGACCGAGGATTGCCCTTATTGAGCCCAAGACCGACCCTTTGGGTCTAGTTCGATTGCAGGGTCATCTTGGGACTAGCCACTTATCTTTTTGTATTCCTTAAATGGATAAATTTATTTGAAATTATATATCCATCAGCAATGTGGCATTGAGTCACCAAACTATGAACACTAATACATATTAAACATAAATATAAGATAAGGTAATAATGGAAATTTCACACTTGTTACAAGTAACAAACCATAAAAACAAACACGTGAGGCGAGAGATTAGAGACCAGTGACAAGGTGAGTAATAGCAAAGAGAGGCAAGCAATGAGCAAGGCAAGCAGGTGAGCAAGGTCAAGGCAAGTGAAGAGGGTTTTTCTTTTGTCGAACTAGGGCTGCATTCTTGCTACTTTCTAATTTACATGGTAGACATGAACTACGAAAAGAACAAAGGAGAAGCCTTTAGAGTTTAGAGTAGACAAAAGCATATAATATATAATATATTAGATATATTTTATAATATATATTATAATATGTACAGGGTTGATTTAAGGTTGGACCAATCCTAAACTCTTATGATTGATGACCAACCTGCATAGTGCAAGGCTTAGGGGTCCCAACACTGAGGACCAGCCAGAACGCCTTGGGAATCAAAAAAAGGTCGGTCCAGCCCTAGACCAATGCTCACCCCTAGTTGCCAAGCTAAGATATTATATAAGACTTAATATGACCATATGTGTTTTACAGTTAAAGTTTTGGTGTCTCAAGATACTGAACTTCAATGCGTTTCTACTAGTTTTTCTTGTTGCGAAAATTTTTATCCAATTAATTTGAAATCATCTTTGAATGAACATAAATAGTGAAATCCAATGTGGTGCACTGAGTCTAAAATACTTGATGCTAAGTTAGGGCATATGCTTAGAATAGCTTAAAAGAGAGGAAAACTCAATCAACTCCAAACTACATTTTTGGCCGGTTTGGTTCAAGTTGAAACAAGTGCGATTCTGAATGGTTTGATTTAGTTTAGGTATCATGGAAACCAGAATTGAATTGAACTTTTTATACTCGTAACGAACATTCGGATGAACTGCATGAATATTTGGTATTATTATCATTCCTCATTGTTTTCTTTGGTAATTTCTTTTCCTCGTGCTAGACTTGAATTGCATTATCATTAGTTTCTTCATTATTTCACAACATTTACATCAACCCACCCCCTTAGTCACGAAGGTCCATGTTGTTTGGGTGTGCACCTAGGGTGTATCTTGCACCCAGTGCACTTAGGATATCCTCAAATCAGTGACTCTGATACCATGTTAAAAATAATGTGGAAAAGAGCATGGTTGAATTTTCAGCAAAAAAAAAAAAAACACCTAGAGTGACAAAACTTAATGTGGGGATACTTAACTGTCAAAAATTACAAAATGTACACTTAAGTGCCATTTTTTTTATAAAAAAAAATGGGACACCTGAGTGCCAAGTTTGACAAACCCTACCAAAAATCTTATGTGGCAATTTTTTTTTATTAATATTGGTCACCTACGAACTATGTGAATATTTAGTATGCTTATCGTTCCTCATTGTTTTCTCTGGTAATTTCTTTTCCTCGTGCTAGACTTGAATTGCATTATCATTAGTTCCTGCATTATTTCACAACATTTACATCAACCCACCCCTTAGTCACAAAGGTCCATGTTGTTTGGGTGTGCATTAGGGGTGTATCTTGCACCCAATGCACTTAGGATATCCTCAAATCAATGACTTTGATATCAAGTTAAATATAATGTGGAGAAAAGTATTGTTGAATTTTCAATAAAAAAACACCTAGAGTGCCAAAACTTATGTGACATCCTGAAATTTGAGCCATCTGAAGGACGAGTAAAGGTGAATTTCGTCAATGCATTGTTGGTTGATCTCACTCGGAATTGATCACTCCTGAGATACTGACCTTGAGAGGAAATGCTAATGAGCATAGAACTCGTACGATTAAAGGACTCGACCTGGGAAAACAACTTGACCATGAGATTTGTGTGAGGATGATCCTGTAGATAGGCATGTCGATTCTAAGGACGACTAAAAGTTGATTTGTGGACAGAACATAATGGAATGACAAGTGATTCCATTTACCGTTATCGCACTTGCAAACGACCCTATGTCGATCCTCAGTGATCATGTACTTTAAAATAAGAATCCATCATCCGTAATTTCATGCAGTCAAGGACGTCCATGCGTCGGGATGTCTTGAACGTGGTTTGGCACGAGTCGGTTACGCGTGAATCCTTGGAGCCGCCTGTTAGTCCGAATTGAAACCGAAATGGCATTTGGCGAAATTGACATGGCAAGAGAACTTAGGATTGGACTTCAGATTATTAGGAATGTCCAGGACGGACTTTGGATGAACCCACATCAAATAGTCGACAGAGCCAATTAAGCCGAGCAATTGGAAAAAGGGATTTTTAGACCGAGGAAGCGAGCCCGTGAGGACGTGGGCTGGGCCAAGCCAGTGTGGGCCTTAGGCCCAAGTTGGGACAGCCACCAAATGGGCCTAAGTCAAGCAAATGAGCCCATTGGGCCAAACCAACTATTCATCTTCTAAGCCCATGGGCCAATTTTTGGCCATTTCAAGACCACCCAATTCCCAAGCCCATTTCTTAGGCCCATGCATCAATTTCAGCCCAAGGTTAGATTGGTAATTTGTGCAAGGTGAAAATTATCATTTTGCCCCTAAAAGCATTTGGATAAGGGCAAGGAAAGAGAGAGAAGATGAGGGGAAACTTGCATGGGAAGTTGGGCAAGCATTGAAGAGGCTTGTTGAGGAAGACAACCAGCCCTCACATCTCTCTCTCTCCTCCATTTGGCCTCCTAACTGTCGCAGCTTCTCTCTCCTCCATTTTCTTCTTCTCTAGTTTCTGCTCCAATTGACCCTTCGGTGAAGAATCAAGTAAACAATGGTCTTCCCGGATGAATCAGCCAACGAGCCACCCATCATCGTGATCGGGAGAGACATAACGTTCCAACGAGCCCAATTTCGTGCTGAATGGAGCCGTCGGTCGCCAATCCGTCGGTCTGCCTGCAACTTGCACTGTTTCGCATTTTCGGCCATTTTTTTCCCATTCTAATCCTTCCTCTGCCCATCCCAACCTCCTACAAGATTCCCAAGACCCCCGGGTGCCATCGGTTGCCAATCACCCCCTTCGCTGGAGCTCTGGCCAAGCCGTTCAACTTGTTTTCTTCTTCGGCAGTGTTGTTTTTCCAGAGTTTCAGAGGGAGGCAAAGATTGTGGTTGTTGTTCTGAGCTTGGGACCATCTTGGATCATCGTGGTAGAGGTCTTGGTGTGTAGCCACCCGTTGTCGCCGCCATGTCGGTGTCTCTAGCCTGTTTAACGGGTGAGTTTAGCTCCTAATCATTTGATTAGTGCCTAAACTTGCTTAAGGTTGGTTTAGTTAGATTTAATTATAGTTTAGGTGATTTAATCAAGTTGTATTAGACCTAAAATAGGTGGTTAGATGGATGGATTAGATTAGTCTAACTTAATCTCATTTATTTGCTTAATGTGGTTTATGTGGGTAATTAAGTATGTTTAGCTTTAATCAATTGATGGTTGCTTTAATTAATGTTTTTTTAATGATTTATGAAGTTAATTTATTGTTTATTAAATTCTGGAAATTCTGGAAATTCAATGTTCACGCGACACTATTAACAAATTACTGTTCACGTGTACTGTTTATGTGCACTGTTTATCCATAATGCGAAAAGTGTCTAAAATTCATGTTTGTTGATTTTATGAAATAAATGGATGTGAAAATGCACAGCATCCACATGAATTGAGTGATGATTGTGCAATTGTGTGGTAATTGGAAATTTTGATATTTATTCATAAAACGCCGAGTGTCGGGTTTTAACACCGAAAGTGATTTTAATGACTATATCGAACTGTGAGATTTCAAAAAAAGAAGAGTATCACTTTTCAAGGTTCAAATTGACCGTGTACTCACACATGCCTATTTTCTTAGATTTTTTTAATATGAAGAAAATAGGCCAGGATCACCATTTTAATGAAGACATTTGAGTGCAATGCATGGTATCCTAGGCCGAGATTGATTGATCGTGTGTTGGTTAAAGAGAAACCGTCTTGAGCTTTTAAGCCGGACGTTACTAAATCCCACTTTCGGGTTACCCATGCATGAGGGTAGCGGGTCACAGTAGATTCTGGACCTACGTCCCTCCGGGGAAGCCGTCTATTAATATATGGACGTCGCGGCGCTCAATAGTGGTGAGATGACTCCTGGCTATGCTAGAAGGACACCAAACTAAAGAGTAGGTGACTCGGGTCGTAGTAGATTCTGGACCTACGCCCCTTTGGGGAAGTCGTCTTTGTGACGTAGTCGTGCTCAATGGGGAAGAGAAAATGCTTGGCTATGCTAGTAGACTACCGAACATGAATGCAGCAATGCCTTGAGTGGCTTAATTAACAAGTGGAACGCATGATTGTTTGAGTTGATTAGGTTGAGACCCCTGTGATTAATTGAGTGGATAAGGCATTTCAATTGCTGTATGCATTGAGTATATGCATTGTATTTCTGAACTATGATAATGTGCAAGAATGCATGAGAATCATGGCATCTGTGATTTTTGTCATACATGAGTTAAGCACATTGTTTATGGCACGCACGCATGAATCGATAACATGTAGGGTGTAGCAATGGCTAGGTGAGATCGATTGTGATACGACTTGTATGTGATTGATGAAATGTATCATCTAATGGCCATGTGCATTGCGTGTATTGTGCTGAATTATGATGTGGAGGGTATGGCATACCAGGTAAGGTTGTATGCGAATTGATTGTTGGTTGTTGCTTGTGGTGGAGTAGTTCTAGATAGATAACCTGAGTTGAGTTGGTGTACTAACCGAGGCTTAAGGGTGGTACTCGCTGAGATTTATAACTCACTGGTTATTGAATAACCATTTTCAAGTCCCTAGTGTGAAGAGCTAGGAGCTTGAAGCGGAAGGGTCGGGAGCATAGGTGGCTTAGTAATTCTTTATGACATAGACCTTCTATATAAGCTTGAAGTGTTTATAAAAGTGTATTTGATTTGAAATTTGTTGTCCTGCTTTTCTATCCCATGTATGTCGTTGTTAAGGGATTAGTTAATTCGCTTCCGCATGTGTAATAAAATAAAAAAGGTTGGCGACGAGTCCTAGGAACGTCGCGAAATTCTATCGACCACCAAGGATTGCGCGCACTCGAGGTTCGGGGCGTGACATCCCCATTTAGAGTGTGACGGCCTAAGGAAGGGGTCCCTCTCTTGTCCCACATGGCTTAGGGGGGATTCTTGGGCTAGTTTATAAGGCTTGGGGTCCCTTTAACTTATGTGATGTGTTTTAAGCCGTGAGAACTCAGTGTTTAAAGCGGACAATATTACACAGTGGGGCCTTGGTCGTTACAAATGGTATCAAAGCTGACTCTCGACCGTGTGTGGGGCCACAACGAGGGCGCTGTGCTCTCAGGGGGGAGAGTGAGACGGCCCAGGGAATGGGTCCCTCTCTTGTCCCACATCGCTTAGGGTCTTGGGCTAGTTTATAAGGCTTGGAGTCCCTTTAACCTGTGTGACGCATTTAAAGCCGTGAGGACTCAGTGTCCAAAGCGGACAATATTACATAGTGGGGTTTGGGTTGTTACAACTTAGTATGGGAATACTTAAGTGCCAAAAATTACAAAAGGTACACTTAAGGCGCACATGACAAAATTTCTGGAACATAAATCAATTTATATTCCATGGATGAGTTTCTGAGTAAAGAAACGCATTTGATAATAATTCAAAATTTCTATTTCTGAAATAAAAATTCGTTTGATAACAAAATAAAATTTCTATTTCTGGGAGTGGCAACGACCGGCGTTCGATGGCCGAAGTCCGATGTTCGGCATTCAGCGCAAAATCCGATGACTGGCGGTGGGGGGCCGAAGTCTAAAGTCCGATGTTCGGCGTCTGGCGCCAAGTCTAGTGATCGGTGGCAGGTGGCCAAAGTCCAGAGTCTGACACCAGAGTCCGGCGACCGGCAACCGACGTCTAATGTCTGGAGTTCGACGTCTGATGTCCGACATCTGGAGTCTGGCGACAGGAGGCTGGCGGTGGATGGCCAGTGGCCGGAGTTTGGCGGCGGGTGGCAGGCGGCCAACATTCGGTGACCGATGGCAAGCGGTGGACGGTCATCGATGAACATTTGGTGGTTGGTGATGAGCCTCCAGTATCCAATGATTGGCGATGAACAACCAATGACCGGTGGGTGTTTGGCATCTAGCGACCAACAGTTGGCAATGGGCGGTCGGAGTGCAATGGCTAGTGACCAATGTCTTATGGCTAGTAGTCTGCGATTGGTGGTCGAGGCCTGTGGCAGGCGACGGGCGATGACAAGAGTGAACGATGAGAAAAAAATTGATTTCTCATTTCTGTTCCAGAAATAGAATAGCTAAAAATTTTAACTTTTGATTTCTGCTCCAAATCTATTTTTGGAATAGAAATCTGTTCCAAATTAAAAGAATGAAATTGCGTTACCAAACGGATTTCTATTACAAACTTGTTCCAAGACAAAAAAACAAAGAAATAAAAAAACATAAATTTTGTCATGCGCACCCTTAAGTGCCACTTTTGTTTGAAAAATGGGATACTTGAGTGCCAAGTTTGGCAAGCCTTGTCGGAAATCCTATGTGGCAATTTTTTTTTTTATATCAATATTGGTCACCTACGTAGCTCATCGAAGAAATGAGTTTGCAAAGAAGAGGCAAAACAACATCGTTTTACCTTTATTTGAATTTTAATATAAATATTAATTATATCATATTTTTTATTTTTAAAAAGATGAAGATTGTAGTTCGATAAGGGCCGAGCCCTCGTTGTTGCCATCACCACCTCTCTCCCCTTCGCCGAGAAAGCTTGACAATGGTGGCCAGGGTCACTAGGCCCTAGCCAGGGGCCAACGACCTTGACCGATTGGCAACAAGGCCTTGTAAGCCCTCGCTCGAGATGTGAGGTAAGGGTTGTCGGCCCTCGCCCAACCGAGCGGTGCCCTCCAGCTGGCAGCAGTCCTTGACCCAGTGGGCGAGGGTCGACAAACCTGGCCAGATCTAGGGGAGGCTGTGAACCTCGCCCCAGATCTAGGTGAGGGCTTGCAAGCCTTGTCGCCAATCAACATAGGTCGCCAACCCCTAGCCAAGGCTTGGCGACCCCAACCGACCCTCCCCCCACTATCACTAGCCCTTCCCGATGTCAGTGGGGAGGTAGTGGCGAGGGCTAAACCCTCATCATTTTGCAATTAGATCTTCTTTTTTAATAATTTGGTTTCAATTTAATTTAATTAATATTTATATTAAAATTCAAATATGAGGCATTTATCTCGCCATAAAAATGCCACTCAATATTTTTGCCGGATTTTCTCGCCATTGGCACTTAACTAATCCATTTTGCTTTGATTTTGGTACCTAAATGTACATTTCCTAATTTTTGGCACTTAAGTGTCCCCCATGCTAAGTTTTGGTGCTCCAGGAGTCTGGGTTTTAATATGTCATAATAAATAGTATATCAATCTATATATAGGTTTTATTAGATGATTATCTAAGGTAACATATTAAATATGCATAATTGAATGGAGATATGGAGAATCTTCTAAATATACGTATCATCATAAGAGATATGAAAAATTAAAAAAAATATCTTAAATATCTTTAAGAAATATCTAAATATCTTTAACAGTGCAAGTGTAGAATCCATGTTAACTGCACTTGGCCATTTTGTTGATGGTAGGAGTAGAGTCAACCGAGTAAGAATCATTGTTGGTATTAATAACACCACCATCTCTTTCATTGTAGGCTTACCTATGGCCGAAGATGAATCATTGGCCTAATTTCTAACGGCGTCCAGAGCAAAACCAAGATACTAATACTATCGACAAATATAAATTAATAATGATTTTAGCGAATTCTTCATGCACTTAACCATATTCGTGTTTCAATATGATGTCTTTTTGGAGAGAAAGCCATAGAGGGAGAAGAAATGAATGTATTAAATCTAGAAAGGAAAATCCCATGGTTTCCTAGTTTGAGTATGTTTCCTATTCTGAATGATTTACTGATTTGAGTGGATTACCTAAAAAGAGTTTCCTATATTAGATATAAATATGATATATAAGAATCGAATTAGCCCAAGAGCAAATAAGAGGAGTGTTAGGGTTTTCTGTCCGTGAGTTCTTTATGAGAGACCGTGCAAGGACATTTGTGCCTTTTCTTTGGATATATTCTAGGGCCAGGAAATACTTGACTGATTGAGCAGAGCAATTTTAAATTTTATATTCACCGGATTCAAAGTGGATTTCTTGGTAGTTTCCTCTCCTTGAATTCATAGCGAATTTCTTAGCGATATGCTCTCTCCATGGCATAGGTACCAACGGTTGCATCAAAGCACTTAAATCTCTAGAGTCCATCTTGTTCCTCGTTGAATCCTCTGGTAATTTCTTCTCCTCGTGTTAGATTTGAATTACAAGATCTATTGGCTTCTATGTTAATTCACAAAAGAATAGATTAAAAGGTGGTCTCGCCGATTTTATAGTATCAAATTCATCCAAATTCCATGCGTACATGGAGGGATTGGTGTTGTTAACATACAATTTTTTCTTTCTTCTCATTTGACATTGTATTTCTATTTCTAATCACATCAAAGGACATTTAGGTCCTTCTACATACCGTTATATTTATTTCCCTCTCTAACATCCAAATAAAATTGTAATTTAATGTTCAATTTTCTTTCTCTTCTTCCTCTTGTGATTATTTCTAATCCGTTCTTTCATTTCATAACAATACTGTTGTTACTAACAAATAGAACACGCCATATGTGTGAAAATGATACTAAAAAATTAAATATTAGAGAGAAATAAGTTTTTTTTTTTTTTTTAAATTTGGTGCCTCTAGGGAGATGGATTAGAATTATTTATAAATTCAGAAAGATAAAATCATCAAAGATAAGAAACACTTAAGTCTAAATTTGAAAAGCGTTAGAGATTAAAGGAATTGTGAGTTGAAGTACTAGATATTCAAAAGTTAGGATGTTATCAGTCTTTTAGTTTAACATTATACCATTATGATTCTCCGTAGATTTTTAATGGAATTTACGGGGAAAAGGTAGATGTTTTTTTTTTTGGTCGGAGAAAAAGGTAGAGGTTAAAACAATATTTAGCATTTGCTTTGTTAAATAGAGAAACGATTAGTAATAATACTCATATTTTTCTAGAGCATTTGCTTTGTTATATTCATAGGTTACATTTGCCAGTTAGTATAAAATTCAGGATAAAATAAAATTTATCATATGTTATGTTTGGTTTCCATCCAAAATAAGATAAAGTCGGATATTAGAGGGATATGGATTGGATAAAAATATCTCATGGAGAAAATGGAACAACATGGATATGATTTCTTATATTCATCATATAAAAGTTATTTTTCTTAATTAACAAAGTTCTTAAATTGATAAAATTAAATACTAATATATAAAAATTCTAATATAAAATAGACAATTAAAAATAACAACATTTTTTTATTTATTACCATTTTATTTATACATTTGAATTTCTTTCTATTATATAATATCTATTCCATTTATGTTTAGTATTCGTTTCATTACAGTTTTAGGTATATTAGTTTATTAGTTACTATAGTTTTACTTAGAAATGATAGAAGGGAATAAAAGAAAAATAAATAAATAAATAAATAAGAGAGTGAAAAGAAAAATAATAATAAGTAAATAAAAATGAAGTAGGCAAGAAAATGGAAGCATTGCTTTTAGGATTCATGAAGGTGAATAATCATGTTTTTTCTCTTACTAGATTTGGCAATGGCTTACCTCGTAATGTTGCTGTGCCCATTTACATCTTTTTTATCATAGTTGGATCTATAGACTATAGCTCTGGAATGCTATAATTAACTCTTTTGTTGTTTAAGATTTAAATTGTACAATAATCATAACTATACGGTTAGAGGTTGACTTTCCTTGCGCATTTGTGGTTATTTTAGCAGTGAATTATGAGAGACACTTATCATCTCTGTTTGTACATTTTTAAGTTCATTTATATTGATATGCTATTAATATCAAACATTGGACATAATTTGATATAAAAATATTTGGCTTTATTATTGCCGTTCACCATACAATAGATGGAATATAAAAATTCCCTTAATTTCATACTCTATCCAATCTAGTTTGACTAGAAACCTAGGTGACCAAACGCACTCATATGGATTTCTAGTCAAATAAGAAAACTAATTAACTGACATACTTATCTATTAGCCAAAGAGTTTACGATTTTTAGCTAACAAACTCCAACAATTGCAAAAGATATCTTTCAACAAATAATTCGGGTATTTCCCTTAAAGGGGAATCGGTAATGCATTAGAATATTGTAGTTTTTACCATGCAACATTCAGGAAAATTGTTCAATCTGCCCTAACTGAGAGAGAAAACTTTGTTTCTTGCAATTGTGATCTCTTTCTTAGCCCTCCTTAATTACGTATTTTTATTCTTTTTACCCAACAATTTGCCACATAAGATAACCTTACCATAAAGGTGCAACGTGTTACCGACCACAAAGTCATTGATTATGTAATAATTTTAGAACATATTCTATACTTTTTCTTCGATTTCATACTATAAACATTAGTATTTCTAGTACACTTTTTCCAATGACTTAAACAATGATTTGAGATGAGCGTGGTTCCAAGATAGAATTAAAAACCTGAGAATCGGTGCAATTCTAGGTTTTAGGATATGTTTGGTAGATTCCAGGTTCTAAAAATTGAAGAATATGTTCCAATGGGCAGGTACCTAAAACCCAAAATAATTCTTTATGTTTTTCTTGTCCTATGTCTTTGCATTATCCTGCAGTATTCCGTAGCGTCCAATAATGAGTAAGTAATCTGAAATCACTAATCCGAGCTTTTTTTTACGATGATATACATGACTGGGACTTTTTTTATTTGTTAATATTAATAATCTTCGTGTGTCTAAATATGAATAGTAATCAGTGGACTGCAGCAAATTGTGGTCATCAGAGGCGATAATTCATTGCAATTATCAATTTAGAGTATAAGTGGAATCTAGATAGACTTTGAAACTGACTTCAGAACCTGCGATAGGGTAGGATCCTAGGTATGTAGGGTAGATTCCATATTCCAATAATTAGAGAATCTATTCTGACGGGTAAGTTGCAATATTTAGGTGGAACCTAGATGGAATCTGAAATTGCTCACCCCTCATGACGATAACTCAATTTACTAAAATTAAAATGTTAAGGACTCAATCAATCAATAGCCAAAACATTAGGAATTTATTAAGTACAAATGTACCTAAATTTTGATGCTGAAAACTTGTTCTAGTTTTTCTGTAGATTTTTCAAGAGGATCAAAATCTCAAATCTCAACAACGCACCATCAAGTTTCCTTTGCTTCAGAGATGTCTGCTCTCCGCTATACACAACAACAGCTACTCCAGGTATGTGATTAATAAACTTGTTGTTGGCTTGATTGTAATGTCGAAGCTTTGAATCTTAGGGTACCCGAATCAATATCCCCAAGCTTATATTGTTTCCTCGACTCCTTTCGTCTGGACTTTTTTTTTTTTTTTTTAATTTGGTGAACGAATTTAATCTGCATTATAGACCTACAAGTCAGTTATTTAATTTGCTGACCTAGTAAAAATTATGATTGGTGTCTGTGTCTGTTCAGCCAAACATCATAAATAAAAGGAATAAGTACACTGAAAGTCCTAAAATTTATCACAAAAATATAATCAAGTCCTAAAATTTATAAAAAGAATCAAATCCTAAGACTTGTTATGAAAGTACAATTGAGTCATGAAATTTTTAAAAAGTGCAATCAATGGTAAGACTTGATTGGACCAATTTAATAAATTTTAAGATTTGATTGCACTTTTTGAAAGTTTTAGAATTCGGTTGCACTTTCATAATAGTTTTAGGATTTTTAATACCCTTATCTCAACATAGAACATAGGGAAGATGACAGTGATAGCCAATAGCATTAGCCTGGGTAACTGAATGGGTGGCGATCGTCGGTTGAAGCATCAAATGGTACTGATGATTTTAGTGTTGATGGCCACAAGTGGGGGAAAGAGACCTCCTCCAGGGAGGTGTTGATTGTCAATCTCTGATGGTGAAGATGATGAGGGCCACCTCTTAACGAGCTACAACCAAACACTAGATGAGGAGCTAGCTGCTAGAAATGGTGAGACATGATCGTGGTGACAACAATATAATAGCTGGTGGCTAGATCAAGATATGGAGTGGCTGTCAGAGAGCAATGGTGACGATCATAGTGAGAGGCGATAAGCGGGATGGTTAATAACATTGGTGGGCGCCTGGTGCGGCGAGACTGCAGTTGAGCATACAAGTAGTCAGGGTTGATATCGTGGCATGTGTATGGGTGTCAAGGACTCAAAAGATGGAGGAAGCTTATCAATTAGAAGTAATTAAAGAGGTAAAGGTGGGTTATGAGCAAACAAAATGTTTGATTGCAGTATTGGCTATTAGATTAGAAATTTATAACCGGTTGACTGGCTATTACAAAGTTTGCTACAAGTAATGACTAGTACATGATCCCCCAAATCCCAAAATACCCATGTTTATTTTCTCCCACTCACTCTACCAATTGTCGATTATCAATTATAATATAAATTTGTGTGAATCATGGCCAAATTTGTTTCTATTATACTCAATGATAACTTTGATTATAATTATCTTAATATAACCACATAAATAAGCTATGTTTATATAATATTTCTTGTAATATAATGACATATTGTATGACTTTCATAGCTATAAATTAACTTACGGGTATATAAAAATATACATATTAAATATCTTGATATTTATGGCGTATTACACTGATTGGATATAAAAACGATTAGTTTGATAAAATACTTCTTTTAACATAAAAATACATAGTTGGTATGTAAATTATAATGTATGATAATAAATTGGAGGCATCAAATTCATGCATTATGTTCGATCTAATTCTGATCTTTGGGTCTTTTTTTGGAAATTTTGATGTGATTCCCCTTCATTACATACGTTATTGGTGAAACCAAACAATGTACTGGTCACCTTGCTGTAAAATTTTGTCATACAACCAACCAATCAGGGCAGAACAAAAATTAACTTCTAGAATCCATTTGTTTTGCAAAAAAAGAATAATTTGAAAAATATTTTCCTAACAATGATCTATTGGATCGCTTGAAATAATTAATTCATGAAAATTATTTTCATTATCGACAACAATTTATATCTAAACATTTTCATAGACAACAAAAATGATAAGCAATAACAAATCATTTTTAGGAAAATATTTATTAAATTATTTATTTTTCGCAAAACAAAAGGAACCTTAGATTGGAAACCTAGCTATACTTATCTCTAGGGAGAAGAACACTAGAAGTGCCATAAATTGTGCATGACGCTTACTTTAATGCTAATTTTTTTTTTGGGATCACTTCAGTATTACTTTTTTGAAAACACAATTACTTAAGTGCTAACTCCAATTTGAGTTGCTAGAAATCCGACGTGTTCATATTTTATTAATTTCTTGACTTTACGTGGCTCTCTAGCGTGTCCAGTTAGCATATAACTCCTAAACAATGTCGTGTAGGAGGTTAGAAAATAATCACTTCAATACTAGTTATTATAAAAAAAAACCGATCACTTCAATGCTATTTATTGTTAAAAAGTGATCACTTCAATGCCAATCTTTAAAAAAAAAAAATGTAATCATTAGTACAAAAAAATGTCACTTTAGATAAAAAAATTTCATTATAAATGTCACGTAATTTCTCTAGTTAGAATTTCTCGTTGAAGGCTCTTAAGTGATCGTTTTTCTTCAATTTTGGCACTTAAGTGAGCCTGCAAAAACTTTTGATACTAAAGTGAGCACTATACACAACTTATGACACTTCTAGTGTCCTTCTCCCTTTATTTCCATGTGTGGTTGCTTCTTGTTTACATTTTTATCCAGCTTTGACATTAATTAATTTTTTTCTATAGAAGTCATAAACAATTTTCTCCATCCATCTTCAGAAGAAACGACAACTTGACCAATCCTTAGAACGCAGAGAGTCTGCAGTAGACCATGGACGGACACTAGAGAAAAATAGTCACAGCAATGTCAAGAAATTGGTTACAACTCTTTCCTGTGGAACCATTTTTCCTGACATTATTAGTGACAGTTTGGATGAGCAAACTGTCCACAACTCATTCACTTCAAGAACTGGTTTGTCCACCTGCATAGAAGGCTATGAAGAAAAGCAAAGTACTCGCTCTTACTCTGCTCCATCAATTGTGGACCTTGTTTCTCCATTAGTTGTCATAGATGGATCAATCCATGATGGCTCAGATTCAAGGGGTCCACAAGAAATGGCTTCCCAAAATCAACCTCGAGAGGATCCCAGCAATGAGGTGGACACTTCAGACATTTCAGATGCGGATGAGGAGTCGAATGCAACAGTCCGAAGGCGAGTGTTCTCTCAATTATACTTAGACGATGAGTATCCTCCAAGACCTGTGGTGCCAATCGGCCCTGGATTCCAGGCGGAAATCCCCAAATGGGAGGTCACGAACACCAAGAACAATTACAATAGTTTGGAAAGTCGGAAATATTCAGGCACCCCTGTTTGGCCTATCGAAGATGGAATCAATGAAGCCCCAGTGGGAAGCATTGGACAAGAAAGGCATGAGTTTTGCTCTTGTG
Organism: Eucalyptus brandiana; assembly: GCA_014182725.1. Taxonomy (NCBI): domain Eukaryota; kingdom Viridiplantae; phylum Streptophyta; class Magnoliopsida; order Myrtales; family Myrtaceae; genus Eucalyptus; species Eucalyptus brandiana. The sequence continues at coordinate 15,908,891 of CM024668.1, forward strand.
AGGCACCAGGATCAGCTAACTGACTCAATTAGCTTGCGTATGAAGCGACTTCAACTTGAAGCTCGATCTCGGCCTGGCTTTCTGGACTTGGAAATTTGATGAAATGGGAGAGGCAATCTCCAGGACGTGAGGCAATAAAGGAAGAACATAAGCTCGAGATGCTCATAAAATCAAATCCGCTGGCCAACAAGGCAAGCTTCTAGGACAAGGCGTGGAATGAATTCCGACCAAGAGCAAGGATAGCATCTTGAGCTACTATTCCAATGTTTTCGTCCCCAAACGAATTAGCATGCAGTTCAGGTCGTAGACCAATGACGAGCTTGGGTCTGAGGAATGATGGGGAAGTACAGCTTGCGAGTTCATTAAGAATTCATTATTTCCAGGGTTCTTCTGGAGATATATGCCATTATTCTGCTACTATTTGTTATATATTTGTCACGACCTCCTCTCAAAGCAGGTTGGACCACCTAGGGATTTGGCTAATGGATTACTAAGACTAAACTAAGTCCATGCCAATTCATTCAAGTTGTCATGCCCCGGGCTCTAACTTCAGCTTGGGAATACGATGTCCTCAGCCTTGGGATTAATTTGCGACGTCCTGAGAGGTGTCGCCATCTCATTCATTATTATCTTTCATTAAGCACATGCGGAAGCATGCAATCTCCAATCACATAATCAATCAATGACAAATAGTGAATAGTTAGAGAGAAATACACCCACATACATACTGCATAACTTCCCATTTATTTATCTACACAGAATGATTACATACTTACAAGCCCAACCTTAGGGCCATTTCGAAACAGGTCATCCTCTCCTTACAAAAAGATATCAAAAGAAGCGCCCGGGGGGGGGGTTAGTTCTAGCTCCTTCTACCAAGGCAACTACCAAAAATGATTCCCATCTTTTGCCGATGTCCTCATGACAACGGCTTGAGCTTTGATTCTGGGTTGTAAGGGTTAAACTCAGGGTCGTCCATGGTGCCATTAGGTGAGGGCAACACCGACCCATCAGCGTCCCTAGGTGGGCTGTCAAACCCACATAGAGGACCGTAGAAGTCCTGATTGACCCATTCAAACCAAGCCATGAACAGATTGAGGGCCAAGTACCCCATACCCTTGTCCATCGACACTGTAATGGTGTGGCATTGGAAGAGGATGTTGGTGGTAGTGTCCTCGATGTCGATCACCATGACTTACATGTGAAGAGGAAGTCCCAAATGCGAGGGTGGAAAACTTATACCTCTGGTCTTATAAAAGGTTAAACAACAACAATGAGTTTAGAACTCAATAAGTAAAGATCCTAAACCTTGTATAGGGGGATTCCTCGCATCGGAACTTAAGATTCCTTAACCTAAACATGTCAATGGCAAATCAATAACAAAGCCTAAGCTTTGCCTTAACTATAAATAGTAAGGGATCCAATCTCAACCTAAATTCCTCTAATCTTAATCAAAGGCATGCAAATACACACCAGTCACAACCAGTGCACACAATAGCTAGAATATTCACACATGATGGATATGAGCATCCACAACATTATCGATGCCTTTCAAACTCAAATATCAACCTGCAGGACATAGGCCTTTCAATTCATAGACTAGGTTGATCATAGCATGCATATACTTTCTAAGTCACTAAAACAACATTTAAATCATGCACATGTCTCATGCACGTCATATAAGACCATGACATACATATGCAAGCCATAACATCACTTTCAAAGTATGCATATTGTCACATCCCGAATTTTGAGTGCGCACACATCCCTTTGTGGTCGATACAAATGTGACGTTCCTAGGACGCGTCGCTGACCCATTCATTTTAATGCACATGTAGAAGCGTAAAAGTACCTCTGACAACAAACAACATGGGATAGGAAAGCATGACACATTTCACAAAAGCCAACTTTTATAAACAACGGTTTTAGATACAAAGATGAGTCTAGTCAAAAGTCTACAAAAAGGTCAGCTCTAAAAAAGAAGCTGTCCTACAACACACTAGTTGGACACATATGCCAATCCTTTGGACTCCAACTCCACAGACTTCAGGGCTGCTGAACCTCCACGACCACCATCTAAGGACCTGAAAATTTAGCCCACGACGGGATGAGATAATGTCTCAGCAAGTCTACCCCCTAAACCCCTATTAGGAAGAAAATACACCATCATGGCACTCTAGCCACGCAGCCACACAATTAGAACAGAGGACTTACCTCGCCTTAGTTCCTTCCTGCACGTCAACACACTTCATAACACAATGCATATAACAATTGAAATGCCTCAACAACTTAATCAATCACAGGGATCTCAAGTATAAGGCCATACCGTTATGTACATCCCATACCATGCCACACAGTTTTGTCTCATAATCGGGTGTATCAAACTCAGACAATCGTGCATTTTAGTTGTTAATTAAACCCCTCTAAGGTACTGCTGACTCCCATGTTTGGTGGTTTATTGGCGTAGCCAAACATCGTCTCTTCCCCATTAAGCATGGCTACATCTCTCATAGACGGCTTTCCTAAAAGAGCATAGGTCCAGAATCTATTGTGACCTAATACCCTTAATGCATGGGTAACCCGAAAAGGGATTTAGTAACGTCCGGCATAAATGCTCGAGACAATTTCTCTTGACCAACACATAACCAATCAATCTTGGCCCAGGGCACCGTGCATTGTACTCAAATGCCTCGATTAAAATAGTGATCCTGGTCTATTTTCTTCATATTATAAATACCCGGTGAAAATAGTCATGTGTGGGTACACGATTAGATCGAACTCGAAAAATTCATAACCTCCAATATAAAATCCCACTATTTTATATAGTATATAAAACCAATTTTGGTATCAAAATCTGTGACACCCCGAACCACCTAGGGTCGCCACAGGCACCTAGCGTTACACCTAATTACATCTCTTATCCAAAGCGTCGTAAATCATAGACATTTTTTTTTTGAAAGCGGTCCCAGCGTGACTCATTAGCGGAAGCAAAATATAACATCGCCATCTCACCCTCCATCATCCATGATACAATTGCACACCACTAAACATCATAATAAAAGACAAAGCCACGACACTTTATTTACATATTTTCACAAATGGGTTTTCTTGGGTCAGTACATCAAAAGAAAGGCCAGGACATGAAGCCACACTCGGCCTAAACCCCAAAAAGAAACTCTCGACCCACTACAACTAACATGCAAGATCTCCCATCACCAGTGTCGGCTAACCATCTCAAAAAGTTCCAACTCCTACTTGTCACGCACGGACCCTCACACCCATCCCGGTGCATCAGGCGGTGGCGGCGGCAACATCCCACGTATCACTCCGTCGCGACGAATGTGGACGGATATGAACTCCTGGACAACAGGGCCCCCAGCCAGGCCCACATCGTACATGACTAAACAGCGCACTCGAATATATGTCAGACCAGGAACAGAGGGACAGTCAAACTCCTCACACTCGACCTCTGGAAGGTAGGCCGTAAAACACGCCCCGCGTGACAGTAGGGAGTGGCATTCTGCTAATCTGAAATGTTGGTCCCCGAAGGGGTGAGTACAACCACTCAGCAGGTAAAGGAATCCAATAACCACTCAATGCATCACACAATACAATCATAACATCATACATGCCATTCATGCATCCAAGCATATCTTACCTTGCAGCCATGCATGTACAACCACACTATATATACGTACATCTTCATATACCCATCACAATCATATCACATACATGTCATCATGCCATAGGTGATCATCTTCACATCACATATGCATGTCATCATGCGATAGGCTATCATCTTCACATCACATATGCATGTCATCATGCCATAGGTTATCATCTTCACATCAGATATTCATGTCATCATGCCATAGGTTATCATCCTCACATCACATATGCATGTCATCATGCCATAGGCTATCACTTTCACATCACATATGCATGTCATCATGCCATAGGTTATCATCTTCACATCATATATGCATATCATCATGCCAAAGGTTATCACTTTCACATCATATATGCATGTCTCAATTTTCACTTTTATCTTTCAATTCAATCGCCACATCTGGCATCACAAGATAAACCTCCGGCACACACCACCGAGCATCCGGCACCCCCACATTCCGGGCATCTCGCATCCCAACTGGCATCACGAGGTATCCCTCGGGCAAAAACCTCCGAGGCTTCCGGCATTTACACTCCCTGGCCGGGCATCTCGCACCCCAACTGGCATCACGAGGCATCCACCTGGGCACAAACCTCTAGGGCTTCCGGCACCCCCACTTCCCGGGCATCTCGAAACTCCCGAGGACAATCCGGCCTTGTATCTCAATACAATCCGGCTTCCGGCACCCCCCATCCCGGGCATCCTGACACTCCCAGGGCATTATCATCCGCCACAAAACAGTCTCCTCTTTTCTCATTATTCGTGTTCACCAATTTATGTCTCAACTTAGCATAGCACATGATGCAATGGTAACAAGATCACTTTCATGCTTTGATTCATACATGCATCTCTAATCATCATCATGCATGCAGCAAGACACAATCACTCACAACAATACAATTCATGGTGTCCATACTATTTGGAATAGTCCATTTATCATGCCTTTTTGAAGTTTACCAAAATTCCAGCTTGTACCATTTTAGAAAATATTTAAATTAAATATTCATATGATTCTCAAAAATCATGAAATCAAAGCATGTGATAACTATGACAATAAGGTAATGATTTCATGAAAAACACATGGCCAATAAAGTTCCACACAAAAGATATCATTCCCACAATCACAGCATGAAATTTCGGATAAAAACAGAATATACAGTTTTTGAAATAATTCGATTAAAATACCCGAACGACCTCCGAAAATTATGAAATTTTACCAGGTTGTATTTAAGATACTAATGTAGATTTTTCATGAGACTTCTAGGCCAGATTCGTTCTAGATCATTTTCTATAGTCGTACGAAGCTTCTGGTTCTCATACCGAAACGTCCAGTGTAGTCATCTCCGAAATACCGAGTTTTTACCCACTTGTTCTTCTCCGTTTCCTCTGAAATTTGGATATGTTTTACTTCAAGAAGTCCACTACAACTTTCGTTTAGGGATCTAGGTCATATTTCCAAAGAACAGTCACCATATGGGTCCATGAAGTCTCGGGTGTCCTGTACCGCGTCTCCAGATCTACCGTCTTCAAGAGTAAATCGATTCACTAGGCTATACTTGTTCATTTTACTTCAAATTTGAGTATGTTAGTCTTTAAGATGTTCTCTACAAGTTTTGTGAAGAAGTCAAAGATATATTCTTGATAAAAATCAACATGCAACCACAGATCTACCACAAGGTCAGCGAAATCGTTCCAGATCTAGTGTCTCCGTAGGATGAGGGTTTGACCCCTTAAATCTCCATCATTTCGCACCAAATTTTAGTATGTTGTAGTTTAAGATGTTAGCTACAACTTTCATGAAGAATTGAAGTCGAAATCGAACTCAAAACATGCATGCAAGCTCTCACAAAGTTCTGGCTCAGGCGGTTCATGCGAAAACAGCATGCAACTCAAGAACAAACCACCTTAGCTTCACTCCCATGCTTCCAAACATCCTAGATTCCGACCATACATGCAAGACATTGGTGCAAGAGTAGAAAGTGGATTCCCAACTTGCCTCTGGACCGAGCTAGCAACGAGCACACAGCGGTGAACGAGCGGCACACGGGCGGCGACGGGCGGACGGACGGTGAGCTCCTTCCTCTCCCTCTTGGCTTCTACTCTCTTGGCCTCACTCTCCCTCTCTCTCGCACGGTTCTCTCTCTCTCCCTCTCACTTGGCCGAACCGGCCACCTCTCTCTCTCCTCTTCCCTTTTATTCCCCCAATTCCTCATCATTTGCAATGATTGCTTGCCACTCCAATTGACCAATGCATGGAAGCTCTTCTTGCCACTTGGCAAGACCCATGCATGGGCCAGCCACTCCTCTTCTTGGGCCTCCCTTGGGCCGACGACAGCCCCATCCGCGGGCCTAATTGGGCCGGCCATTCGGCCCACTAAAGCTTAGGCCAATGGGCCTAAGGCCCAAACCTAAATAAAATTAAATTTTTCCCTTTTTATACTTTCTTCTATAAATTTTAAATTTTTGAATTCCACATGGCCAAAGTCTTGTAACATTTTATTTATAGGAATTTAATTTATAAAGTGAATAGCCAATCATAGATTATTCTCATCAATTTATCTAATTATGAATGCAAGCATATATCACTTAGCCTTAAGAGAAAACTAATGGCTAAAACATAAACTATAAGTAATTTCATTACCTAATTGAGGGCTTTAACACACCTTAGAGCTTGACTTGAATTTTGGGATGCCACAAAATCCGACACCCGGGATTTTCTGAATAAATATTGAAATTCACAAATTTTGGAATAAATTACCAAAAATCCAATCAGCACTCAATTTGCACAATTTAACATCTAATTGCATAAACTGAACACATCATTGCAATTAGCACGAAATTCTGGTCACCGGCTATCTCGGTCTAATTTCTAAAAAATAATTAATAATTAAATAATTACCAAAATTAATTAAATAAATCAATTTAAATGCCAAACATACTAACCTAGGCCGGAAAAGCCTAATTAAATACCAAGACAGGCCCGAAAATTTTTTGAACTAATCTAGATAATTAATACAACTTGTCTAGTCTCTAATTAATCTAATCTAACTAACCACCTCTTCCTTAATTAACTTAAACTAATCACCCCCTAAACATAATTAACCTCCTAGGCGAGGTTTAGTGAGTAAACTCACCGGATTTGCGAGCTGGTGAGTCCACGGCGACAGCGGTGCGACAGCAAGCAATAAACACCAAAGCGGCGACGCCAACGGGGCTTGGACTAGCTAAAATCGGCAAAGGAAGCTCACGGTTCAAGATCAAATGAGTTGGTCACGCAGGCGAAGGAGAGAGACGCTCTCGGGGCAACTTCGATCAAAGAAGGTTGGAGTGCGTGAAGCTGCTGCGAGCGTTGGGTGAGGCAACAGCTGGCGGTCAATAGCTAGGGAGGGAATTTGCTAGGGTCGACCGAAGGGGATGAAGGCTCGGACGTGTGGTGCTGCAAGGATGCTTTGGTGGAGAGAAAAAAAATGAAAGAAGCTGAAGTTGATTTGGTGGACGTTGGATACGTGGACTGCTCAATGAAGTTGGACATAGAAAAGGAGCTGGCGTTGATTCGGTGAGGAGCAGGGAGTAGTGGAGCAGCTTCAGTTGCTGTGAGGGAGAAGCGAAATAAAGAAAGAGGTAGAAGCAGCTGGTCTTCGACTGAGACGAGTCTTCGCACGAAGAAGAAGAGGGCGATAGGCTTTGGCGTGCGAGAGAAGTCGCGAAGAGGGAAGCAGCTGGCAAACAGGAGGAGGAAGTTGTGGATGGGGAAGAGTCAAAGCAAAATATCTCCATTAATTAAGGCTTGGTCCCCCAAAATCCACATGCTTATTCCCTTTGTTCCCCCACAATACTTTCTAGCATATTATCTCACAAATAATCAAATTTGAATGCGCAAGTTGCAGCCCCCAACCATAGCTCCGAATTTCACTAAATTTGGACTTTAATTTCCTCACTAACTCTCCAATTTGGTGTCCAATTTTGATGAAGAAAAAGTCCACACAATTTATGCAAGTCCCCTTCGCCCAATAGCTCAGTTTAGAAGCCAAAATTTCCTTCAATTTGGCCCATCCGAATTTCCATTCTTTTTTTGAAACGTCTGAATCGATTTTTTGTAAAATCCCAAAATCGCTGAAAATTCTTCGAATGATGAGTTAACGTTTCTAAAATGAATTGTGACATGACAGAATTTTCAATTTTTGAAATCGGGTTCAATTTCGCGGTTAATTTTAATCTGATGCAATTTTAGCACGTCCTAATCTACCGGGTAGCTTTTAAGAATTTTAGTGCATTTGACCCGTGATCGATTATTTTCGAGTCACATTGTACATCTTCGACACATTGGCAACTTTCAATTGTCGTGAAAATCTCGAGGTTTCAAATACGGATATAAGGTACAAAAGTGACAGAAAAATCGGTTTAATGTTGTTTGATAGAAATTTTGCAATTAGGTGGAATCACCCATACACTAATCACATATCTTAATTGAATCGACCTATCTCCAGTTTCTGATTGATTTTGACGGTGCCGTAATGACCCTTGCAGATTAGCATGGTTCAGCAGTCGATTTTTGGTCGAATTCTCAAGTCAATTGCCTTATATTCCTTAACGGCTTCACTCGATAGACTAGTTAACTCGCGAGTGGCTAACTCAGAGAAAAAGGCTATAAGCATGTCGATAAAAAGCCCATTTCATCTCATCAAAATTACACTTCAAAATCAGAATGTCACACATATAGCACTCAAACACTTCGCACACATTTAGCGCCTCAAAAATCACATGGCATCCTATACTACCATGCTATCTCCAGTCTAGTTATTAATCACACATAGCTGAAACCTTATGACTTCTTCGGAAACCTCTGGGACATTGTCTCGGTCCATCAAGCAAGGCATCCGAAATCCATCGGGCATTGTTCCAATATATAACACATCCTACGAACAACATCTCGTTAACGTGGGGGCATCATCTCATTCTCACTAATGAGGCATCCTATTGACTTAGGGGCATCATCCCGAAAGCCATTAGTGACAGCATTCCTCATATGACAACACAAATCAAACATTCAAGCAATTGGTTTTATCTTCCTTATTAGTCCAAGTATGAATGTCCCAAGGATGTGCCAAGCGATGTGTAACTCATGACCTATTGTATATGCAACAATAAAGTATGTCAAGCATAAAACTAGAATTGCAGCTTGACCTGTGACGCTTGAGTACTAGCCTAGGTCAAATCCGGATAGAACGATATGCCTCAATATCATCAAACCAAGACAGTGACTCGACTCAACATACTTCCATGCACATCTAAGAACCAACGCCTTTATAGATTCAACGGCTCGATGTGAACTCAAGTTTCGACCATGTCCTACGGAGATCTAAATGCAAAGAAAAACTCCTACTAGGTTTCAAAGATGACAAAACTTTCTAATTCAAATGCCTATCTCACTAGATTATTAAGAACATATTGATTATATGCTATTTTTGGTGAACTAATGAAGACTTTTGTTAAAGTTTGTTATATCCCAGAAGCATATCCCACTCTGACTAGTCCAGAACGAGATAATGTTCAGAACAAGGAAGAGTCCAGAGCCAGACTTATCAATTCTACAATGACTAGTTTTCTAAATGAGGTCATTTGGTCAAGAAGAAGTGCGAACGTCAAAATGAAATTTCAAAGTCTGAAGCTATTCTCAATTACTTATCTTCATCTGTTAGCGTTACAAATTGTGATTAAGAGAGAAAACACAAAAAGAGTGTCTTAGTGAGTTAGAGAATCTATCATTAAATGTTTGCACTCATAAGTTATAATATTCTATTGATCCCTTGGTGAAATCCAGCCAATAGGCTATCGGCATGGGAGAGTGGACATAAACTTAATCTAAGTCGAACCACTATAAAACTTGTATGCAATTTTTCTTCCTTTAACTTTATTTATTTCAAGTCTGTTGCATGCTTACTATTTTAGAAGTTTGGTGATTCACAAAATTGTTTTGTTCTTCATTCAGACTTTGTTGGCAATTTAATTTTATTCCGTAATTGTTTGGTAAAATTTCTTCAAACATCTATTCACCCCCACTAGGTATTAGTACTAGCTATATCAAAGATCACTTCATACAACACTCATACGACTATTCATGGCATTCGAATTAGAAGATCAAGCAAAAGTAGCCATAATAAACAATTCAGAACAACAATCATGGCAAGTCTAGCCTAAGTAAATCATTTTCATAACCTAGACCAAACCTAAGCAACCTCAACTTTCACATACTTGCTCCTTGATCAATCCCAATCCATATAACTCAAGCATATCATGAGCAAACCGTATAATATTAAGCACATGATGTTCCTCAACCTAGGATAGTTCTATGGCACTAAAGGTGGTCTTAAATCCAAGTCGTGTAATGCAACGACCTAGTCGACATTTAGGAAATTTACTTACAAACAATTGGAATGTGACAAGGGGTGTTGGGCGAGGCGGCAAAGTGGTCAATAGCTCGCAATGACAATGACCAACAACAATAGGGATGGCGGATGGCGCGACACAGGTGGTGAGTAGCGATGACGATGTTTAGGTGAGCGATGACTAGGGCGGAAGGTGGTGAGGCACAAGCGTGAGGGAAAAGAAAGAAAAAGAGAGGGAGAGGGATAGATGGAGAGGTCGGCCAAGAATGAGAGGGAAAATGGTACAGGAGAGAGAGAGAGAGGAGAAGAAGAAGAAGCAACTTGGAGAGGAAGTTGTCCATCAACATTAAATGCCTAATGCATTATTGTCCTTCATCCATCATTGCACCAAACTTAAGGTTCAAGAACAAATCTTGGCCCTCCATTAGGCTATGTGCCTTATCCAAGATTAAGGGCTTGGATTGCTTCTTGCAATCTAAATCATTGGCTAGACTCGAGGGCAATTTGGTCCATTCCTCTCATCATGCAACCTAGTGTCCATTACCTAACAAAATTTTTCTTACCTCAATTTAAATCTTAATAAGCTAAATTAGTCTCATCTCTAAGTCCGTTAAAGTCAATATCCTCAAGTTAGCACATCTCCTTAATTAATGCACTAATGGGCTCACTAAAAATATTTCAATTGGAAAGGAATGCTTTCATAACATCTACCATCAATACTCGTAATTGGACTATGGCTTAAGGCTAAGTTTCTATCAGAAATGGCTTTAACGTGACCTTCCCAAATTCGTGTGGCATTAGCAAAACTCACGCAACTAGACTCAAACTAAGTTCAATGCCTGTCCAAGGTTTTACGCGCGACTTTCAATTAAGCTTGGTCATTCCATGAATGACCCTCGGTTGTCATGTAATCGAGTAGGATCAATTAGCCTATCTTGACTCACGGTTGTTTGGGATTAGATTAGGGTCATTCACAAACAATATATTGACTGTGCGGCATCACCCGCAACTGGTATATACTTGAGTTGAATCAATCTATACTTGTCCATTGATCAACTTGTGACAGCACATAATCAACCACAGTCATCCTCATAATTGAATGGTCCTTTCATGGTCGATTGCTTTGGTCTATCGCAACCCTGATTCTAAATTGCCCAACCATTAATCAACTAGTTAGCTTGTGATCCCTAGGATTGAATCATAGGCTGTTTTCATTACCAACGTACTAATCCTTAGTCCATCCCTTGCAGTCTAAATAAAGGTTTGATCAAAGATGTCACACAAGTTATCTAACATGATAATGATTTTTATCTAGGAATCGTCACTAATCAGTTTATAATAAGTTGATTAGACACCTAAGTAAAATAATGGTATGATTATTTTATTTCTATGAACCAAAGATTTTGGGTATGAGGATTTGATTATGTTAGATTACTCTAATGCTCTTTCAGTAACATGTTGAGGCAATCATGTGAGTGAGCAAATCACCAATTTAACAACTAATAAAGCAATAAATTGATTGCAGAACTTACCTTACAGTAAAGAAAGTATATGCAATATTAGTTCAAAATTCACATCAACAATTCTAGATATGATTTTTCATTAACGCGTAATCGCTCAATTTTTTTTTTTTTGGATTTTTACTTATTTTAATGAAATATAGAAACTATGTCACAACAAAAATGTTTAACTAAAAGGGCATGCAATATGCAATCTATCATGTGAACATTAATTACATAACCTAATATAATGATGAGCAAACATCAATGCAACTATTCTATCATGTCACACACTTTGATTTGAACAATTCCTAAACATGCAATTTCCAAACAATAAGTGAATTAATTCTACATGACATGCAATTTGATGAACCTAAGATATAAGTATTAGATGACATGCGAGTGATGACATGGTAGTGATGATGCCAGCTTGACATGCACATGACTTTTTTTTTTTTTTTTGTATTTTTCATTAATAAATTCGAAATTAATTAAATACTCTAATTTAAACATGCAAATTATCCTCTAAAAGAAAATTCAATTTATTTTAAAAATATATTTTGGTATTTTGTTAAATTTGGAATTATAAAAAAAACCAAAATAAGCATGCAATCTATCCTAAAAAACTACTATATAATCTTTTTGGATTTTTTAGAAACAAAATCAATTAAAAAAATAGAAATAAGTCAAATCCACAACAAACATGCCATTAAATCACCTGAGATATTATCGATATCCATCTAATTTTGAAAAAAAAAAATTGACGATTGGCATATTACACATGAGATTAGATTAGCCAATTTTTATGATATCACGAATCATTATCTCAGGTATGAGATCAGATGATATTCCGTGCAATCATGAGTCGTAATTCAAATATGAAATTGGACTGCCGACCATTGCACATTGTGAAGTTAGAAAATTTTCCTAATTCATGGAGATTCAAAAGAATTTTTTTGGATATGGCAATATCAACCAAACATGCAAACAAGATCACAATTTTATGAATTAGGTAACAAGATATATGAAAATCGAATTATCGAGATTTTTAACTAATTCATGATGTTGCGCGGATGCCATTTCCGATTTGGGATGGACAATGGATTGCGGGAACCGCAGTGAGGATGACTGGCGATCGGCGACGCTTATGGTGAGATGGCTCGATGGTGCTCAACTGGCTGAAGAATATGCGGTCACGAATTGAAGATGCTCAATAATTAAACTAGACTTGCAACAATGGGAGAGCAGTTAGTTGGTCAAAAGAAATTTGCCAGGTGACAAAATTGGGCACCACAAACTCTTGACTTCATTGACTTCACTGAACAGTGCGACCGTGTGACGAGTATTGTCGCTGTGGAGGAGCTCTGGTGTGGTTCGGATCCACGTGGGTGTGTTCGACTCGTCAAAGGCTCCGCTGGAGATCAACTGGAACTGCTGCGAGGAGCGTGTTGCGGACAATTGGTCGAGCACGACGAGCTGAGGCCTGAGAAAAGCGGCAGCAATGAATGTGGTCGCGGCAAATAATACTCACTGGACAGGAAGCAGTTGGCCAGGGGAACTCGTGCAAGACAGTGACGATGGGCAGCCAACTGAAAGGCAACGCCATCCCCGAGTGAGAAGCCACAACAGTTAGCAGGATGGCTCGTCATCAAAGCCTCGTAGCAAGGACCGTTGTCGATGGCGTAACAACAGCTGTGTCGTTGATGGTGAAACAGCAGCGACGTTTAGTAGCGGAACGGCAAGAACGTTGAAGGAGGTGGGTCTCACCGGAAGAGGGGAGTGGGTGACATGTTGCAGGCGTTGGGCTGGTCAGCGATCGGGTTAGCAGCTCATCGCGGTGGGGGATCGGCAGTAGTAAGCCTCGCTCGCGAGGAAGAGGGTGCTTCGTGGAGCTTGTTGGACTTGCATCGCGGGAACTGCAAAGAAGGCTTCTTCGTCGTCTTCTCTTTTTTATTTCGTGAAAACCCCCTTTGGCATCTTCTTTGTGGCCACTCTCTTGTGAAGCTCTCTCAACGTGCCGTTTCTCAATTTGTGTATCAATTGATGACCGTGTATTCTATCGTGTGCGGCCTCCTCCGAGAGAGCCTCCCTTCGACTCCTCTTATATGCTAGGCAAGGGGCCTCCTCAAGGAAAGAACCCGTCCACATATATTTCTTTGTTTCTTTCCCATGCAAATTGCTTATTGGTAGTCCATTCAGGATATTGACTTTCCTTCTCTTCAAGCAAATATATTCTTTGATTGACCGAATTTTTGTACGCAATCCACAAAATCAATTTCTGCCCCCTTTCTTCATGTTCACTTGCACGTACAAATTCTAAGGAGATTATTTCCGATTATTCATTATGTGACCAAATCTTGACAAAGCTTTAAAGACCAATTTTCCAACCCGGCACATATAATGATTAAAATTTCGGCCATATAATTTTCAATGGGTTTGGCCTAATTTTTGTGCACTTATGGGCTCAGTCCAAGAGATTTAATTAAGCTCAAATTTCCACTTACTATAAGCCCGTTTGCTGCTGGTCCAATGCAAGTGCAATGTGCTCCTAATCTCTGTATGCAATTAACTAACATTTTGTTTAAGGATTAGAGGCAATCCCTAATTTTTTTTATGGAATGAATTACTAAATGGGACGTTAAAATTCAGGGGTCAATAATATTTATTCCATACATTTCATTTTTCGGGTTGCGTTATCAATTTTTGTTTATTCTTACGTTATTGATAAATAACCAATTTATGGAAATTTATGGTCTTTGATCAAAGATTCTATGCTAGGAGTTTGTGGGCTGCACACACTGCCGTGATATTGGTTGTGGTGTTGCTATTTGAGTGGAGAATGAGTAACTATACTGTTTTGAGACAAATAAGTTGTCACGCTCCGAACCTCGAGCGCGCACACATCCCTCGTTGGTCGATAAAATTTGCGACGTCCCAGGACGTGTTGCCGACCCTTTTATTTTATTACACATGCGGAAACAAATAAACAAATCCCCATACAACACAAATATTGGATAGAAAAGTAGGATACCATTTTCACAAAACACTTTTTTATAAACAAGCTGAGTTTATATACAATAGACTATAAACAAAGGCCTACTCCAAAAAAAAAAAAAAAAAAGCCAACCAACTAACTAGGCATAGGACTCTTCAGCCAAGACCACTGAGACCTTCGGGGGATCTGGTCTTCCACGACACCATCAAGGATGTTAGTGTCGAAGGGGCCAATCATCTCCTCATCCTCAACAGGGGTGCGTCAAAACCATCTAGGAGACCTTCCTGTTCTCCGTCAAGCCCATGACGATACCACGCTTTGAATCGATGAGATACAAACTCAGGTAGGCCCTCATCAACCAAGATCGTGGACACCACGAGCTCACGGACCCAGGAAGTCCCAGTGATAGGGAAAAAAGTACTATGCTCACTGAACCCCCTCGGCTGCCCAAAATGTACTGGAGGGACCACAATTTACGAACCTAAAAAGAATTGAGCCTACAATGGGATAAGATAACGTCTCAGCAAGTTCACCTCCTAAACCCCAACTAGGAAGGAACTATGCCTAGGGGCGTCTTAACCACACAGCCACACAACCACAAAGACTCACCTCATCTCAAATCCTCCCTGCATGTCTAGTACACAGCCTTAGAATATTGGCCAAACCTATAGAATACATATAGGCCCAAA
This sequence comes from Eucalyptus brandiana, assembly GCA_014182725.1. Lineage (NCBI taxonomy): Eukaryota > Viridiplantae > Streptophyta > Magnoliopsida > Myrtales > Myrtaceae > Eucalyptus > Eucalyptus brandiana. The sequence continues at coordinate 15,924,130 of CM024668.1, forward strand.
AGTTACATAATAATGAGGTGAAGTTGGAATAACTTATTTAATAAATATTGCACTTGGAAGATAATTTAGTTTATTTTACAAAAATTAAACTAGAGGAAATAATCAGAAGATTGCCTAAGTTGGATATCAGGATTAGGAAATGAAAGGTCTAGATTTGCTATTATAAATAGAGATTATAAGGGTTGGAGCTATTATAAATAGAGGTTATTAGGATGGGAAAAGGGGAACTTGTGACAAAAAGAAAGTGGGAAAGAGAGAACCTCAAGAGAGAAGTTGGGCTCTCTGTTTTCCATGGCAACAAATATCGCACACATAGAGAAGCCTATGATGCCCAAGTTAGAACAGAGGTGCTTGTAGCAGACAAGTTCACTGAATGGGACATGCATAAAACAATTAGCGACATGGAAGCTTTTGGCACGGTCATGTCTAATCGTTCATGCTTTGGTTTTGTGTGAATAATCCTTAGACTTGAGGCATGGTGTTGACTTGTATGTTGGATGGCTATGGTTCACAAGTGCATATATTGGTGGCTCATTGATCCGTCTCTATACCTGATAGTCATAGTTCGTTCATATACAAAGTTCCATGTGTGCGCAATATGGAATCTGTCTCCTTGTTACATGCAAAGTACAATAATGATGTCCTATGCGATCTAATTATGACACTGCATTGAAATCATCAACCAGGGTTATAATAGAGAATGAATTATACATGTCTCGAATAAATTACAAGTCAATTAGGTTTCTACATATGATAAAATTGACGACTCGACAAATATTCCATGTTCTTTGTTTGATCTAAACATAGTGAGACAAAGCGATTAAATTACACTGTAGCCAAAGCTACAAGTTTATTATGTTCTTAAAGCATTTACATTATCTGGGCTCTTGGGAGTACTAATGTGTTAGTGCAAGTCTTACTACCAACTCAGTGATGAACTTAGGGATATCATGCACAATAACCAATTCACTCATTCTCTTATGGACACAACCCACTCACAAGAGTTGTTCTCTTGCTCACCTAGCTTCTGGAGGAAGTAATCATTTAACTTCTTTGAGAGGTTAGAGACCAGGTTGTCAAAGAAGTAATTATTTAACTTCTTTGAAAGATTAGAAGCCTACTTATGGAGAAAGTTAAATGTTGACTTCATCAAGACGTTATACATAGAGCAGGAAGAGGTACGTGGGTTAGAAAAAAAGGAGTCACATGGTCAGCAACAGTTGCTAACTACGTGCATAGGATTGTCTTCACGAGATTGATCGCACAATCATTGTGGTGATTACCTGCAAAATCTTTTTTCGTTCAAGGTGTGTTAGTGGTATGTCTAAACTAGAGGTCCAACGTTTGTGGGACTCAAGCTAAAGAATATTAAAATCAAGTCATTTAAAGCGTGCTCCAATGACCCTCCTTTGATATTATGATATTTGATTAAAAAGCACAAACAACGTCTTTAGAGATATATGTATAGTAGAATTTTATCTTTGCTTTCACTACTTTTATGTTTATTTCGCCTATACATGTTATAGGTAGTTTGTTTGTAAAACAAACAAAGAGGTGGCTTATCCTACATTGAAAGGATGTGAGTGTGCATGTGGATGAGAGTTGACACTAATCAACGATCGTTATTTTTATTTATTGAAAATTCAAAATTATTTTTATAAAAATTAACCATTGTGTCCTTTTGAAACAGTGCGATTATTCAAAAAGAGTTACGGTTATTTATTATTTATTTAATTCCAAATTTTATTATTTCTTCCAACAGTTAACTTCATATATGTTCAGACATAACTTTAATCCTTAGAAAGTTGTGTCTAGAAAATTGTGTCTGTTCGGATATATGTTTTTGCTATAAATTATTGTCCGTGTTTATTCATTTACAATTTTTCTTCTTCCATTTTCATTTTACTTTGAAAGAATATACAACCATCTTTTTTAATTGTTTCCCATGAGAAACCTTGAAAAAATGCTTGAATTGCTATCTAATATTCTCATTTTAAGATTTGTTGTATTTGAAATTTGCCGGTGATCATTAGCAATTGTGAGGCAAATAAATCTTTAAAGAAAGTGATATCACGCGTCAAAGTCCGACTTAATTACTATAAAGATCCGACTTCATTGTCCTACCCAATTTAAAGCCATATTTTCCCAACACATATTCCATAACCCCCAACAGCGTCTGCTCCTGTTCCGCGTCATCTATTGCCTCACCGATCGTCAGTCTTGCACGGAAGAGTTTGTGGCCCAGTTCTCATCGCTTGGGACCCGCCCTGTCGCCCTTTGCTTGTGCCGAAAGTCACCTTGTCTTCGTTTGCTCAGCGTTTTTAGGCATTCCTGTAGGTCTCCTGGAGTCTGACCGTTGGTGGCGAAGTTCCAGCAGCCCAGCGGTGTCCAGTTTTCTACACGGCAGCGGCTCACGTGCCTGTTTTAAGTCGCTGATGCACTGTCGTCATCTCCGGCAACCTGCAACCTGTTTTCAACGGTTCCTGCCAGCTGCAGCCGTCAACCAACTCTCCTCCAACGCTACTAAACCCTTGGCGACAACCGTGTTGCTCCATCGTCAACTTTCCAGTGGCTATGGCAGCAGACCCATAGTCTAACTGCATCTGCCTTGTCACAGTTTGACAGCTCCGGTTCCTTGTGGTGCCGGAACAGTCCCTCTCCATCGCTGGTGGCCCGGCCCCTCTCAACATGCCAAGCACTCATGGCCGTTTACCTTGAGGGACCCGCTGCCAGTCCCCTTTGGAAACAAGTCCTCAAATTAGGTAAATTTTCCGAATCAAATTTGAATTTAAGATTTTATTGCCTAATTTGTGGTTATCGTGATCCAATTTTGATTATTTTGAGATTTTGTTATACCGAAATTCGGGAAGTTTCCCTAATTCGAACTGCAAGATCGGCAATTCAATATCTTTAGGCATTAAGATTGGGTTGTTACTTTATTTAATTCCAATTTTAAGTTAAATGAATATATGCTGTGATTTTTAGCTTCTCTTATCTTTAGGTTGTCCTGTTTTGTTGTGATCTATTCCCTCTGTTGTGTTCTTGTTACCTTTTGGTTTTCCCTGGAATCACGACATCCTTACACTCTCTTTGACTTGATTGTCTTTTTGAGTGTCTGTCCCTTGTAGGTGCCAATCTCCTTCCTTGTATATATTCTGCAAAATCTATTCATTTCTTAACTTTACTCAAAAAAAAAAAAAATTCTTGTTTAAAAAGTACAAAAAGATTGCATTGCATGATGGATTATGAGGTTTTCTTAATAGAGTTGATATTTAGATTATATCTAGTAACTATGATAAGTTCCAAGTTAGAATAGAATTTCATTTAAATTATTCCTAATTTAGATAGATTATTTTTATAATTTATTTATTTCGAATTTCAATAGAAAAATAAAAAATAGCATGTGCAAGTTGCATCATATCTTGTCATCTCATCATGTCTTGCCACGTCATCTATGTCATGTCATTGCCATGTTACTATTATGCCATGTCATTTAGTGACTGCATGATAGGTCATATAGATAGTATTCTTTATGTCAAATAATTAATAGCATGCGTTGCATATAGTTTAGTTTTTCATTAAAAGAGAAACCCAAAAGAGGTTAATTGGAATTGTGTACTCATCTAGAAACTCATGGTTAGGGCAGATGTAATATTTTAGTGCTTTGTTTAGAAATTTAATTAACTTGAGGTGTTTGAATTGTTGCTTTATTCCTAGCAATTTATTTATTCAATGCTTTGATAATTAAGTGTTACTTCTATGGTTGAGCAACCGCATGATGATCTCTCACATGTTAATGGTTATGTTTAAAATCAATCCAAGATTGCTTGCGCAAAATATTTTTGAAAGCTAATGAGAAAAGCTATCGAAAGGGTATGAGATTAATCTAGCCTAATCAAGCCCCATATCCATAAATGAAAATAAAGTATGCTCCCATGCTTTACTTGGTTTATAATTGATCCACTTATAATAAATTAGTGCCAACTCCTATATAAATTGATTTGCATGTTAGAAATTGAAGAAGTAATTGGTATGGGCTTGGGAGAGCTGAGCTAAGTGTAAGTTTAGTAATCCATTAGCCTATAAGTTTAATAATCCATTAGCCATTGCCTAGGTGGTTCACTCAAGAGAGGGTTGCAACACTACTAACAAAAGAGCACATGCTTTATGGATGAAGAAAACTAACAAGAAATTAAATATATGGAGAAAATTAAGTTTTTTGAAATTTGATGACCTAATGGAGATCAATTTGTATTTTTCTAGAATTAGAAAAATTAACTTATGAAAGATGAGAAGCACTTAAGTCTATATAGAGAAAGTGTTAGATGTTTAAGAAACTATGATTTGATGTGCTAGAGATAGATCAATTTCCAAGTTAGAATTTTGCCGGTTTCTTAATTTAAACATTATATTGTATAGTACACTGTGGATTTTTTTATGAATTTTTAAGGAGAAAAGGTGGAGGTAGAAACAATATTTTGCATTTGCTTTATTATATCGAGAAACGAATAGTAATAGTACTCTGTCTTTTTAAATATCAAATCTTAAAGATGTAGATATTATAAGTGTCATAATTTTTATATGATCGTGTCATAACTTTTCTTTCTATCACCAAGTATCAAAAATCCAACATGGCATTACAATTAATCTCTTGATTGTCATAATTTATTTAAAAACGTTCATCACAAGTGTCGTGCCACGTTGAATTTCCGATACTTGAGTTATACATGCATATAAATGTTATACGAAAGTTATGACACTTATATTATTTGTTTTTCAAATCTTATACTCATATGGATTTTTAGTCTAATAATCTAATCTAAAAGCCAAATAGATTAGGATTCTCAACTAACAAATTGCTGACAAAAGATATCTTTCATCGAGTAATTTGGATTTTATCCCTAAAAAGAGAATTTGGTAATTTATTGAAGTATTGTTGTTTTGACCACGAAATATTCGGTCACTTTTGTTACCTTTTTTCATCGCTCTATAGACCTTTTCGTTCTCTCTCATGCGGCTGGATCTCGCATATAGGGAGGTCCTCTTTTCTATACGAACCTTCGTTTTACCTTGCATTGTCATCGAAACCCTCCTCTCATTATAGGGATGAAGTTTTGTGGGTTAACGCTCTTCTTCCAGGGATCTCCATGCCATCCGCTCAGACAGAAATGATGGTTCGCTGAGAAAGCCTGGCATCAAGATCAATCTTTTCTATCATCATCATCATCATCGACGAGGAGACTACCTGCAAACTCTAAAAGGTATGTCTTGCATTCACTATCATCGACGAGGAGACTATGATTTGAGTTTCAAGTTGTTAGTATACTTAGAATATTTTCTTATACTGAAAACACTGTAGGCATTCTTCCTAACAATCCTTACATGAAAATAACATGATTAGATCACGACACAAAATCAAAGAGTTCAGGTTCAGACTGATCATGTTCGGTTCAGTATTGTATCAGCTTGTGAGACACAATAAATAATCGTATCGTGTCCGTGTCAAATCCACTAGATACAAAATAAATCTACCTACCTCGTTCATATTACCGTATTAATGTTAACACGACCTGTATATGATATGTTTATATATGATTAGTAAAAGGATTTTACTTTCAATGTTATGCACTATGAGGATTTTAAATTGATGTGTTAATGCCACTGGTAGTCCCGTACCTTTGCATGATAATCAAAACCATCTATTTACTTTCTTTTGTTTAAAAGACGTCAACGTACCACTCTTAGGGCCCGTTTGGTTTGGCTTTTGGGAAATGCATTTGCCAAAATGCAAATACTTTTGGGTGAAGGGGATTTTCCGAAATACAAATATCGTTTGGTAAAATTTGCATTAAAATACAACTTTAGCCAAAATACCATTTGGTAAAATTTGCATTTGTAAATGACTTTTATTAAATTAAAAAAACAAAAAAATATTCTATTTTCTTTTTTGAAGTCCGGCCACCGGACTGCGATCCGGAGGCCGGATGGCCAGATCTGGCCGCCCGGGTAGCGCGACCCCAAGTGACGACCGCCCGAGGTCGCGCAACCCAGGTGACGACCGCCAACGTGACCTAGGTGACGACCACCTGGGTCACACGACCCCAAGCGACGGCCGCTTGAGGTCGCACGACCTAGGTATCGCCTGAGGTCCGACAACGGTCACCGGGGTCGGGCGACCCTTGGCCGGCGGTTGCCGGCGCGTTTCTGGCACGTGTGACCCCTTGGCCGGCGGTCGTTGGCCTTCGATCGGCTTCTCTCCGGTGGAGATGAACAATGATGAACAGTGGAAGTTGCATTCCGAAAATGCAACTTCCCACTGGACCTCTCCCTCTCCATTCCCTCAAAGGCCTTTCAACCCCCTTGGAGATGCAATTGCATCTCCCCAAAGTCCTCAAAAAAATGAACCAAACACCACAGCATTTGGCCAAACTCCTTTAGAGCCCAAATGAGTATTCCAAATGTTGAACCAAATAGGGCTTTAGTCCTTGCATTTGCTTTGATTTTGGGGTTAATATCACAAAAAATCGCAAACCAGTATGATGTGATAAATTTTAGCTCAAACTAATTTTTTTATCACAAAAAACTCCAAACTCATATACCTATGATAAATTTACCAAAAACTAATTTTTTTACCACAAAAAACCCAAACTAGTTCATTGTAACAAATTTAGCCTCCATTTGTTTTTGTTAAATTGGATTAATATTACAAAAAACCTCAAACTAGTGACCTCGTGATAAATGGTGGGTAAAATCCCAAACTAATACATTTGTCAATTGTCACATGTCTCCAACTCAGCAATTTGAAGGAAAATTTTAAAGGAAACTAATTGATGGTAAATTTATCATAGATGTACCAACTTGAGGTTTTTTATGGTTAAAAAAATTAGTTTTGGATAAATATGTCACAGGTGTACTGGTTTAGGATTTTTCATAGTATTGATCCTTATTTTTATTGTCAATCAATTTTGATTACAAGGACCATCAAGTTATTGACATAGCCCATTAGAGCAAACGTGTCATGTTAGGATGTCTTAATAGTTATTAGGAAAAATTTCAAATAAGTAGTCGAAGTACCTCTTACAGACCCAAAGTACCATTGTTTTCTCAAATAAGGGCCTAAAGTGCTATCTTTTTCTCAAATAAGAGTCTAAAGTGAATCTTGTTTCAAATAAAGGCTTAAAGTTTATGGTTGTTTCCAATAAAGGCCTAGCCTTATCAGCTCACCAGCCGGCAAAAAATTCCAGCCAATTAGGGATATTTTCGTCGAAATATAATTTAAATTTAATTTATATTATATTAAAAATTAAAAATTAATTAAATAAAAAGAAAAATTAGGGGTTGGAGGAAGCGCCACCACCCCATCGCCAGTGGGGAGGCATTGATGGCCGGTGGGGTCATAGGCGCTTAGACGAGGGTTGTTCGCCCCCACTAGACAGAAAGGGCAACAACCCTCTCGCAAATCTAGGCAAGGGTTGCCCTCCCTTGTCTTGGCCTAGTTGAGGGTCACTAGCACTCATTGGCGGCCCTCGCCTTTTACCTTCGGACCTCACCACCCTCTCCCATCTCTAGTGAGGGCTATTGGCCCTTGCCTTTGGTCGACGAGGGTTGTCGACCCTCACCCAAGCACCAGCGACCCCGCCGGCCATCACTACCATCCCAACAACAATGGGGTAGCAAGCACAGGTCGGATGGAGCCTCCCTCCCATGTGTGTTCATCTTTTTTTTTTTTTTTTTAAGTTTTAATTTTTTTATTTTAAAAAAAATAAAAGGAAAATATTAAAATTATTTAAAAGATGAAATTGCCCTTCTTTGAGACTAATATTGTCACTTCGACTCTTATTTGAAATAAATTCACTTCAAGCATTTATTTGAAATAACATCCACTTAAGTGCTCATTTGAGAAAATGATGACACTTCAGGTGCTTATTTGAAATTTTCCCTAATAATTATTTGGAGCCACTTAGGTGCAAAAACAACAACACAAATTATAAATAAATGAATGGAACCCCTACCCTAAGTCAATTTAGCTTATCCTATGTGGCTTGCCAGAGAAATCTTCACAACTAGCCATAGAGGGAGAGAGAGAACCAAAACATTGAGGATTGATTTGGTACTATCTCTATATTTGATTTCTATTAGTATTCACCACTTAAATTTTGGTGCTAAAATTTCCACTAATTTTTTTTTCAAGATTTCTCAAACAATTCGAAGCCTGGAACTCGAGACCGCACTATCAAGTTTTCCTTTGCTCCTAACATGTCTCCTCTCGGCCGGACAGAACAACAACTGCTCCAGGTATGTGTTTAATGACGTTGTTGCCTCGATTATAATGCTGAAGCTTTGTATCCTAAGATACATGATGAATATCCTCTAGCTTAGATTGTTTTCTTGGTAAAGATTATAAATGGTATCAGTGCGGCCACATCTGCAAGATATTAAACAAGATGATAATGACAGTGCTATGGTATGAGAAAAGCATCATATTATTCTTGAACATATTGCATTTGTGTCAAATTAATACTTAACCTTTTAAATGGTGTTAATTTAGTTTTAAACCTTTTGGTTTAGTATCAATTTAGTCCAAAACCTTTTGATTTTGTGTCAATTCAATTCTTTCGGCTATTTTTGGTCGGATATTGCTGACGTGATTACTAACTAACTTATGTGGCACCACCGACATAGATAACTTTTAATAATATTATGATAATTTTTCTTTTTTTCTTTTTTTTTTCTTTTTTTCTCTCCCTTCTTCTTCTTCTTCCTTTTGCGAGTGACCAGCCACCAACCATAGGTGATGGCTAGATAGCAGCCACGGCCATGTAGGCTAGCCTCACCTAGCCATGGTGAGGCCGAGCTTGATGAAGGTCAGCCTCACCAAATCTAACCTAGGCAAGGCCAACCTTAGCCTCGATGATGGCTCCCCTCACCAAATCCAAGGAGGCCTCTCTAGCCCAAGTGAGGGCCAACCTTGTTGAATTTGGCGAAGGGAGCCTTCACATGTGCTCCCTTTGGTTTGGTGGGCCAACCCTCGCCCATGGTAGGATGACCTTGCCAGGCCTCGCCTTTGCCCAAGAGACGCTGGGTGAGAGTCGACCTCACCCAGCTTAGATCTGGCGAGGCCCACCCTCACTGGATCTTGATCTCGCCATGGCCAAGCAAGCCCTGCCCGCTCGGCCATTGCTTATGGCCGGTGGTCAACCATCGGTGGAATGAAGAAGAAGAAAGGAGGGGGGGGGGGAAGAAAGCAATAAAGAAAAAAGAAAAAATAGAAAAATAATAATAAATCAAAAAATTATTAAAATATTATTGAAAACTGTCTATGTTAACGCCAATGATGCCACCAAAATCGACTAGCATCCACGTCAACAATATCCAAGTAAAATAGCTAAAATGACTAAATTGGCACCAAATCAAAAGGTTTGTGACTTAATCAACATCAAAAAATGTTTAGGATTAAATTGGTACTAAGGCAACATGTTTAGGACCTTTTTGATACTTTTCTCAATATGGTATTGTTACAAGTTGATGAACGGGTGGTGATCGGTGGTTGAAGCATCAAAGTGTTCGGATGATTGTGGTGTCCTAAGGCTACGTTTGGTCGTCTAGATTTTTAATTGGGATATGACTGGATAGAATAGGATATGAAATCCTGGGCCTATTCATTGTTTGGTGAATTGCAATATTAATTGGATATATTCACATTATATCATGTAATGACATATCATCGTAAATACAGATGGTGAAAATCTCTCATAACACTATTCCTTAATTTATTTATTTATTTATTTATTTTTCCTCTTTTTTATATTATTTTCTTTATTAGTTCTTTAATTTCTTTAATAAAAATTTTATCAAATAGTAAACTGTACTAACATACCTAAAATTCAAAAATACCTAAAATAATAATAAGTATAAATATATAATTTATAGATTGAATGTTTATTATAAGATAGAATTAAAGTTGATAAGATTAATTAGAAATTATTTTTTATTTTTTATTTCTTAAATTAGAATTCAAATATTATTTATATTGAAATATAATTTCAATTTTGTTAATTTAATAAGTTTGTTATTCGAGAAAAATAATTTTCCTCTTATGGACATTATAAATCCTATCCACCTTTATTCCACCTCTTCCATGAGATAATTTTATCCAGCCTATATCCTCCTTATATCCAACTTTATCCTGTCCTGAGCGAGTACCAAACGTAGAATATGATAAATCATATTCTATCCCGAATTTTATTCCAATTGCCAAACGCGGCCTAAGGAAGTGTTGATTGTCAATCTAAGAAGGTATTGATGACGAGGGTCATCTCTTGACTGCCTACGACCTAACAGCAACAAGGAACTACTATAAATGTGGAAACATAATTATAATGACAACAATAAAGTATATGGCCCATGCCAACAAAAAATCAAATTAATACACATGTGCAATATTTACTTCAAATTAATTTTTATATCACACAAACTTCTAAACTAGTACATATGTGCCACATTTACCCAAAATTAATTTTTGTTTTAGAAAAAATCTCAAGTTGAAAGACATATGCCACATTTACTCCACACTGGTATATCTATTCTACATTTATCCCAAATTGTGATGAATATGGGATTTTTTTTTTAATAAATGTGGCACAGATGCACTAATTTGACTTAGACATGGCACGGATATACTAATTCATTTTTTTTACATAAAAGTTAGTTTGTGGTGAATATGTTATATGTACTATTATCTGGAGTAAATTTGGCATCAGTGTACTACTTGGGTTTTTTTTTTAATTACAATGTTGCTAGGAGTAATAGCCACCACTGTGTAATCCCTGTTATAGCCGAAGCTTTAATGGCTATTACATGACCCCCTATTCCAAAAATGCCCTTGTTTCTTTCTCCCACTCACTCAAACATTGTTAGCTTATATGCATTACCATATAAATTTATATCAATCATGACTAAATCTATTTGTGTCATATATAATGATAGCATCAATTATAGTTATTTTGACATAACCACGTACTATATTATATATAAATAAAACTAAATAATAAATAAAATTTATGTTATGTTAATAATTATTTATTATACTTCAAAGTTATTCATAGAATAATACTAGTTGCTTACTATTAGGTATGATTATCAAAATTTTCATCATCAAATATTATATCAATTAACCACTATTTATCAATTAATGCTCAAATCATTGTAATTATTATTTCAGTTATACTATTAACTATACAAGTATATTTTTTCTATACAATATATCATATGACTAAATTCGATTCATAGCTATTTAACTTTTATATTGTTGATAAACATTTGTGTATTAAATGTAATATTTTAATACTTATGGGGTGTTACACTCATGATCAGATATAAAAATGATAATTACTTCAATAAAATATTTATTTTAACATATTCATGTACTTAACTTTTAACTATAATCAAGAATAAATCATTGGAAGTCAAATGGTTTGTTGATATGATAAATTCTAATGTACGAAAATATAAATGGGATATCAAACCCATGCATCATGAGTAGCTAGTAAAGTTTGATAACTATTATTTCCCATCTAATTCTGATTTCGACGGAATTTGAGAATTTTAACGTTACTTCCATTCATCATATATGTTTATTCATGAAACGAAACATTGCAATAGTTACCTTTGCTCTAAATTTTGTTAGATGGACCGACCAATCAGAGGCCGGGAGGAAATTTGCCTCTTAGATTGGAACATGGCTTAATTATTTCCACATGTGGTTTGCTGCTTGTTTACACTTTTATCCAGCTTAGACATATAGTAAATTCTTTTTGTAAAAAAAGTTGACATACGAATCTCCTTCATCCATATTCAGAAGAAACGAAAGCTTGATCAATCGTTAGAAAGTGGAGAGTCTTCAGTAGACCATGGACAGACGGTAGAGAAAAACATTCACCGCAATGCTAAGAAATTGGTTGCAAACCTTTCCTGTGCAACCAGTTTTGCTGACATTATGGGTGACAGTTTGGATGAGCAAACAATCCACAACTCATGCATTTCATCAACTGGTGCGTCCACCAGCATAGAAGGCTATGAAGAAAAGCAAAGTACCAACTCTTGCTCTACTCCATCCATTGTGGACCTTGTTTCTCTCATGGATGGATCAGTGCATGATGGCTCAAACTCATGGAGTCAGCAAGACATGGCTTCCCGAAATCAAACGCCGGAGGATCCCAGCGATTATTCAGATGGTTCAGACATTTCAGATGTGGATGAGGAATCGAATGTAACGATCCGAAGGCGAGTGTTCTCTCTATTGTACTTAGACGATGAGTACCCTACAAGACCCGTGGTGCCAATTGGCCCCGCATTCCAGGCGGAAATCCCCGTTCGGGTGGGCACGTGCACCAAAAACAATTGCGATACTTTGGAAAGCACAAAATATATAGGCATCCGCTTTTGGCCTAGCGAAGATCGAATCAATGAAACCTTACTGGGAAGCAATGGACCGGGAAGGCATGAGCTTCGCTCTCGTAAGTCACCAGGATCAGCTAACTGTATGAAAAGGCGTGTGTATAAATCAACTAGGAAATTTGATGAAATGGGAGAAGAAGTCTCGAAGACATGGACAATGAGAGAAGAAAATCAGTTCGAAACGCTCATGAAAACAAATCCACCGGTGAACCAGGCAAGCTTCTGGGACAAAGCGTCGAAGTGCATTCCGACCAAGACCAAGAACAGCATCTTGAGCTACTATTACAATGTGTACATCCGCAAACGAAGTAACATGCAGTTGAGGTCGTCGACCGAGCAAATTATCAGTGACAATAACCAGCCTGAGTCTGAGGAATGATGGGAAAAGTGAAGTTTGTGAGTTCATCGAGAACTCAGTATTTCCATTGGTTATTCTGGATAGTTGTGCCAGTACTCTGCATTTAGTCGTTATTTATTTGTTCCTTACATTTCATCTTGTGGGTAGTTCCTTAAGATTTGCTATTTGTTTATCATTGACGGTGACACTTGCATCATTGATAATTAGCTGGGAGTTTACGGTTGTCGTATCAAATATTCTATGCTATGAGTTTGATAGGCCGCGCACGCTGCCGTGATATGATCATTGTTGTGTTGCTATTAGATTGGAGAGTGAGTGACTGTGTCATTTGACGATAGCAATGACTACATGGTCCGACTCAACCCCGAAATCAGACCGAGCCGATCTGGACTAATCGGTTCAAGACTTGGTTCGGTTTTGCAAACCTAGAATCAGCCCAAAGTCACTTCAGTTCTTGGTTATAAGGTCAAAACCACCAGTTCTATATGGGAACCGGTTCAACCAATCTGGTCCCAGTTGCACTGGTTCCAAATTGGTTTTGCAAACTCTTTTAGGGAAAAAAAAAAAAGGAGAGGATGTTTTGAACACAAAAAATGTCAAATCAATATATTTATGATAAATTTACTCTCCGTTATTTCTTTTAAATTGGATTAATAAAACCAAAAAAAAAAAAAAAAAAAAAATACATCTATGATAAATGAAAGATAAAACCTCAAACTAGTACATCCGTTAATTGTCAATGTTATCCTACTCTACAATTTGATGATAAAATTTAATTGACTAACCTATACAACATCTGTCTTTAGCAATTGAATTTTATATTCATGGGGATTCCTAATTTAATAAGGAAACTAACTAACTAACTAACTAACTAATATACTTATCTAATAGTCAAAAAGATTAGGATTCTTAGCTAACAGATACCCGTATTTGCATAAGATAATTTTCATCAAATAATTCGGGTATTATCCCTAAAAGGGGATCAGTAATCGAACTATCTTGTTTTGACCTCAAAACAGTATCACTTTTTGTTACCTTCTTTGCATCGCACTATAGATCTCTTCATTCTCTCATGTGGATCTCACGTATAGGGAGTCCCTCTTTCGACGTCCCTTGAAATCGAAACCCTAGACTCATTATATGGCTATGGATTGTAGAGTCAACGCTCTTCCAAGGTCGCCCTGCAATCCGCTCAAACGGAATCGATGGTTCGCTAAGAAAGGCTTCACGTCAATATCGATCTTTCTTTTTTTCTTATGGCACCATCATCATTATCGACGACGAGACTATCTGGAAACTTGAAGAGGCACGTCTTGGATTCACTTTTGGCTATTTATAGGGATGAATATATGCTAGATCTAACATAAGCCAACAAAAGAACGTGGATCTGGAAAATCATATGTTTAAACAAAAAGGGAAAAGACTATCAAAAATCCTAAATCTTGCCAAAGTGACAAATTTACCCCGAATTTTTTTTTTTTGTGACATGAAAAAACCTAAACTTTGTCAACTGTGACATATTTACCCCAAACTTTTCTTCGTAACATAAAAAAACTCTGAACTTGTATCTGTGTAACACATTTATCCTAAACTATAGGGCATTTTTGTCTTTTACTTTTTAAATTCTATTTTTCTTTTTTTTCTTCTTCTCTCTTCCCTCGGCCAGCCACCACCAAACTCAGGCGAGGGCCGCCCTTGCCGACGTTGGGCAGGGCAACCCTGCCCGATGCAAGCGAGGGCGGCCCTTGTCTAAGTCCGGCAAGGGGTGCCCTTGCCAAGCCCTCGCCTGCGTCAGGGGAGGGGTGCCCCCCCCCAAATCTGGCGAGGGTTGTCCTCGCCCGATGCAGGTAAGGGTAGCCCTCGTCCGTGTCAGGGGATGATGGCCCTCGCTAGATCTAGGGAGGGCACCCCTCGCTCGACGCCAACGAGGGCCTGGCGAGGGCACCTTTGCCGAACTCAAACGAGGGCCACCCTCGCCTGATGCCAGCGAGGGCAACCCTAGCCAGCCCAGGTGAGGGCCACCCTCGCCCGACGCCGGTGAGGGTCGCCCTTGCTAGAGTCCGACTTCCCTCCGCCATGGCCGGTGGAGGGAAAAGAGATGAAGGAAAAAGAAGAAGGAAAAACATTAAAAAGACGAAAATGTCATCGGTGGGGTAAATGTGTCATGGTTAATAAAGTTTGGGGTTTTTCATATCACAAAAAATAATTTTTTAGGTAAATTTTTCACTTTTGGCAAAGTTTAGGGTTTTTTTATGGCTTTTTCCAAAAAAATAAACATAAGGTTAGGTGCATTGGAAATCTAAATTCTCATGTCAATGTCCTAGTTAATTTAAACCTAAAATTTTTCAATTATTCAATTAAATCTTTATTTATTTATTTTTTTTTACAGAAGTGGTAATTTCTAACATGACAATGATGCCATTCACGATTTAGTAAATTTGGCTGGAGACTGTCGCGACCCAATTTTTCAGGTGTGAACCACCTAGGGTTTGGCTAATGGATTGTTAAGCCTAGACTTAACTCGGGCTCTCCCAAGCCCATACCAATTCGCGACTTAAGTTTGAATTGTTAACATGCAATTGAATTTTAACTAGGAGTCGCCACTAATCTATTTTTTGATGGGTCGATTAGAAACCCTAGTAAAGTAACGGGGGATTTACTTTACTCCTACGAACCAGAGACTAAGGGTACGGGGACTTGGTTACGTTAGATTTCTCTAACGCCCTTTCGGTACCTTTCTTTTTATTTTGAAAAATGTTTGGCAAACAATTTGGATTGATTTTAAATCTATTTCCCTAACATGTGAGGTGTTCATGCAGGTGCGCAAACCACCAATTTAACACCCAAGAAAGCAATTAAATGATGCAGAACTTACCTCAAAGCAACGAAAGCATCTGTAGTGTTAAATTAAAATCCACATCAACAATCCTAGATATGGTTTCTAATTAACACACAATTCCTTTTTTTTTTTTTGTTTTCACTTATTAAACAAGACTATAATCCATATGCAATGCAATACTTTTAATCTAATATGAAATGATATGGCATGGCAACATGTCCTAAACCATATGAATAAAAATTTTGTGATATCTTAATTGCATAAATATGCAATCTAAATTAACCAAAATAACTTAATTCTAATGACATGCAATGCAATGCAATGATGTACAAAATTATTTTAACTAAAATGACATGCAACATTGCAATTTAATATGCGAGCTATATGTCAAACCACATTTATTAAATGACCTAATCTAATGACGGACAATTTCTAATTAGAAATGAACCTAACAATAATCACTAAAATGACATGCATTTCATGAACCTAATTCTATATAACATGCAAATGACATTTTTTATTTTAAAAATGCAATCTATCCTAGAAATTGCAACTAATTTATCCTAAGACAAATTTTATGAAATTTGAAATGATCTAGCTAGATTAAGATTCTATCTAATTTAAACTAGGGATTAGGTCATATTAAATCCTAATTTAAACTAAGACATTATCTAAATCTAAAATGCAATTTATCTAAAAAAAGATGATCTAAATTTAAAATGAAACATGCAATTTTAATTTAATATGCACAATGATTTTTTTTGTGTTTTTCTTTAAGAAATTCGAAATTAAAACTAACACATAATTAAACATGCAATTCAAATAAAAAACTAATAGCCTAAATGATTGCACTTTCTTTTTTGGATTTTTTTATTTAAAAATTCGAAATAGGATTGCGATTTTAAACCTAAGACTAGGAATATTCTAAAGCAAATCTATTCCTAACTCAAATATTTTTTGGATTTTTCTTTTACGAAAATAAGATTGACTCAACTAACTTGACAATAGCAAATCAAACAAGATAAGATTGATATCCAAAAATTAGCGAACCATATCTCGCGCATGAGATCGAGTTTGCCAATTTTAAATTAAATCGCGAATCGAATCTCGGGCTTGAGATTGGATTGTCGATTTTTGTGAGGGATTGCGAGTCTGATTTCGGGCGCGAAAATCGGACTGTCAATCCCTAGCTTGGGGGACTATTTCATATTGGGATATCAATAATATATTAAGGAACAATTCCACTAAAACAGAATATTAAAAAAAAGGTAAAATAAAAGAAAAGAAAAACCACCTAATCAAATTTTCTTTTTCCTTTTGTTTTTCTGTTTTTCTTCTTTTCCAGGCACCGCTCGTGGATCTCCAAGGGGAGAGGGTCAATCAGTCCGGCGAGGGGCTCCGACAAAGGAAAATTCCGGCAGCAGCAGGCGGCGGAGCACGGGAATGGAACTCGGAGCAAGACTGGCAACTGGATCGGCAACAGCAGCAGCTTCAAGGGCGGAGCAAAGATGGTGCGGGTCCGCCTAGCTTCGATCTGGGTCATTGATCGAAGGCGGAGCAGCTATTGGGCGACGGGCGGTGCTCGGGCTTAGCTGCAGGGAGAGACGGATGCGCGGCGCCGACGATCAAGTGCGAGCGCGACGGGACGGTCGGTGGCCGGCGCAACGGTGGCGGAGGCGCGGTGGAGGCTGGCGTCGCGGTGCTGGGTAGAGGAGCAGGCCGTCAGACGGAGATGTGGGCGCGGTCGGTCGTCACCCAAGCGTGTGGGCTGCAAGTCGGGCTCCGAGCGGGTGCGGGGATGGAGGACTCGGGCTGTTGGCTTCGATTTTCAGCTCCGGCAGCAGATCGGCGGCTTCGCGGGGAACGAGCGGAGAGGAGCCGGCGCCGGCGACCGTGGGGATGGCGTCCGGTTGCAAACTCAGGCAGCAAGGGTGAGGAAGACGATGAACAGTAAACGTCTCCTCACCCCCTGCCAATTGTACTTTGCTTCTGCTTTCTTCACTTTTTCCTTTTGCTTTTTTTTATTCCTCGACCAAAAGAAACCCTAGCGAAACAGCCCCTCTTTCTTTGCCGTACACTGTCTCCTTTTATAGACAGACATAATGCGA
This sequence comes from Eucalyptus brandiana, assembly GCA_014182725.1. Classification (NCBI taxonomy): domain Eukaryota; kingdom Viridiplantae; phylum Streptophyta; class Magnoliopsida; order Myrtales; family Myrtaceae; genus Eucalyptus; species Eucalyptus brandiana. The sequence goes on from CM024668.1 coordinate 15,941,891, forward strand.
TCTTCTTAGAATATTTCGAAAATTGCCTATAACCTCCAAATCACAAAATCCTTTTATCTCGTAATATTCTCCTTATCTCCTAAATATTTTCTAATGATTTTTAAAGATAAGATCACAACCCGATTTTCTTAAATTCCAAAAATCATTATTTCAAATCTCAATTTCAGAAAATGGGCTCGGGCTAACTTGTAGTCTTTATGGGCTTAGTCCGATCAATTTGAACCCATCCGCACCGGTCCAATAAATAAAATGCCAATTAAAATAAAATGCACCTAAATCTATATGCTATGTAATTAATATTTTTTTTTATAAAATTAAACCCTAATTTTTAATGACTAAACGGGCCGTTAAAATTTAGGTGTCAACAGCTGCCCCTCTTTGAAGGTGAGCTCGAAGAGGTTGCCTTCAAAGACAAATTGAAACCTAAATTTTAACTATGCACATGCACTAAATAATTTTTTGTCGGGAAATGTATCCCATTTTTTAAAAGAAAGCAATTCATATGGTGCATAGAAATGCTAATGCAAATGCATGATGTCAAAGGAAAGAATGTACCTACAATTACTTACCAATTATCAATCAGTGCGGTAAAGCATCTTAAGGTACATGATAAATCCCTATTTATTCCACAAGTACCCAACTCTCACTCAGGTTCCTTGAAAAGCGTAACAGGTAAGAACATTCACATTCAAAGTGAAATGTTCAACGGAAAAAATTGAGACATCCAGATCAAAACTAAGATATCAAGATTTTTGAAAAACTCAAAATACCTAGATCCAGACTAAGGTATAACGAGGAAAGCTGAAGAACATTCACATCCAGAGTGAAACGTTCAACGAAGAGAATTGAGACATTCAGATCCAGACTGAGATGTCAAAATTTTGGAATGCAATTTGTATGCAAATGGTAAAGGAACCTACCTGGAATATCTTACCTTCAAAGAGGGTAGAGTGATTCAAGATAGTCGGTGTTACATGTTCAGGACCCGTACCTTTCTACGGTCGCCAAAAATAGTAACGAAGAGACTACTTTCCTAGGACCCGTACCTTTGGTCGCCTAGTAAAGCAACAAGGTTTTGTAATGAAACTACTTTCCTAGGACTCGTATCTTTCTACGGTCGCCTAGTAAGGCAGTGTTTGGTTGTGTCTAGGAGCCGTACCTTTCTACGGTCGCCTTGACGAAAAATTTACCTTGCAGGACCCGTACCATTCTACGGTCGCCTGAATAGGGAAATATGTGTTGTCTAGGACCCGTACCATTCTACGGTCGCCTAAACGGGGTTTTGCTTGACTAGGACCCGAACCATTCTTCGGTCGCCCAGCTTTGCAACACAGATCAACTGACCAGGACCCGAACCGTTCTTCGGTCGCCTTAATCAGATTGAATCTGGAGGAAAAATCTTTGGGGGACAACTCAGTCGAGTGTCAATTAAAAGGGACTCTGGGCTACAAAAGCACGCCAGGTCGATAAAAGAAATCCGGGCTACGGAAACACGCCGATTCGATAAAATGGACTCTGGGCTACGAAAGCACGCCAGGTCAGAAACTCCAGGCTATGGAAACACACCGGGTCAATAAAAGGGACATCGGGCTACGGAAGCACACCGAGTCTATTAAAAGGGACACTGGACTACGAAAGCACGCCAGGTCAGGAACTCCGGGCTACGGAAGCACGCCGGGTCAATGAAGGAGATTCTAGGCTACGAAAGCATGCCAGGTCAATATAAAGGACACCGGGCTACTGAAGCACGCCGGGTCGATGAGAAGGGACTCTAGGCTACAAAAGCATGCCAGGTCAATATAGAGAGACAGCTTGACCGAGTCAAGTGTCGATAATGGGTAGAGATATACTCACCTGATGATATCTCTGATTCTTGGGGATATGTCTTCTGGAATTCAGATATCTTGTGGAAGTCTCTCACCCCTCAATAGAAATAAATCAAGGATGCACCTTGAATATTCGTGATGGTTTCTCTTCTTGAAAGGAGCCTGAATGTCAAGAGCTCTTGGGTCTTTGAGACACGATTTAGAGCAAAAATGCATTTACCAAATAAATAAGCAATTACGGCTATTCTGGAATGCACACTTCAAAATCTACTGAAGTTTTTATCAATTCAATTGGGGTTCATGCATAATGACATTTGCATCACTCAAATTTCCATTGGAGACATTTCAAAAGAATATTCCAATGTGAATACATGAGTGTCATGGATGTGTCAAATGAGAGATCTTTCGATCAGAAAGGACTTTTCACTCCCCAATTAAAATGGCCATTTCATCCTGACCTTTGATGCAGGATTTTTAACAGTCATTCTATCTCACTGTCATCATGCCAAACAAGGGTCCGAGTAATCTCGCAAGTGGTACGAACTTACCAATCTGAGAGGTCTTTAACAGGGACTGTAATGCGGGCTGGGTCAATGGCTTAGCAAAGGAGACTCTTTGAGTCGAGGCTATTAAAAAATGAATGATATTTCACAATCATCTTGGGGTTTACAAGCCAAGAAACATGAGAAATGAAGCAGAAATTATCTTACTCGCACTTCTTCAAGCGATGCTTCCAAACATATGAACTTTTACGTTAATTCAAGTGCCCTAATCTGAAGAGACTTTGTAAGGGACGTAACATAGATTGGGTTCATGGGTTGAGAAACGAAAGGATTATTTGGCTCAAAAAGTGTTTAGGAGGTCAAAGTTGGTGATCATCTTGACATTTCCAACAATTTTCCTCCCCATCGTCGAAGATTTTTTTTTCACATCACAACTCCACTGATTGCAACATCTCAACATTTTTTTTTTCTGGGTACCACATTGTTGGAGATACGACTCACTTCATCAAGTGTTTGATTTTTTCTTTGGGCATTGGCCTTGCTTTTACCAGACACACTGCTTTTTCATGCCCCATTTTTTGCACTCTTTTTTTTTTTTGACAAAGTCTCCATTTTTATTAGCATTGTAAATCATGTTACTTGAGTGGTTTGATTTTTCTTTCCTTGCCCCAAAGGTGGGGGATGATCACCAACTGGGTTTAATGTGAAATGAATTCATAGGCTCAATGGGGCTATGCAATGGATAAAGTGTATAGGATAGAGAAAGAACTGCTCTTCGTCGTCCTAAGGCACTTTAAATTATCGTACAAGTCACACTGTAAAAGCAATACTCGAAGATTGATGCAACTACGAGTAAGAAAATTCCTATCATTCATTTCAAATCTTGTCCCAGTATGAGACGATTCTTGACAGGGATAATTTAAAAAGCTCTTCATGTGTGTGGGCTCAAAGGACTGAACAATGGATATATCTGTAGTGTTTTGGATAGCAGAAGAAACTACCTCTCATCACCTTGGTTGACGTACCCTTTGCGAGAACACCCTTTTCCTCATAGGCATGGAATTTTCCATGCAACTCACTAGGGATTGGTGTATGAAACAGTGTATGAAATAAGGCTTGCCTTTCGTCATTCCAAAGTATCCCATTTCACACATTCAATCCATCTCATACAATTCATCAAGGAAGAAAAATGCAAGATTTGCAACAAATTTGAACAATTCAATTCACTGGGGCAATTTACTCATCATAGAAATGCTTGTAGCTCAAAACATGACATGGCAAATTCTATCATGGATAATACTTCTTGAGAGCATTAGAATTTATTGGAGCTTGAAAACTCACGACCATCCATTTCTGTTGGGATGACGCATCCCGGAAATACTTTTCTTACCACATATAGGCTGTAATTTGGAGCAAACTTGCCCCAGGATCTTCCACCAGAGAATGATGGCTCTCTTTTACTTGCCCCAAATATTTTTCATTGCAAGTGCGCTTTAAACCTGTTGATCACAAGTCAGGTTTATGATCATAGAAACTTGATACACTATTCTCAGATGTCCCTGTCATAATCAAGATTATAGAATTATGCTCTGAGACAAGAAGCAAATGAGTCAGATAAACAAACAGGTTTAATCTGCTACAAGCTTTGTGAAAATGTTTTCTTTTTAACAACGAAATGCTTTTATTTTCGAAAAAGTTTTTGGAAGAGGTATGAAAAAGTCCAGCCCTCAGGATTTCTCCGTGGATTATAGTTTCTTTCATGGTTGGACATCGTCATTGGACTGGTTTGGTATACTCCATCATGTCCTCAAAATTGAAAATAAAATTGTAATTTCATTGAATAGAATCAAATGAATTACATTATTGGAATGGGAAATGCAAACAAGCCAAACCCTAAAAGCGAAAGCGATAATTGAAATTTCAGAGAATCCTAAACAAAACTTGAAATCCTAGGAGATAAGAACTTCTTCACTCAGTGACAGCATTTGCGCCTTCATCATGGTTGGGCTGAGGATTTTTCTGATTCTTTTTGAAAGAGAATGCCCTTGTATCCAAGAGGTCTTGGACCTTATGCTTCAAAACATAGCAATCATCAGTAGAGTGACCAATCTCTCCCATGTGATAGTCACACTTCTTGGAGGGATTATATGCAGGATAACGCTCAGGATTTGGTCGCTTCGGCTCAGTAGAGAGTAATCCCTTCTTTTGGAGAACAAGCAAAACTTTGGATAGGGGTCCAGGAAGAGGCGTAAGCTGCCTCCTAACATTACATCATTGACCCGAGAACTGATATCCTCCACCTTGTTGCTCAGTAGAAATCTTAATTACCGGAGCGCGAGTGGATGTATCACGATTCAGTTGAGAGTAGGCCATATTAATCTCAGCTTCAGGGTCCCTCTCCTTCTTGGTAGAAAACCTCTTGTTAGATGGCTCAGTAAACCACCCTTCTCTTATCCCTATCTCGATTTGTTCTCCTACAGGAATAAGCTGATTGAAGCTTTCGACGTATGTACTGGCCATTCTGTTACGAAACTCGGACGGGAGGGTTTTCACGAACAACTTCATCAGCTCTTTGTTGGTAGGCTCAGGAGTGATTTGAGCTGTCAGGTTTCTCCATCTTACAGCATATTCTTTAAATGATTCGCTCCTTTTCTTTCCCATCCGCTCCAGGTCTTCTCGGGAAAGTGCGATGTCCATGTTGAACTTGTATTGTTTGAGGAATGCGTCAGCCACTTCGTTCCAGGTGTCGAGCAGGTTCACATTCTTCATCACGTACCAGTTTAGTGCGGGTCCAGTCAAACTCGCATGGAATGATTGGATCATGAGGGGTTCATTTTTGACATGCTGGGCCATGCGCACGTGGTACATCTGCAAATGAGATTTTGGGCAAGATGTGCCATCATACTTCTCAAACTCTGGCATTTTGAACTTGCTCGGCATTTTGACATTCTCATAGACCGAGAGGTCGAACGGGAGGGAGCTTTGTGACTCCTGCAACTGTCTCATTTTCTCTTCCAGCTTCGCAAAATGCTCATCCTGATCTGGCTTGGGAACGCCATCAAGCTTGGCCTTTCCAACAATGACTGGGTCATCTTCCAGCCCAGGCATGTCGTCATCAATCATTTGAACCTTGTTTGCTTGCTTCGGGATAACTACTTCAGGAAGAGCAGGTGCAGTTGTTGGATTTGCTTGGAGGAATTGGAGTTGAGCTTCCATAGCGGAGATACGATCACGCATTTCGGTTTGGTCGGCCATTCTAGCTCTTGATCGCGTAATACACGGAGGATTCGTTATCACCTAATTCAAATGAATGAAAATATATAAGTATGAGGTGCAAATAAATAATCAACCCATGACAATGATCTATCAACATTTTTTCATCATTTTTTTTCATGAAAAGCTCTTACAATGAGGGAATTTCCTAAAAAGAGCTAGAAAAATAGACATCCTAGTATAATCAAATTTCCTAGACATTAATTGAAAACAAATTCTCCAAAGTTTTTTTATTTTTCCAAATGATTCATTGCATGGCAATTTCCTCATTTCATTTCTAAAAGGAATTAGATCAAATGACTATACTGGATTGTCATGGACAGACCAAAAGCATGACAAAATAAATTGCATGGTATAGGGATAGAAGACTTACTTCATCAAGGGAAATTAATGGCAACCACATAGACATACGCATGGTAAGTGGCTCGATTTCTAATCTATAAGGCTTATCAAGGTGGAGCCACAAGGATGATCAGACTAGCCACGGGCTTGTGGACTATGTCGGGTCCTCATAACTCCGGCTTGGTCAAAGAGACGACCCGAGTCGCGGGCATGCAGACCGAGGTGGGTACTCTTGACACCATGAAAGAAACTTCGGGATTAAGATGGGCGACTCATACCGCGAGCATGCGGTTGAAGTGGTATCCATCTCAATACCATCCTAAATGATCCTATGCAGCCCAGGTCCGACGGCAGGTTGTGTGTGCAAAGTGTAGTAATAAATGCAAGACATGCACAGCAGTTTAAATCAAACAACACTTCGTTCATGAAAATAAACCATACATTCCTACACCTCCCTGTAAAATAAAGGTTAGCAAACACTTCCCCTTATACCTCCCATCCTGCAAAAACATTTAACACCTTAAATGTTAAGGACGTACCTGGAATCCTCGCTGCCAAACAAAAGCATTTTTTTCAAAAAAGAAAATTGGCCTAAGTCCACTAAGAGTTTTAACTCAATCCCCAATGGAGTCGCCAAGCTGTCGCGACCCAATTTTTCAGGTGTGAACCACCTAGGGTTTGGCTAATGGATTGTTAAGCCTAGACTTAACTCGGGCTCTCCCAAGCCCATACCAATTCGCGACTTAGGTTTGAATTGTTAACATGCAATTGAATTTTAACTAGGAGTCGCCACTAATCTATTTTTTGATGGGTCGATTAGAAACCCTAGTAAAGTAACGGGAGATTTACTTTACTCCTACGAACCAGAGACTAAGGGTACGAGGACTTGGTTACGTTAGATTTCTCTAACGCCCTTTCGGTACCTTTCTTTTTATTTTGAAAAATGTTTGGCAAACAATTTGGATTGATTTTAAATCTATTTCCCTAACATGTGAGGTGTTCATGCAGGTGCGCAAACCACCAATTTAACACCCAAGAAAGCAATTAAATGATGCGAAACTTACCTCAAAGCAACGAAAGCATCTGTAGTGTTAAATTAAAATCCACATCAACAATCCTAGATATGGTTTCTAATTAACACACAATTCCTTTTTTTTTTTTTGTTTTCACTTATTAAACAAGACTATAATCCATATGCAATGCAATACTTTTAATCTAATATGAAATGATATGGCATGGCAACATGTCCTAAACCATATGAATAAAAATTTTGTGATATCTTAATTGCATAAATATGCAATCTAAATTAACCAAAATAACTTAATTCTAATGACATGCAATGCAATGCAATGATGTACAAAATTATTTTAACTAAAATGACATGCAACATTGCAATTTAATATGCGAGCTATATGTCAAACCACATTTATTAAATGACCTAATCTAATGACGGACAATTTCTAATTAGAAATGAACCTAACAATAATCACTAAAATGACATGCATTTCATGAACCTAATTCTATATAACATGCAAATGACATTTTTTATTTTAAAAATGCAATCTATCCTAGAAATTGCAACTAATTTATCCTAAGACAAATTTTATGAAATTTGAAATGATCTAGCTAGATTAAGATTCTATCTAATTTAAACTAGGGATTAGGTCATATTAAATCCTAATTTAAACTAAGACATTATCTAAATCTAAAATGCAATTTATCTAAAAAAGATGATCTAAATTTAAAATGAAACATGCAATTTTAATTTAATATGCACAATGATTTTTTTTGTGTTTTTCTTTAAGAAATTCGAAATTAAAACTAACACATAATTAAACATGCAATTCAAATAAAAAACTAATAGCCTAAATGATTGCACTTTCTTTTTTGGATTTTTTTATTTAAAAATTCGAAATAGGATTGCGATTTTAAACCTAAGACTAGGAATATTCTAAAGCAAATCTATTCCTAACTCAAATATTTTTTGGATTTTTCTTTTACGAAAATAAGATTGACTCAACTAACTTGACAATAGCAAATCAAACAAGATAAGATTGATATCCAAAAATTAGCGAACAATATCTCGCGCATGAGATCGAGTTTGCCAATTTTAAATTAAATCGCGAATCGAATCTCGAGCTTGAGATTGGATTGTCGATTTTTGTGAGGGATTGCGAGTCTGATTTCGGGCGCGAAAATCGGACTGTCAATCCCTAGCTTGGGGGACTATTTCATATTGGGATATCAATAATATATTAAGAAACAATTCCACTAAAACAAAATATTAAAAAAAGGTAAAATAAAAGAAAAGAAAAACCACCTAATCAGATTTTCTTTTTCCTTTTGTTTTTCTGTTTTTCTTCTTTTCCAGGCACCGCTCGTGGATCTCCAAGGGGAGAGGGTCAATCAGTCCGGCGAGGGGCTCCGACAAAGGAAAATTTCGGCAGCAACAGGCGGCGGAGCACGGGAATGGAACTCGGAGCAAGACGGCAACTGGATCGGCAACGCGGCGGCTTCAAGGGCGGAGCAAAGATGGTGCGGGTCCGCCTGGCTTCGATCTGGGTCACTGATCGAAGGTAGAGCAGCTGCTGGGCGACGGGCGGTGCTCGGGCTTGGCTGCAGGGAGAGACGGATGCGCGGCGTCGACGATCAAGTGCGAGCGCGACAGGACGGTCGGTGGCCGGCGCAACGGTGGCGGAGGCGCGGTGGAGGCTGGCATCGCGGTGCTGGGTAGAGGAGCAGGCCGTCAGACGGAGATGTGGGTGCGGTCGGTCGTCACTCGGGCGTGTGGGCTGCAAGTCGGGCTCCGAGCGGGTGCGGGGACGGAGGACTCAGGCTGTTGGCTTCGATTTTGAGCTCCGGCAGCAGATCGGCGGCTTCGCGGGGAACGAGCGGAGAGGAGCCGGCGCCGGCGACCGTGGGGATGGCGTCCGGTTGCAAACTCAAGCAGCAAGGGCGAGGAAGACGATGAACAGTAAACGTCTCCTCACCTCCTGCCAATTGTACTTTGCTTCTGCTTTCTTCACTTTTTCCTTTTGCTTTTTTTTCTTCCTCGACCAAAAGAAACCCTAGCGAAACAGCCCCTCTTTCTTTGCTGTACACTGTCTCCTTTTATAGACAGACATAATGCTATCTTCTTAGAATATTTTGAAAATTGCCTATAACCTCCGAATCACAAAATCATTTTATCTCATAATATTCTCCTTATCTCCTAAATATTTTCTAATGATTTTTAAAGATAAGATCACAACCCGATTTTCTTAAATTCCAAAAATCATTATTTCAAATCTCAATTTCAGAAAATGGGCTCGGGCTAACTTGTAGTCTTTATGGGCTTAGTCCGATCAATTTGAACCCATCCGCACCGGTCCAATAAATAAAATGCCAATTAAAATAAAATGCACCTAAATCTATATGCTATGTAATTAATATTTTTTTTGATAAAATTAAACCCTAATTTTTAATGACTAAACGGGCTGTTAAAATTTAGGTGTCAACAGAGACTAATTGTGTTCGGCTCGATTTCGTCTAATAATCATGTCTTGTTCATGTCACATCAACCAGGTATGAAATCAATCGGCACAATCCATTCAAATTACTATGTTAATATTGACATGACATGTGAAATAATTAGAAGTATTACTTAGAATAGAGTGAATAGACGATTTTAGAATAACTTGACAAATAAATGTGGAAATTAAATGTTTCTAGAGAATATGGGTGTGACTATGAAAAGCAGAGCATCTATATGAGCAATTTTTGGTAATGCCTACCAGTGTAGCAATGAATATGAGCTGGGATACAAAACAGTACACTAACCAATCCAATTTATTCTCCCTTTTCCTAAAGATTGGTTCTTATTTATATATCCTTATTTTACATTATGTTAGAATCTCATTTTGTGACAACTGTGCAACTCCTTATTTATGTAAGAGCTATAAAAGATTTAATTTTATTTGCTGCAATGTTCATAAATGATTCAAAAAGAAAATGATTCAAAATATTACAAAAATTTGAATCTTTGAACTGTTTAAATGGGATTACTTCATTGGTTTGTACAAGTATTTTGGTTTCATTAATAACTACTATTTTATATACATCTTTGTATGAGACTATCCAAATGACAAAGTCAACCTAGCTTATTGAATGGAATTCACTTGATAATAGAATGAAATTTATATTTCTAGGAATAGAAATTAATTAGATAACAACATAGAAAATACTCAAATATAAAATAATAGTAAAAAATAATAGTAATACATTATGAAACTTAGAAATAGAATTTCATGGAATCTCTGGTATATTATGATCCCTTGCCATTTAATTGGCAATACATTTCCTCAGCATGTTCATCTCGATTCCCTCCTTGATCAATGTATTGTCTGCAACCTCATCCTTTATAGGTCTAAATAGGTACTACGGATCTCCATGCAGGGAAAAATTCTTATCCATCTTGTCTCGATCATGGATGTAATTATAGATAACATAACATGCAATTACAATACATACTTGCTTTCAAATTACAAATGAAGGCATGAGTCTCAAAATAAAGAAATGATTCTTTAATGCCCTAAATGATTTTTCAATGACATTCCTTAGAGAAGAATGCCTATAATTGAACAATTCCCTTGCCGTTGTTGGCCCCTCACTTTACCCCTATAATCATTTAAATAATACCATTTACCTTTAAAATGAGTTAGAAGTCCCGAAGTTGCTTCATAACAAGAATCCACTACATAATATTTGCCTATAACAAGGTATTCATGTATTGATCATGATTTGTAATCATAATACAATCATAAAGAAAATTACTTCTTAAAAAACAGGCAAATACCTGGTGGCGATCAAGGAAATTCCAAGTGAGGAGTCTCGAGTGCTGCTAAAAGCATCCAACAATCGTTGGCAGAGCATTCCCAACCGGCATACACAAAAGTAAATTTAATACCAAACGAACAAATATACATCACATTCTAAGTGGTGATTCATTTCCTACCTCTAAATGGGATTTGCTTTGACACAGGTACAGAAGCATGAATATGAGTGTCATCAATAGTGCCTATACAGCCTTGTCATTTTACCAAAGGCTAGTATTATACAAGATTATCAACAACAAAAAAAAAAAAATGATGGTGTGAAAGAATATATGAGAATTCTATTTTGAAGTAACGTTTATGACTAGGATCCATAAGAATCTCTTATGGGACAACATCAACGGAAGGTGGAATGATAATTTCTCTTGCCAATTTAAGAACTACTTACAATACTTTAGTGAAGCACTTACTGATAGATTGTCCCAAACGTTGGAATCTCTCACATAAATCTTTATTTAAGTTTTTGTGACAAATCATAGATAAGAAAATCTGACTTTTTCGTCTACTCTAATATATCGGCTATCTTCCAACCAACATTTTGCTTTCATTAGATCACAAAGGTTGAGAAAGACATGTCTCTCCATTCTAAAAGTTTCATATACTCTATTTGAATCCCCAAAAAGAACCTCCCTTGCCTACTGGGGTCCTGGCATTCTTTCATATGCATGGACATATCCAGTGTAACAATAGACAATCATGCTATCATTATATCAAGATCAAAATCATCAAAATCCTACACAACTGATTCTACTGATGTTACTTGACCATTATAAACACTACTTTCACCCCCAACCATATTACCTACGCCATCACATAAAATAAGAACATAAACCCATTAGATAAGGATTCCAATAATAATCAATAATAGCAATAATGTCATCATAATTGCAACTTTAAAAAAAAAACTAAAGTCTCAAATACATAAGTCATAGAATGAAATAAAGTCAAATATAAATCCATACCATATTTCTTAACAACTACTCAAAGAGATTCAAGAAGTCCACATCTCCTTTAAGGTAGAGAGATGATGAAAGTCTCTCTCTAAATGGCATTAAAGCATATGCCTGGTTCATACCTTTGCTATAAAGATTATGCTCCAAGTTAGACGAGCCATTTAGGACAACAACCACAACTCTTACGGAGTAGGGGTTTAGAGGGGGTAGGCTTGTGAGGTCACGAAGCCGCTTGTTGATTGACTCATCCTGAATTTAATCATTTCTTAAAAGGCTTTGCAGGTGCCACTAACATCATAGGTGTTACTCTTTATTCTCATCTTGGAATTTGGAGTCCTATTAAATTTGTGCTTCTCATGGACTAGGGTGGTAGTCACTCAAATGTAAAGACTCACCCATCAATATGGGGTTCTTTAAATTCCTCCGAATCACCTACTGTAGCACCACCACTATTGTCACCACTAACACCATTGTCTTCTCCCTTCGATACCACAAAGTCTTCTACATGTCTTGGTGCATACTCCCCAATAGCATATGTATCACCAAACACAATACAAAGATTGAGATACTGTGGAAACCCATCATTCTTCAATTTAGTCCATTCACTATTATCCTACAATTTTTATAGTAGTGACATACGTCAACAATGTAATTGAAGCTTACATCCACTATAAGAACATATGGACCCAAGTAAAGTGATACCTTGATGTGAGATTCATTTGCGCTATTATCCTTTACAGCAATCATTTTGTTTACATTATCCTATCCAAATCCAAATTGTGAAAGAAGCTTATTAAAACTATTATATTGTCTCTTTAGTTTGTTTACCCTGTTTTTTAGTTAAATTACATTAAATTTGAGTTCAGTTTATTTGTTGAACTCAACATGTATGTTATTCCACCCTACTTTGTTGTAGGTACAGGTGGGGCGATTTCCCTTTTTCACCTCTTCTACCAACAAACTTATAAGCGAATTGGTCAAAGGCTTGGTTCACTTTGCCATAAATGCTTCTTTGTAGGGTGCTTTTTAACCTTAACTAGTTGAGTATCCCATGAGCCATTGTACCAATTCAAGAACAAAAGTGTTGATGTTAAGATCATATAAGTGTAATGTTCTATGACTATTAATAGAACAAAATGCATAAAGAAAATTGAAAGGGAACATCATCATATCAAATTATACAAGCAAGCATATATCACAAGTATAAATGTACAATACACATCCTAAGATCACTTTTACTACTATTTAAATAAATTTTATTGCATAAACTCTGGAAAATGGTGGCAACACTACGAGAATCAAAATGGCAGCAACCATACTTGGTTCGTGGTAACCATAATCTAAGACCATGGCAGTACTTGGTTCATGGTAACCATACTCATCAAATTCCAAAATGGTAGCAACACCACGAGAATAAACAACAAAGCCATTTCTTTACCAAGTGAGATCAATTGATAAATTCTTCTCAAATGCAAATCATAGATCAATTGTTATTATATTACTCCACTAATTTGGGATGCAACGATCATAACCAAAAGAGGATTGTGCTCTTGTATGGTAATCTACGTGATTGAACACTACAAGATGTACGTCGTTAGTACCAAAAATGAATGATTCTCTCTAATTTGAAGTAAAGATGAAAAAGAATACCCAAAATATCTATCTAGTGACCAAGCCAAAACAGATATTATGAGCTTGACATAGCAAATAGAAAGCAAAACAATCGCATCAATTTACCTCGCAAATCACTTCAAGCAACAACAAAAACAAGCTTAATTAGGAGAATACAAATATGTCATGTTTGTAAAAAGAGGTACTAAACGCAGGGATATGAAAAGAATAGTTTATGCTTGATAGTTTCTAAAAATAATTAGAGTTCAATACACATAGAAGAGGTAAGAACAAGAGGGAGCGACGCATGGACTAGTACACATTGTCTGTAATGGATTAACTCTCGACTTTGCCTTTACAAGGCCAAACACATGAACACTCACGAAATATTCAACCAACATTATCTGAAGATGAAAGAGTCAAAATGAATGGACCATCCAGGCAAAACTAGATCAAGACAAATTCAACGTCACACCTACAAGCTCCTGATTACATAGTATGATTTGGATAAAATGAAAATCACATGTCGCAATGTTGCAAACAGTTCAATCGGACCAAGATCTTCACCAACTCTCTCTCTCTCTCTCTCTCTCTCTCTCTCTCTCTCTCTCTCTCTCTCTCTCGGAACTGATTTCTCCCCTGCCAAAAAAGGAAAGAAAATAAAGTATTCTATGACAATCACATATTTCCCAATGTATTCTTTGGCAATTGTACAGAGCTTAAAGAGAAGAAACGAGCACGAACACGAACACGACCCCAAAAATAAGAAAAGAAACTCACGACTCTTTTACTATAATAAAACAAAGTCTAAATCTGCCCAAAATAAACTCGCGACTTTTCTGCTCTATTTCCTTAAACCTCCCAACATCTTCTTCTTCAAATATGCATAGAAAACCCAAAGGATTGCTTACTAATTCAAGAACATCAACACTCCACCATGAACATTATGCTTTACTTCATTGGAGCTTTACCATTATATTCAACCATCATTATCCGCTCCATGCGAGAATTATGCTCACAACCATACCACGAGCACAGAGGACATCCACAGCAATATATCAAGCACAAAGCAAAGGCAGCTGAAACTACAAGATATTTGGGCTTAGTAGAAAAGAAATCTCATGAAGAAGTGAGAATCGAGAGTGAGAAGCCATGAGTAGGACGCCATTGGCTGCAAGTCATCGGACGATGCTGGTCAATCACAGTTACCTAGAGACATCAAGAAGAAGAGGCAAAAACCCCCCACAATTTCACCCTATTCAAGTGACCATGGAAACTCTTAGCCCCACTCAAAGTGAAAGTACAATTGAGACAAAGAGGCAAAGGCAACCGATTATAAGACGAAGTGGATGCTGATGAGAGGAGGTGAGTGATGATGTGCCTAGGGTTTTTGGTTGAAGTGTTTGCTCTATTGAGAAGGACGAACACCCAAATATGTTCCGTTGAGGGAGGATGCCCAAAGTGTCTTCTATTGAAGAGAGGAAGAAATTATTTTTATTTCTATTTCAGAAATAGAAAAGTTAAAAATTTTAACTTATGATTTCTGCTCCAAATCTATTTCTAGAATAGAAATTTGTTATAGAAATAGAAAAATGAAATTGCGTTACCAAATGAATTTTTATCTCAAACATATTCCAAGGAACAGAAAAACAAAGAAATAGAAAAATATAAATTTTATCATGCGCGCTCATATAAGCTTACGTCCACTCTCTTAGCTAATAGTCTACTAGCTAGTATCTACTAGTCAATTGTTAAAAAGTTACAATCGCATGTGCTTGCTTATACCAAGCGCTTCTTTACAAAATAGGTATTGAGTATACTCAAGCTATCTAAACCTAAGCACACATTTAAAACACTGCCAACAACTCTCAAGTAATTACATTATCAATATGCTCAAAAGATAAGATGTAAGAATATAAAACACTCTCTAAATTTGGATTTTGCACTCAAGATATCTTGTACTCTTCTCGGCATCTTTGTTCTTCTTATATACTCATTGTCATTGAAAATACTTATTGGAGAATCTTTACATTGATAAATCTCCAATCTATCTGTTAGACAATTAATTAGAAGATCAATTTAGCCATTGAAGTCAATCAATTTGAGATCTTATAGATTTGATTGCCAATACAACAAATCTTGGTTTGCAAAAATAGAGTAGTTCGTATGTGGAATTTTCTTTGTCTTCATGATTATTGCCAGTCCACAAGGATGTTACGAGTATATGAATCTTTCTTGTAGATTTACTCTAAGATTGATAATCAATAGTGTCCTTGCATAATTGGATTCCATATGAGATCACTAACCATTAAAGGGAAAAATATATTAAAAATAATTTTGAAGTTCTTGATAAAGGTTGTCACTTGTATGAATGCTCTGCTTATATTCATAGCCATTGCTAATATACAACTTTCCAATATGTTGTTGATATCCAAGATATACACCACTGATATTCACTTAATGCACCGGTTATATTTACGGAGTACATTGTTCATATCCAAGTTGTATGCTACTAATATCCATTTTGCCATGCCCTAAACTCCCAAGCCATGAGAATGTGATCGACAAGGGTCATCATTGTGACGTTCCAAGCTTGTCACTGTCCCGTTTATTTTTATCTTATTAATATACACATGCAAAACATGTACAAACATTCTCCTAGACAAAACAATAGCTAGAAATCAAGGAAGCACTGCGAACAAAACATACTACTTTATATGACATCGTTATATTTTACAAGCCTCTTTTCTTACGGGCCCTTTTTCTTGCTACATACATATATATATATAGACCAAGGGAATTCTTATTTCCTCTAGCATGACTACAGCTCTCAAAACTGGTGTGAGACTTCCATGCTTACAAATCTAAAAGATATACGAGTCAAGGACTTAGTAAGTAAAATCCATAATCCTCTACAAGGAGGACGTCTCATCATCAAGATCTAATAAGTACAGTACTCGCAATACAATGTCAATGGCAAATTAATAGCAAATTCATTACTACAACTCAATTACATACATGCGTCCACTACGACATACTTTCAATGCATGCTTACCTTTAGCTTTTCATTGAACACATCATACTTATGCATACACCGACAGGCGTACAAGATTCATTTACCATCATCATGGTTCAACTAGGCCCTCTCAGCTCAACCAAGACTTCCAGCATCATGCTAGGCTTCCTAGCTCGACCAAGACATCTTGGCTCAATCGGGACTTCTCAAGACTAGCTTACCAGAGACATCCAAGCTCAAACCTAGGCATCCTGTTGGCATGAAGGCATTGTCCTCAAGTGGTAACGATCCTTATATTTCATTAGGTGATCACACATGGTGCATCACACAAGCCCGTTTCTTATCTTTTATCTTAATTGATGCATACAAAGGCCTAAGGGTGTGCTCATTCAAGTGTATGTACCATGACCTTTATTATCATACTATACAATATGCCGGGCACTATTCTTGGTTCGTGGTTTGAACTGAATGCCTTGGCTCGATCCCCATATTGAGCAAGACTCAAAATCGGTATGCCTTAATGTCATACCAAGATCTTGTGTGCTTAGGCGATCCTCGTACCAAACAAGACTTGGGATTGGCATTGCCTCAATGCCAATCCAAGACCTTACAGCCTTAGGCGATCCCCGCATCGAACGTGACTTAGAAACGGCACACATTAATACCGATTCCAAGACCTCATAGGCTTAGGCCATCACGACTTGATGTCGATCCCAAGCCAAGTGAACCTCAACTTCGTCCCGAGGTGTGAATGCATTCAAGCATGCAAACATGAACAAACCTTATAAAAGAACATTACAACATACACACAGCTTACATAGGTGAGTACACAACTAAATTCAGTGACATAACCTATTGCCCTAGCCAAGAGTTAGGAATTCTATCTCAAATCTTACTCACGGCTCAACGAGCATAGTCTACCAAATTTTTTGCTATAAATCACGATCCAAAGGACACAGCCTATCTTTAGGTGATAATCATGGCCCAATGGGCGCAACCTTTAATAGGTGGCAAATCACGGCCTTAATAGGCACGACCTCTATCAAGTGGCGAATCACGACCCAATTGAGCACGACCAATTCCAAATTCAGTGGTAACTCTCAACCCAACTGGTATAGCCATACTTCGGTGGCTTTCTAGGTTCACTCACAACATTTCATGATTATTTCCCACTCGAATATTGACATTCTCCAATTTTGGGATAATTTCCCCATAATCATCAATTCACTCAATTTTCACAAATCAGTGATCAATTAAATAAACAGAAAGCACCACTGCAATCGCACGAAATTCCAGTCCACCGGCCATCTCGGTTGAATTTCCGAAAAATAAATAATTAATTAAATAATTACGAAAAATATTAAATAAATGCGATAAATCCAACTTAGGCCCGTTATAGCCTGATTGGAAGCCGAAACGGACCCGGAAAATTTCCAAGGCTCGTTCAATAAATAATAGAACGGGTCTACTCGCTAATGTCACTAACCACTTAACATGCATCGGCAGATAATTAAATTAACTAATTTAATCTAATCTATCCACCTAATTGCACTTAATTAAATTTAGACAACTCCTAAGCATTATTATCCTACTAAGCGAAGATTAGTGAGTGAAACTCACTTGTTAAATACAAAGACCGGATCACCGCAACGACAGTGCGACGATGGCCGAAATCTGAATTTTCGGCGACGCCAACAGACACTCAGGCTGAGCCCAAAAGCCTTGCAAGCCCACAGCAAATTGTTGGGCTTGGTTGATGGGCTTGGGCTTGCTTCTTGGGCTTGAGAGTCGCTAAATTGGGCTTGACTACACAGGCCTCAAGTGAGCTGGAAATGGGCCGAGGATGGGCTTGCTGAATTCTTGGGCTGAACTTGCTGAGCTTCAAAGTCTGGGCTTGTCTTCGGATGGGCTGATCTTTGCGAGCTGGGCCGAGCAACAAAAGAAACTGCTAGGCCAAACTACTGTCGGCTTGTGGACTTCAATTGGGCCGAAGACAGGCTGAATTTCGGTGGACTTCACACGGCAAGATGGAGATGGGCCCACGACGGGATTTACTAGCCACGTGGAGGAAGCTGCTGGGCGACGCACGGACGAAGATGGAGTTGGAGTTGACCAGCGTGAGGAACGCTCGGTGGAGAGAGAGACCGAAGAAGACACAAGATAGTGTGGGGGGGGTTGGGCGGCGCGATCAGCTGCAGCTTCGGTGGAAGAAAAAGCTGTCGAAGGAGAAACAGTGGGGATGGGCAACGTGGAGATGGGGTATTCGGCTGATGGAAATTTCGGTGGATGGTGGCAAATGCTGGGGTTGTCTTCGGTGGTTGACCAAGCACAAATGGAGGCATGGGGAGGCGATCGTGGCTGGGCTGCTTCGGTTGAAGCGTAACCGGAAGAAAAGGAATAGCAAGGGAAATGAAATAAAGCAAAGCAGAGAGTGATCGAGGGAGAGAAGACGTCCGAAGGAGGGAGAGGCGGTTGTGCGTGAGGAGGAAACCAAGGAGGGGGACCCAAAGTCAGCAAGTTTTATCCCCTCTATTGATGGCATGTCCCCTATTACTTTCTAGTGTAATTTCTACCAAATCATTCAATTTTGATGCCAATATATGCTGCCCTCACCATAGATCCGAATTCTTCAATTTAAGCTTCAATTTCCATCCAAATTCTTCAATTCGATGTCAAATTTTGATGTAGAAAAAGCCCACATAATTTCTACAATTCCCCTTCGCCAAGTAGCTCGATTTGCAAGTCAAAAATCTCCTCAATTCGGCCAATCCGAATTTCCGTCAATTTTCCGCGACATTCAAAACGATTTTCCGTAAAAATCTCGGAATCTCTGAAAATTCTTTGGAGGATGAGTTGACGTTCCTAAAATAAATCGTGACATGACAGAACTTTCAATTTCTGAAATCCGGTTCAAATTCACGGTTAATTTCACTCCAATGCGATTTTAGTGTGACCTAGTCTACCAAGTAGTTTTTAGGAATTTTTTTGGTGCAATTGACTCGTGATCGATTTATCTCCAGTCACACTGTACATCTTCGACACATTGGCGACCCTCGGTTATCATGAAAGTCTCGAGGTTTCAATTATGAGCACTGGGTACCAAAACGATAGAAAAATCGGTTTAGTGCCAATCGACGAATATTTTGCAATCAAGTGGAATCACCCACACTCTGATCACATATCTCAGTCAAGTCGACCTATTTTTGATCTCTGATCGATTTCGACAGTGCCATAATGACCATTGCAAACCAGCACGGTCGAGCAGTCAATTCCTGATCGAATTCTCAAGTTTATTGCATTAAAATCCCTTAATGGCTTCTCCAGATAGTCTAATTATCTTGTGAGTGATCAACTCAGAGAACAATACTATAAGCGTGTCGACGAAATGCCCAATTTATTCAATAGAAAACATAAATGAAAATCTGGGATGTCATACCCAAGCATCCAACACCCCACCTAGCATCACGAGGAACCTCCAAGAATCACGATGACAATGATGTCCCACAAGCATCCAGAATGTGTTGCATCACACTTCCAGGCATCCCGACACCCGGGGAACCTCCAAGGCTCACCAGTCCCTAGACTTCTAGAGCCATTTCCACTACAATCCTCCAGGCAACCTGATGCTCGGGGCATCCTTGTCCCAAGGGTCCAACAGCATCAATAACTTATCAACCATGGTGTAGTAATTAAATCATTTCAATGCCGAAACGTTTTTGAATTACCAACATGGCAAATCCCTTGGGTTTTCGAAAATCCATAAGTATAGCCTCAAGTTGTACTCGCGCCTCACAACTCGAAATGAAAAGATTTATCAAGACCGTAAATAATTTGAAATTGGCACCTCGGCAAATCCAAATCCTCAATCCCGACTTCAAGGTTTTAGAATGGTTTACATAATAAAAAGTTCGGAATTTTGAAAGCACCACACATTTTACACTGGACCCATGTGGTCCTCTATACATAACAGTTGGGGATGGTGGCAATATCGAGAAAGTTGACGTCGATTTTGCAGATGACCCTGGAAAGTGTCCTAAACCTGAGGACAACAAGCCCGAGTTTGGAAGGTTGTGTCCTCTGAATTTCTCCAATGGCCCCGCCAAAGGCAAATTCTGCTGGAGCAAGCAACCTGAGTGGAGTGCGTACAGAGAAAGCAGCTTTGGACATGGAATACTCGAGGTGTGGTTGTCAAATTTTAGGCCATGCACCTTTTTCACACTTATTTTAATTGTCCAAACCAATGTGCACCCCATAAGGAGTTTAAATTATCGTTATCACTATCTGTCCACTTGCTGTTTTTAGCTTGTATGAATAGTCCATATAGAACATTGTTGGTATGTCAATTTTGGAGAGGCCACAGCGACCTTTATTGAGCTGGGCTTCAGTTTGCTGCAGTAAGTGACTCTTGCCACGTTAAACATGCTTCCTCAGCTGAAAAGATACATCCATGTCTCCTCACTATCTGAAGAATCTCTTCCTATGAACTCCATATCTAACAAAAGCTGAGTGTAAGTTTGAATAAGAGCTGTTGGATTAGAAAATCTAAGTGCCCTTTTTCTTCTCTTAGTTGAGAATTATTTCAGTTCAAATCAGTTGACAGACCAGCATGAATTAGAAAAAGTTTGTATTACTTTTTTTTTACTGCACATTGTTATTGGTAACATCATAGTTCAATTGAGCAGAATATATTTGCTATTGTCCTTCGCAGATCGTGAATTCAACATATGCATTATGGACTTGGCATAGGAATCAGGATGCCTACAAGGAAGACAAACCGGGCGATCAGATATTCATCGTGCGACGGCCTGAACTTTGTTCTCCAACCGTTAAAGTGATTCTCTAATCCATAGTTTCATCTTTTAAATGTAGCTTTCTGTGTCATGGAATTTGTTGCATCTCTAATTCCATTTATTATTCAACATGAGGACCATTCACTTCTATATTTCTTTGGCAACATCTCATAGACAGCCAATTGCATTCTGTTCTGCAGAGTTCCATTTCTTGAAGATTATGTTCATCACTTGCAATGTAATTGTAATACGAATCTTTCAAGTTTGGTAATATCTACAATTGAAAGCTGACGCTAAGGGCAGACTCAGTGAATTCAATTTGTTTCTAGTTTTCTTGTGATAGGAATCTAGCGATCCTCCTCAAGGTGGTCAAGAGTCGGAACACACATCCCCATCATCTACCGTAATTCTATCATTCAAAATGATGTGGCTGATGAGCTTGCTTGTCGCTTCGGTTGGCATTGAAAGCATGGATTTTATTCCTTCTACAATTACCTTGAAAAACAGATGAAGAAAGTTCTCGTGCATAACTTCAAATGGGAATACTGGAACGGAGTTATCTGCTTGAGAGTTCTGTTTTTGGAAATACTCAAGGTAACGCAAAACTTGTGCAGACACATGTACACATATACTTGAGTGCAAATTCCTCCTCTTCTATTTCTTTATTGACATTCATGTATTCACATTGATGTAAATCTGACATGAGTGCTGAACAGACCGTCCATATTGCATTCAAGTACACTATGTATTACCTTTGATTTTCTTTTTCTTTCTCTTTTTCTCGCGTAATTGTCTCCTGACGCGATTCGTGAATTTTGCATGGGCCCATTGTGTGGTACTTCAGAATCAATAACTATGTGGGTACAATGGATCTTACAATGTGTTTCGACTACATCCTATAGTATCAGATTCAATGGGGAGCTTCTTCCTTCTATTTGCCCTACTCGTGGTCTAAGGCAAGGTGACCCTCTCTCACCATATCTCTTTATCTTGGTGGCGAATGTTTTGTCCATATTGATTAGCCAAGCAGTTCAGATGGGCCAACTAAAGGGTATCCGATTCAATAGGTGGTGTCCTACCCTTTCCCACTTATTTTTTGCTGATGATGCAATCTTTTTCCTCAATGGCAGCATTCGTGAGAGTCAAAACCTGGCTAATATATTAAACCAGTACTGTCTAGCCACGGGCCAAGCATTGAACCGCAACAAATCAGGGATTATTTTTAGTCGGCATTGTCCTATGAGTCTGCAGGAAAATATGTCTCTTGAACTTAGAGTTCCTGTGTTACAACGAGTTGGTAACTATCTGGGTATCCCTTCAGACTGGGGTCGCTCCAAAAAGGACATGTTTTCTTGGATCCTCGCACGTGTTCACTCAAAACTAGAAGGATGGAAGGAAAAGCTCATATCAAAGGGAGGTAAGGAAACTCTAATCAAATCTGTTATTCAGGCGATTCCGCACTATGCTATGTCTGTTTTTAGATTGCCCTTATCGCTGTGTAAAACTATTGAGAAGAGCATTGCAAGGTTTTGGTGGAGAACGGATATGCATAGGGCAAGTATTCATTGGAAAAACTGGGATACACTTAAGAGTAGTAAGGATCAAGGAGGACTAGGCTTTCGGGATCTCGTTGCATTTAATAACGCCATGCTTGGTAAGCAAGCATGGCGTTTAGTCCAACAACCTCAAGCTTTATGGGTTCAACTTTTCAAAGGGCTATATTTTCACAACACAGATTTTAAATCAGCAACCAAAGGCAGTCGTCCCTCATGGGTTTGGCAGAGTATTCTAACAGGTAGAGAAGCTATCCTACCATATTCTAGATGGTCAGTAGGCAATGGGAGGAACATCTGTATCCGTGAGGATCAATGGTTAAAACGTGGATTTTTGTTTGGTCCTGCAAACAGAGAGGACCCGAAGTTAGTGGCTGACCTAATAGATGCTACTCATACTACCTGGAATGTACCTCTGCTACATCGCATTCTGGATGAGCCCACTGTTAAAGAAATTTTGACCATCCCACTTAGCCCTCTCTCTGTAGAAGACCAATTGATCTGGCCAGCTACAAAGGATGGTCATCACACGGTCAAGAGCAACTATCGCCTTATCACAGACAAATCCAGCCACAATAACAACCAGACAACATCCACCTCTCATCGGATACCTACTCCTCTCTGGCGCAAACTCTGGTCTTTGAAAACTGCCCCTAAAGTCAGAACCTTTCTCTGGTCACTTTGTCACAATGCAGTAGCATCCCGAGAAAACCTATTCCGCCGAAGCATTACTTCAGATCCTTACTGTCAGTTATGCAATCAGCAATTTCCAGAAACGGTAGAACATCTAATACTACTATGCCCATGGACTCGCCCTATTTGGACTCATCCAGCAATCAACATTGACATTCAGCAACAGCACACCCATAGATTTGATGTTTGGATTGCTGCAAAATCGGTATCAACAGCGAACTCACCTTCTTTAGAGCTTCTTGCAAATGTCTGCTGGCACATCTGGAAATCGCGGAACAACTACCTCTTCCGCAATCCACGGCTTAATTCCTCCATGGTAGTCGAAACAGCGTTGACGGAGACGAGGCTTCACCAGATCACATCTACCTCACCTTCCTCTGCGCGACAACCTGCGCTCAACCTGAACCCTAACCAGCTCTGGAGACCGCCTGATCTGGGTACATTAAAATGCAATGTTGATGCTTCATATCAACTAGAGAGCACAGAAGGTGCTATGGCTGCGGTTTTTAGAGATCATCACGGAAGACTTACCGAGATCTACACCAAATGTTTTCCTGTTGCTTCAGCACTGGTAGCGGAGTTCCAAGCCCTCTCCTTCGCGATCCAGCACTTGCTAACACGGGGTTTACAAAACGCTACGATTGTGATGGAATCGGACTGTAGATCAGTTGTGGATGCCATCACAGGAAGGACATCTGCACCATGGGAGCTTCGTCCCCTGCTTGCGGAGGCCGCAGAACCGTGCCGCGATTCCCTAATCTTACGATTCGGTGGTGTCCCGGGGAAGCAAATGGAGTTGCGGGCGGGCTGCAAAGGCCCAAATGAGTTGCACCTTTGGCCCACAATTGGAATATCTTCCCTCCTCTTATTTTGATGAATCTCATATATGTCGACGCCCTTCTGGCTGGTTGTAAAATGACGTTTCTATAAATATATGCCTTTCTTTGACCAAAAAAAAAAAAAAAAAAAAACAATAAGAAAGTAGGGTAAAATAAAGCTTTGTGATCGGGCCATACCATCACAAAACTCAATTCTTTTACCATTTCCCCTGCACATATTGCTTTATTGTTTACATTAATTAGATAAAAAAGCTTAATTGTCCGTCATTAATGTTTTTTGAAAAATTAAAATGGATTCATGCAATGTATAAATAGGTACTAACAATTCTAATTATATATGTTTGGCAAACATGTAATTACTTGATCATAATTGTGGACTGATGAAAAGCATAAATCAATCAAGAAAAGGGAATAATATCGAAACGGTGAAAAAGTTAAAAGGTTTCTAAGATTGAAAAAAGGGAACAATATCAAAATAATGAAAAAATTAAAGGTTTCTAAATTATAAACCACAACCACTAGAGATTGCCTTAATGGCTCCCCTTCTCATTTAGGAATGGTAAGGTGGGGAGTTCAATTCTCCACCTTCTTGGGTGCTAGAGGCACGCGCAAGTGAGGAAGTAGGGTTTTGCACATAAAGTAGCTTGTAAAATATATATGGGATTGGATAGACAAAAAAAATAATAATAAAAATAAGAAGCTTGTTTTTTTCCCTTACCCAGCATTGACGGTCTTTAGAAAAGCTATAACTGATTCAACTATGCGTGTGTATACATAGTAAGTTAATAACCCATTTTCCAACTTACTCCATAAAAGTTCAATTTTTTTTTTTTCACAAAAGAGAATTTTTGCTAATTAATCTTTGGGAACTAAAGGAATTTTCTCAAAACAGAGGTGATGACGTGTCATTAATCGACTCATTGAGTGATCAATCAACATTATTAGATGGGCAAAATTATGGTAAAATCTGAAAATAAGTGGTAAGCTTAGGTCTTTTATGGTAAAATTATTATTTGATGGGTATCTTGCAAATAATTACGCGTCCACCTGAGCTCAGGACTTGAAGTGATTTTTACACGATTTTACCTGTGGACATGTTCTTCTCAGCTGGAGAACGATCAGCTGGTGTTTTTTTCTGCCTTTCTATGTTCTAATGTTGTTTGGTCAAGGGAGGATAAGTGAAAATTCTTTTATCAAAAGTGGCGAAAAGTCATTTCGGTGAAGTGCTATTTCGGGTTACTGGTAGTTGTGATCTTTTATGAAGCTTTCTTTGGATTGTTGCTGCAACTGCGTACGTTTGTTTGATGATCAGGGAAGTTATGTGTCCGTGGAGTCTGAATTGTTGTAGGACAGGCGGGTAACTAACTTCATGGGATGGATATGGTTTGCTGCATATTGTAGCATAACCTAGCTGCAATGAAACTAAGAAAGAATGAAAAAAAAAAAAAAAAAAACAAAACAAAACAAAGAAGTAGCTGATTCTTGGTGGAACCTGAAACCAGCTTGAAACTGGCTGGTTCAGTTTCAAGGTCGGTTCTAGGGTCCATAGGGGTTGGTTCCTAGTTTCAAAAATTGGGAACGAGTCCCAATAGGATAGGTTCTAGGTTCTAGGTTCTAGACTTGGGATATACTCTTGCCATTTTTTGATTTTGGTCATCATACTATTTTTTGGGAAATATATGACCCTTAAACTAATCTCCAAACATCCTCCCCCCAGGCGCCCACCTAAAAAAAATAAAAATAAATAAACTAACTAATTTCCGAATAAATTTTCAGGACAAATTCTCCATTTCCATGTGATTATTAATGAAAAATGCTAACTAAGCACCGAAGTTGAACATGTGGACTGGCATCGAATTTAAACAAATCAATATATTAGAAAAAATGGTAAACGGCGCTTCAAACACGTTGCTGGCAAGATATTTCGTGAAGATCACACATTGAACAGTGGACCATTATCAGTGAATTTGTGAAAACAGTAAAGCAAAATAGAGCAGCACTCATCAATAACTATGCAATATTAGCAATACCCCAAGGCAGAATTTAGAATTGCATATGTAAGAGCTATTCTCTCTAACCACCTAGATGATCCCACTAGTATGTAGGCTTTCCTCCCCTCACTCTTTCAATATGATTTAAAATATTGATATCTTATTATGAGAATTATCTTTACATACTAGAAAAAAATTTCATAATAAACATAGGCAACGTACAAAAACTCTCCTTATGTATGATATTGCCAATTTTAATTTAGGTCATCATGCTACTTTCTGTGACTTGTTTGATTCCTAAACTCTCTTGAACTTTTTGAGGGGAAAAAAAAACTCTTTGAACATTGGCAAACAAAAAACTAATCCCCCGACATAATTTCGAGACAAATTCAGTGTTTCCATATGAAATACCACTGGAAAAGATTGACTAAGCACCATAGTTGAACATGTAGCACTGAGATTAAACATAAGCAAACTCACAGTCGAGGAAAGATTACAAAAATGATCCATGAACTATTGCCTCCTTAATTTTCCTCCATAATGTACATTTTTTTCTTCTTTAACTTAATTGGTCCCAAAAAAAATTAGTATTTGTATGTGAATAGGTATATGTGGTGCTTCTCACAAACTTTCCAGAATCATGTTAATTGAATGGATCATAAAATGGAATGCAAAAGACTGGTCTAATCTTTCAACTTACTTGATCAAGTTGGTGGTTGCTCATTCTTCTCACCAAGCTAGACAAGCTACTATCACGTCGGATCGAGTTCTTCTCTTCTTGTAGAATTGTTTATCAGCTGAGATAAAATGAGACTGCTGCAAATACCTACTCTTCTTTTTCGGACTTTTGAAGATGGAAGGTTCTGCAATAAGTCGAAAGTTCTCGGAAGTTGATGAAGAGGCAAAGGGCTAATAAAGACTTACAAGGAAATGTCAAAAATGGACTTATAAGGTGTTCTCATAAAGTCCATTTTTGACATTTCTTGTAAATCTTTACTACCCCTTTGTCTCTTCATCAACTTCCGAGAACTTTCGGCTTATTGCCGAACCTTCCATCTTCAGAAGTTCATGAAAAAGAAGAGAGTTCATGAAAAAGAAGAGTTGGTATTTGCAGCAATCTCATTTTACCTCAGCTGATAAACAATTCTACAAGAAGAGAAGAACTCAATCCAACGTGATAGTAGCTTGTCTAGCTTGGCGAGAAGATTGAGCAACCACCAACTTGATCAAGTAAGTTGAAGGATTAGACCAGACTTTTGCATTCCATCTTATGATCCATTCAATTAACATGATTCTGGAAAGTTTGTGAGAAGCACTACATATACTTATTCACATACAAATACTAATTTTTTTTGGACCAATTAAGTTAAAGAAGAAAAAAAGTACATTATGGAGGAAAATTAAGGAGGCAATAGTTCACGGATCATTTTTGTAATTTTTCCTCGACTATCGGTTTTCTTATGTTTAATTTCAGCACTACATGTTCAACTATGGTGCTTAGTCAATCTTTTCCATCAGTATTTCATATGGAAACACGAAATTTGTCCCAAAATTATGTTGGGGGATTAGTTTTTTATTTGCTAATGTTCAAAGAGTTTTTTTTTTTTTCCCGTCAAAAAGTTTGAGAGAGTTTAGGAATCAAACAAGCCGCAAAAAGTAGCATGATGACCTAAATTAAAATTGGCAATATCACACATAAGGAGAGTTTTTGTATGTTGTGAAAAAACTTTGCTCGTATGTAAAGATAATTCTCATAATGAGATATCAATATTTTAAATCATATTGAAAGAGTGAGGGGAGGTAAACCTACATACTAGTGGGATCATTTAGGTGGTTAGAGAGAATAGCTCTTACATATGCAATTCTAAATTCTGCCTTGGGTATTGTTAATATTGCATAGTTATTGATGAGTGCTACTCCATTTTGCTTTACTATTTTTGCAAATTCACTGATAATGGTCCACTATTCAATATGTGATCTTCACGAAATCTCTTGCTAGCAACGTGTTTGAAGCACCGAGTGCACCATCTAGAGTTTACGCTAATGGACTACTAAGTCTTAAACTTAGCTTGGGCTCTCCCAGGCCCATATCAATTCTCGACTTAGGTTCAAGTTTTTAATATGCAAATGGATTTTATCTGAGTGTTGTCACTAATCAGTTTATGGTAGGTCAATTAGACACCTAAGTAAAATAATTGGAGAATTATTTTACTCCTATAAACCAAAAACTTTGGTACGGGAACTTGGTTACATTAGAATGCCCTTTCAGTACCATTTTTCTCAAAAATGTTTTTGCAGGCAACTTGAATTTATTTTAACCTAAATTACTATCATGCAATAGGGTGATCACACGAATGCTCATCCATTATCAAACAATCAAAAGACTTCCATTAAAAGAAATAAACACACAAAGCAAGCAATTTTTTGGGTTTTCTTTTATCTTGAAATCGGAATTTTACTATATAACATGCACTTTATGACCTAACTTTATTAACAAGCAATTTGTAATCAAATGAAGCTATCATGATTTGGCATGCACCTAATATTTTTGTACTTTTTTTATTAAAATTCAGAATTAAAATTACCTAATAATAATAATAATAATAATAATAATAATAATAATAATAATAATAATCAATGTGTTTGGCACTTTTATTTATTAGAGCTAGCAATTCTAAAATTTCAAAAACCATTCAAGATATCAATCAAGATTCAAACAAAAGATTACGATAAGGAAATCTAACATCCTAAAGCAATGTGTTTGGCACTTTTATTTATTAGAGTTAAGCAATTCTAAAATTTCAAAAACCATTCAAGATATCAATCAAGATTCAAACAAAAGATTACGATATCCAAAAAAAAATCCGTCGTCTCGTGTCTTAGATTAATGGATACCTTAATCTTGATGAGGCACTCAAACATAATAAAAAAAAAATGATCCATTGTCTCACGGCTCAAATTAAAGATTATCACAATCTCAAACAACGCAATTATCCAATAATAAGTTGAGATAATTAAAAAAAAATGATCCGATATCTTTACGAATCAAATTAGTAATTAAATCAACTTTATCAATAAGCCCTAATTGGATATGCTTAATACCACATATCTAATAACAATCAATCCGAATTAAGGAACAAAGAATTTCATTTGAATTGAATAAAGATTGTTACCTAATCCAAACACGCGTAATCTGGATTGGGATCGGACCGGATCACGGCTTGTGGATGATGCTCGAGGGAAGAGCAACGACGGCAGGCGGCAAACTTGAACAGCTACAAAAATTATCGCAGGAGACTCCGGTGGTGCTGGATAACCACTGGCTTCGAACGTGGACCAGAGTTCACAGGACTATGGCAAAATCATTTGAACGCCTGCAAGAATAGGTGAAAGGAAACTGGTCTGGACTAATGGGGATGGCTTGGTAACGAACAACCCTGCAATAAAGGAGAAGACTAAAGGGCAGCAAGGAAGAGAACATATTTTTCATTTGCTTTCCACGTGTAGATTATTCAAGAAGATAAACTCCCCCGCTTCAGCGCATCACTCTTTAGATTCTTCATCACTTTTGCCCCTTCTCTTGTGTGGCCACTTTGTGGTGTCCCAAGTGCATGAATTCTCGCAGAGAGCAAAAAAATTGTAGTGGGATGTTGATGTAGAATAGGCGTGAAAGCCCACGATGACCGGGAAACTGAATCTGGACAGCAAGCGAAAACACGAAAATAATTTAACAAGTGAAATAGAATCACACATGATCAAACTGAAAAAAATGCTTGACTTAGCTTTGCGATTGTTGTCAACGTCCACGAAGCATGATGAATGCGAGACAACAAGAGGATTGCACCATCGTCGGCGAAGAAGAATCAAGGATTGCGATGAAATGATGATGACCAGGTGATGACGATCATAGTGGTCATGGATATCATCAAAGAGCTTTCCCAATTCGTTCCCCCCATGTCTGAGGGTGTGTACCTCCTTTTATAGCAAAAAGCCTCCCATGTATTGTTGGAAAGTCTGGATCTGTGGAGCCGATTGATGCTTCTTGGGGATTTACTGAGTTATGACTTTGATTTCTCACCAAAAATTGATTGTGAATCTCTCTAATTTATTTCTAAATTAGCGCTCAGAATCTTTTGTTTCATTTTCTGCTTCTACTCATATTACCTTGAACGTGTCCACATTCGCTCATCTCAATTCACAATTCCTAGGCCGACTTGATTATTACCTTTAATTTCCTCTTTTTTTATTGCGAATATGGCCGGGTGGGAGTTTATAGCGCCAGAACAATACCATCATTTTCTCTCACTATTCTATGACCAGCTCATTAGTCTCCTTTTATAAATTCCAGCAACCAAGCTTTCTACAAATGCCTTGATTTCTTTCCTCCATTTTGTCTCTCAATTGCCGTGCTTTCTTTTTCCTTCAGCCGATAGCTCATCTTTTATCCCACGAATTCCTCCATTAGCTGACCGAAATTGCGACCCCTAAGCATCCAACCGATTTTTTTTTTAATTTCCTATCCTTCTTCGCGTGTGCAATTTATCGGTCTCCTTCCTCATATCATGGGTGAGATTCATGGTCCCTCATTAGGCTGAATAAGGATTTTTGCTAATCAATATAACATCAACTGAAGGTATTCCCTTGACAGCATGATAATGTTAACTCGAATGAAAATTATTGGATGTGGACACCATCAAGTCAAACATATCCATCACTAGTCCAATGCAAATGTAATTAAGAAAATGCGGTCCTACGTGGCACCACTAGCATCCATGTCAGCATTTTCCAATCAAAATTAGTCGGATGGACTAAATCGGCAACAAGTGAAGAGGTTTAGAACTGAATTAACAAAGTTAAAATGTTTAGGACTAAATTGACAAAAGTGCAATAGGTGTAGGACTTTTTAGACATTTTTCCCCATCAAAACATATCGAACCCTTAAAGGTAATCCTTTATCAATATAAGATTGAATTGTTTTAAATCTCGTGGGAGATTATCTCAATACCTAGCCATGTTTCGAATACCTTTCTTTGCTAGACATGCGATCTATAGAGAGGGCATTTGGAGAGTGGCGAGTGACGGGAGAAGGAGAAAAGAGGGACAAAGTTGACGAGGAAGTCGTGCTTAATGGTGTTTGAAGGACAAGGAGATGAAGGAGTTGTAAAGAAGAGATGATGCGGAAAACGTAATAAGGGAACGGAGGTACATCACTACAAAAATGGTGGTCTCATGGACATTTGTGTGTGGACACACGCAATAAAAAATAAAAAATGAAAACGTAACCCAACTTCTTCCTTTAAAAAGAAAAAAGGCCATGTAGATTCTCGTACAAGCTAAAGTATGGATATTAAACAATTTTGAGAAACTATTTACACTATTTTAATTGTTTGTAAAGTTTTTACTACTCATTTAATGATGAATTGCATAAAAAAAATTAGGGACTAAACTTTAACCCTTTAAAAAATTAATATAATTAAACTGCATATCATATAATTTTAGGAACATTCATCACATTTGTTGCCGCACCACCAGTGGTAAACGGACTCAAATTAAAATTTGGCCACATTGAAGGGCATAGGGGCTGGCCGAAAATTACAGCCCTGAATTCGAATAGTTCAAGTTTTAATTAAGTTGGGTTTAGCCCATAATGTAAAAGGTTTTAAGCTTAATAGAATAAGACCTAAATGGACCAAACCTATCATCAATTAAGCCCACAAAGGGGCAAAATTCGGCCACTAAAGGCCTATTTGGTAACCGGCTAATTCTTGGTAATTTTCATTCTTTTGTTTCTAGAATGAAGAAAATAATAGAAATCTATTTGATAACACCATCTAATTTTTCTACTCCTAGAAACAAATTTGTTCTCAAAAATATATTTGAAACAAAATCAAGAAATAGAAAAAAAAATCACTTATTTGTTTCTAGAAACAATTCTATAATCAAGTCAATTTTTTCTCTTTTATTTTTTTTTTTTTTCTTCTCCTTGCTCCTTTGGCCGGTCGCCTAGCCAAGCAACCTTAGAAAGGAAAAATCTCATAAAATTATTTAAAAATTAAAAGAAATTCTACTACACAAAAAAAAAAAAAAAAAAAAAGATTGTACCAAACGCATTTTTGTTCTTTTTCTATTCCGAATACAAAATTCCGTGTCATTACTAAATACCTTCGAATACTAAAAACCCGTTCGAGGAATAAAATTAGAAAAAAAAAAATTCTATTTCTAAATAGAAATTGTTCCAAAACAAAATGATAGATGGGATAAAATTCGGGATCGGATATGACTTATCATATCCTACATTTGATGCTTTCGCTCGAACAAGATAAAGTCAAATATAAGAGAGATATAGGCAGGATAAAATTATTCCACGGGGGAGGTGGAATAATGGTGGATAGGATTTCTAATATTCATAATAGAAAAGTTATTTTTCTCGAATAACAAACTTATTAAATTAACAAAATCGAAATTATATTTCAATATAAATAATATTTGAATTCTAATTTAAGAAATTAAAAATGAAAAAAATAGAAATTTATTTTAAATTAATCTTATTTTAATTTATATATTCAACTTTAATTCTATCTTATAATAAACATTCAATCTATAAATTAAATATTTATATTTATGATATATTTTAGGTATTTTTGTATTGTAGGTATGTTAGTACAGTTTACTATTTGATAAAATTTTATTAAAGAATGATGAAAGGGGAAAAAAAGAAATAATATAAAAAGAGGAAAAATAAAATAAAAATAAATTAAGGAATAATGTTACGAGAGATTTTCACCATCTTCATTTTTGAACATTTAGGTTCATTTATAACGATATGCCATTTATATTAAAAAAAATGTATATGATATGATGTGAATATATCGACTATAATACTACGATTCACCAAATAACAGACCGGATATAAAAAAAATCTCATGATTTCATATCATATCTTATCAAGTCATATCCTGATTAGAAATCCGGACGATCAAACGTAGCCTAAAGGGACAGGAATAGGCTGGCCGAAAATCACTGAGTGACGGGCCAATTTGAGCTCAATTTCAGTCCATTAGACTTATGCCTCAGCAAATTAAGCCATCATCTGATTAAGGCCTAATCTAAGCCCATCCAGACTTAGGGTTACGCACTAAATAAGTATAACAAGGTCTTCATGATAAGGGTAGTGACATTAGGTCGGCAATTCATAAATCTCGAGCACACTGGCTTGTCTTCGGAGGCAATAAAAATAAGAGAGATTCTTACATCTCGAGGACGACTTCTCTGGACGAATAATATTTACCCTTCCGATATTGCCTTTGACTTCACAAACACTATTCAATCTTTTCCATCTTTGCTGTGTTTTGCTTTTTCATCGATCTAACTCTGTTTCTATCTTTGTCGGGCACGGACCTGCAGACCCCCCACCCATATCATATCATATCACGACTCGCTGCTCCTGCCACGGATATCCCAGGTCATCCAGAAAAATGCAGCGTTCCTACCCGTTGCGATCTCGAGTTCAGGGGCTTCATCAATGGGAACCCTTGCCTAGCCATGCCATTTGATTTGCCGGTCGCTGGAAGTCCCTCAACGTGAAATCAATGAAATTCACCAAGAGTGTGGTGATTAAAGAATCGGAGATCAGAGAGCACAGCTACGCTCGTGAAGAAAGGAGGGAAGGGCCAATAAAAAAATTCTACTTTGGTCGCATAGGGGATGTTCTTCTTTGGCTTTTTCTTCTTGGATTATGTTTCATGTTTTCACTGTTCTCTCCACTCCATTATGGACACCTCACTCTTCAAAGATGTCTCCTTTCTTGGGCGGTGCCAATGCGATCTGTTCGCCGCTTACGAATTAACGCTGCTCCCGACGTTCCTGCAATCCCAGCGGTGACCAATCGATTCCGATTTTCATCGGTGAAAGTTCATCAGTTGTTTAGGGCCTTGCCGTCGGCGGAGAACCGAGAGTTCCTTGATCGAGCACCACCGAGCCACCCGATCTGTCGCATTCTATTTGGAACATTATCTGAGCAATATTTCAAATTAGGTAACGGATATTCTCCTATTCAAAATTCTGATTTTATTGCCTAATTTTGAAAATACGTCATCTGATTTTGAATTTTCATGCAATATTGCATATCCTATATGTATCGTGAGAATGATTTAAATTAGGAATTTTTCATAAAAGATAACTAAGCGCAATCCGATATCAATCCTAAGATATGATTCCTATCCGCATGGAAAATCGGTCATTTATCCGTAACTGTTTGGATAGGATCATATATTTTTTAGTTTTCAAAATTGAATGGTATGGAATAGTCGATAATTATCTTTTACGATTTGGTAGTTATTCTATGGTGGATGATAAGCTTTTTTTTATTGTTTCCATAAAAGAAAATACAAAAAAAAAATCTCAAATTAGATTAGATTAGATTTTTTAGATTAGAAATTCTTGGTAACCTTTCTTAATAGAAAGAATTAAAATTAGTTTGAATGCATGCTAGATAGAATTCCCTTGCTAGGTTAGGATAGTCTAGATAAATTACATATTTAGGTGCATTCTAGAAGATTAAGATAATTTTCGCTGATTCAGATTAGGATTTAGCCTAAATCTTGATAATTCATTTAGGGTAATTTTTAATAACGAATTTAATGAAAAATACCATAAGTATTATCTTAGAATGGAATAGATTCTTTTCTTAGATATAATCACATGTTTAAATTAGGCTATTTATTCATTCTGAATTTTTGATGAAAAATACAAAAAAAAATTATAGAATTAGGTTTATACATTGTAGGCCATTTAGTAATTGCATGCTAGGTTCATTTAATTAAAATGCATGTCATGCCATGTTAGAGTAATTACATATTAATTATTGACCGTCATTACATGTTAGGCTTATTTAATTAGAATTTGCATGTCACAAAATAATATATACTATGTACATCAACATTTAGAGTAATTGTATCATATGCACAATATATAAGTTTAATTCTCATTTAAATAAGAGAAAATTCTAAAAATATTTGAGTGGAATTATATGCTAATTAGAAACATTATTTAGATTGAATATGTGTTTTTAAAATTAACATTGCAAATCCTTGTAATTTATTTACTGTTTTTGATTATTGAGTGTTAATTAATATTTGTGCACTCACATAATCACCTTACATGTTTATAGCTAAGCTTGATTCAAGCTACCTGTAATGTTTTTTTAATAAAAAGAAAAGGAACTCATGGGACATTAGATAATCAAGTCCTCAAATCCATAATTTCTAGTTTACAGGAGTAAAGTAATTTTCTCAATGCTTTACTTGGAATTCTAATCAACCCACAAAAAATAGATTCATGGCGACTTCTAAATGACAATGATTTGCATATTAAAAATTTGAACCATAAATCGTGAATTGGTATGGGTTTGAGAAAGTCTGAGCTAAGTTTAGGCTTAGTATTCCATTAGCCGAATCATAGGTAGTCCGAAGGTCATGAACCTTGTTAAGCCGTTTAGAATAGAAACCTCATGTCTCATGTGCATGCCAAGCTGTCGCGACCTTACCTCGAGTGAACCATCTAGGGTTTAACTAATGGATTATTAAACTTAGCTCACAAGTTCTTAACAATTTACGACTTAAAGTTCAAGTTCTTAACGTGCAAATCATTTTCATTTAGAAGTCACCATTAATCTAATTGTTGGTGGGTCGATTAGAAACCTAATAAAATATCAAGAAAATTAGTTTACTCTACAAACCAAAGATTATTGATTAAGGTACTTGATTACGACGGATTATCTAATGCCCTTTGGTACATTTTCATTTTATTCAAACCAAAGATTATGGATTCATGTTTGTAAGTAACTTGAATTGATTTTAATCTTATCCACTAAATTGTGAAGTAATGATGCAGTTGCGCAAACATTGATTTAATACTCAATAATCAAAATTATAAATAAATTGCAAGGAAAGGGAGAAATTACTTACCTCAAAAATTTGCTAGCGAGTCAGAAATTCAATGAACTTGGCTTTAACTGACTTTAATGACATCTTGCAAAGGGATGGAAAATCACTAGAGTTCTTGGCTAAGTGGGCAACAAGATAACCAAAAAAACAAACAATAGTGACCAAAATAGGCTAGAGCATTCTAACGGACATCATGTTGGATGTATGCCCTAAAGCTACCATGTAATAGTTACATATTAGGGATTTCAGTTGTACTATCATTATTATTATTTAATTAATGGCAGTGACATATTCATTCATTTGTCCAATTATTTTATATTTACGAATGATTCCATAAAATCAGTTGCAACCAGAACTATTCTTGAGACGTTAAGAATATATGTGACAAATTCATAATTAGACTGAATTTTTAAATCATTCTAAGTCGATGGATTATTGAGTGGATTTTAATAATCCTGTTGAGACCGGTATGTTTTTAACTTCACCATTAAGTATTGGATACTTAAGGGAATGATAAGCCACAAGTCATTGGGTATTGTGATGCATGAGTTAGAACACGAGTATTTGTATTAGACAAGTTCACTGAACATGACGCATATGAAACAATTAGTGACATGGAAGCTTTTAACGTGGTCAATGTCTAACTGTTCATGCTTTGGTCTTGTGTAAATAATCCTTAGACCTAAGGCACAGTGTTAACTTGTGTGTCGAACAATTATGGTTCACAGATGCACATAATGCCAAGTCGTTGATCCGTTTTTATACCTGATAGTCATAATTTGTTCATATATAAAGTCGCAGGTGTACGCAATATGGAATCTGTCTCCTTGTTACATGCAAGGTATAATAATAATGTCCTATGCAATCTTATTATGACAATGCATTATAATCCTCGGCCGGGGTTGTAACCGAGAATAAATTGTTTATGTCTCGAATAAAATGCATGTCAATTAGATTTGTGCATATGATCGCATTGGTGACTTGACAAATATTCCATGGGTTTTATTCGATCGGAATATAGTAAGAAAGAAGGATTGAATTATACTATAGCCAAAGTTGACAGGTTCATTATGTTCTTAAAACATTCACACTATTTGGTAGCCATGACATATTGCTAAATATCAATCATGGCTTGTAGGACCTAACTAAAGATTAATTGGGACAATTAATTCTTTTGGGAGTACTAATGTGTGAGTACAAGTCTTACTACTAGCTTAGTGATGAACCTAGGAATGTTACACACCATAAACAATTAGGATAGCATGGAACAAGAGAGAAATAATGTTGCAAATGTGTTTACAATTATTGCAATCGAAAAGATGATAAGATTAGTTTCAATAAGCATAGACACTATCCCAGTCTCAACAGGATTACTTCAAATCAAATACCATTGTTGGGATTTCATGAATCATGTATAGGTAAAATTAACAAAAAGAAAAACAAAGCAAAAACAAAGATGATATATTTTATACATGATTCTTCAAAGGCGTTGTTCGTGCGTTTTAATCAAAAATTTGAATATAAAAGGGAGTTAAACGAATTATCTCTCGAAGCACGCTTTAAACGAAGTGATTCGGATGTTTTTCAGTTCGAGCCCCACAAACGTCGAACCTCTAGTTCAGACATACTACCAATGGACGTCGAATGGAAGAGAAAACTTTCGAATAATCACCACTATAATCATGCTAGCAATCTCGTGGAGACAATCCCTGTATCTTTGATGTTATTAGCCACACCCCAAAATGAGAGAATCCATTTTCTTTCTCGTATGCCAACACACAAGAACACGCACGCCTTAAACTCTCTTTTAGCAACATTTTCTCATTTTCCTTTAAGCGGCATTTTTTTTAAAATAAAATCCCTCTCGAATCAACAATGGTTGCTAATCATGCTTCGTGCATTTCGTGCATGAATGGTCAGCAACCATTGCTGACCATTCATGCACAATGCTTCATGCATGATGGTCAGCAATGGTTGCTGACCACCATGCATGAAGCCTCCCATATTTTTTTATTATTATTATTAAAAGAGAAACGCACATGCGGTGTGCGTTGCAAATGGTCAGCAACAATTGTTGACCATTTGCACATTGATTAATTAATTAATTAAATGAATAAATAATTAATTAATCGATTCTCTTAAAAATAAAAAGGACATAATCTTTACATGTACATTTGGAATACATTAACATATATTCACTTTAGGTATGCATGTGCATCATATGCAAGTAGGCTCGTAACTATAATACAAATTAAATTAAATCTCATTTAATTTAATTTCAAATCGATTCAATTCCATTATAGTAATTGCAAACACATTTGCAACATTATTTCTCTCTTGTTTCATGTTATCCTAATTGTTTATGGTGTGTAACATCCCTAAGTTCATCACTAAGTTGGTAGTAAGACTTGTACTAATACATTAGTACTCCCAAAAAAATTAATTGTCCCAATTAATCTTTGGGTCCTACAAGCCATGATTGACATCTAGCAAATATGTCATAGCTACCCAGATAGTGTGAATGTTTTAAGAACATGATGAACTTGTCAACTTTGGTTAAAGTATAATTCAATCATTTTGTCTTATTATGTCCCAATCGAATAAAAACCATGGAATATTTGTCAAGTCACCAATTCAATCATATGTACAAATCTAATTGACATGCATTTTATTCGAGACATAAATAATTTATTCTCGGTTATAACCCTGGCCTAGGATTTCAATGCATTGTCATAATTAGATTGCATAGGACATAATTATTATACCTTGCATGTAACAAGGAGGCATTATGTGCACCTATGAACCCTAGTTGTTCAACACACAGGTTAACACTATGCCTCAAGTCTGATGATTATTTACACAAGACCAAAGCATGAACAATTAGACATTGACCACGCTAAAAGCTTCCATGTCGCTAATCGTTCCATATGCGTCATGTTTAGTGAACTTGTCTAATACAAACACTCATGTTCTAACTCAAGCATCACAATACCCAATGACCGGCGACGATCATTCCCTTAAGTATCCAATACTTAATGGTGAAGTTAAGAACGCACCAGTCTCAATAGGATTATTAGTATCCACTCAATAATCCATCGACCGAGAACAATTTAAAGATTCAATCTAACTATGAATCCGTCACATATATTCTTAACGTTTGAAGAATATGTCTAATTGCAACCGATCTTATGGAATCATTCGTAAATATAAAATAATTGGAAAAATGAATTAATACGCCACTGCCATTAATTAAATAATAATAGTGATAGTACAACCAAAATCCGTAATATGTAACTATTACATGGTAGCTTTAGGGTATACATCCAATAATCTCCCACTTGCACTAAAGCCAACTTGTCAGGTACCTCAAATTCATTTTGTCAATATGCCTTTCAAAAGAAGACTGAGGTAAGGCCTTAGTGAAGGGATCTGCCACATTTTCCGCTGAGGCAATGTTCTGCAATGCGATATCACCTCTCCCAACAATTTCTCTAATGAGATGGAAACGTCTCTCAATGTACTTGGACTTTGGTGAGACATTGGTTCTTTGGCTTGAGCTATCGCCCCATTGTTGTCACAAAACAATATAATCGGTTGCTCAATTGAAGGAACGACTCTAAATTCAGAAATAAACTTCTTCATCCAAGTGGCTTCCTTTACTACTTCAAAAGCGGCTACATACTCTACCTCAGTGGTGGAATCAGCAATTATGCTTTGTTTAGAACTCTTCCAACTAACTACACCACCATTATGCTTCCAATAATGGATGCATATGATATCTTTGCCATCCGCTCTCTTTCTTCAAAAGTGTTGGGACACATCTCTTTAGAAAGACGAATCCCTTGCTTAAAAGGCAATAATCCTCTTTTGGAACATTGCATGTTAAAATGTGTTAACATTTTGTCTATGTACGTAGACTGTGAGAAGCCAATCAATCGTCTTGATCTATCTCTATAGATCTTGATACCTAAAAAGATGTGTCAAGGGCATATCCCCAAAGGGATATTGGCAAATCGGTGTAACTCATCATACATCGCACCATATCTAATAAAGTACAATTTGTCCGTTCAAATACACCATTATGTTTTGGAGTTCCAAGATGTGTCCATTGTGATAAAATGTCATTTTCTTTAAGATAGTCCAAGAATTCAGTACTAAGGTATTCACCTCCTCAATCCGATCGAAGAGCCTTAATACATTTTCCCATTTGTTTCTCAACTTCGGCCTTGAATTCCTTGAACTTTTTAAAGGATTCAGATTTATACTTCAAGAGAAATAAATAACCATATCGTGACTGATCATCGATGAAGGTAATGAAGTAATTATAACCACCTCTAGCAATTTCATTAATTGGTCAACATACATCTGTATGTATTAATCCTAATATATCAGCAACTCGTGCATCATGTCCCACAAAAGGTGCTTTGGTCATTTTTCCTAGAAGACATGTCTCACAAGTCAAGTATGACTCAAAATTTGATGGATCAATGTACCCATCATTACTCAACTTGTTAATTATGTCTTCTCCAATATGACCTAATTGGAGATGCCAAACATACTTTTTATTTGGACTATCTCTAGGGCGTTTATTAGTTATGGCATTTATATCAATTCTATTTTGCTTATTGGCATCACTAATCACATTACCAGGCATTGTAATGGTATAAATCGTTATCGACCAATGGATTATTGAGTGGATATTAATAATCCTATTGAGACCAGTGTGTTCTTAACTTCACCATTAAGTATTGGATACTTAAGGGAATGATGAGTCGCAAGTAATTGGGTATTGTGATGCCTGAGTTAGAACACAAGTGTTTATATTAGACAAGTTCACTGAACATGACGATAAGGAACAATTAGTAACGTGGAAGCTTTTAGCGTGGTCAATGTCTAATTGTTCATGCTTTGGTCTTGTGAAAATAATCCTTAGACCTGAGGCATAGTGTTAACCTGTGTGTCGAACAACTATGGTTCACAGGTGCACGTAATGCCGGATCGTTGATCCGTTTTTATACCTTATGGTCATAGTTTGTTCATATACGAAGTTACAAGTGTACGCAATATGGAATCTGTCTCCTTGTTACATGCAAGGTATAATAATAATGTACTATGCAATCTAATTATGACAATGTATTGAAATCCTCAGCCGGGGTTGTAACCGAGAATAAATTGTTTATGTCTCAAATAAAATACATGTCAATTAGATTTGTGCATATTATCGAATTTGTGACTTGACAAATATTCCATGATTTTTGTTCGATCGGAAGATAATAAGACACAAGGATTGAATTATACTATAGCCAAAGCTGACAGGTTCATTATGTTCTTAAAACATTCACACTATCTGGTAGTCATGACATATTGCTAGATATCAATCATGGCTTGTAGGACCCAAAAGATTAATCGGGACAATTAATTCTTTTGGGAGTACTAATGTGTTAGTACAAGTCTTACTACTAGCTTAGTGATGAACCTAGAGATGTCACACACCATAAACAATTAGGATAACGTGGAACAAGAGAGAAATAATATTGTAAATGAATTTGTAATTACTGCAATCGAATTGAATCGATTTGAAATTAAATTAAATGAGATTTGTATTATAGTCACGAGCCTACTTGCATATGATGCGCATGCATGCCCAAAGTGAATATATGTTAATGTATTCTAAATGTACATATAAAGATTATGTCCTTTTTATTTTTAAGGGGATTGATTAATTATTTATTTATTCATTTAATTAATTAATTAATCAATGTGCAAATGGTCAACAATTGTTGCTGACCATTTGCAACGCACATCACATGGGCGTTCTCTTTTAATAATAAATATATATATATATATATATATGGGAGGCTTCATGCATGATGGTCAGCAACGGTTGCTAACCATTCATGCACGAAGTTGTTGACCATCATGCATGAAATGCACGAAGCACTATCAGCAACGGTTGCCA
This sequence comes from Eucalyptus brandiana, assembly GCA_014182725.1. Classification (NCBI taxonomy): domain Eukaryota; kingdom Viridiplantae; phylum Streptophyta; class Magnoliopsida; order Myrtales; family Myrtaceae; genus Eucalyptus; species Eucalyptus brandiana. Next base: position 15,984,055 of record CM024668.1, read on the forward strand.
ATCATCTCACGATCAGCAACCGTTGCTGATTCGAGAGGGATTTAAAAAAAAAAAAAATGATGCCGCTTAAAGGAAAATGAGAAAAGGTTGCGAAAAGAGAGTTTAAGGCGTGCGTGTTCTTGTGTGTTGGCACACGAGAAAGAAAAGGGATTCTCTCATTTCGGGCCGTGGCTAAAAACATCAAAGATACGAGGATTGTTTCCACGAGATTGCTAGCACGATCATAGTGGTGATTATCCAAAAGTTCTCTCTTCCATTCAACGTTCATTGATGGTATGTCTGAACTAGAGGTCCGACGTTTGTGGGGGCTTGAACTGAAGAACATCCAAACCAATTTATTTAAAGTGCACTTCGAGAGGTAATTCGTTTAACTCCCTTTTATATTTAGATTTTTGATTAAAACGAACGAACAACACCTTCGAAGAATCATATATAAAATATATCATCTTTGTTTCCGCTGTGTTTTTTTTGTTAATTTACCTATAAATGATTCATGAAATCCCAATACATCAATGGTAGAGTGACTGGACTGAGGCAACCAATATGTGACGGGCGATGATCTGGTCTAGATTGAGCCAAGCACGACAACGGTTGATGCTTGCCAAGCTACAAATTTTGTTGCAGAAATCATCAAAGATGACACTGACAAATGACTTGATTACCAGGGTGTCGCTGGAGATATACTGATCACAGTGGTGCTGGTCATGGAGCTGATGAGCCGCAGCTATGAAGTCACTGGACGGAGGAGAGGCCGGTCTGATGCAAGGAACGGGGGCAGCCATGTCTTCGTGAATTGTTGTACAAGCTTCGGCGCTAGCAAGCACAAATCGCAGCGTGGCCTCTTCGTAGGAAAACTCGATGAAAACCAAGACTGCGTTCGCGAATGCACTCCTTTTCTTCTCAATTCTCCAGCTTTCCTTTCTCTGTCAAATTTCACGATTTCTCATAAATATGTAGACTTAGTTTCAGCTTTATTTAGGGAATTAATGGGTTTTATATTTTATCAAAAGGCTTTATCCTTGTAGATTATTCTAATTAAACTCAAGCTTTTAACTTTGATGGGCCAAACCTAGTCAATAAAAGCTCAATAGGTCTATAGGGTGCATTTGGAACTTGCATTGGGAATGGGCTTTGGACACCCAAAGCCTCTTTGGGCAATATTTGGGTATTTGGAAAAAAATTTACAAACCCCATTAGGGGTTGGCCTTTTGAAGGCTGAAAGCCCAAGGTTGGTCTTGGGGTGCCTTAGGCTTTCAACCTTCTCAACATGCAAATTCGAGTAGGTTAGTAAGAAATTTGCTTCCAAAACTTTCCTTGACTAGCTTTTTATTTTTAAGTTTTGCTCTTATTACTTGATTGTTCATCTTCTCCGTTGACTATTCATCTTCTCTAGTGAGGGCTGCCAATAGGGTTGCGCAGGGCTGCGGGGGGTCGATGATAAGCTAGAGAGAGACTGACAACGGTCACAGCAACCCAAGTGACCATCATCGGGGGGTCACGCAACCTCCAACAGTATCTAAGCCGCATGATCTAGGTTGCGCAACCCCGATGGCCTTGGCGAGGGCCGCCTGTGATGGGGTTGCCTCGTGCGACCCTCGTTGAGGGTTGCCCAACCCAAGCAAGACCCTCACCGAGGCTACGCGACCTCAAGCGAGGGTCTCAACTAGGTCGCGTGACCCTCATTGGGGGTTGCCCGACCCCTGCCAACAATCGCCCAACCCCAAGCAGCCCTTGCTAATGATCTTTGAGGGTAACTTGAGGTCTAGCAACCTCAAAAGACGGCCGCTGGCAACAAATTTGGATTGTTCGCAGCTGACCTTCATTGGCCAACTTTTTTATTTTTTAACAATAAAGGTTCTTTGTAAATATAACTTCTCTAAACATTATTTTGCTCAAAAGTACTTTGAAATTGACTTTTAAATTACAATTTACCAAATGCAATTTGCTTTTTAAAAAATCACTTTTAACTTAAAATCCTTTACATTTTCCTAAAAACTTTTCCCAAAAGTCTAACCAAACGCACTCTTATGTTGGGCTTAAAATTTTCGCTGTTGTTCCCCTAAGTGCTAGCCAAATTTCACATGTTATGCCAACCGGTCCACACAATGAATTCAAGCCCATTTGCCACCGCCGGTCTAATGCTAATGGAATTGATGAAATAAACTTGATGATATATACTTTTAAAAACCATATGATATGCAATTTAAATTTCCGTTGAGGGGCTAAAGTTCAATATCTAATTTTCTATGCAATTTATCATAGTCAAAATTTAGGTATCAATAGTAAAAGATGATTGCAAGATAGATCTAACAAGGAGACTAATAAATCCAATGTAAAAAATAAACGTTTTGATATGTATGCTTTTTCCGACCAAAAAAAAAAAAAGATGTGTATGCTTTTTGTGAACAGTTAATTTGGAAAGGGTTATCAACTAGGAAATTTTTGTGAGATGACAATTAGTTGAGAGGCGAATGTATTATAGGATATTCTTGGTATATTGTGTGTAACGAAGAATTTTTTAGGGCAAATGTATCATTGAGGTGACAAGTCAAGATGTTCACATTTATCATTGCAAAATTAAAAGGGTTAATACCTTTAAAAATCCTAATCCGGTGCTCATAACACATGTACCCCAAATTAATTTTCATGTTACACAAAAACAAAAAACAAAAAAAACAAAAAACAAGCTAGTACCCATTATCCAAATCTGCCTTCCATTAGCATTCCTTCCAATATCTCATTCAAAAATTAAGTGTGTCAAGACATGGGTCAAATGATTGCAAAATGGATCTAACGTAATTCAACATGGGAAATCATCGGATGTTAATATTTATGCATTTCAAGGGATGGTAGAATTGGATTAAGGATACTAATTTCGGATTTTGTGAGACAAAAATTAGTTTATGGTAAACGTATCATGAAAGTACTAGTTTTGAATTTTTAATGGTTTAACCCTTTTAAAACAATAATTAAGATGCAAATATTTCATAGCTTAGAACTCCAACCACAACGGAATCCATAGATTTTCAAAACAGATGGGAGCGTACTGTAACATTTGCAAGAATTCATGGTCTAACTTAGTAATTGGGGTATAATGAGAGCTAAGCTAGGCCCAAGTTTTAGCCCAGCTAGAGAATGGGCCTGATTAGGAACCGAGGCTTGTCCATCACCTATGCTTTTCCCCTCTTTCTTGGGTCACGAGGTCCAATGGTCCACGCATGATCAATTTCTGTATCTCGTCATCTCATCCAATGGCAAAAGTTTTAGAATTTATCACTGTGATCAACTTCTTATTAGCATTTAACACCACTTATATCTCGGATGCTGCTAGGAAAATTAATAGTTCTAATTCCACTTAGAGTTTGGTAATGAGACAGTTCCATCGGCCGCAGGGACTTGAAGTTTCGATTTCATGATAATACAAAACAAGAATTTTCCTTAGAGGGTCCCTAGACTAGTGAGAATCTTGGAAGAGTGGATGGTTGGTATCTTTGTTCATATTGGACGAGCACCTGCCTTTACACATAACAAGATGGGTGAGCAATCTAGTCTTTAAAACAGATTATTGCAGTTTCTTACGAGTTAATATCATTCTTCATGATAATTTGTTCCCCCCAATTCACATATACTTATTATAGTCAAAATATGGGAATACTCAAAATTTAGCCACAATATCTCACAAACTAATTTCGCAAGTTACTATTGACTGTGGTAACCCGTGAGTAAAAGGGTCACACTATCTTACATGAAATTATAAGTTCGAGTTACATCATGAGCAAAGCTTCGATCAACTTGAGCAATGGCTTAAATTCAATATTTTGTAGTAGATATGAGACCCTTATGATAATATCAAGAATGGATAGTTGCGTTTGGTCCTCTCTCCCCACCCTTTTAGATAATCTAAATTTGCAAATTTTAATACTCCCTTAAATGTGAGGTTATTTTCTCTCTCTTATTGCACACGCGCATAGGCGTGTCATTTTCCTAATTCCTTACAAACCCTAGGGAAGATCTCACTCGGATTATGTGAAGCCACTAATTAGATTCTCCCCCATTAAGTCCAAACAACGCTCTTGTCTTCTACTTCCAAACTAGCTGTCCAAAAGAGGACGAGAACCCCAGCTCCAGTATGGACGCTTGACCTCGTACGCAGCAAAGGGATGTCCAAAAGACAAATGAGAGAAAAGCCAACCCAATCTATCTGTTCATGTCCTCGAGGCGCAAGCTTTTAGTGTATAATAGTTGACTTATGGTCTCTCTGCCTGTTTTCCATGAACTCCTCCCCTCCTCCTCATCGAACTTAGACATGCCGATGTGTCTTGCGCCTCTTTTTCCTCCCTCCTTTATCTCTCTTTTCTTCAAGATCACTTACAAGCATCTCTCTCTCTCTCTCTCTCTCTCTCTCTCTCTCTTGCGGTCAAGAACGACATGCCAATGCGCCGTTCCTCCTTTTTCGTCTTCCTACTTCTTTTTCGTTTAACATTAATCTGTTTGCGCCTTCACCGTGCAACCGCCTTTTGACTTTGGGGGCGAGATCTTGATAATGGAGATTTCCCATGCTCGGAGAAAGTGGGAACAAAGTAATCTCCAAGACCCAACAAATCATGACATGTTAATGGGGTGTCTTTTGATTCCTTTGAAACATCTTTGAGGTTAAAACGAAAAGGGAATAAATAAAGAAGGGTCTGATGATTACGTTTGGTTTTTGGTCCGGTTCAGCTAATGGGACTTGAGCCTTGCTTGCATTATTAGTGGGATTTTTCCTCCCTTTTTCCTCCGACTTTTCTGGTCAAAAATTTCATCTGTTATTATCTTTTCGTCCCTCCCCTCGAAAGATTGAGCGAGATTTGTGGCCAAAATCTCTCTGACCGACCCATCGCAAGATGCACTTGAAAAAGTAGAATTCTCTCTTTTTCCTCCTTGGGTTTGCAAAAGTAGATTTAGCTCGTCCAATACGCCGTTTACATGAGTTTGGCAGATAACAAAACTTAATATAAATGTTTATATCGAGGAGTGATATGCGAAACTTGCTCCATTTCATGTAATTGACTAGAGAGATTCCGCAGAGCAAATCCATATATAACATCAAACCATTAACTGAAAAGGACTTACCGATGAATGGGAAAATTGTTCAATAAATCCTATATTTATTGTATCGTGACCAATTCAGTTTTAAACATTTCAATCTAGCCAATATAATTATAAACATTCTAACGATTATCTAATGTAATCCTTCCAGTTAATTTTAACTGAAAATCACTGACATTACAGTCTAATCGGCACTGTCATCTTACATAACATGGCCAAACGTGAACGATTTTTGCAACTCTTTAAAAATTACAAAAAAAAAATTATAATTTTTCTTTTTATGTCTTTTCTCTTCTATTGCACTATAGAATAGTCATAGAGAAAAGAAAGAGAAAAAGAAAGAAAAATACAAAATTCAGAAAATTTTAAAAAGATGAAAAAATAATCCGCATTAGTACCAATCGTGCTACATAAGATATATAGTACATTAGTATTGTTTAGTCAAAATTGACTGAAATAACTGTATTAAAAAATTGTCAAAAAACTTAGGACTAAATCAATTAAATTGAAAAGTTTATAATGGAATTGACCACCATACAACAAGTTTATGATTTTGGACAATTATCATCTAATATATGCATTAGATTAACTTTATGATTCTCAATTAGTGTTCCTAATTTATTTGGACGACATAAGCAATCTTGTACTCAAACTATGCACTTTATTTTCACTTACATTTTACCTTGTACTTGTAGCACACTAGAAAGCACATGGGAAAAGTGATAGAAAAATCCTAAACCTATTGTATTTGTGCTCATTTAGTCATAAACTTTTTTATTGGTGCCAAATTAGACCAAATCCTTTTGACCTAGTGTCAATTCAATCTTTCAGCTAATTTTGAACAGATATTGCTAACATGAACACCGGCTAGCCTATGTGGCATGGGCAAGGCCAATGTTGACAACTTATAATAATATTTTTTTCTTTTTTTTCTTTTTTTTTCACTTCACTTTATTTTTTCCTTCCCTCCCTTCTTACTCAAGCCAATCGTCAAACCTTGGTGACTAACCAAAGGCAAGTGCTAGTGAGGTCAACCTGGGTAACCTCTAGTTAGCCTCACCATGGCTAGAAGAGGCTCAGCCTTGCCAAATTCGGCAAGCTCAAGGCTCACCTAGCCCCTGGCATGGCTCAAGCCCCCATCCATGGTTGCAAGGGTGGCCTCACACCAGGCTAGCAAGGCTCGCCCTAATTAAATCTGGCAAGGGTCAAACCTCACCCATGGCACGCAAGGTTCGCCAGAGGCCAGTGGGGTCCCTCTCTGCCTTTGCCTTTGGCTGGTTGTCAATGTCTAGAGACTAGTTGGAAAAAGAAGGGAGAGAAGGGGAAAAAAATTAAAGAGAAAGAAAAGGAAAATAAATAAGAAAATTTGAAAAAATACTAAAATATTATTAAAATTGATATACATCAGCACCGATCATGCCACTAGTCAGCATCCACATCAGCAATATCTAATCAAAATTAGTTGGAATGATTAAATTGGCACTGAATCAAAATGTTTACGACTAAATTGTCACTAATGTAATAAGTTTAAAACTTTTCTGATATTTTTTCTTGAAATTGCCTTATTGGGTTTGTAATAGTCTAGCTACTACATTCTCATTACAACTCTACTATTACATCCATAGTGTTCCTTCCCAATTTTGTGCAACTTTCGGATCTAGTTGAGAAAATCTCAACCCCCAATTTGATCAAATGAATTGAGGGAAATTTGGAAGAAAATACCAAAATCACCCAAAGGTGGTGTCAATTTCTCGATGTTGCCTCTAGAGTGGATTTTGTCCCAATGAACCCTCGCAAAAAATCGCACGTGAGTGGCACGGGGGCTTGAAATTTCCTAACCAAAATGCCCTTGAGAAAGGCACGAAAAGCACACGTGATGAGCACATGATCGTGAATGTACCTTTAAATTCTACCAATTATGAGATCAGGGGGTTCATTGAAACAAAATCGTCCCATTAGGGGGTATTTTGGAACAAAATCCAATCCGTGAGAAACTAGAAGATCAACGTCACTTCAGGGGAATTTTTGGAATTTTCCCCACGACAATAATAATATCATAAAAGACGCTTCCGTAATCATTACCGATCGGCATGTATCTTTCTCTAGCTAGTGGAGTAGTAAAATCAGAATCTAGGTATCGAGCATTTCATTGAATCCGTCTCCTTTAATCGAGCCAATCAACAAAGGCACCCTGCACCATTGCCTAAGAACTCACGAGGAAATACTCTCTTGCACATTCTTCTCCAGTTAGAGTCGCATGACATCTCAGAAACTTCATGAATATAATTAAAAGCTAAGTTCCTCAAAACATATCTTCAAGCATTCAAATTCCTGAAACAAACTCAAGTTCGACTTCAATTTCAACCGGAAAATTCCCTTTTGATCAATTGAATCAAGCTCCAATCGAGTAGCGAGCCGTGCACGAGAGTGGGGTGGAGCTCGAGCATCGAAATGCATGGGACCCGACCCGACCCGACCCATCCCGTCCCGACAAATAAGCAAGGCAATAAGAAATGCAAATTGCAAAGGACCCCAGTATGAAAGCCCACCTAAGCCACAGCAAAAAGCCGATAAGAGATTAGACAGTACTTAAGGCGGAGGCTGTTTTTTAACCAGAGGCGGGTCGCTTTATTCCCCTGTCCTCCCATGTTTCACCGAACACGCCCGGTTCCCATCCTCCAGTAAAAGAATCGAATTACCGCTGGCAGCTCGCGCAGCAAATCCCAGAACCGCGATCGATCGAGAGGTGAAAAACAGTCCTACGCAGTGCCATGTCAAAATGCTATCTCGCAGATTGAATAAAGAGCAAAGATGCCAAAGGGACAAACGATGGGGCAGTGTCGCTTTCTTGCACAGGGCTTATTCTCAGACAAATTGCACAACAAACCAGGTGGGGGAATGATCCGACCATTCTCCCCTTTTAAAGTGCTTATCAAAACGCGCATAACATGACAAAAGCCCTCGTCGATAATCGATCATTACCAGTCTCATCCTACCACCACCACCATTGCTTTCTCCCTCTGGCCCTGTTTTCTGCATCTTGAGTAGGACAAAGCTCTCTCGCCCAGAAGAGACAGAACCGAACCGAAAACCAATCTTGTCCCCCAGCACAGAGGGTAACGTAACGTCTGAGTACACCCATCCGGAACTTATATTCTCCATGTCTGCCCCTTTTGGGGTAAAGCATGACGAGGCAGAACATGGAGATGGGTTCACCGACTACCGTTCCACAAGAAGATAATGAAGCATGATCATATGAGATTTGAAAAGAGAAAGACTAAAAATTTTCGATTATTCAACTGACAGAAGAAGCATGCTGATCACAGGAATAGCAAAGCAACAATCTTTAGGAGTGCTTTTCTTGTTTTCTCTTCCTTTACCTTAACCAACCACCAAGAACAAAGACAGAGAGAGAGAGAGAGAGAGAGAGAGAGCTCAGGCATGTGTTGGAGGGTGAGGGTTACACAACAAATGAAGCAAAAATTTTCAACACCACTAACCAAAAAAGGAACGCCTTATGGAGAGACCATCTTTTCTTTTTCTTTTCTTGTCTTCCTCCCAGCTCAGTTTCAGTACAATCTCAGAACGCTTCTTGCAATGGACTGGGCCTGATTAGCCCTGCTCTTCCCGGCGGAGCCACTCCTCCGGCTCCCCCGCATCGGGGTCAGGTAGAACCTCAACAGCCCATTGTCGAGGTTGTTCGGCGAGTACCTAGCACTGCGGTTCCGCTCCAGGACGAACTCGTCCCGCTTCTTCTTGCCGTTGTGCCCGTTCGCCGGCGTCGTCTCGAACATGTTCTTTCTGATGCTCCCGAATGACCCGCCAACAAGATGGCTGTAGGACGAGTTCCTGCAGCTCACGCTGCTGTTGCTCCTGAACACCTTCCGATTGAAACCGGCCCGTAGGTCCCCGTTGGGCTCGCCTCGCAGCTCTGGCCATGACTCAGAGTACGACCGCTCGACCCCATTCGGTCTGCCGTACCTATCGTCGTTCTCGTCCTTGTTCCCTCCTCTCCTATGTATAAACCCCCAAATGCTCCAACCCTTGCCCCATCTCCTAGATTTCTTCGACCCCTTTTGGTCGCCATTGTTCACGACGGACGCATTGTCCCTGAATGCAAGATCGAACATGTCCGAGCAATCGTCTCTCAGCGAGTTCGAATTGGAGATTGAATCCCTCGACTCTCGATCCGTGACAATCGGTTTGCTCCCTTGGAAGTACTCAGCAGTTGTAGGGGAGACTTTCGCGTTCTTACCAGACTTCAATTCGTCGATCTCCGCCACCACCGCGGCCGCAGTCTTCCTGATAGAATTCGACCGGTCGAGGCTCTTCCTCCTCCGAGAAGATGAGTCCAAGTAGTAATCGCGGGTCTGCGCTGATCCGCCGGGGAGAGACTCTTCCTCATTGATGCAATTCATGGGCTCCTCCACCGGAATCTGGGTGTCGGTCCTCGAGACGTGCCCGGGAGAGTCCTCCACGACGGACACCATTGTCGGCATCCGCGGGAACGTCCTCCCGATCAAGTGCCCATCCCACGAGGCCCTCGGCTCGTCGAATGAATATCTCGGGTCATCAAAGGACATCCGCGCGGCGTCGAAGGAAATCCGAGCCGCATCGAGCGAGAACCTGGGGTCAGTGTCGCAGGATCTCCGGCCGAACCCATAGTCGGCGATCTCGGACTGGGTTTCTCGGAATTGGCGGCCGATGGGCTTCTCCACGGGCAATGTGGCGGAGCCACTTCCGCTGTCTCGCTTCTTCATCTTCTGCTTCCGCCTCCAGTTCTGCCATTTCTTGCTGAAGACCGAAGCAGCAGACCAGAAGCTACCGGCAATCTCCTTGAAGTCTCTCCCGGAAGACTTCTTAGCTTGAGCATCGAGATCTATGTGATCTTTCATGGTCTTTACCTCTTCTTCCGGCACTACTTCGAGCTCCGGCTCTGCTGTTTCTTCAATTTCTGCTTCCTCTTCCTCTTCCTCCTCTTCTTCTTCGACAATCTCCTGCACTCTGTTTTCGACAACAGCGGGTGCTACATTGGGCTCTTCCCAAGCCCTAATCTCGTCGTCTTCCTCTTCCTCTTCGTCTTCCTGCACGATGTACTCCTTGCTCTGCTGGTAATCGCTTCCTGCTCCCGCGTCCTCTTCTTCTTTGGACTCGAGGACCGGACCCCGAACGCCGGCCGGGACCAAGTTCTTGGCCTGGACGCCCTCCGCGTTGCTGCTCCGGGTCGAGTCCCGCTTCGACGGGTTCCGGTCGTCGTCGAGGCTGAAGAGCGTGCACAGCGTGCTCCGGACCCGGACGTCGCAGGACTTCCTCTGCGGCTCGAAAATGCCGGAGAAGAAACCCTCGTTCTTGGACGCCGAGAACGACTTGGTGCGCCGGAGCTCCGGCAGGAAGGCCGAGGCGGACGCCGGGGGCGGGGGCTTGGACGAGGACGAGGACGAGGAGGGCTTGAAGAGGGCCTTAAGGGCCGAGGCGGCGGCGGAGGAAGGGGGCTTGCGGGAGGAGGAGGAGGCGGAGGCGGAGGCGGCGGGGGCGGCGGAGGAGGAGGCGGAGGAGGGTTCCAAGACGGCCAGGCGCTCGCAGAGGCATGAGGGGCAGAAGCCGGTGTACTGCTCCTCCGGGTGGCGTTCGCAGGCGCGGCGGTGGGGCTGCGGCGGCTGCGGCGGCTGGAACTGGGGCAGGGGCAGGGGCAGTGGCGGAGGGGGAGGCTCCGTCGTGGGATTCATAACCGGCGGTGGTGCTTGGTCCCCACTCCACCGCAGCTCATGTTCAAGCTTTTGGTTCCTGAGAAGCAAAACACAGACAGAAGACAAGAACCAAAGAGAGAGAGAGAGAGAGAGAGAATGAGAGAGAAAGTGAGAAAGAGAGAGTGAGAGAGTGAGAGTGAGAGTGAGAGAGAGATCTCAAGAGAGAGAGAGAGAGAAGGGGAGGGGGGGTTTTAGCTTTTTAGAGAGAGAGAGAGAGAGAGAGAGAGTGTGCGTGTGAACTGTTCTGGTCCAACGGACAGTGAGGAGGAAGAGGGGGGAAGGAGAAAGAGAATGTCCAAATAATCATAGAGAAGCAACGGGTTAATTAAGAGATATAGAGAGAGAAAGAGATGTAGAGAGAGAGAGAGAGAGAGAGAGTGGGGGAGAGGGGGAGATGATGAACTGGTTCTCTTCCATTTTCATTACATCTCTCTTTTTTCCTAATTACACCTCAATTAATGACCTTCCCCTAATCCTCCCTAATGCTCTCTTTTAATTAATTTGCAGTGAATAAAAGCACTGGTCACTCGTTATATATCATGTTATCCATTGGCGCTTAGAATTTTTCCATATCAACTCGAAAGTAACATTGTTTAAATTATCATATCCACACTCGAGTATTTCTTGCTCCTAATTTATGTGCTTTTATTAGTGACATTTCATGACTCATCGTGAAAAAAAGAAGCAAAATTAAAACATGACACGATATATTTTAGCATAAATTCATCTTTATTTTAATTTATCATTTGCTGTAAAAGGTTCCCTATAAAGTTAAACTAGGAAAGGATAAAGCAAGTATTACAATTTCTTAAGTTTTTGCCTTTTAGCTAATATAAGGAAATCCTAAAATAATCTTATTGTTCTAGAAAATTTTTCCTAATACAGATGAGTTACAATTGAATAGTAAAATAATGAAGACAGAGAAGAATAATGAGGGCTAGTAAATGAGCACATATGCGTTTTACTCTCTTTGCCAAGAAAGTGCCAAAAGCCTTTCTTAGATGGCACACTTAAAAGGGGCAGCACTTAGAAAAGAGTTTTGGTATAATATATTTACATAGACGTAACGGTAAGACGATGGCTTAGATGGCAACGGATTTTCACTCCTCTAAAAAACCTTGCTCAGGGACACTCAATGAATAATAAGGTAGATCGAGCCAATTCAAGAAAATGCGCTCTTAAGATCGCTCGAGAGAGACCAGCCTAGCGAGGTGCGGGAAAGTCCCGGACGCCAATTATCTGCCATACCATGCTCAATGGAGAAATTGTGGTATTTATGTATTTATATATATATATATATATCATCAATGATACCATGATTTATTGAAAGTGGGACTTCAATGGAGACAGAGAGAGTAGGAAAAAAAAAACTGAGCCTCTTTCTATTGGGGGGGAGAGAGGTGTTAGTGAGAGTTCATTTTCTCCGGGGAGCTTTTTCACTCCTCTCCTTGGGGCTCCCGCCGAGGTTGAAATCCCGCTTCTACCCCTACCGCTCCCCCTCCCTCCTTTCCCCGAGGTCAGTTCAGTCCCCGCTAGCTCCCTAGGCCTCCCTAGGGGGCCCCTTGTTTGGAACCCAGGTTTACTTTATCCTCTCTCCGGATTTAGATGCCTCGGTCAACGAGGCAAGGTCTCAAACCCTGCTTGCATGGTAAGTTGGGAAATGTGTTATTCCTTAAGTCCGGCTTTGATTTCCACTTTCTTTTTCTTTTATCTTTTCAATTGTTATCCTTTTTCCTATTCTCTTTTAATCCTTTTTTTAATGTCTTTATCCTTTTTTTTTTTTTCTTGATGTGACGCTTGGTTAATGATACAAATAAATTATATAAAAAAAAAAAAGCTATGTCACATTTTCTATCCATTGAATTAAATGAAATTAACAAAGGAACTTCATTGCACTAATTTGATAAGCCTTAAAATCTAAAGGCACTTTTCGAAAACTTTTAGAACATAATTGCACTTTCTCGACTGATTTTAAGACTTGTGATGGGTATATCCTTGATTTTATTGGAACTAATTTTTGTAGAGATTGTCATTTTAAGAGTGAGGACAACATTAAAAACATAAAACTATAATTTCTTCAGGGGAATGATGGAGTAAGCAAAGTTGATTGGAGAGCATGAACGTTGAGTTAAACATATGTTGCACAACAAATTCAAAGTTAATTTACTTCTTGACCTCAGATAACACAATCACAGTGTATTATAATGAGAATATCCGATATTGAGGTATCGACTTTCAAACAACTCGAATTCCATAGTTAGTGAAATAGGAAATAGAACTAGCAAATGTGCACACGCATTGGGTGGGTGCAAGAAAGCGATATTTAAAACATTAAGTAAAATCATCATGTCAAGTGATATTTAAATCACGTAATATTTGTTCACATGGTTCCTGAACTATTTTCGTTCAATTTAGTCCTTGAAATTTATTTTAAAAAATCCAATATAGTCCTCCTATTAAATATCCTTATACTCGAGGTGACTATAATCTTTGTTAACTTGACCTCAAATTGGTAATATAATCTTTGTTAACTTGACCTCAAATTGGTAATGTTGGCATCCACGTAGACTACATGTGGCTCCCACGTCGTGTGTGCGCGTACATATATCTTTCATTACATTGATCCAAAAAGAAAGAAAAATATAGATTTACTAATTTGAAAGAACAATGTGACAATGCATATCATTAATTTGACTCGATAAACGTTTATGTTAAGGTTCATATCAAAAGAAGCATAGGACACATTTAACAGAAGGACTACATTGATTGAATGTTTGAAAGTTCAAGGAATAAATTAAAATTTTAGGAGTCGCATCGAATATTGAAGAAAAGCCAATGGCACGCTGTCATCCACACAGTTAGAAAATCAAAATCTATCAGAATCGAGTAAGTGTCAAGTTTCTATAAGGTGGATTAGCCTCGAAGTTTCATTTAAGATAAGACAACATTGCAAGATCAAAGGCGTCTTTGGGTAGAAACCAATGTAAACCAACCCAATTGGATAGAAAAAAGAAAAGAGAAGAGAGAAAGGGGGGGCGCTCACATTGAAATGTTTCCCCACTTTTGCCTTTCCTCTTTTTCAGTATATTTTCCTGGGTTTCTTTTCTTTCTTTCTTTCTTTAAATTTTTTTGCTTTTTCTGGATTTTTTTTTTTTTTTTTTTTTGGAGGGGGTGGTGATCTTGAGAGGGTTTCGATTTTCAAAGATTCCTGGCAAGAGAAAAAGCAAAAGCAAAGTCACGCCATCGACTTGTGTCTTGCCGGGTGCTGCTCCTCTCTCTCAGTCACACTTCGCTGTCCTCCTTTTGTTTCTCTCTCTGTCTCTCTCTCTCTCTCTTATCCTTCGCTTTGCCTTTTTCCTGTTCGGGGGCGTTCTTTTTGTTTTCAGACACCCTTTTCTTCCCACATCACAAAGCCAGCAAGCAAAAAAAAAACTCAAAAAAAAAAAGAAAAAGAAAAGAAAAGAGAGGAAGATGGAAAAATTAGGGAAAAGAAAGATCGTTTTTCCCACTTGGACTTGTTTTGCGTCGACAAATCGAGTATGGGGACATGGCCAAGTGTTGTTTCCATAGTGGGTGAACGTTTAGCTTCGGTGACCAAAATTAGAAAATTATGCCGATGGATTTATCAGTAATATATATTATCTGTTGAATTTAGGGGGGCTATTTTCAAGTTTATTCGTCGTTTGCTGTGATTATAAAAGGAATGGGATAATTGCTCAAAAAATTATTCTGAACTTTGGCACGGTTGCACGATAACTTTTGGACTTTGAAAAGTTGTAAATTCTCCCCGAAGTTTGGCGATGTTGTGTGGTAGCCTGCACACTTTCGAAACTTTGATTTATGTTCTTTTCCCCCTTTGGATAAGTTTTAAGGGTTAAACATACTTTTTATCAATCATACTAAGGTTAAGATCATTGCTTGTATTTGTTTGGCAAGATTATTGATATGGCAAGAGACTTTTTTTTTTTTTTTTAATTTCGTTTTTAAGCTCTCTCGACGGGAGTCTAAATTCGTTTCTTTGGCACCTATAACTTGACTACATGTAGATTAAATAGTTTGGAATCTTGTCCTCAAACCCCACAAAGTAATTACAAAATGTTGTTAGCTTGATATTGTGTATTAAGTATTACATTAATTTACAAGCTCTCTCTAAATTTATGTAGGATTTGAGGCATCACAAATCAATATCTCTAACATCTCCTTACTTTCAAGGAGTAAACTCAAAGGTGTTACCGATATATAAATGCTCTCGTAAGTAATTTAAATTTGACAATAAAGTCAACAATAATACTAAGCTTGTCCTTAAATTGTGGCTATGGGCTACTTACCGTAACTATTTCAAAATTACTATTTTTAACCAGATCATTCCATAGAACACTCTCTTTTCATGAATTCCGTTTGGTGGTGTTTCAATATCAATCAATAATGAAAATCCTTTCATTGTAATTCAGCGCTCACTTATCGAGTGTAAGACTAAATCATGGATTTATGATTTGATTTATCTTTCCTTGTTTTAGGATTTTCATCATTTTTAGATCATCATCTTAAAGATTGATCCTTTTATTAGTTATCTTAAATTCTAGCTATGGGCTACTTACCCTAACTATTTCAAAATTACTATTTTTAAGCAAATCATTCCATAGAATTCTCTCTTTTCATGAATTTTGTTTCATGGTTTCTCAGTGTCAATTAGTAATGAAAATCATTTCCTTATAATTCAATGCTCACACAGTGAGTGCATTATCGAGTGTAAGACTAGTGAGTGCATTATCGAGTGTAAGACTTGAACATAGATTTATGATTTGATTTATCTTTCCTTGTTTTAGGATTTTCATCATTTTTAGAATATTATCTTACAGATCGATCCTTTTATTAGTTATCTAATTAGGCTTTGGATAACATTCTTAGAAATTTTCTTTACTTTTTTGAGTAGTTTTCTTGGACTAATTACATTCTCTCCCTCAATTTGGACATTGGTCGCCAATTGCCCTTTTGACTTTTCGATTTTCACAATGTCATCATTAAAAGTATTGAAATCAGTTGTGATGTCTCCTCCAACGTTACTCCGATTATTTTTCAATTGAAGCTCTGATC
Organism: Eucalyptus brandiana; assembly: GCA_014182725.1. Taxonomy (NCBI): domain Eukaryota; kingdom Viridiplantae; phylum Streptophyta; class Magnoliopsida; order Myrtales; family Myrtaceae; genus Eucalyptus; species Eucalyptus brandiana. The sequence goes on from CM024668.1 coordinate 15,999,984, forward strand.
ATGTGCTTATCGCATGACTAATTTGGTCTCTTAAGGAAGGTCAATTTGTGAAGTAACAAATAGCGCTTCGCATTCACGCGTAGCAAATTGTCCCCTTAACTTTTCAAATTTTTTCGATGGTTTCTTTAGAGTATTGAAATGAGTTTCAAAGTCTTCTAGACGCTGATCTTGACCAATTTCATAATCTAATTCCATCGACATTGGCTTACACTACCCAAGCCAGGGTCATCCAGCCATTGCTTGCTACAACTCTCTCTCCAAATAGTTTTTGTCAATTTTTTTTTAGCTATAGAAATTGCAAGTTTTCAAGATTTTAACAGATATCTTGAAAAAATTAGAAAGTCAGGGTAACTTACAACAAGTTCCAAAATTCAAAGAGAAAAATGCAATTTGCGTTTATTGGTGGCATATTTTCCCTTGGGAAATTGTCCAAAAAATCCCAAACTTATCGTATTGTAGTCAATCCAATTATAAATCTTTTTCATTTGACCAATTTAATTATAAATTTTTTGACGATTTACCAATTTAATTTTTCAGACCATTTTTTGTCGAAAAATTGATGGGGTAATCTATAGTCATTCCATGTAGTACAAACAGTGTTGTTGTTGACAATTTTTATAACTTTTTAAATTACATTTTTGTATAATTTTTTTCCTTTACTTTTCCATTTGCCGTTCTTCTTCTCTGAATGGCCAGCAGGGGTCGCCAAGGCCTTAGCAATAATCGACAACCCTCGCTAGACCTGTGTGAGATGAGGCTTGGCAAGGGCTTTAGGCCTCGAGGACCCTCATCGGTTACTAAAAAGAAAGAAAACAAAACAAATTTAAAAAATTCAATTTTTTTAAATAATACAAAAAATGTTACCATAACATTGACCGTGACATATAAAACGGCCGACATCCACGTCAATTTGATTTGTTTAAAATAATTACAAAAAATTGTTACCATCAACGTTGATCGTGACACGTAAAACAATTGACTTTCACATCAATTTGACTGGAATGACCAAATTGATAATTATGATTAAATTGACCCAATAAAAAATTTAAAACTAAATAGATTTAGACCTTTTTGAATAACAATTTTATCTGTCTTTGGTATGGAAAGTTAAAATAGTCACATGACAAGGAACATCACCCGACCCGATGGCCCGACCGGGTACGGGTCGCCCCCGACAACTAATTTTTATCGGTTAGAACATGACTAATAGAAAAGAATGCAAGAATGCACATGTGAACCACCGCCTACCCTGTTCAAAAAAAAAAACCACCGCCTACGGCGTACGGAGTAACATGCGACCTACGGCTTCATGCATCCATGCACAAGTCATCATTCTCTCTCTCTCTGCACCAGATTAGACGCCTAGGATGTCCCACACGAGCGGCGTCGCCGGCACGTGTCGCAATTCGACGACGCTAAGCACGCCTTCTGTAGAGCCGGGCCCCACCTAAACTGCACGGATCCGAGAGCGTACCGGGACGCGCCGTGTTCCTGCCCTCACGTGATGATCCTCCCCCCCCAACGCCACGTGCCCCCACCCCGACCCAAGGTGGAAGTTTTAAAGATAAAAGAGCGACGACCTCCCCAACGGTCAATTATCGGTTTCGGAGAAAAAAAAAAAAAGGAAAGAAAATCCTTCTTGATTTGTGGCGATTGCGCCGGATCAAATGCTAAAAATTGAAAAGGAAAAGGGTAAAAACAAACCGTGGGGGTTGTGTAGATTGGTATTGTGAAAGGAGGAGGATTGTCACGAAAACTAAGGTTGGTGGCCCGACTTTTCAAGGCTCTCAAGTTATGTCACGAATCTTATTCCCTAGTCCCCTGAGACAATAGATAGCCACCCACAAGGCTTGCGTCCCTAACTTTCTCCTGTTCTGGTCGTTATCTTAGTGACTTCGATACCAATGGTCGCAACATAATCAATTGATAACTTATGGGTAATTAGTCTGCACAAAATGAAAATTCAAATAAAACCTCTTATAATTCCATCAATAATTCAAAGGGGTAAGTGGCTTTACAAGAAAACAAAATGCATATCTATATCTATATCTAAAGTATTGTAATTAGAATCTAAGTAAAAATCGGCAAAAAGATAAACTAATGAAATAGTCTATTAGACACTACTAAATCTTAAATACCTAAAAAGATAATGCTAAAAGATTGAATCAAATCTTCTAATATTCGACCTATTTGCTTAAATCAACAAAGATAAGGAAATGAACTAATCCAAATCTTCTAAAATTTCGTCCTATGTCATCAAAGGCTTGGATATTATCGAATCGTGGGTGCTTTTGGTTCGACTTTTGAGAAAAGTATACGAGGAAATGCGAAGGACTTTATGTTTAAAGGGAATTATCAAAATGCAAATAATATATGGTAAACTATAATTCAAAAGCAAATTGTGAAGCAACTTTGGTTTAAATTGTATAGGGAAAAACCACACATTGCAAATGACTTTTAAAATTTTTTGTAAACCTCAAAATCGACGAAGAGCTCAACCGCAAGATAAACCAGATTTGGCACCAACAGCTCTCACTTGAGGTCACACAACCTTAGTCAAGAGCCGCCCGAGGTTGTGCGACCTCATGTGAGGTTGCTGGCGCTAAATCCAACTCGTCAACAATGACATCACAAGATGTGAGGATATTTCAGGAATTATGAAAGTTTATAGGCAATTAGAATTGCAATGCATCTCCCCAAATCTCTTCAAAAATTCAAATAGTACTTGCATTTACCTATAGCCCCTTGGGAAAGTGATTCCCAAACGCACTCATGTCGCTAATAGGGCATTCCATGGATTTCCAGGTTGCAAGATTTCTGCTCTATGCCGAGAATTATTGAAAAGAATATCGACTTTTATGATAGAATCACAAGAAACTCTTTTTCCATGCCATCTTTGTACACATATGTCAAGCATGTAACTGCTTTCCCATATTATAAACCAAATAAAGGGGAAATAAGACATGTGATATAAGTTGAAATAAGCACACAGAATCAAAAGTTTACCTTAAATTGATGAGAACTTTGAAAATAATTATTTCACATATTGATATTGTAATTATAGATGTACATAATTAGAATTTACATAATAATTATGAAATGGCACCATCTTTTCCACGTGGATCAAGCTCCCTAAAAAAGTGCATTCATGTGGTGAATAAAACAATGTAAAAACACCAATATTCTTAAAGTCATCGGTAGACTTAGTCTCCCAATCTAATAATTATTAGAAAAAGTAAATTTTATCACTTCCAAGTATATATATCATGAACCTATAAGACAAAGAAATCAAAGCCTACTGTACATTTTCTTACTATAGATTTGACACTGCGTGAAATTTGCATTGTGTAGGCCAAGCATTTGACAAGAAGTATTCAGACTAGACTTCTGTAGATATCGTCAGGTCCATTCGATCGAAGCGAGAATTGGGGGAGGCATTGAGATTCCTTACATTACATTACACATCCATCTTGTTTCCCTATTGGTCTATAAAGATTCTTGTACATTTAGTAGTTCTCCATGCATTTAGGTCGAACGCAAGAATTGGAGATGAGATTGTGACGTGCGGGACTGGGTTTGCGTGGGACAAGGAGCGAGAGTCGCCGCTGGATCACGAGATGGGGTCCCCGGCATTACTCTTTGGGCGGTGGCTTTTGTGTCCCTCTGCCCCCCACCAAACCCTAAAGGAAGTGCAAAAAAAGAAAAAAGAAAAGAAAAAGGAAGAAAAAAGAAAGAGAAACGAATTTAATGAGCAACACGAACCCATTCACATGACGAAAATGAGAATGAGGATTTGTACGTGTCCACGTGGTGTCTTGAGTTGAACGAAGACGAGATTTAGAAAAAAGAAAGGTAAACTTTTCCCTAATGTTAATATGAAGAAAAAGCAAATTTCTAAATGATATAATAGATAGCTACTAAAAATTATACCAGACACATTCTATATGCATGAAAAAAAATGGTTTAACAATAGAATTCGGATGATGTAACTTCTTGAGCGATCTTTAACGTTTGACTTTCTTTTACCACACTCCATTATTTTTCACCTAGCCCTGCATTGGTATTACTAATGCTATTTGACAACAAGTAACAATAGATGAATTGTATACTTTACACAAAGCTCATACTTGGAATTTGGTCGGTTTACTTCTTGAAACAACTTATTTCAATTATGTGTATATAAGATCAAAACAAATGTGGATTACATTGTGGGATGCCAAAAAGTTCAATTAGTAGCAAAAGTTTTTACTCGGAAATATAAAAGTGACTATGATGAGATTCTTGCCCTTATGATGCGCCTCACTTCTATGAAGCGTCTTCTTGCTATTGTTGCTATTATGTTATGGTTTCTATTTCAAGTATATATAAAATAGCATTCTTCGATGGAGATATAGCTAAAGAGATTTGTGTGGAGCGTTCTCTTGGGTACATTGATCCTCTTAATAAAATGCATTGATTACATTGTGCACTACCATATACACTCATATAAACTGAAATACCGTAGGTGCAATCCCACGTCCAGTCAATATGAACATGCTCTCTTTCTTTGGTTAAAAAAAAAAATTACACAAGAATTATTCACGTAAGATATTCCACTGAAATCAGAATATAATAATTTATGACATCAAATATAATAATAATAATAATAACAATAACAATAACAATAATAATAATAATAATAATAATAATAATAATAATAATAATAATAATAATAATAATAATAATAATAATAATAATAATAATAATAATAATTCCAGTTGAACAAACCACGTGTATTTTTTTTTTTTTTCGGGTTCACCATGCAAACGTACCAGATTGAACGACAAATCAACAAATTCGATTAACTTAAATTAATAGAGTAATAGAATTGAACATTTCCATATAATTTCGGGACTAAATTGAATATATACAAAAAATTAAGAAATCATATTAAATAAATTAAAATTTTAGGGGCGACGCTACACTTGGACAACTATTTGTGTCAATTTTTTCATAAATAAATTGTTAGGAGAGAAAAGAATGGGAGACTAGTCTTGTCTTTTTTGTTGGGGTTTTGTTTGTTGAGTGGATCAGACAAATTCCACATCCAAATAGGGCAAGTCCTTGGTCGTTGATTCGTGCTGCTGGGGACGAAAAGATTTGGGGACAAAAGATAGTTTGGTGCGACGTGGTTCGACCTTCGTCTGTCTTCATCACTCTTTCTTTTTTTAATTCTCTTTTTGCCCTATCTTTTTCCATTTCATTCTATAAAAGAAGCATACATCCGAAGAAATTCAAATCGACCCTCTTTGATCCCTATTGCGTTCCTGTTTTCTTCTGCATCTAACTCCATTTAAACCCTGTCAACCTTAAAAATGTCTCTAGAGTGTCGACGGTTTTACCGCAATATCACTATTGTAGCCTACTCTAGTTGCTATATTCTGGCAATCTAATGTGAGATAAACAATGCCTAAATTTAAATAGATGTCACGAAGGGAAAATATCATATTTCAGCTGTTCAAGTTTGATGATATTTTCATATATATCTACCCCATGTCATTTTCATCCTTAACCTTAACCTTATCTTAGATGTTTATTATTTGCTTCCAAAGAAGGACAATCACAAACCAATGATTCGATGTTTCGGGATCACATATATATCTCTCCAATGCAACTCTATCGGGCATTTCACTTAAAGAAGCATTTGGGGATGAAACATGTGTAATTTTAGCAATTTGTTTCTAAGCTCACGAACTTCTCCCGAACCGAGCATCCAATTATTTTAGACCCATGATCATATCATCAAGTGAAGAAATCTGCTTAAAGGTAAAGTGTCATAAATTTGACGTTTTCCGTGTTGCTCAACGGTTTTAATACATAATTGCATTGCTAAGCAAGAGATATGACATAGTTAATTTAACTCAGCGCCATTGACTAACCGCGTATGACTCGGGTTAAAGTAGACATTTCTCGCGGCAATCAAAGAATGTCTATACTTCATATGAAATATGTGCACTCCCAAAAAAATTATGAGGGGCTGCTTTTATGTAGATTGTTCCATCAAAGGGATTTACATCAGATTGGAATGCTTTTTGGCTGTCCAGCACACATCAAAAGGATTCAACAGGAATCAGGACAGACTGATGGTCTGGACATATTCCAACAGGTACCAGCAATTCCTCCATAGAATTTAAATCAGGATTGAGCGTGAACATGCATGCGAGGGGCCCCGCAATTGCTGGTCACATCAATTGGAAAAGAAAGTCCACAAAAACAAAAATAAATCATGGCCTATCCGATTAAGTGGGGTCAATTTACCTGAATCTACCAATGTCATTGCGCCTATAATGTACTGTTATACGGGAGCGATAATTGAATAATTTTGGTACAAGAATGTTACGTCGATGCTAGACGAAGATTTTAAGTGGGATATATGCCAACGTGATGATGAGTAGTCCATCGAGGTTAGAGATTTTGATCGGGCAGCATTTACATATCATATTCCAAAGGTCCCGCCACACATAAATCGCAAGTTAAAAAAGCTCGGTTCATGACCATAAAGATTAAAAGATCCATTAATGAATGGAAAGTTCCCAGATCGAGGGTTATAATTTAGAATTTTGCATTGCTAGTTCTTTGTCTTTAGACCAGAATTTAAAGATAAAGAATAATTCCTAGGCCTAATAAACATGCTTGGGATTCCCATCACACCAAACAAAGCTAGGGCAAATGCATCAAAACCTCAAGCAGGCGGCGTTGGAGGTTGTGGCTTTTATTGTATTTGTTTATTTGAATAACCTAGAAGTATGGAAAAGGGGAAAGAGATCACGCAAATCACTTGTGCAGATGAGGGTTTGCAAAGGGAGAAAGATTAGAGAGGGGGTGGGGGCGGGCTTGTATTCTTTTTGGGTTTATCGTGTGTTCTTTTCTGAGGAACTGAAGATTCGGAAGTCAGTGTGCTAAGTTTTGTTGTCTCTCTCCGAGATGAGCTTTATGCAGAGAGAATGAGCTTTTTCTGCTTTACATTCTTTTGTCATGTTCTCAATCAACAATCCCAGTCTCTCAGCATTTAATAAACCCATAAATTAAAAGAAATAAAGAATCTCTTCCTCTCTCTCTCTCTCCCTCTCTCTCTCTAGATTGCAGTATATTGAATGAAAATTTGAGTTTCCATGAGATTTTTAGAGGGAAAAAAACTAGTATACGTATCGTTCTTTTGTCACGTGGATGAATATCCTCGTGATGCGGTCAAACTATGTAACTAATCTTGTATTTAATTTACTAGAAACGAGTGGAGGTTCAACTGGTTTCTTAAGTGCTTGTTCTATGAGCTAAATGGGAGAATATCTGTCTTGCCCCCATCATTTGCTGGATTCTAATTACAGCTATCCTCCAATTATTGCTATTAGTTGGAAATGTCGCTGTCGTAATTAGCAATTTAGCGCGAATATGATCGTCTCTCGGCTCATTCCAGTGATAATCTCTCGACTTATTTCGGGTTTCAATAATATTAATGCACCCCCTTGGAGCTTTTTCTTACTAAACACGTGAATTATGTTTGACCACCTCATGAAAGTATGTCAAATCATTTTATGCATTATTTTACCTTTAAATGAAATATCTGTATCGAGTGAAAAACCAGAAGAAAAAAATGTGATCATAGTCAAATCCCAGGCATCCAAAGTCCTCAGATGTTCAGACCCACAAAGAAATGAAACTTGAAAAAAGAGAGAAAGAAAAAAGGAATGAAGTGGCCAAGGGAGAGCATCTTCTGGGGCCATTCAAAGATCATACTTTTATCATTAGATTACGAGGAAGGAACGTGGAGATTAACATTTTGCTTGAGGGAACATAAGAACAAAGCAGCTCTCAGTGCCCATCAAATAATGCGAGGATAGAACATGCGCAACCCTCGATAGATTCCACAAATTTCGCCGTAGCCATTATATCCGACAATAATGTTGTCCTTATGACCCTCCCATTTTCATAATTATCTCTCCATAACTCTCCAAAACCCTAGTAACACATGAAGACCCCCCAACCCTAAGCTCTCTCTCTCTCTAGTCTAATGAAGCTGGTGTAATCTACCAAATTGTCTTTTCCTTCATTATTTGGGTTGGAATAGAATAAAATAGAATAGAGAGAGAGAGAGAGAGAGAGAGAGAGAGAGAGCCCTTGTGAAAATGCTTGTCTGGACTTTAAATAAAAGCAGAAAAGCAAAGCCATCATTAGGTAAGGAGAAATGAATGCAAAAGCACAATATAATTGAGTCCTCTGTTACCCCACCACCACACGATATGCATAAATCAGTGGCTTCCTTTGTCATAAATATTTACCAAGAAATCAAGAATAGTATGGCTCTGTAATAAGTTCAGTCCAGCCTTACAAAGATTATTCCAATTTCAGACTCTACATCGGTCATGCGTCGACAGTCCATCTAAAAAGCTTGAAAGCTTCGTTTAGTAGATGGGAATTAGTCTCCCTGACATATGACTTGTGAGCAAGCTTTACATATGCTTGAACAATGGAGCCTACTTTTTAATGGGGAAGCAAATAAACAGCCCAAAAGTCCAGCTTAAGACGGGCATATATCTTGAAGCACGTTGTGCATATATACGATTTAGAAGTTTTAATTAGCAGATGTAACGCTAGTTTAACAATTTGTACCGGAAAAAATACCTATCTACTTATTACTTACTTGCAAGGGTTAGATGGAGGTACAATAATGCCTTAGTCCCTATATTTGCCTCTCTGGAGAGGCATAAACCGTCCGAAAGAAATAAAACTCACGGGGCAATTAGGCTCACATGTGGCAGGACTATTATGGGTTGTTTCCCTCCCATGGTTTTCATAGCCTGATGATTATAGAGTGAAGGAATCCCGAGAAAGGGAATTTCTAGGGTTTGGGCATATGTTGCTAAAGCAAGACAAAGAGCACACGCCCCAGAATCATATACTGCTAAAATTCTCAGGCATACCTTCTTAGGGATTTACAAAATGTTAGGGCAAAGATCTCCGAGCGTGCTCGTTACTTAGTGCTTAGCTTAGGGTTGGTTTTGATTTAATACTATTCTTATTAGCTTGTAGGCGACATGCCTTTGAAATTTTCAAGGTAAAAAGGGAGAGGTGGAGGCTAGTGTTGTTTTTATAATTGGAATTCATTGCATGAAAATCATCATCATTCAGAAATGGTTTTCTTTTTTTGGCTAAAGTTGAGGGGATGGGAAAAGGAAAAGATGGTCTTTTGCTTTTTTTTTCTTGCTTTATGTTTTTTTCCCTTCTCTTTTTGTTGCTAAAGTGGAGAGACAGATAAATTATGACAGGATGGGTAACATGAACCGGAAGGAGTGTTCAGACAAGGAAAAGAAGTCCAGTTTCTCACCCACTTTTTCTTGGGATAATTCTCCTAGAAATGGAGCCCATCTTGCTGTTGATTTCAGTGCAATAGGATCATTGTTTGTCACTACAAAGGTTCATATTAGGGGGTAGTTGTGGAGTGGAGAGGGTCAGAAGTAATATGGGCCATGACATGGGCCTGGGCAACGTTTTGGAAATTTAAGAAGGGAAATTCGACCGTATATCGCTTAACGAGTTATTAAAATGTTTAAAACTTAATTGCGCATAATAAAATAACAGTTGATGCATTAAAAACTGCACGATTTTCTTGATAGAATAACTTAATAAGAGCTTTAGAGGAGACTTGTTGACAATATCCTTTCAGTATATGAACTCATCTGGGTGTGCAAGGATTTTTTATTATTATTATTAATTTGGACAGAAACATACATCAACATCACGCACATGTAATTGGAATATGCAGTTCTAAAAGGAGTAGCGTGTCATATACTTGACTGGAGGTTAGACAGTGTCCTGTATTTGGAATATAATATGGCGATGCAAAAACAGCATCATTATAGCCAATGAAACAATGGCACAACGTGCATGGCAAGTATAAGATCGAATAGGGTATGATCTCAAAAGGAACCGAGTTACATGAGTTTAACAACAATTTACAAGGAATAATAATAATAGCTTATCGGATTTTCTTTCCCAAGGCCTGTCCAGGAGAGGTAATGGAAGATGTTTTGTCAAGTGCCAATTTGGACCGGGTAATGCGACAGATTGCTTCTTACGACGGGCATAAAGGACTTGGGCATGATAAATGCCAGAGAGAAGAGATACAGTAAAGCTAGATCGACGAGAATGAATGAGGGCATTTGTTAATGTACTGATCTGAAAAAGATTCAAAATTCCCTACTTTTGTTGACCTGTAACTGCTTTATTCTGAACGTTTTACAAATTTCTAAATGCGTAAATTTGTTTTTTTCACTACTTCAGCGATCGGATCTTTTTTTGTCTAGTGATTCATTCTGCACTTTTGTCATCTCATATTTTCATCTTCTGCAACTCGATCTCCACAATGCGGGGCCTCTTTGTGATAATCGAATCAGCCTGGTACCCCAATCTTTGCCTTGAACTGGCCAATGCGCTGACCGTCTCTTTTGGCGGGTAGAGAAACCTAATGGTGAGATATCGAGCCCTGACTTTGGGTCTTTGTGTTTGATACCCTTTTTTAGCAAAAGTGACTGCAGTAAATGCAATTGAAACTGTGCATCAACTTATCAAGTGCCTCAAGGGTGATTAGGCTTGCGTCAGCAAGAAGCTTCCATGCGGGCCAATACTGAACAGGATGCAACATCCCACCTAGGGGTTGAAATTAGTTCATTCTCCACAAGACACTATGCATATCTTCCCCAAGGTAGGTAAGAAAGTCTGCTTGTGAGTCAGCTATTAGCCTAAGGAGCTGATAAAACGCACGAAATTCATACCTGGTAGTGCATTCAATTTCTGACAATTGAATGGTTACTACCCAACCGCAATACTCTGGCAAGAGCGTCGACTTTATGTGCAATCGTGGGAAGCAGTTCCGCAGCCTGGTTGTACAACCCTGAGCCAGATCCCTTCAGAAGCTCTTCTTCAGAAGCCATAGAAATCAAATCACTAATTAAGTGCGTTGCAGTGTCTGCGGCACTCTCCAAGTTGAGTAATGCCTTGCTGCATTCACTTATTTTTTCCTTCACTCCTTTTTCATTATGAGATTCCTCTGTGGACTCGACTATTGTTGGTTCACTAGGCAAGCTAGAAGATGAGATTATTAGATTCCCTGTGTTCTTCATCGCCTGCAATTGCCATAAGTATATCAAATTAATAATGTCATCCTTTGCTGTCATTCTGAAATTTGTCCAACATCTTCTAATGATAATCGAAAATTCATCTGTCCAGAAGAAAACAGGACTAACCCCATTGCATGCCCTACAGAGTGAAGTTTCACCAAGTTATCTAACCTTGTACACCCAACTCCTACCAAGTCTTTCCCGGAAGACTTCTTAGCTTGAGAATCGAGATCTATGTGATCTTTCATGGTCTTTACCTCTTCTTCCGGCACTACTTCGAGCTCTGGCTCTGCTGTTTCTTCAATTTCCGCTTCCTCTTCCTCTTCTTCCTCCTCTTCTTCGACAATCTCCTGCACTCTGTTTTCGACAACAGCGGGTGCTACATTGGGCTCTTCCCAAGCCCTAATCTCGTCGTCTTCCTCTTCCTCCTCGTCTTCCTGCACGATGTACTCCTTGCTCTGCTGGTAATCGCTTCCTGCTCCCGCGTCCTCTTCTTCTTTGGACTCGAGGACCGGACCCCGAACGCCGGCCGGGCCCAAGTTCTTGGCCTGGACGCCCTCCCCGTTGCTGCTCCGGGTCGAGTCCCGCTTCGACGGGTTCCGGTCGTCGTCGAGGCTGAAGAGCGTGCACAGCGTGCTCCGGACCCGGACGTCGCAGGACTTCCTCTGCGGCTCGAAAATGCCGGAGAAGAAACCCTCGTTCTTGGACGCCGAGAACGACTTGGTGCGCCGGAGCTCCGGCAGGAAGGCCGAGGCGGACGCCGGGGGCGGGGGCTTGGAGGAGGACGAGGACGAAGAGGAGGAGGGCCTTAAGGGCCGAGGCGGCGGCGGAGGAAGGGGGCTCGCGGGAGGAGGAGGAGGCGGAGGCGGCGGGGGCGGCGGAGGAGGAGGCGGAGGAGGGTTCCAAGACGGCCAGGCGCTCGCAGAGGCATGAGGGGCAGAAGCCGGTATACTGCTCCTCCGGGTGGCGTTCGCAGGCGCCGCGGCGGGGCTGCGGCGGCTGAAACTGGGGCAGGGGCAGGGGCAGTGGCGGAGGGGGAGGCTCCGTCGTGGGATTCATAACCGGCGGTGGTGCTTGGTCCCCACTCCACCGCAGCTCATGTTCAAGCTTTTGGTTCCTGAGAAGCAAAACACAGACAGAAGACAAGAACCAAAGAGAGAGAGAGAGAGAGAATGAGAGAGTGAGAGAGTGAGAGTGAGAGTGAGAGAGAGATCTCAAGAGAGAGAGAGAGAGAGAGAGTGTGCGTGTGAACTGTTCTGGTCCAACGGACAGTGAGGAGGAAGAGGGGGAAGGAGAAAGAGAATGTCCAAATAATCATAGAGAAGCAACGGGTTAATTAAGAGATATAGGGCGTGCATGGAAACGTTCCAAAGAAACGTTTCTGGAACACTTCTGTACGGAGGAACGTTTCTAACACTTCACACGGATTTTGTTAAAGCGAACAAAAAAGAATGTAAACGCGTTTGATTGTGTTTGGGTTCTTTTTTTTTTTTTTTGTTCCGAACAAAATCGGAAAAAAAAAAGAAACACAAAAAAGTTATTTCCGGAGAAAAGAAACACTTCTTCGAAGTCAAAAAGAACAAAAATTCTTCTCTCTCTCCTCTTTTCTTCTTCTTTTTTTCTTTGGCCTGGTCGCCGCCTCGCCATGGCCTGGTGACCCGGCCGTCGAGGGCCGGCGACGCCGTCAAGGGTCGGCAACCTCGCCGGAGCGTCGCCGGCCCCCAGCGAGGCCGAGCCTCGCCCGCGCCGATGACGCCGAGCCTCGCCTTGGCTGGGTGAGCTCGGGCTCGCCCGGATCCGGCGAGGCCGCCCGCCCCGTCGGCCGGTCGCCGGAGGCCGTGACCGGCCGAAAAAATAAAAAATAAAAAATAAAGGAAAAAATGAAAAATAAAATAAAAATATTTAAAAAATTAAAAAAAAAAAAAAAAAGAATAAAATTTACCAAACGTGTTTCTATTCATTTTTATTCCCTAACAAACGTTACCAAACGCGTTCTTTTGTTTAAAAATTGTTCTCCTGGAATGCAAATACTTTTTTTTATTTCGTTTTTAAAAAAAAAAATGAACGAAACGTTACTATTCGCATCCATAGAGAGAGAAGGAGATGTAGAGAGAGGGAGAGAGAGTGGGGGAGAGGGGGAGATGATGAACTGGTTCTCTTCCATTTTCATTACATCTCTCTTTTTTCCTAATTACACCTCAATTAATGACCTTCCCCCTAATCCTCCCTAATGCTCTCTTTTAATTAATTTGCATTGAATAAAAACACTGGTCACTCGTTATATATTATGTTATCCACTGGCGCTTAGAATTTTTCCATATCAACTCGAAAGTAACATTGTTTAAATTATCATATTCACACTTGAGTATTTCTTGCTCCCAATTTCTATGCTTTTATTAGTGACATTTCACAACTCGTCGTTAAAAAAAGAAGAAGAAGCATAATTAAAACATGACACGATATATTTTAGCATAAATTCATCTTTATTTTAATGTATCATTAGCTGTAAAAGGTTCCCTATAAAGTTAAACTAGGAAAGGATAAAGCAAGTATTACAATTTCTTAAGTTTTTGCCTTTTAGCTAATATAAGAAAATCCTAAGATAATCTTATCGTTCTAGAAAATTTTTCCTAATACAGATGAGTTACAATTGAATAGTAAAATAATGAAGACAGAGAAGAATAATGAGGGCTAGTAAATGAGCACATATGCGTTTTACTCTCTTTGCCAAGAAAGTGCCAAAAGCCTTTCTTAGATGGCACACTTAAAAGGGGCAGCACTTAGAAAAGAGTTTTGGTATAATATATTTACATAGACGTAACGGTAAGACAATGGCTTAGATGGCAACGGATTTTCACTCCTCCAAAAGCCTTGCTCAGGGACACTCAATGAATAATAAGGCAGATCGAGCCAATTCAAGAAAATGCGCTCCTAAGATCGCTCGAGAGAGCCTAGCGAGGCGCAGGAAAGCCGTCCCGGACACCCATTATCCGCCATACCATGCTCAATGGAGAAATTGTGGTATTTATGTATTTATATATTTATTTATATATATCATCAATGATATTATGATTTATTGAAAGTGGGACTTCAATGGAGAGAGTAGGAAAAAAAAACTGAGCCTCTTTCTATTGGGGGGGAGAGAGGTGTTAGTGAGAGCTCATTTTCTCCGGGGAGCTTTTTCACTCCTCTCCTCGGGGCTCCCGCCGAGGTTGAAATCCCGCTTCTACCCCTACCGCTCCCCCTCCCTCCTTTCCCCGAGGTCAGTTCAGTCCCCGCTAGCTCCCTAGGCCTCCCTAGGGGGCCCCTTGTTTGGAACCCGGGTTTACTTTATCCTCTCTCCGGATTTAGATGCCTCGGTCAACGAGGCAAGGTCTCAAACCCTGCTTGCATGGTAAGTTGGGAAATGTGTTATTCCTTAAGTCCGGCTTTGATTTCCACTTTCTTTTTCTTTTATCTTTCCAATTGTTATCCTTTTTCCTATTCTCTTTTAATCCGTTTTTTTAATGTCTTTATCCATTTTTTCTTTCTTGATGTGACGCTTGGTTAATGATACAAATAAATTATATATAAAAAAAAAGCTATGTCGCATTTTCTATCCACTGAATTAAATGAAATTAACGAAGGAACTTCATTGCACTAATTCGATAAGCCTTAAAATCTAACCGCACTTTTCGAAAACTTTTAGAACATAATTGCACTTTCTCAATTGATTTTAAGACTTTTGATGCATATATCCTTGATTTTATTGGAACTACTTTTGGCAGAGATTGTCATTTTAAGAGTGAGGATAACATTAAAAATATAAATTATAATTTCTTCGGGGGAATGATGGAGTAAGCAAAGTTGATCAGAGAGCATGATAGTTGAGTTAAACATATGTTGCACAACAAATTCATAGTCAATTTACTTCTTGACCTCTGATAACACAATCACAGTGTATTATAATGAGAATATCCGATATTGAGGTATCGACTTTCAAACAAATCGAATTCCATAGTTAGTGAGATAGGAAATAGAACTAGGAAATGTGCACACGCATTGGGTGGGTGCAAGAAAGCAATATTTAAAACATTAAGTAAAATCATCACGTCAAGTGATATTTAAATCACGTAATATTTGTTCACGTGGTTCCCAAACTATTTTCGTTCAATTTAGTCCTTGAAATTTATTTTTAAAAAATCCAATATAGTCCTCCTATTAAATATCCTTATACTTGAGGTGACTATAATCTTTGTTAACTTGACCTCAAATTGGTAATATAATCTTTGTTAACTTGGCCTCAAATCGGTAATGTTGGCATCCACGTAGACTACATGTGGCTCCCACGTCGTGTGTGTGCGTACATATATCTTTCATTACATTGATCCAAAAAGAAAGAAAAATATAGATTTACTAATTTGAAAGAACAATGTGACAATGCATATCATTATTTTGACTCGATAAACGTTTATGATAAGGTTCATGTCAAAAGAAGCATAGGACACATTTAACAAAAGGACTACATTGATTGAATGTTTGAAAGTTCAAGGAATAAATTAAAATTTTAGGAGTCACATCGAATATTGAAAAAAAGCCAATGGCACGCTGTCATCCACATAGTTAGAAAATCAAAATCTATCAGAATCGAGTAAGTGTCAAGTTTCTATAAGGTGGATTAGCCTCGAAGTTTCATTTAAGATAAGACAACATTGCAAGATCAAAGGCGTCTTTGGGTAGAAACCAATGTAAACCAACCCAATTGGATAGAAAAAAGAAAAGAGAAGAGAGAAAGGGGGGCGCTCACATTGAAATGTTTCCCCACTTTTGCCTTTCCTCTTTTTCAGTATATTTTCCTGGGTTTCTTTTCTTTCTTTCTTTTTTTTTTTTTTTGCTTTTTCTGGATTTTTTTTTTTTTTTTAGAGGGGGTGGTGATCTTGAGAGGGTTTCGATTTTCAAAGATTCCTGGCAAGAGAAAAAGCAAAAGCAAAGTCACGCCATCGACTTGTGTCTTGCCGGGTGCTGCTCCTCTCTCTCAGTCACACTTCGCTTTCCTCCTTTTGTTTCTCTCTCTGTCTCTCTCTCTCTCTTTTATCCTTCGCTTTGCCTTTTTCCTGTTCGGGGGCGTTCTTTTTGTTTTCAGACACCCTTTTCTTCCCACATCACAAAGCCAGCAAGAAAAAAAAAAAAAAAAAAAAAAAAAAAAAAGAGAAAGATGGAAAAATTAGGGAAAAGAAAGATCGTTTTTCCCACTTGGACTTGTTTTGCGTCGACAAATCGAGTATGGGGACATGGCCAAGTGTTGTTTCCATAGTGGGTGAACGTTTAGCTTCGGTGACCAAAATTAGAAAATTATGCCGATGGATTTATCAGTAATATATATCATTTGTTGAATTAGGGGGCCTATTTTCAAGTTTATTCGTCGTTTGCTGTGATTATAAAAGGAATGGGATAATTGCTAAAAAAATTATTCTGAACTTTGGCACGGTTGCACGATAACTTTTGGACTTTGAAAAGTTGTAAATTCTCCCCGAAGTTTGGCGATGTTGTGTGGTAGCCTGCACACTTTTGAAACTTTGATTTATGTTCTTTTCCCCCTTTGGATAAGTTTTAAGGGTTAAACATACTTTTATCAATCATACTAAGGTTAAGATCATTGCTTGTATTTGTTTGGCAAGATTATTGATATGGCAAGAGACGTTTTTTTTTTTATTTATTTCGTTTTTAAGCTCTCTCGATGGGAGTCTAAATTCGTTTCTTTGGCACCTATAACTTGACTACATGTAGATTAAATAGTTTGGAATCTTGTCCTCAAACCCCCAAAGTAATTACAAAATGTTGTTAGCTTGATATTGTGTATTGACTATTACATTAATTTACAAGCTCCCTCTAAATTTATGTAGGATTTGAGGCATCACAATTCAATATCTCTAGCATCTTCTTACTTTCAAAGAGTAAACTCAAAGGTGTTACCGATATATAAATGCTCTCGTAAGTAATTTAAATTTGACAATAAAGTCAACAATAATACGGAGCTTGTCCTTAAATTGTGGCTATGGGCTACTTACCCTAACTATTTCAAAATTACTATTTTTAACCAGATCATTCCATAGAACACTCTCTTTTCATGAATTCTGTTTGGTGGTGTTTCAATATCAATCAATAATTAAAATCCTTTCATTGTAATTCAACGATCACGTAGCGAGTGCATTATCGAGTGTAAGACTAAATCATGGATTTATTATTTGATTTATATTTCCTTGTTTTAGGATTTTCATCATTTTTAGATCATTATCTTAAAGATTGATCCTTTTATTAGTTATCTTAAATTCTGGCTATGGGCTACTTACCCTAACTATTTCAAAATTACTATTTTTAACCAAATCATTCCATAGAATTCTCTCATTTCATGAATTCTGTTTCATGGTGTCTCAGTGTCAATTAGTAATGAAAATCCTTTCCTTATAATTCAATGGGGAGAATTACCAAAAAAGTTCTAAACCTATTGCAATTGTGCCAATTCAGTCCTAAACTTTTTTTTTGTCCAATTTAGTCCTAAACCTTTTATAATTGTGCCAATTCAGTCCATCTGGCCAAAATTGGCCGGCCGGCGCGGGCGTGGACCCCGTGGGGCACACTGGTAGGGCGAGGTAATTTTTTTAATATTTTTTAATATTTTTCGAATTTTTAAATATTTTTTAAAAATTTTTTAATTCTTTTTTTTTTTTTTGGCCTTCTTCTCCCTCCTCCTGCGGCGGCGCCGCGCCGCCGAGGTGAGGGTCGGCGAGGTCGCCTCGGCCGCCACCGGCGGAGGCGAGCCTCGCCCGGCCGACGACGGCGAGGCGGCCGTCGCTAGATCCGGCAAGGCTCGATCTCGCCATCGAGGTCGAGCCTCGCCGGATCCGGCGACGGCGGCCTCGCCAAATTCGGCGAGCTTGGCCCTCGCCAGCCACTGGCGAGGGTGAGGCCGCGCCGCGCCGCATGGTGTAGTCAAGGAACCCGCAGAGGAGCTCGATCTCATCCTCGTCGATCCAGAGGCACTGGAATAGTGTTTTGGTGACGGTCACAGCCGGGGAGGGCCGCTTGAGCTCGGAGGGGAGGATTGTGCCGACGATCGGGGACAAGGGAGGCGGCGAAGGCGGCGGGGGCGGTGATGGCGATGGCGGCCTCGCCGCCTACTACGCGAGGTCGACCCTCACCCTCGCCGGCCGGGAGGCTCGGCTCGCCTTCGCCGGCGAGGCCGACCTCGCCGCCCTCACCTCCGGCCTTGCCAGCCAAAGGAAGGAGAAGAAGGCCAAAAAAAAAAAGAATTAAAATTTTTTTGAAAATATTTAAAAATTCGAAAAAAAAAAAAATATATATATATATATATATATATTAAAAAATTACCTCGCCGGCCAGCTGTCCCCCGCCGGCATCCACATCAGTGCCGGCCAGCCAATTTTGATCGGATTGACTGAATTGGCACAATTATAAAATGTTTAGGACTAAATTGGACAAAAAAAAAAGTTTAGGACTGAATTGGCACAATTACAATAAGTTTAGAACTTTTTTGGTAATTCTCCCTAATTCAATGCTCACACAGTGAGTGCATTATCGAGTGTAAGACTTGATCATGGATTTATGATTTGATTTATCTTTCCTTGTGTTAGGATTTTCATCATTTTTAGAATATTATCTTAAAGATTGATCCTTTTATTAGTTATCTAATTAGGCTTTGGATAACATTCTTAGAAATTTTCTTTACTTTTTTGAATAGTTTTCTTGGACTAATTACATTCTCCCCCTCAATTTGGACATTGGTCGCCAATTGCCCTTTTGACTTTTCGATTTTCACAATGTCATCATTAAAAGTATTGAAATCAGTTGTGATGTCTCCTCCAACGTTACTCCGATTATTTTTCAATTGAAGCTCTGATCATGTGCTCATCGCATGACTAATTTGGTCTCTTAAGGAAGGTCAATTTGTGAAGTAACAAATAGCGATTCGCATTCACGCGTAGCAAATTGGCCCCTAACTTTTCAAATTTTTGCGGTGGTTTCTTTAGAGTATTGAAATGAGTTTCAAAGTCTTCTAGACGCTGATCTTGACCAATTTCATAATCTAATTCCATCGACATTGGCTTACACTACTCAAGCCAGGGTCATCCAGCCATTGCTTGCTACAACTCTCTCTCCAAATAGTTCTTGTCAATTTTTTATTAGCTATAGAAATTGCAAGTTTTCAAGATTTTAACAGATATCTTGAAAAAATTAGAAAGTCAGGGTAACTTACAACAAGTTCCAAAATTCAAAGAGAAAAATGCAATTTGCGTTTATTGGTGGCATATTTTCCCTTGGGAAATTGTCCAAAAAAATCCCAAACTTATCGTATTGTAGTCAATCCAATCATAAATTTTTTTCATTTGACCAATTTAATTATAAATTTTTTGACGATTTACCAATTTAATTTTTCAGACCATTTTTTGTCGAAAAATTGATGGGGTAATCTATAGTCATTCCATGTAGTACAAACAGTGTCGTTGTTGACAATTTTTATAACTTTTTAAATCACATTTTTGTATAATTTTTTTCCTTTACTTTTCCATTTGCCGTTCTTCTTCTCTGAATGGCCGGCAGGGGTTGCCAAGGCCTTAGCAATAGTCGACAACCCTCGCTAGACCTGTGTGAGATGAGGCTTGGCAAGGGCTTTAGGCCTCGAGGACCCTCATCGGTTACTAAAAAGAAAGAAAACAAAACAAATTTAAAAAATTCAATTTTTTTTAAATAATACAAAAAATGTTACCATCAACATTGACCGTGATATGTAAAACAGCCGACGTTCACGCCAATTTGACTTATTTAAAATAATTACAAAAAATCGTTACCATCAACGTTGACCTTGAGACGTAAAGCAACCGACGTCCACGTCAATTTGACCAGAATGACCAAATTGATAATTAGAATTAAATTGATCAAATTAAAAAATTAAAACTAAATAGATTTAGACCTTTTTGAATAACAATTTTATTTGTCTTTGGTTTGGAAAGTTAAAATAGTCACGTGACAAGGAACATCACCCGACCCGTAATTGAAACCCGACCGGGTACGGGTCGCCCCGACAACTAACTTTTATCGGTTAGAACATGACTAATAGAAAAGAATGCAAGAATGCACATGTGAACCACCGCCTACGATCGTTCAAAAAAAAAAAAACCACCGCCTACGGCGTACGGAGTAACATGCGACCTACGGCTTCATGCATCCATGCACACGTCATCATTCTTTCTCTCTCTCTCTCTCTTTCTCTCTCTCTCTCTCCACCAGATTAGACGCCTACGATGTCCCACACGAGCGGCGTCGCCGGCACGTGTCGCAATTCGACGACGCTAAGCACGCTTCCTGTAGAACCGGGCCCCACCTAACCTGCACGGATCCGAGAGCGTACCGGGACGCGCCGTGTTCCCGCCCTCACGTGATGATCCTCCCCCAACCCCACGTGCCCCCACCCCGACCCAAGGTGGAAGTTTTAAAGATAAAAGAGCGACGACCTCCTCAACGGTCAATTATCGGTTTCGGAGAAAAAAAAAAAAAAAGGAAAGAAAATCCTTCTTGATTTGTGGCGATTACGCCGGATCAAGTGCTAAAAATTGAAAAGGAAAAGGGTAAAAACAAACCATGGGGGTTGTGTAGATTGATATTGTGAAAAAAAGAGGATTGTCACGAAAACTAAGATCGGTGGCCAGACTTCCCAAAGCCCTCGAGTTATGTCACGAATCATATTCCTTAGTCCGTTGAGATAACCTGAGACGATAGATAGCCACCCACAAGGCTTGCGTCTCTAACATTCTCCTGTTCTGGTCGTTATCTTAGTGACTTCGATACCAATGGTCGTAACATAATCAATTGATAACTTATGGGTAATTAGTCTGCACAAAATGAAAATTCAAATAAAACCTCTTATAATTCCATCAATAATTCAAAGGGGTAAGTGGCTTTACAAGAAAACAAAATGCGTATCTATATCTAAAGTACTGTAATGAGAATCTAAGTTAAAATCGGAAAAAAGATAAACTAATGAAATAGTCTATTAGACACTACTAAACCTTAAATACCTAAAAGGATAATGCTAAAAGATTGAATCAAATCTTTTAGTATTCGACCTATTTGCTTAAGTCAACAAAAAGATAAGGAAATGAACTAATCCAAATCTTCTAAAATTTCGTCCTATGTCATCAAAGGCTTGGATATTATCGAATCGTGGGTGCTTTTGGTTCGACTTTTGAGAAAAGTATACGAGGAAATGCGAAGGACTTTATGTTTAAAGGGAATTATCAAAATGCAAGTAATATATGGTAAACTATAATTCAAAAGCAAATTGTGAAGCAACTTTGGTTTAAATTGTATATGGAAAAAGCACACATTGCGAATGACTTTTAAAACTTTTTGTAAACCTCAAAACCGACGAAGAGTTCAACCACAAGATAAACCAGATTTGGCACCAACAGCTCTCACTTGAGGTCACACAACCTTAGTCAAGAGCCGCCTGAGGTTGTGCGACCTCATGCGAGGTTGCTGGCGCTAAATCCAACTCGTCAACAATGACATCATGAGATGTGAGGATATTTCAAGAATTATGAAAGTTTATAGGCAATTAGAATTGCAATGCATCTCCCCAAATCTCTTCAAAAATTCAAATAGTACTTGCATTTACCTATAGCCCCTTGGGAAAATGATTCCCAAACGCACTCGTGTCGCTAATAGGGCATTCCATGGATTTCCAGGTTGCAAGATTTCTTCTCTATGCCGAGAATTATTGAAAAGAATATCGACTTTTATGATGGAATCATGAGAAACTCTTTTTCCATGCCATCTTTGTACACATATATGTCAAGCATGTAACTGCTTTCCCATATTATAAACCAAATAAAGGGAAAATAAGACATGTGATATAAGTTGAAATAAGCACACAGAATCAAAAGTTTACCTTAAATTGATCAGAACTTTGAGAATAAGTATTTCACATATTGATATTGTTTGATGTTACACCATTAGAATTTACATAATAATTATGAAATGACACCATCTTTTCCACGCAGATCAAGCTCCCTAAAAAAGTGCATTCATGTGGTGAATAAAACGATGTAAAAACACCAATATTCTTAAAGTTATCGGTAGACTTAGTCTCCCAATCTAATAATCATTAGAAAAAGTAACTTTTATCACTTCCAAGTATAAAAAAAAAAAAATCATGAACCTATAAGACAATGAAATCAAAGTATACTGTACTTTTTCTTAGCGTAGATTTGACTTTGCGTGAAATTTATATTGTGTAGGCTGAGCATTTGAAAAGAAGTATTCAGACTAGAATCCTGTAGATGTCGTCAGGTTCTTTCGATCGAAGCGAGAATTGAGGGAGGTATTGAGATTCCTTACATTACATTACACATCCATCTTGTTTCCCTATTGGTCTATAAAGATTCTTGTACATTTAGTAGTTCTCCATGCATTTAGGTCGAACGCAAGAATTGGAGATGAGATTGTGACGTGCGGGACTGGGTTTGCGTGGGACAAGGAGCGAGAGTCGCCGCTGGATCACGAGATGGGGACCCCGGCATTACTCTTTGGGCGGTGGCTTTTGTGTCCCTCTGACCCCCACCAAACCCTAAAAAAAATGCAAAAAAAAGAAAAAGAAAAGAAAAAGGAAGAAAAAAAGAAAGAGAAACGAATTTAATGAGCAACACGAACCAATTCACATGACGAAAATGAGACTGAGGATTTGTACGTGTCCACGTGGTGTCTTGAGTTGAACGAAGACGAGATTTAGAAAAAAGAAAGGTAAACTTTTCCCTAATGTTAATATGAAGAAAAAGAAAATTTCTAAATGATATAATAGATAGCTACTAAAAATTATACCAGACACATTTTATATGTGTGTAAAAAAAATGGTTTAACAATAGAATTCGGATGATGTAACTTCTTGAGCGATCTTTAACGTTTGACTTTCTTTAACCGCACTCCATTATTTTTCACCTAGCCCTGCATTGTTATTACTAAGTCTATTTGACAACAAGTAACAATAGATGAATTGTATACTTTACACAAAGCTCATACTTGGAATTTGGTTGGTTTACTTCTTGAAACAACTTGTTTCAATTATGCGTATATAAGATCAAAACAAATGTGGATTACATTGTGGGATGAGAAAAAGTTCAATCGGTAGCAAAAGTTTTTACTCGGAAATATAAAAGCGACTATGATGAGATTCTTGCCCTTATGATGTGCCTCACTTCTACGAAGCATTCTCTTGCTATTGTTGCTATTATGTGATGGTTTCTATTCCAAGTATCTATAAAATAGCGTTCTTCGATGGAGATATAGCTAAAGAGATTTGTGTGGAGTGTTCTCTTGGGTACATTAAAATGCATTGATTACATTGAGCACTACCATATACACTCATATAAACTAGAATACCGTAGGTGCAATCCCACATCCAATCAATATGAACATGCTCTCTTTCTTTGGTTAAAAAAAAAAATTACACAAGAATTATTCACGTACGATATTCAACTGAAATCAGAATATAATAATTTATGACATCAAATATAATAATAATAATAATAATAATAATAATAACAATAACAACAACAACAATAATAATAATAATAATAATAATAATAATACTAATAATAATAATAATTCCAAATTGAACAAACCAAGTGTATTTTTTTTTTTTCGGGTTCACCATGCAAACGTACCAGATTGAACGACAAATCAACAAATTCGATTAACTTAAATTAATAGAGTAATAGAATTGAACATTTCCATATAATTTCAGGACTAAATTGAATATATACAAAAAATTAAGAAATCATATTAAATAAATTAAAATTTTAGGGGCGACGCTACACTTGGACAACTATTTGTGTCAATTTTTTCATAAATAAATTGTTAGGAGAGAAAAGAATGGGAGACTAGTCTTGTCTTTTTTGTTGGGGTTTTGTTTGTTGAGTGGATCACACAAATTCCACATCCAAATAGGGCAAGTCCTTGGTCGTTGATTCGTGCTGCTGGGGACGAAAAGATTTGGGGACAAAAGATAGTTTGGTGCGACGTGGTTCGACCTTCGTCTGTCTTCATCACTCTTTCTTTTTTTTAATTCTCTTTTTGCCCTATCTTTTTTCCATTTCATTCTATAAAAGAAGCATACATCCGAAGAAATTCAAATCGACCCTCTTTGATCCCTATTGCGTTCCTGTTTTCTTCTGCATCTAACTCCATTTAAACCCTGTCAACCTTAAAAATGTCTCTAGAGTGTCGACGGTTTTACCGCAATATCACTATTGTAGCCTACTCTAGTTGCTATATTCTGGCAATCTAATGTGAGATAAACAATGCCTAAATTTAAATAGATGTTATGAAGGGAAAATCTCATATTTCAGTTGTTCAAGTTTGATGATATTTTCATATTAATCTACCCCATGTCATTTTCATCCTTAACCTTAACCTTATCTTAGATGTTTATTATTTGCTTCCAAAGAAGGACAATCACAAACCAATGATTCGATGTTTCGGGATCACATATATATCTCTCCAATGCAACTCTATCGGGCATTTCACTTAAAGAAGCATTTTGGGGATGAAACATGTGTAATTTTAGCAATTTGTTTCTAAGCTCACGAACTGCTCCCGAACCGAGCATCCAATTATTTTAGACCCATGATCATATCATCAAGTGAAGAAATCTGCTTAAAGGTAAAGTGTCATAAATTTGACGTTTTCCGTGTTGCTCAATGGTTTTAATACATAATTGCATTGCTAAGCAAGAGATATGACATAGTTAATTTAACTCAGCGCCATTGACTAACCGCGTATGACTCGGGTTAAAGTAGACATTTCTCGCGGCAATCAAAGAATGTCTATACTTCATATGAAATATGTGCACTCCCAAAAAAATTATGAGGGGCTGCTTTTATGTAGATTGTTCCATCAAAGGGATTTACATCAGATTGGAATGCTTTTTGGCTGTCCAGCACACATCAAAAGGATTCAACAGGAATCAGGACAGACTGATGGTCTGGACATATTCCAACAGGTACCAGCAATTCCTCCATAGAATTTAAATCAGGATTGAGCGTGAACATGCATGCGAGGGGCCCCGCAATTGCTGGTCACATCAATTGGAAAAGAAAGTCCACAAAAACAAAAATAAATCATGGCCTATCCGATTAAGTGGGGTCAATTTACCTGAATCTACCAATGTCATTGCGCCTATAATGTACTGTTATACGGGAGCGATAATTGAATAATTTTGGTACAAGAATGTTACGTCGATGCTAGACGAAGATTTTAAGTGGGATATATGCCAACGTGATGATGAGTAGTCCATCGAGGTTAGAGATTTTGATCGGGCAGCATTTACATATCATATTCCAAAGGTCCCGCCACACATAAATCGCAAGTTAAAAAAGCTCGGTTCATGACCATAAAGATTAAAAAGATCCATTAATGAATGGAAAGTTCCTAGATCGAGGGTTATAATTTAGAATTTTGCATTGCTAGTTCTTTGTCGTTAGACCAGAATTTAAAGATAAAGAATAATTCCTAGGCCTAATAAACATGCTTGGGATTCCCATCACACCAAACAAAGCTAGGGCAAATGCATCAAAAACCCAAGCAGGCGGCGTTGGAGGTTGTGGCTTTTATTGTATTTGTTTATTTGAATAACCTAGAAGTATGGAAAAGGGGAAAGAGATCACGCAAATCACTTGTGCAGACGAGGGTTTGCAAAGGGAGAAAGATTAGAGAGGGGGGTGGGGGGCGGGCTTGTATTCTTTTTTGGGTTTATCGTGTGTTCTTTTCTGAGGAACTGAAGATTCGGAAGTCAGTGTGCTAAGTTTTGTTGTCTCTCTCCGAGATGAGCTTTATGCAGAGAGAATGAGCTTTTTCTGCTTTACATTCTTTTGTCATGTTCTCAATCAACAATCCCAGTCTCTCAGCATTTAATAAACCCATAAATTAAAAGAAATAAAGAATCTCTTCCTCTCTCTCTCTCTCTCTCTCTCTCTCTCTCTAGATTGCAGAATATTGAATGAAAATTTGAGTTTCCATGAGATTTTTAGAAGGAAAAAAACTAGCATACGTATCGTTCTTTTGTCACGTGGATGAATATCCTCGTGATGCGGTCAAACTATGTAATTAATCTTGTATCTAATTTACTAGAAACGACTGGAGGTTCAACTGGTTTCTTAAGTGCTTGTTCTATGAGCTAAATGGGAGAATATCTGTCTTGCCCCCATCATTTGCTGGATTCTAATTACAGCTATCCTCCAATTATTGCTATTAGTTGGAAATGTCGCTGTCACAATTAGCAATTTAGCGCGAATATGATCGTCTCTCAGCTCATTCCAGTGATAATCTCTCGACTTATTTCGGGTTTCAATAGTATTAATGCACCCCCTTGGAGCTTTTTCTTACTAAACACGTGAATTATGTTTGACCACCTCATGAAAGTATGTCAAATCATTTTATGCATTATTTTACCTTTAAATGAAATATCTGTATCGAGTGAAAAATCAGAAGAAAAAAATGTGATCATAATCAAATCCCAGGCATCCAAAGTCCTCAGATCTTCAGACCCACAAAAGAAATGAAACTTGAAAAAAGAGAGAAAGAAAAAAGGAATGAAGTGGCCAAGGGAGAGCATCTTCTGGGGCCATTCAAAGATCATACTTTTATCATTAAATTACGAGGAAGGAACGTGGAGATTAACATTTTGCTTGAGGGAACATAAATACAAAGCAACTCTCGGTGCCCATCAAATAATGCGAGGATAGAACATGCGCAACCCTCGATAGATTCCACAAATTTCGCCGTAGCCATTATATCCGACAATAATGTTGTCCTTATGACCCTCCCGTTTTCATAATTATCTCTCCATAACTCTCCAAAACGCTAGTAACACATGAAGACCTCCCAACCCTAAGCTCTCTCTCTCTCTAGTCTAATGAAGCTGGTGTAATCTACCAAATTGTCTTTTCCTTCATTATTTGGGTTGGAATAGAATAAAATAGAATAGAGAGAGAGAGAGAGAGAGAGAGAGGGAGAGAGAGAGAGCCCTTGTGAAAATGCTTGTCTGGACTTTAAATAAAAGCAGAAAAGCAAAGCCATCATTAGGTAAGGAGAAATGAATGCAAAAGCACAATATAATTGAGTCCTCTGTTACCCCACCACCACACGATATGCATAAATCAGTGGCTTCCTTTGTCATAAATATTTACCAAGAAATCAAGAATAGTATGTCTCTGTAATAAGTTCAGTTCAGCCTTACAAATATTATTCCAATTTCAGACTCTACATCGGTCATGCGTCGACAGTCCATCTAAAAAGCTTGAAAGCTTCGTTTAGTAGATGGGAATTAGTCTCCCTGACATATGACTTGTGAGCAAGCTTTGCATATGCTTGAAAAATGGAGCCTACTTTTTAATGGGGAAGCAAATAAACAGCCCGAAAGTCCAGCTTAAGACGGGCTTATATCTTGAAGCACGTTGTGCATATATACGATTTAGAAGTTTTAATTACAAGATGTAATGCTAGTTTAACAATTTGTACCGGTAAAAATACCTATCTACTTATTACTTACTTGCAAGGGTTAGATGGAGATACAATAATGCCTTAGTCCCTATATTTGCCTCTCTGGAGAGGCATAAAGCGTCCGAAAACAATAAAACTCACGGGGCACTTAGGCTCACATGTGGCAGGACTATTATGGGTTGTTTCCCTCCCATGGTTTTCATAGCCTGATGATTATAGAGTGAAGGAATCCCGAGAAAGGGGAATTTCTAGGGTTTGGGCATATGTTGCTAAAGCAAGACAAAGAGCACACGCCCCAGAATCATATACTGCTAAAATTCTCAGGCATACCTTCTTAGGGATTTACAAAATGTTAGGGCAAAGATCTCCGAGCGTGCTCGTTACGAAGTGCTTAGCTTAGGGTTGGGTTTGATTTAATACTATTCTTATTAGCTTGTAGGAGACATGCCTTTGAAATTTTCAAGGTAAAAAGGGAGAGGTGGAGGCTAGTGTTGTTTTTATAATTGGAATTCATTGCATGAAAATCATCATCATTCAGAAATGGTTTTCTTTTTTTGGCTAAAGTTGAGGGGATGGGAAAAGGAAAAGATGGTCTTTTGCTTTTTTTTTCTTGCTTTATGTTTTTTTCCCTTCTCCTTTTGTTGCTAAAGTGGAGAGACAGATAAATTATGACAGGATGGGTAACATGAACCGGAAGGAGTGTTCAGACAAGGAAAAGAAGTCCAGTTTCTCACCCACTTTTTCTTGGGATAATTCTCCTAGAAATGGAGCCCATCTTGCTGTTGATTTCAGTGCAATAGGATCATTGTTTGTCACTCCAAAGGTTCATATTAGGGGGTAGTTTTGGAGTGGAGAGGGTCAGAAGTAATATGGGCCATGACATGGGCCTGGGCAACGTTTTGGAAATTTAAGTATGGAAATTCGACCGTATATGGCTTAATGAAAATGTTTAAAACTTAATTGCACATAATAAAATAACAGTTGATGCATTGAAAACTGCACGATTTTCTTGATCAAATAACTTAATAAGAGCTTTAGAGGAGACTTGTTGACAATATCCTTTCAGTATATGAACTCATCTGGGTGTGCAAGGATTTTTTTTTTATTATTATTAATTTGGACAGAAACATACATCAACATCACACGTCCTGAACCTTGTACCCTCTCCCTTACCGTGCATAAACATCACGCACATGTAATTGGAATATGCAGTTCTAAAAGGAGTAGCGTGTCATATACTTGACTGGAGGCTAGACAGTGTCCTGTATTTGGAATATAATATGGCGATGCAAAAACAGCATCATTAAAGCTAATGAAACAATGGCACAAGGCGCATGGCAAGTATAAGATCGAATAGGGTATGATCTCAAAAGGAACCGAGTTACATGAGTTTAACAACAATTTACAAGGAATAATGATAATAGCTTGTCAGATTTTCTTTTCCAAGGCCTGTCCAGGAGAGGTAATGGAAGATGTTTTGTCAAGTGCCAATTTGGACCGGGTAATGCGACGGATTGCTTCTTACGACGGGCATAAAGGACTTGGGCATGATAATGCCAGAGAGAAGAGAAACAGTAAAGCTAGATCGACGAGAATGAATGAGGGCATTTGTTAATGTACTGATCTGAAAAAGATTCAAAATTCCCTACTTTTGTTGACCTGTAACTGCTTTATTCTGAACGTTTTACAAATTTCTAAATGCGTAAATTTGTTGAGATATCGAGCCCTGACTTTAGGTCTTTGTGTTTGATACCCTTTTTTAGCAAAAGTGACTGCAGTAAATGCAACTGAAACTGTGTATCAACTTATCAAGTACCTCAAGGGTGATTAGGCTTTGCATCAGCAAGAAGCTTCAATGCGGGCCAATACTGAACAGGATGCAACATCCCACCTAGGAGTTGAAATTAGTTTATTCTCTACAAGACACTATGCATATCTTCCCCAAGGTAGGTAAGAAAGTCTGCTTGTGAGTTAGCTATTAGCCTAAGGAGCTGATAAAACGCACAAAATTCATACCTGGTAGTGCGTTCAATTTCTGGCAATCGAATGGTTACTGCCCAACCGCAATAATCTGGCAAGAGTGTCGACTTTATGTGCAATCGTGGGAAGCAGTTCTGCAGCCTGGTTGTACAACCCTGAGCCAGATCCCTTCAGAAGCTCTTCTTCAGAAGCCATAGAAATCAAATCGCTAATTAAGTGCGTTACAGTGTCTGTGGCACTCTCCAAGTTGAGTAATGCCTTGCTGCATTCACTTATTTTTTCCTTCACTCCTTTTTCATTATGAGATTCCTCTGTGGACTCAACTATTGTTGGTTCACTAGGCAAGCTAGAAGATGAGATTATTAGATTCCCTGTATTCTTCATCGCCTGCAATTGCCATAAGTATATCAAATTAATAATGTCATCCTTTGCTGTCATTCTGAAATTCGTCCAACATCTTCTAATGATAATCGAAAATTCATCTGTCCAGAAGAAAGCAGGACTAACCCCATTGCATGCCCTACAGAGTGAAGTTTCACCAAGTTATCTAACCTTGTACACCCAACTCCTACCAATGTTTTTACAATAACCTGAAATTCTTCTCGTATCTCCCAATGAGACTTAAATCTAAACCAAATAGAGGTCAGCATTATGCAAGTCTACATAAGTTAATCCACAAAAAAGGGTTACACCTATAAACAGCTGATTTCAAATTTAGTTCACCGTGATTAACTTAAGCCTATGGTTGGGCATATTAACTAAATAATGTAACAGTGAATTAAAATAGTTAAGTAGTATGAAATTCTTAGTTTCATGGTTTTTCTTAATTTATTCACTGTGCTTTATATGCCCAGCCAAAGATTGCATATATTTTATTCTTTCTTCCAATTTCAAGTCAATAAAAGTCGACTTAAAATCAAGGTTCCTATTAAATAGAAAGCCATAAATCACATGGACACACCTGATCACAAAGTTCTCCCATAGTCAGTTCCTTCATCATCTTGCAAGTTGACTTTGATATGTCATTGCTATCGGAGTTAGCTTCTCCCACAACATTGTATGAATGTTTGTGGTCTAATTCTTCACAGAGAGAATCAAAGCTCTTCCAATCTCCAAGATACCTCTGCTGCACAACATATCGAGCAGAATATCTTCTCCTTGCTGATGGTTCCCTTTTCTCTATCTACATTGTCACATAAAATTATTTAACACCAGTGCCTTGTGGGAGTGAACCCTCATATTCAAGGTTCAACTTAGTTTTGTGTTCACAACAATTTAACAAATCTTAATGGAATGTGATTAAGCTAAATGACGTAGCTTTCCAGTAGACGACATTACAGGCTGTGCTATGTCTGTGTCAGAGGAAGAAACCAGAAAGTAGAATTTCCAAAAATGGCCAAGTTCTCCAGGATCAAGGTTTATGAGCAGGCTCGTGAGATGAACAAACACAATCTTCTCTTTCCCTCTATAACAGCCCCAAATATTAAAAAATGCACTGTGAAACAGCCGTGTACATACACTTCTCACAACTTGTAGTGTTGCTAGAGATGAACCGGCATAAGAGGTAGAGAAGTTGCTGAATTAGGGCATGAGTGGAGGTAGTGCATTGCAGAGACTACAGGACAGTCTTTCAATGAAAAAATAGTAAAGCCATACCCCAAACACAGAGTAGCAACGTAGTTCTTTACCCAAAAAGAGAGTAGAGTAGTAGTTGTAACCTTTGAAGTTGCTGATAAGCTAGCAAAGTGCTGGTCAAACAACATATTGTCTTCGTACTTCTCACAGCAGTTAAAATTGTTGCCTTTCTCCTGCAGTCTGTTTTCTGTTCTGTCTGCACATTGCTGCTCCGTAGCATGATCAGCAGCTTCCCTGTGGCATGATTCATTGTGTTCATTCTCACTCTGGGAGGTGTAACTACTTGCAGCTTCCTGCGCCTCATTTTCAACTTTGACATCGTATGACTGCTCTGACTCATCATATGCTGCCCTGCCCAAAGTAATCTCATGCAACGCCAATTCATGAGATTTTGCTTTTTCATTCCAAATAATAATTGCTGGTGCAAGATTAAAGTTCGTTTGCTTTGTCAATGACAAGATTAACTCACCAAAGTGAATGCTTCTCGCATACCGGTACACAGGATCTAGCTAGAAGTTTACTACTTGTTGGTTGCTTTCCAATGTCCTGGCCTGAAAAATGCACGGACATATGATGGATAAGAGAAACCTTCATCTGATATTATCATTACTGCTGCTAGCAGAAGATCTCAGTCAATAAGTTTCTTATGGAGTAGCAATTTGTAGCAATTAGCAATCGGGGTACTAAGTTGCTTTAAAGCTGCGTAGCCAATGCAGAAAAGCAACACACGGTGTAATGAGTGATGGAGGTTATTGACCAACATATAATCTCCAAATCTATATCATTGAAAGACTGAGCTTTGTGAGAGCCGTCAAAGTTTCATTCAATAGATAACCAAAATACTACAGCCAAGACAATAGGTTAGCCAATCTGCATATTTACAACTTCTGGTCTGTGAGTTCCTTGAAGAAGATGGGAGCCATGGTCCATTTCTATATATCCCTTAATGGATGAGACCAAGAATTTGAGAGAAGTCAATGCCAGCAATTTTGAAGGTATTTAAGCATTGCGTCGCCTAACATTGAAACACTGTACATTATGGACATCTATAAAACCTTCAAAGTGCTATAATACAAAGTGAATGTGTGCCCTTTTTTAATGGAGGTTATAATTGGCAATAAAATAACATAAATAATTAGTTGCAAGCAGCCTCTGCTGATCGGTACGCCATTCATATGTCTAACCCTGTTCACACAACAGAGCAAACTTGGTCTCATCAAGGATTTTGAATAAATTCTCTGAGCTACAACATTTCATTATTCAGGAAAGAACACTTCAAGAAATAACAAGCAACAAATCTGGCCTTACAGAAAGCAAGAACTGAAATCATTTCGTCTTTCTGCTTCCATGCTTCAGGAGAATTTTGAAAGTCCATGCAGACAGTATAAATTGTGTGCCAAGGCCTGTCCATTCTGAAGCATAATGAAACACACGGGCATGAGTATATACAGAAAAACAGACATTAAAGAAGAGTATGCCAACCGATACCTGCTGCTTTTTTGTGACAATGTCGAGCTTTGGCAGTCGCTAGAATGTGTGCCTCCTGATTCATTTGTGATACAGGACCGACTCTCCCCAATGTCACTTTTCTTTGGAGTTTGAATATCCTGGAATGCAAGACTGGGCTCCTGAAAAACAAGAACAAAGAGGAAGATATTATTTGCTCATATACAAGAAGCATCAATTAGAAGATTTTAATATAAATAAATAAATTGAGGCTACCTGGTTAAGGGATTAGACGTGATTAACAAATTATGCAGTTTCTTTCAATACAAGAAACGCATGCTAACAGCGTTTTTTTCTTCATAAGGATATTATGCACACAAGTAATTCTGGCACTCGTACTTCTAAGGACACCTGCATGAGCAATTTACTTTTTCTTCTCTCTTAAAATGTTTTGCTAGGTACCCATCTTTAAATTTGTTAACTAAATCTACTCTTCTATTAGATCACCCTGTTATCCATGGAAAAGATGATGGTTTGTTCAAGTAGCGAGCCACCTATCAAATAGAAGAAGTGCCATGTCATGATCACCTATACTCACTAGAGCTTTTTCCTTTCTTTTTTTAGAGGAAAAATACAAAATTGTTACATTTTTTTTTTTCGAAGTGCAATAAACAATATGACTGAAAGTAACCAAACGGCTCGATAATGAACTTCATAATTTTCTCCTTCACCATCGACAATTAGCCATCATGCAATGACTAAAAGTACATGGGCTAAAATTCCCACTTATTCTTTTCACACAACAACAAATACTGTGTGACAGGCATGACAGATAGGATGGCTGGCATACCTTTATCATTGCAAATTAGAGTAAAAGATTCCTTTTATTCATAAGCTACCTGAGATGGAGAAATCTTTGGACTTCTAGAGCTTGATACTTTGGCTTGTGCCCATTTTGGTAGTCTTGAAATGCTAAAACAAAAAGTTGAGGTCCCGTGAGGACTACCCCTATGATCAAGTGTGCCTCCAACTTGTTTGGAAGTAGAGAGCCACATCTCTTGAGAATTGGTGCTAAGCAGGTTCTTTTCCTTGTCACTATATATCATTCGATGTAAAGTTGCTGGTGGGACCAAGCTTCTTGGACTTAGCGGGTCGGAGTTCGCTTTAATTCCCTGTAGCATCTTGCAGGAAAAGGCACTGGGTACTTGCCAAACAAAGATACACCCATCTCCACCTACCTAAGCATGATATATAAATTAGTGCAACTGAACCAAGAAAAAAAACAAAAGAGCAGCATGCACAAACCAACTCGATTGTCCTAATCTCATCTTCTTGTGTGCTCACACGTGCATGTGACTGCAGATTTTTGAGCATGTCATATGTCATAATAGGTAGACCACACCAAGAAAATTAACTTAAAATGAAGAGACTGTTTCCCCAAATGGAGTATTTATATCCAAATGCTGGAGGAAGCTGATTGTATTCATCCAGCTGAAACATCCAATCTAAACAGTGTCTCCTTGTATATGATGGTGCTCAAACAGCATACCTGACCGATAACCATATCTACATATTCAAGATAAAAGAGCGGACAACTTTTTATTTAGTCTTAGCATGCATAGAACTGCTGCTGCAGAAACAAGCAGCCCACAGGCAACCTGAAAGTCTTTCACAGTTAATCAGATGAAATGGAACTGCTTCCAAGCCCCCTTAAAATATTGATTTTGTATTTATTTAGCATAAAGTTGCATGAAACAATTGCATCTTTTCTTTGTGATAATGAAGGTGAGTGATTGTCTGAGATAGAGGACACTATCCATATGAGCCACGAAATATGGGAGTTATGAGTACCTACTTGGTGTAGTTTTCTTAGTGCAAAAAAAGGCTTAGCTTAGTAACAGACTAAAGAGATCCAAGCATGTATTTTCCATGAAATTTAGCTCGATAGAAATTCACCAAAATCATTTGCTCAAAGTACACAAGTTTACGAAATTCAGCTGGATAGTAAACTCACAGATATTATGTGCTCGCAGTCAGGTAGGAAAATGATGCCAGTTACTACTTCCCCATGACCTGTAGCTTGAATAACCATCTCCCCACTATTGAAATCATACATGCGCATTGACTTGTCAGAATAGGCACAAACCAGGTAATTGCAGCTTGGATCCATGAAAACCTGCAAAAGAAATTAGTACTAGTGATAAGACTTTGTATGGCAAACAACACATTGGTAATCATTTGCAGCTCACCTTGATAGGGTCTCCACCATCTCTGTCTTGCTTGAAAGATCTTATAAGCTTCCCAGATGCTATATCAAATGTATTTATCTTCTTATCCTGCAAAGCATATACAAGTTTGCCGTCATTAACAGTCATGAACAGAAAAAGACAACTTTGCTTGTGGAATTCAGATACGGTATAAAATGGATCTCCTGTTTGATGTCGTGAATACATAAGATGATGGATGCAATATATGGCTACCCATCCAAGGCACATTTAAATGGAAATTTGAAGATGTTACAGTACCTGTCCAACGGTGACTGCAACCTCCTCAGATCGATCTAGAGCCATATCATAAACAGTTCCATTAGATGCCATCTGGCGATGACCGTGTGAAATCTTATAACTGCCATCTGCTACTACAATATCACGGAATACCAGTGACCTGTGGTAAAAGGGAGAATCGTGTTTCCTATATGAGTGTGCATATATTGGCAAAGAAAGTTGTAACAACAGAGCACAAGGAACATAAAAACAAATTTCTACTATATTTATCACATCAGGCCAACAAGACAATAAATTTTGGTAGAACCCATCATTTTTTAGTAAGTGACGGTGTGATTGACACATTAGAGTTACTCAAACTGCCACTCCATGAAGTAGAGGATCAACAGTTCTTTGAAAAAAAAAAGTATAGGATCAACACATGAAAGCCAAAAGGATTCAGCATTATACAGGACATGGTATTGAAAAAAAAAAAAAAATCAATTAATGATCCTGTTCTCTTATGATATTATAATCTGCCGACCTACCTATCGGCACTACAGCTTAGTAGCTTGCCACTATCACTGATGAGCTTGACTGATGTCACGGCAGCTGAATGGTCGTCAATGCTTTCAAGATGGTCAAAATTCCTGAACAAAAGAAGGTTCACAAACAAGGATATTACAAAAGCCAAGTTAATAAGCACCAAAGTTGGCATGAACCTTTTGACATCATAAAGGTGGATAACCCGATCACGTCCCCCTGAAGCAAGAAAGTAGGTCTTGTCCTTGACTCCTCCAGAAATGCTATTCTTCTCACCTAACGAGCTAAAGCATAAGGAAAGGATTTCTGCATCATGAGCGCCCTGCCAAAGAAGCAAATTCAATGTGTAAGCATGATGTTTGGGCATGCAATGCTTCTCTGTCTATATTTTTCTACCAGAACCCGACAATCATGTTGAGCATCCTGACTTTACCTTAAGACATGTGTATTCAGAAGTATATAAATTATAGATATGAATATTTCCATCAGAATCACCAGCGGCCAGGTACTGCCCATCTGAGCTGACCGTCATTGACCGAAATCCATGAGCACTAATGCCCGGCTCTATGGTATCACGCACAAAAGTTCCAGCACTTGCTACAGCAAAACAGAATGAGATAGGAGGATGGTAGGTAGAAAATTTAGCTAGTTTGGTTGGATAAGCATTAGGAGGAGGCTCAGTATGAAAGCTTAACTATGCATGCACGAGGCGGGATACTTTACCTAAATGTGAAACTAAAGAATTGCAGCTTGCAGCATCTTTTGGTAAATTAGGTTCCAACAGGAAATCCCATAACCTAATAGTACCATCAGCTGAGCATGTTGCAAAAGAAACTCCACCCGAGCAGCCTCTAGCAACACACGCAAGAGTAGGATCATGCTTGTTTTCACAGCAAAGATTCTTCACATCCCATATACATGCAGAATGAGAAACAAGCACACAGCACCTCGAAGCCTGAAAGAGGAGAGAGCGTTGCTTCACCGGATTAAGTTTTCATAAGTGTCAACTGGCATAGAAATGACAGCACAAAAACTGAAAAGCATAATTGAGCAAAAGAAATGATGGACTTCAAGTCAAGGTACAAGGCTATCACCTTATTGGTGTCATCAAAATCCCATATATAGATGCTGCGATCTCCATAGACAACCACTAAAAAAATTCCACCATTACTCTGGGTGCACATGGGAAATTACATTAGAAAAACTGTGGATAGTAAATGCTTATCATTACCAAGCTTTTCAGATGTTGAGAACTGACAGGCAACTGCATCTGGAAGTGTTTCTGTGACTTTAGAATCCTTTTGGCTGGGTTTAGTATAGTAATTCTCCATCTCAATTTGGTATTTTTGGGACATTGAGTATGACAGTGTCCCAACATATTCTAGGGTCTCCACGGAAACCAATTGTACTAATCCATTACTGCATCCACAGGCAATAAGCCTGTCTGACGCAGACAGGGCAAAAGCTTTTTTAACCTGAGAATGAAATGTATGAAACATCAGTAACAACTGCAGTGCAAGAGGATCGCATTGGAAGGCCCACAGCTAGGCATTCATCCAAAACCAGTTATTGCTCTGCATCTATATCTCCATTCTTGCTGCTTTGAGTTTATAATTTATTACAAGCTATGGATGGGACTATTTGAATCTTTGTAGATCGGTAACCTAATAGATTTATTTTTTCAGGGTTCCATGATGGAGGCATCAATCAGCTTGCTCATTTCTCCTGCAAATGATGATCACATTGAACACCCACAATACCTTCAAATCCACTGAATTTCTTAGAGAACCAGAATGAATAAGGCACAAGACACCTGAGAGTACATGATTGGAAGGAAATATAATCAATAATTCAGACAGATATTAAATGTACTCAACAGGTACAATTGATCAAATTGCCATTCAGACCTGCTTCAGTCAATGCATAGATAAGAAATCCATCATTGGCTGGTTGATGATTGATCCAGATGGGGGATGTTACAGATACAAATGATTGTCCTCTCTGAAGACCAAGATTAAGAGGCTTTCCCTGCAGCACTCGTGTATCTGCTTCGCCATTAAACCGAGTTCGGGGAGACAAAGCAAGTGACCACAACTTCAAATGCTTATATCCAGCAGTCAGAATAGACTTTGCATCCGAGGAAAAGGTAACAGATGCAATGGCAGAACAAGATGAACTAGCTTTAACCTTTGTTGCCAATCTTCCACTCTGCCAGTCCCAGAAATAGATGTAACCTCCAACTGAGACGAGATGCTTCCCTAATTTAAACCAAGAAAGAAAATCTTGTAACAATTAAATATATCGAGCACTGAATAGAGTCATCGTCACATGATGTATTCAACACTAACCATCAGGAGAGAAAGCAATGCATTCAATTCTGTGAAAATGACCTTTCATTTCAGATACCAAGGTCATATTTGCGTAGTCCCACAACAGCACCGAAGGTTGATTCCCCGACTGCAAAACCACATGAGACACATGGTGCGGGTGCTGAGAAGCATACTCGAACGAAATTACTAGCAAAGCTACGTTAAACCTAACCAGTTACATTACATTAGAGAGAACAAGAGGCCACATGGTACATTATGCCTTTCGCAATTCAGATAAATGTGCAATTGTTCCTCAATCTGTTTCATGTCAAACAACATATCGTGGCTAACATTGTCAATTCTGACTTGAGGAAGCATGACAGGCATACCAAATTTCTCTACAGCTCTGCCCACGTACATGAATTTTATAAGTGATTTAACGAGTTCACAACATTTATCTCCTTCATCTCTGGCCTCCCACTACTTCACTGAAGTAAAAGATGCAAGAAATCACTCGAGCGGAATCAAGTCGAACACTTTCTTTGCCATACCCATTTTTCAATTCAACCTCGACGAAGTTGCATTGCAGAGCATCTGACCAAAGCCAACTTAACAGCTGACGCTCCCAATGCAACGACCATATAAGTCAACAGAAGCCAAAACTTATCATAGAACTCGAATATTCAGATCCCTAATTTGCACTTTCTAGCAGGTAAAATTGACATGGTTGAAAAAGAACAACTTTGGAACTCCGCATTATGTTTAACAGCCGCAAACTCAGTAGTACCTCTCCGGCCGCGACGAACCGGCCGTCGTGCGAGACCGCGACGCAGCTCAGAGGCCTGGGCGCCCGGCGCGAGACCACGAGGTGCGACTGGGCGCCGGACGCCACGTCGTAGACCACGACCACGCAGCCCGCCACGTAAGCGCACCTCCCGGCGGACGCCACTCCCGCGAGCCCGCTCGCGCCCTTCGCGGTCGTCCCGATGATCTCTCGCAAAACCAGCTGCAATCGCCAACATTCAAAAAAAAAAAAAAAAATGAAAACAACAATCACCGCGGATCAAGCACCGACACGAGCTCGAATCCCGATTCCCCGGCAACATTCCGGTAAACTCGCGAGAAGACGGGAAACGGGCGGTCCCCTCCGGCGCCGTCGTACCTTGGGAGGCGAATCGGGCTTCTTGGGCTTGCGAGTCGCCTTCATGGTGGCCGGAAGGAGGAGGGAGAGAGGTTCGTGGATGGGACTGCGGAAGGGTTTCGGTGGAGCACTGTTTTCGAAGTTTGGGATTTTTACAGGGGCGGCATTGGAAGGGAAGGGAAGGGAGCGGGAAATCTGGTGCGGAGATGGAGGCTTCAAACGCGTGCGCAAAACCCAAAGGCGTTATGTTTTTCTTTTGCTCGTCTATTGCCTTTCTCGTACTTCAAAAACAAAATGTCACCCCAAAAATCGGAAAAAAAAAAAACGATGGAGGTGATGTTGATTTTACTCAATTTGTAAATTGTTCAATAAGAACGTTTCTGTTCTCGAAAATAATTTCTAATCTCTTATTTTTTATTCTCGTTTCCGATAACAATTTCTAAGCGAAAAGAATCGCACGAATTTATAATTCTAAAATAGAATCAGTATTTGGTATCATACTCAAAATTTCTACTCCAAATTATTTTCTTTTAATTTTTAAATATTTTTATTATTTTTTTCCTGTTCTTTTTCTTCTTTTCTTCTTTTCCTTTCTTTCTCTTCTTCCTCATCTTCAAGTCGCCGGTCGCCGCGCTTTGGGATGACCGACGAGCGGCCAAACGAGGGCTAGCAACCTCACTAGAGAATCACCAACCCTCGGCGAGGCTGACCCTTGTCTGGCAAGCTCGTCAAATCTCGCCCTAGCCTTGCGAGCCTCCGGCAAGCTCATTGGACCAATTGCTGGCGGCGAACAGTAACAATAAGGGTGGCAGCAAATGAAGAAAAAAGAAAGAAGGAAGAGGAACAAAAGAGAGAGAGAGAGAGAGAAAATAGGTGCTTCATTTAAGAATTGTTCCCGGGAACAAGAATCGACTTTTTTTTTTTTTTTTTTTTCGATTCTACTCCAAATCTGTTCCCGAAAACAAAAATTTTATCAAATGCGATTATGTTCCAAAACTACTCCAATGAACAAAAGAATAGAAATAAACACTGTTTGGCAAGTTAACAAATAGGTCCTAAGTTTTTTTCTCAAGAAATCATTTTGATTTTCAACGGCCCAGATAGGAAATGTTTTTGATTATTTAACCAATCGAATTAGTTGATTGCAGCTCGAATGGTATGGTATCCATTCGATTTAATTTATATCGAAATTTTAGAAGATTTTATCTCCTCTGCCTACGTATTACCGTTGTGTAGCTTGTCTTATGCACGATGCATGCTATGATAATTCGACCTCATCGGATGGGCTGTGGGCTAAGGCCACAATGCTCTTTTGAAAAATCTAGGCATGGCATTCGGGCTAGGTCGAACCATTTGACTTTAGCAAAGGTCAAGGGCATTCGCCGTTTGGCTCGGAGGTACTTTCAACCCATAACATTTGCAACAACGGACTATTGATGAATTCTATCACCTGATAAGGCCCTTCATCAATAACTCCCACCATGTCCACCGTCGACAACTCTAGTGACAACATGTCGATTTCTTTAAGTCGATTGTCGTGTTCGTTGATGATTTCTCAGGCTAGACTTTTACTATAGTTGACCAAGTTCATTACCCGTCCATAACATAAGTTTGCCATATTTTTGGTGTCAATAGTACCAAAGCAAATCATACCATTATGAAGTTAGAAAGCTGAAGTGGTCAATAGGAAGCTAAAACATCATCAAACTTTAGAAGTTCAAAAAGAAATTTAGTCGAATTGAGTGACCATAGTCAATCCAGTTGTTAAGAGGCCCATTCGCAGATTGGGCTGCTCGTCACCTCACAATGCCCAATGTTGACTAGCTTTTAAGCGAGAATTTGGCACGTTTTTGCCATGATGCCAAAATCGATTACTTTAGACACCTAACTTTTCGATGGATCCCTCGTCGCATTGTGCCGACAGATCATACCTCGTTCTTGTCAGGTTTCTCGTTCGGATGCAAGAGAGATTGTTAGCAATCAAATCACATATTAGAAAGGTGCAAAACTTGCACGAAATCTCCAAAACATTCGTCATGAAACTGGCTATACTAGCACCTTGCATGCATAGTTCATAGGCAGAAGAACAGCGAGAATGCCACAACTTTTGTACGATACTTACTTGAATGTCAAATTTTTTTTTCACTCACTTGAATGCAATATTGGAGTAAAATTGATTACTTGAATGCCAATTCCAACAAATCATCCTACGTGGACTTTTTGATTTTTTTTTTTGATTTTTTGAATTTTTTTAAAAAAATTCTTGCTTTTCTTTTGCTTTTTTTCTTTTTTTTTGAGCCAGTGACAGTTGCTAGAAACTCTTGCCCGTAGCCACAAAGGCCCTAGGCAAGGCCGTCACAACCACACTAGCTGTGAAGGCCCTCACTAGACTTGGGCGAGGTAGTGTCGCTTGTGACCGCCTAAAGCTAGCGAGGGCCTTCATAGTCTCACCCACAGTCAATAAGGTCACCATGTCCTTGCCCACGACCTTCATGGCCAAACTTGGGCGAGGCAGCCCTCACCCTCAGCTATTAAGGCCTCGGGTGAGGGCATTGCGACCTCATTTGCCATCAGCCAAACTGTAACGGCTTATGTAACACCGATACAGACATGTAACACGCAATATGATACAACACGACCTGTCGATACGTCATTTATTAAAAAATAGACACATTATATACTGAATATATATTTTTATATATAAATGCAAAAATAAATAAATAATAATAAAAAGAGTATATAATTAATTTATACTAAAAATATTAATCTAACATTTGTTAATATCATTTATTCTTTTAATTTGACAGAGATTGAACGAGAAATTCAAAAATTACAAACACAAAAGGGTAAACTTGAAGGAATATATCCTATTTTCTTACACTTGTCGGAGATTAGTGTGATTTCTTATAGTCCTACACAGAATTCAAAGTTCCTGATAAAGACTAACGGCCTCACTCGAGGCCTTTGCGGCTGAGGACGAGGATTTCATGGTTGGCGACTCTCGCCATCCCTAGGAAAAAAACAAGGGAAAAACTAAAATTCAAAATTCAAAAAATTCAAAAATTATTTTAAAAATTGTCTATGTCAACATCAGACGACTAGCGTTCATATCAGATTTTTTGGCAAGACAAATCACTGATAGCACTTAAATAATCAATTTTCCAAATTTGTAGCATTCAAGTAAGTGTCATATAAAAGTTAAAATACTTCTTCTATTCTTACTCCTTCGTGAAGATTGTGAAAGTGCGTTTAGATAGGAGGGCTTATAGAAAAGTCCCGATATCTATATTTGGATTGCCATGCGTTGGATAGAGTTTTTTTTTACTCTGCTTCATTTGGCAAATAAAGATGATCATTAGATATTAGTTAATTTTAAGAATGATCAGTTCTAGAGTGAGTAAGTTCCAAACATAGAACTTGTGAAACCTACCATGTTATAACCGGTTCTTAGTTTTTGAAACTTCGTTTTTTTTCGGTTCTATTCCAAGGTCTACCCAAGAATCTATTTTCCTTTTGTTCATTTTCTTGGTTTTATTTCTTACAATAAAATAATATGAGCAATAAAATGATTTAAAGTAAAAGATGAACAACCATGTTCACCAAAAGCAACAATTCATAAAATGAACACGTGATCATTACAATTATAAGTGACAAAGAATTTCAAACACGTAATATAAAATATGTTATAGAGCTCCATCATTCATCCATCCATAAATTATTACTCCAAATTCTAATCACTTGAAAAAATAAAAACAAAAGACACAGCTAAATTTGAATTAAATTTATATAACCTCGGCCTCGTGGCTAGAAAAAAAAAACTAGGGTTTATACTTTTTTACCATTATGAAACTAATTCCAAAACATATTCTAAAACCAGTCTTGTTAGTTTGGTTCATGAGTGGGTCTTCACTCGGAATTTGGAACCAAACTTATTTTTAGGGTGGTTCGGTTCGGTTCCTGAGTAGATCCCCAATCAATTTAACGAGTCTTTTAAAAGTGTCTTATGTGGCTGTCATGCTTTGCGTTGCCAATGGAAATCTCCTCATATACACAGCATGAGGAATCGATAAAGGTGTACGATGTACCAGTAGGGTTGGGGCAATGCGCTCGAATAAAAGGACAAGCGGTATGTCAATTTAAGATGTACGTCCATAAATCGGTCAACAGCTCCTTATGTCTTGTAGCTTCCAAAAATCTCCGCAAATCACAACTTTAGGTCACATAGGACAATGAAATTGCCACCACTCATTGTCTTAATAAGTTGCCATTCCTACAGATTGATATTTTTCCCAATTGAGAAAATGGTTCTTTTTTTCTTGGAGCACCTAACTTTCGCGTGCAAGCACTATGTTCAACCTTCACCAAGTATATCCCAACATTAACTCCTCACCTAACCCACCAAATTGGCTTTAGCCCCAAATTGCATTACAAGGTGATCCTCGATAATGACAAGCTTGAGGAATTTCTTCGGGGTTGTAAGACGTCTTCTGGGTTTGTCGGGGCACAAGCCTTAATGAACTTGGCCCTCGGATCATGTAGAGCGCACATCACATCCATCCAATTCCAGGGTTAATTTACATCGGACTCATATGCGCTCATGAAATCTGCTTCGTCGTACTCAATCTTTATTAAGGGTGCATTTGATAATATTATGTTCTTAAGAACAATTTCTGCTCATGAATGATTTTTTTTATTCTGTTCCCCGGATGAGT
The DNA here is from genome assembly GCA_014182725.1 of Eucalyptus brandiana. Classification (NCBI taxonomy): domain Eukaryota; kingdom Viridiplantae; phylum Streptophyta; class Magnoliopsida; order Myrtales; family Myrtaceae; genus Eucalyptus; species Eucalyptus brandiana. Next base: position 16,043,937 of record CM024668.1, read on the forward strand.
TTCTGAGCATTTGAAGGTGTTTAGAGCGCACATAATAACAATTCTATTTCCGTTCCAAAACTTTTTTTCTAGTCTAGACTTATTTCTGGAATATAAATCCGTTTGGTAAAACTATTTCATTTTTCTATTTATGGAATAGATTTTTAATCCAGAAATAGGTTTGGAATAGAAATTATAAGTAAATTTTTTTTACGTTTATATTTGTGGAATAGAAATGTGAAATAAAAACTCTTCTCATTGTTCGTCCTCATTATTAGTCAGTTGTTCATCCATCGTTGGCCGCCATTCGCTGCCACCATTGCCGATTGTCGGTCACCGTTGCCGCCGATTGTCGGCCGCTCGCCGCCGCTCGCCACCACCCGCCATCATTCTTTGAAAGAGAGAAATTTTGTTTCATTATCTAATAAATTTCTATTCCAAGAATATAAATTTTATGTTATTATCATACGCGTATTTTTGTTTAGAAACTTATCCAAGAATAAAAATAGAAAAATTCATTTTTCTTCCAAAGATTAATTTACTGCCGAGAATTGTTATTATTCGCGTCCTTAATAACTTCACAAAATTTATATTCCCAGAATAAAATCCAAACGACCCTCAAATTCTTTTTCGACTTAGAATTTCTTTTAATTTTTTAATAATTTTATTACTTTTTTTTTTTTTTTCATTTCTTTTTTCATTTTCTTCTTCTTCTTCGTTTAGCCAATCGTTGGCTTCGGTGATGTCCAATGACCAACCAAATGAGGGTCGGCAGCCTCGCTAGGCGTCAGGGAGGCTTTGGCAACCAGCTAAAGGAAGAAGAAGAACAAAAGGAAAAGAAGAAAAGAAAAGGCTTGATTCTGGATTTATTCCCCACAACAAAGAAGTAACATTTTTTAACTTCGATTTTATTCCAAATCTATTCTCTAACAAATTTGTTCTGACAACAACAAAAAATACCTATCGAATTCTTTTTTTGTTTGGGAAATAAAAAAGAATTAGGTAATGTTTGACCAGTTACCAAAGCTTCTTTCTAATGCCACTATTGCTCTGATTTTTTTGGCTGACGGTTTGTGTTGTCTTCAACTGATGGAACTTTGTCTTCTTCGCACCCGATGTCAGGGGTGTCAAAAACTGAACCGAACTGAACCAAAAAATTCGCTTTTTTTGGTTTGGTTTTCATTAAAAACCAAAATTTTTTTTATCGGTTGACCGAACCGAACCGAACTAACAAACCAATAAGAGCTTATTTCTTGGAAATACAATAGAAAAAAATGAAAAAAAGAAAAACAAATGCAAAAACCGAAAAACTGAACTAAATCGAACCGTTGACACTCCTACCTGATGTTCCTTGCAAGCTTGAAAGCCTCATGTTCAATCCAGAAAGAAATCTGCCTTTCCGTGGCGGATATCCGCAGGTTTCAAGAGAAAGCAATCGAAGGAATGGCAAGTGAAGGGGCGAGTGACGGTTGACGTACAAATTGTGCAAGACCGCCCCGACACATTCACGGAATCTAGAGGCCAAGTTTGATTTCGATTGTTCCAATGCACTTGTCGTCTTCGGACGAGGGCCCGACTAGGCACTTGTCGAGGCAATTCGATGTCGGAAAATTGATTGGTAACTTTGTGCCTAGCCTAATATGGAACGAGAGCATTTCCGATCGAGGCATTTGTGATTGAGAAGAAACATCGCTTCTTTTGCCTAGAGTGTTCATCCAAGATATCACACCAAACAAGGTACTAGAACGTGAATAAAACGTTAATTGGGCATTGCCCACGAGAGTAGTTTTAGATGTGAGAAATGTAGTTAACGATATATAAGGCCTTACAAAGCTCAAACGTATAGAACTAAGACCATTTTCATCCATTATCTGCAATAGTAGCAATAATACAAACATGTGCAAACTCCGCCTAAACTACTTTATCATTGTATTTTGAACAATCTCTCCTGTAGTGCCCTATCTCATCACAGTGATAACATCGATGGTTTCGACTGTTAGATCTCGATTTAGAACAGTCCTTCCATCTGTTACCTCCAAGTTCTCGATGTCTATCTCTACCCCGAATAATCAAACTTCGCGCCATATTTTCCGCTAAGTTATCTTTTAGTAAATTCCTTTGCTGCTCCTCAGAAAGCAAGGCGGACCGCACCTCTTCTTAAAAATAATTGTAGTGCACCTTCGTAGTAGTGAATTAGTAAAATGCTTGAAAGAATTTGGTAGAGACGCCAACAACATCATTCCTTATTTTTCATTAGGTAATGCCTCATTGACAATCTTCAAGTCCATTATGAGTTTGTTAAACTCATCTAAATGGACTCTGATGGATGTGCCTTCAACCATTCAAAATCAAAAATCCTTTTGAGTATATAAAAGTGATTCTTCATCACATAAAATGCTTCAAGTTTTGTCCATAATGTTGAGGTGTACTTTTTTTCGACCACTTCAATCAATACCTCATCCGACAAATTCAACAAGATTGTACTTTTTGCCTTCTACCATATATGCCTCTCTCATGGTTTTGGGCAATTTATCTTTTCCATCTAATGCCTCCGCCAGATTTTGAATTGTTAAGAGGGCATGCATCTTAATGGTTCATAACCCAAAATTAATCCTCTTGTTGAACTTCTCAATCTCAAATGTTGATTTGGACATAATTGCAAACACAACCCGACAATGATCGGACAAACAAAACTCAAAATCAACGCTAAAAACCCAAACCTTGGCTTCAATACAAATTACTATGAATATAATGCCGAAGCTAATATATCTTGGAGTTCAAGTTAGCTGTGAAAATAATAAACCGGAGAGAAATCAAGTAGGAATAATAATGACACCATAAAAATTACATGGTTCCATCTTAGGCTGCGCTTGACAATCAAGATAAAATTCGGAATATGATATGATTTATCATATCCTACGTTTGGTGCTTGCTTAGGACATGATAAAGTTGGGTATAATGGGGATATAGATAGGATAAAATTATCCTATGGAAGAGATGGTATAAATGTGGATAGGATTTCTAATGTTCACAATAGAAAAGTTATTTTTCTCGAATAACAAACTTATTAAATTAATAAAATTGAAATTATATTTCAATATAAATAATATTTGAATTCTAATTTAAAAAATAAAAAAATACAAATTTATTTTTAATTAATCCTATTTTAATTTATATATTCAACTTTAATTCTATCTTATAATAAACATTCAATTTATAAATTAAATATTTATATTTATTATATATTTTAGGTATGTTAGTACAATTTACTATTGATAACATTTTATTAAAGAATGATGAAAGGGGAAAAAAGAAATAATAAAGAAAATGATATAAAAAGAGGAAAAATAAAATAAAAATAAATTAAGAAATAGTGTTACGAGAGATTTTCACCATCTCAATTTATGAACATTTAGGTTCATTTATAATAATATGCTTTGTTTATATAAAAAAATGCACATAATATAATATGAATATATCCGACTTTTAACCACCCACCTGGGTGGCGTAGCTGGCTTTGGGCCTCCTCCCCCTTACGAAGGGGAGGGGTTCGAATCCCCAGCGCGTTGTAGGGTGACTTACCCGCTGGCGTGAGTGTGGTGGTTAGTTTGCGTCAGCCCCAGGGTTTGTCCGCCATTGGCTGTCGAACTTACGGGTTAACACAGGTCACAAAAAAAAATATATATATATATATATATATCCGACTTTAATACTAGAATTCACAAAATAATGGACATGATATAAAAAAATTCTTAGAATTTCATATTCTATGCTATCCAGTCCTATCCCGATTAAAAATTCGGACGATCAAACGTAGCCTTAGTATTGCTATTTACTTCCTGGAAAGAGCCAATCACTATGATCCGCCACCAAGGCTTGCACCACGAATCTGAAAGGTACCAACTTTACCGTCGCTCGAATTCCTCAGCCACCAAACTCCATCCAATATCCTGTTGTCCGTGTTTTCCTGCGAATGTCAGGTTTCTCTCTCGCCTTGTAGAGTTTTCACTCCCTAGTATCAAACCCTCACACCCAGATCTCATCTCCTCGGTTCTTCCGTCAGTATGTTTCATCACTCGATTTTCTTCCAGTTATCGGTATCCGGCTATGGCCTCGTTCTCGCAATTCTCTGCTGTCTTGTTTCTTCTTTCCATCCATAATTCATGTTAATTTCTATATCGACCTAGCAATTCTCCACTGTCTTGTTTCTTCGTTTCCTACATACTTCACATCCATGCCCGGCATCAATGGACGCTTTCTATCCGAGTATCTTTCTGTATCCTTCACTATACTTTACTGGGCTTTGTTCATTTCTTGAGGTAGTTGTCTGTTTTGTCTCAATAGACCTTTGCGAAGCTTCTTCCATCCGGTGCCAAGACATGCCTGCAGATGGCATCCTCAAGTCAGGACAGAGATGCACGCCTTGCTGCTCTTTGCACCAGATTAGGTCGCCTTTGGTCACCGCAAGAGGTTGAAGTGTGGGATGAAGCCGTTCTGCCGAAACATTGGCGGAATGTCAATTAATTCTGGTTGGTAAAATACTCTCTAATCCGTCTATCAATCTACCAGCATTCCAGAATACTATGCAACGAATCTGGCGTAATGATAAAGTTCAAATTACTCAACGCGAAGAGGGAGTCTATATGTTTAAGTTTAATTCGATAGCGGAAAAACAGCGAGTATTAGCAAATAGTCCATGGCTGTTCTCACATCACCTCGTTATATTGAAGCCACAGTTGCCCAGCCTCCTCTGCATCATTATGATTTCAATACATGTGCCTTACGGGTGCACATCTTTGGCCTTCCTATTGAGCGTTGTACGGAGGAGCTAATCGGTAAAATTATGAGGCATCTTGGAAAGGTGCGGCGGGTGAAACTTGAAGGCGGGGAAAATACGACATTACGGGCGGGAAAGGCTCGTGTCGAACTTAATCTACAACGGCCTCTACAACCGGGCAAGCTTTTAAGATTAGAAGGTCGGAATACATGGCTGGATTTCAAATATGAACGATTATCCTACTTTTGTTATTCTGTGGGGTTATCGGACATTATGCCACATATTGTCCCACTATACCTTATCTTTGAGTCACAACCGGAAGGGAAAGATACTTTCTCCTTTGGTCACCGGTTAAGAGCCGATGTTAAGGAACATAGCCCATATTGGCGCGCTTTCTATGATGAAGACACTACCGGTGAAGGAGTTGAGGAGGTCATACCTGAAACTCCGCAACACTCCCGGCTTCTCTTACCTAGCACCCCTCTGGTTTCTCCTGGTTCATTAAACCAGCAGGTCCCTCAAGCTGCTTGTCCCAGCTCCGAACTTGTGCCACCGCCACAATCCCCTGTACAGGTACAGCATCTAAGTGGCAAACATATAGAGGCCGCTCTTCAAAAGGTAAGACAGCAAAGACACACGAAATTCCTCCTAAGACTACTCCACTTAAGAAGGCCAAACGATATGCTCCTTATGAAGCGCGTCCCCGTGTCACAACAAATTTTGATGATTCACATTTTACTGGACAATCCAGTTTATGAGACAGATAAGGCCGACAAGCTGGGCTGTGGTGGCTTGCCCTAAAAAGCCACTAGAGGACAAATGAAACTACTCAGCTGGAACTGTCAGGGTCTGGGCAATACCTTGACGGTTCAAGCACTTAGGGCCCTGGTGACCCGTGAAAGGCCTGACATAGTGTTTTTGATGGAGACGAAAAATCAGAATATCGTAATCCAGAAAATTCAAAGGAGGCTGAAATTCCCTAACTCTTTTGTGGTAAGTCCGCTTTGGGTTTGGCGGGAGGATTGGTTGTTTTTTCGGAATGCTCGGATGCAATTATCTATAGAGAGACATACTGCCCATTTTATTGACTTGTTATGCACCGCTCATCCAAGAAATAGTCCGATGAGGATTACCCGTATCCATGCGCCTTCGGTTTATCTTCGACGCGACCGGGTGGCATGAGTTAAGACAAATCAGTTCCTATAATACCTTGCCATGGATATGTATAGGTGATTTCAATGAGATCATGTATCACTGGGAAAAGGTTGGAAAAAAGTTTGCTGATTCCTATAGGATGCACTCCTTTCGATCATTTATTGATAGCTGTTCGTTAATGGATGTTCATAGTAAGGGCTGCGCTTTCACTTGGGTAAATAACAGGGCAGGGGATAATGAAGTCAAAGAACGTCTTGACAGATTGTTATGTACTATGGAGTGGAGGATTTCTTACCCTGCAGCAGAAGTTTTTGCTCTTCCTGCAATCGCATCTGACCACAGTCCCCTTCTATTACTCACGGATGGTCCCAAACAGAAGCGTTATAAATCCTTCATTTTTGAAGCTTTTTGGATCCAGCATCAGCAGAGTAGACATGTCATTGCAGAAGCTTGGGATTCTTCACATCTCCAATCTGCTTCTCTGGATCGAAAACTTCAGTCTCTCTCTACAGTCCTTGCCAGATGGAGTAAATCGACCTTTTCGCATGGTCGTGACAGGATTAATCTGTTACAACACGAACTCCAGTGCATTATGAATCGCTCAAATATTAATTATGGTCAAGCAACAATCAAAAAACTGAAGGACGAAATACAGTCTCTATGGCAGCAAGAAGAGCAATATTGGGCAATGCGATCGCGCATTAACTGGTTGAGGTGGGGGGACAGGAATACCAAATTTTTCCATTCGACGACAGTACAGCGAAGGCAATTTAACCGAATTACTATGCTACAGGATGATACTCGGAGATGGATTCGAGATCCTACTCAACTGAGAACTTGACAATGGCCTATTTCCGCAATCTCTATAAGTCGGCGGGACACCGTGATTATCTCCTATCCCGACTCAGATTTCGTCAGTAGTTACATTGGAAATGAACCAGGTTTTAATAGCTGAGGTTTCTCGGGAGGAAGTGAAAACTGCTACCTTTCAACTGGGGGCAACAAAGGCCCCGGGCCCGGATGGATTTAATGGTCTATTCTACCGAAATTATTGGGACATACTCCAAGAGGATATCTTTACCTCAGTGCAGAATTTTTTCAGCACAGGAGTGCTGCCCCCAGCTTTAAACCGAACGCTTATAACTCTGATTCCGAAGATCCCACATCCTGAAAGGTTAGATCATTACCGTCCCATTAGCCTCTGTAGTTTTATCTACAAAATTATATCCAAGATATTAGCCAATAGATTAAAACCTTGGTTACCTGAGTTGATCTCCATGGAACAGAGTGCTTTTGTATCTGGTAGGCAAATACAGGATAACATCTTGGTTGTTCAAGAAGTCCTGCACCAATTGAAAACCAGGGTCAGAAGGAGAAAGTTTCAAGCTATTTTAAAGCTGGACATGAAAAAAGCATATGATCAAGTAGAGTGGGATTTCTTGGAGGCTTATTTATGCAAACTCGGGTTCCATACCAATTGGGTGAATTGGGTAATGCAAAGTGCATCACGACGACTTCACCGAGTGTTAAATTCAATGGCCAACCGTTACCCTACTTTCAACCTACAAGAGGCCTACGCCAAGGTGATCCTCTCTCGCCATATATTTTCATCCTAGTGGCTAATGTTTTATCAACTCCCATTAAACAAGGCGTCGATATGGGCAATCTTAAAGGTATTCAGTTTAACAGGTGCTGTCCTATCCTTTCTCATCTATTTTTTGCCGATGATGCCATCTTCTTCTTAGATGGAAGTCTTATTGAATGTCAAAATTTAGCCAACATCCTGCAACAATACTGTCTAGCTACCGGACAAGTAGTGAATAGGAACAAATCTGGCCTTTTTTTGAGCAGAGCTTGTCCTACTCTCTTAAAGCAAAATCTGGCTAGTACACTGAGGGTGCCATTGCTTGAAAAAACTGGCAAATATTTAGGGATACCTTCTGATTGGGGAGTCTCTAAAAAGGATATGTTCGCCTGGATACTAGGAAGGGTTAGTGCAAAGTTGGCGGGGTGGAAAGAACGACTCTTGTCTAAAGGGGGAAGGAAATACTACTCAAATCTGTGGTGCAGGCCTTACCAAACTATGCTATGTCCATATTTAAAATCCCATTGTCAATATGCAAATCTATTGAGAAGAAAATCGCACAGTTTTGGTGGCAAAACAGTAGTACCAAATCGGGCATACACTGGAAAAGTTGGGACCTACTTCAAGAAAGGAAGGAACAGGGAGGGTGGGTTTTCGTGATTTACTTAGTCTTAACAAGGCACTTCTTGGTAAACAAGCTTGGCGACTATATCACTGTTCTTCCTCTTTGTGGAGTCGCCCGTTTAGAGGTTTATATTTTCAATCTACTGATTTATGGCATGCTCCTAGAGGTTCACATCCGTCCTGGGGCAAAAGTCTTTTATTCGGTAGGGACTCCATCTCAGACCAGCTGCAATGGTCTGTTGGGAATGGCCACAGAATACACATTCGAAACGATAAATGGTTAGCTAGAGGAATTCTAGGTGGGCCAGCTAAAAGAGGGGAGCCTGAACTTGTTGAAAGTTATATTAACCAGAATCTATCCACATGGAATGTTCATCTTCTTCAACAGAGTTTTGATGAGCAAGTTATTAAGGAGATCCTCACCATTCCTCTCCGTTCCACTATGGTTTCTGACAAACTTATTTGGCCAGGGACACTTACAGGAGAGTATTCGGTTAAAAGTGGCTATAGGTTTATCAAAGATCATGTTCCTAAATCTCTCCCTACCTCCGCAACCATATCCCCTCACCTTACAACCCCTGTTTGGCGTAAACTTTGGCATCTACAATCCGCCCCCAAAATCCGAGTCTTTTTGTGGTCCCTTTGCCACAATGCACTAGCTACAAGGGAAAACCTATACAAACGCCATATCCTCCCCACCCCAGATTGTCAGTTATGTCAGACTCATCTCCCTGAAACTACCGAACACTTATTTCTATATTGCCCACAAATTCAGGGTATTTGGTCTCATCCGAAAGTGCAGCTTACCTTTTCAGCAACCCACACACAATCACTGTCTTCTTGGCTAGCACATATATTGTTGCAGGATAATCACATACCTGATTCGGAGATTGTAGCAGCTCTTCTTTGGCAAATCTGGCAAGCGCGAAATCATTCCACCTTCCGCAGCAAACGCTCAACCCATGAACAGATAGTAGATCTAGCTTTTATAAGCTGCAGAGCAATCGCGATGCGGCGGGACATATTATCTACGGGGCAGCGACTTTTGCCTACCTCTCGGACTTGGACTCCTCCACCGGTTGGGACAATCAAAGTAAATGTTGACGGGGCTTTCCCCGTGGCGGATCAGACCGGTTCGGTGGCTTGTATTTGCAGAAACCACGAAGGCAATCGATTGGGGTTCCTCCCAAATTGTTCTGCTTCATCGCCTCGCAAACGAGATTCAAGCTCTCCATCATGCCCCGATTTATCTACTCGACAAAGGAATGAATGAAGATCACCTTGATTGATTCCGACGCCTGGCTATGGTCGATATGCTGAACAATCGCTGCTCTCCTCCATGGGACTGCCGAACCCTAATTGTCGACGTTGAAACCTTGCTTTCCCGTTTTCCACTTTTGCGTCTGTCCTACTGTAGACGGGAAGCGAATTCCCTCGCTGACTGGGCCGCTAAGGCCTGTGGCCGAGGTCTTTTGCACTCTAATTGGGCCTCTTCTCCTCCTTCTATCGTTCTGGATCTACTATGTATCGATGCCCTGGCAATGGGTAGAACTCCTGTTCCTACGTAAATAATACAGTTGGTTTTTCGGATCAAAAAAAAAAAACTCCATCCAATATAAAAAGCCACAAAAGTGTGATCTCCCAAGAGACTTCATGCACCTTTTATATATATAATATTAATAACAAAATAGGAAATCCCTCGTTAGAAAACCTACTTAAATTAGGAATCCAAAGTATTTAAATCTCTTGAAATTAGAGTTATCTCCTTATTATCTCCTAATTTATGCGTCTTTTTTTTTTTTCCTTTTTTCGAGCAAAAGATTTGATGGCAACGCACGTCAGCATGACCATCTTTCCCTGCGAAAATAGAGCATAACAATCTCTTGGGCAATTCAAATCTTCACCGCCGGTCACGGAGTTTGTTGAGAGTTGGCACAACTCCAGCAGAAACTTCTAAGCACAAGTAATTATTTTGAAAAAAATGCAAAGCTTGTTAGTGGGACTGGCTCAATGAAGGATAAGGGGTGCCACGTCATCGTATCTAATTTTCATTAATCTGGCCACTGACCCAGAATCGCCTACAATAATTAATCCTGCATTATAAAAAAACTAAGGCTGCCCCTAAGCATGACATCCCCCCACCTACAACAAGAACCTTCTCAGCCATTAGTTTGCTAAAATCAAGGGTTGTCAAAAATAAATATATAAATTAGACCACGACCCACTTTGGCAAATATGAACGAATAATTAAATTAAGGCCAAAACCCATTCATTCCCACCTAAACAAGAGATTAGAAGAAAAAAACTGGATATAAAAATGCTTTAGATTTGATTTGTGGGATTCTGAATCTGGAAATCCTTGAATCTTGGAAGACTCCACATGGGAAAATCGCATCTCTAACGCTAAATCATATGAAACTTATCAAGTTTGTGAATTATTGCGATGCTCTCTTCTAGCAAAGATGTTATTTTAATAACACACAAAAGTTCACATGGGAAACTCTCGGGAGACTTTGCATGGAAAAATCCCATATCCAACGCTAAATCATGTGGAACTCACGAAGTTCGTGAATTATTGAGATGCTCTATTCTAGTGGGGAGGTTATTTTTGCAATTGACATGATTCACATGAGAAAATCTTGTGAGACTTCACATGGGAAAATCCCTCATTTATTGCTAAATCATGTGAAACTAACAGAGTTTGTGAATTATCGCCACACTTTCTTCCGACAAGGAGGTATTTTTTAGGGCGATTGCATAGGCGACCTCTAATAAATCATATTATTATGTAAGATATGTCTAATATGCTACATCAAATCACTTCTATCGCTAAATCATGTAACACATAGAATTCATGAATTCTCACCACGCTCTCTTCTAGCAAGAAGGTATTTTTTAGGGTAATTGCGCAGACGTGCTCTAATAGATTATATATGTCTAATAGGCTACATCAAATCACTTCCATTGCTAAATTGTGTTAACTTAGAGTTCATAAATATCATCGTCATGCTCTTTTTCAACAAAGAGATATTTTGTAGGGCAATTGTATAGGCATAATCTAATAGATCATATTATTATATAAAATATGCCTAATGAACTATATCGAATCGTCACTCATATGCCAACATATAGCCGGATTCTTTCCAAGCATCCCACTGGAAAACCAATTTTCCAAAAGAAAATTGAACTGCGATTCACCCCCACGAACCACTTCATCAACGAAATTTATTAACCCGCGTGCTTCTTCCGTACTCTGTGAAGTAATTACGCCGTACGACGGTAACACATGAAGAGCCAATCGATGAGAACGAGGGTTTTCGATGTTAGGATGTGAAGCTGGTCGGAAATCGGGACCGGCTGGACCGGGGACACTACATCAAACAGTCAACCGGGCTGAAAGGCCAACGTGTGGACATGTCGACCAAGGAAACAGATCAAGAATTGCGTGATGGTTTTTCCCCCACTTTTTATTTGGAAATAACTCCGTGAATTGGAAAGGCTGATGATTTTTTCTTTTTAATTAGAGGCTGGTGATGTTGTTAACTGTCGGTTTCCTCTTCTTTGTGCGCGAGAGAGAGAGAGAGAGAGAGATGGGACTTTGCCAAATGGTCCGCCCCACATCAATCAATTCGGGCTAAAAGGAGGGGGAGGTTTGTCCTCGTCTAGAGGATTGGCACGACATAGTGGCGTAAGGAGAGGATCATAGTTATCCCGATAAATTAGGTGCGTTCAAATTTAGTCGCAGCATCGCCCTCAATCGAGTGCGACGTCTGAATACGATATGACGAGCGATCAAGAGGGAAAAGGAATTGGCTCCTTGCCTCGACGGTAGCCAAGCAGGCCAGTTGGTGACGAACCGCCACTATTAAAACAAGGCCCATTATTACCAAGGAAACTACACGAATCACCGTGTACAGAAGGCGCGGTCCGAGCTTGACTTGACTTCAAGAATCGCAGTTCCGCACGCGTGCTTTTTATCACGTCTCGCCACCTCAGCCCTCCTTTCCTTGTCCTCAATCTCTCTCTTTTTGGACGAACACTTCGAGCCGTCCACAAAAGCAGTGACCTGTCGAGCGTGCGAAAATAGGCCATGGCAACTGCTTGGGACGTCCAACGTCGAACGTCGATAACGAACTGACGTAAGTAAAACCTGACATCTTTCTATTTCTTAGTCGGATTTTCAGGTCGAAAAGGCTGAATTATCTAAAAATCTTTGGAGCTTCTCGAGAGGAGAGGGGTGGCAAAATCCAAGTACGACACGCGATTATGACTGAACGCGGTCCATTCCGAAGATGAAGTTAGCAGCGGTAGAAGTTGTAGAGTCTTCTCAGCAGCCAATAAGAACAAAAGGAAGGAAAAATGCGGAAATGTGACCGGGAATTCCGGTAAGCCGGTTGGATCCCGCAGGTGGTTGGTGGGGGAGGGTTTTAGGGGGAGTTTGGTGATCATGAGGAGGGGGAGACAGACAACACGTGGTGCCACGTCAGATTCTCGCCCTGCCGAGTCCTCACTTCCTCCGACTCAAAGAGAGAGAGAGACTCCTTCCTTCTCAAAACCCCTTCCTTACCTACAACGCGGCAGCAGACCAGGACAAACATATATACACACACACACACACATATACATATTTATATATTTTTATATACAAATATTACGTATTTTATTGCATTACGCCTGATGGGATTTTTTTTTTCCATTTAATGTTTAGAAAATAGGGCTTTTTTTATCATCTTAAATTGCCTTGAACCTCTCAAAATATTACGAAATTAGTGAAGTTCGTATTACTCGATAAAGTAACTTTGTTTCGAGGAGACAATTGAAATGTAGCCCCCTCATTTTTTAAGCCAACTTAGTTAGTGGGATCGCCTCGAAAGATTGGATTAACACCCTCAATCCCATTTTACATTTTACATGCAGAGAAAAATTAATAATCTAAATTTGGAGAAAAAGCGAGCCTTATCATTTTCGAGACAACTCACGTGAACCAAACTTTATAATAAAAGAGTTTCCTTATTAAGCAATTTTAGTTTTTTTCTTTTTAGCATTATGCCTAATGCGATTTTTCTCCCTTTATCATTTGCAATTTTTTCCCTTAAGGTTTAAAAATCCAGACTTCCTTATAGCCTTAAAATGCCTCGAAAACTCTTAAAATATTACAAATTAGAAAAATTTGCATCAATCAATAAAGTAATTTTGTTTCGACAAACAAACGCAATGCTGCTTCTTATTGCGATTAGTGAGATTGCCTGCAAATATAGAATTAACCCCCCCGACCCCTTTCCACATCGAAAAAATTTGATCATCTAAATTAGGGGGAAAAAAGCGAGCCTTGTCCATTCCGAGACGGCTCAATTTCCTTGAAAAGCAAATATAGGGTATTTATCTGGTAACTAAATAAAGACCAGACCATATGGCCATTTTCGCATAAATGGAAAAAAATCTACGAATATAAGGTAAAGTCCAAACCCTGAAAAAAAGTGCGGAATCCTACTCGTCCTCACCAACCCCCCTCCCTCATTAAAAAAAAAAAAAAAATCGCCTTTCTCGCAATATAAATTTGCAGGGCTCTCGCAGCTCCGCCATGACATTTTCCAGTCATCGATTCCCTCATCTTCCATGCCTCTCTGACCCTTGCTTCTCCCTCCCCTCTCTCTCTCTCTTCACCTCTCTGTCTCTTTCTCTCTCTACCAGCCATGGAGGTTCTGCGGCCTGCCGGCTCCGTCTCTTCTCCCGGCCCGCGCCTCTCGATGGCGGTGTCGAGACTGGCGAGCCTCCGGAGGACCCAGCTGGGGTTCGTGTCCAGCATTCGCGCCAGGCCCGTCGGGCTGGACTGTTCCCGCGGCGGAGCCTGTGGGGTGAGTGGGAAGGCGTGGGGGCGGCGGCAGGAGGCGAGGTGCACGGCGGAGGGGATCGAGAGGGGCCTGCTGTTCGGGGACAGGGGCGGCGGCGGCGGCGGGGCCGAGGCGGCGGCGGCGGAGGGCATCATCGGGGTGGCGGTGCCGGAGAGGTACAAGATGGTGGCGCTGATGGCGTGCGCGATGTGCCTGTGTAATGCGGACCGCGTGGTGATGTCCGTCGCCGTGGTCCCCCTCGCCGCCACGCACGGCTGGTCCAGCTCTTTCCTCGGCATCGTCCAGGTACCCTCTTTTTTCCTCTTTATTTCTTGTTCCTGAAAAACATATATAATTCCAAAATATATATATTTTGCGCATATTCTTTATTAATGTTTTCTCCAAAAATTAAGAAAGATCTTGTTGAATGGTGTTTAAGGATAATGGCGATAGAAGTTGAATGTCCAGGTACTAATTAATGATACTTAAGTAATGATTTTTTTTTTCATTTTTGAAATATTAATGGCATATTATACTAGAAAAATTACTTCATTGAACGCGAATTACATATTTTCCTTGGTAATAACTTTCATTTACAAATTATTTTTTACTTCATATTTTTATTATTTATGACCCTCGAAATTTTGTTGAAAGTAGATAAATACTGACATTTGGAATCTGTTCACTAATCTATATGTTTCCAATTGAGAAAAGCCAAACTTTTCTTGGAATCTTGTGCTGTCGTGTTGTGTTTTTTTTTCGATTTTCCCCCTGGTAGATAGAAAAATGAATTTTGACCAAAAAAAAAGAAAATAGAGAAATGAATAAAATAAGTGTGGTGGGTGAGAGAACTACGTCCGTTGGTTCGCCGCCTCCTGGAAAAAGCTTTGCAACTCCGAACCCTAGCGGGTCCAGCCGGAAACGACAAAGCTTATCGGCGCAAGTGAGCCTAATCCACCCGAGTCTTTTGATGTTGATCTTGACGTGATCTAAGAGATTGGATGGACGGGGGGGCTCGTACTGAAATCGGCACTCGATTTGATAGAATCCAGGGGAAGAACGATCCTCATCGCGCCACGTCGATCTACCGAGAGTGATTTGGGGATACAATGTTTGTTGTGTTATCCTAATGAAATACCGATTTTGTGATTTAGATGATCCGAAATCATCATGTACCGTAGAATTTGGCAAGGGGAATGTTGTATCCTTTTGTTGTTTCCGCATTTAATTGAATTTTGCAATTAACCAAAAAAAAAAAAAAACCAATCTCGAGGAGTCAAAAAGTAAATTTTGTTTTTATGACAGTTTACATGAATTTGGTATTTTAAACAGACAAAAAGAGTACTAATGTGAAAGGAACCTATAAAAAAAATATTTTTTCTATGACCGAATATGGTAGGCTATTTCTTTATTTATTTTAGAAAGAGTAAATCACTTTCCTAAGTTTCTCACATCATTTTCAAGTCAGCGTCGCCTACCAACTTGTGCTCCTCCGCCCCTGTAGTCATGGTGAAGATCTCAATTTATTTATTCAGGGTTTGCTTTGTGTAAAATCAAACGGTTGGTACTTCGTTTCTGATTCTGGTTGATTGAGACTCAAATAATAAATGAATTTCTCATATATAAAACCCAATTAAAATGATTATGTAGCAATCGGTGATTAATACAGCAGAATTCTAAGATTTCTATCGCTTTCTTGGCTGACAAGGTATGAGGTGTTTTGTGCATTGTGTGACGCAGTCGTCCTTCCTGTGGGGGTACGTGTTCTCGTCAGTGGCCGGAGGAGTGCTGGTCGACAAGTACGGCGGGAAGAGGGTGATGGCGTGGGGCGTGGCGCTGTGGTCGCTGGCCACTCTTCTCACCCCTTGGGCCGCCAACCACTCGACGGTCGCCCTTCTGGCCATCCGCGCCTTCTTCGGGCTCGCTGAGGGCGTCGCTCTTCCCTCCATGAGCACCCTCTCATCGAGGTAAAGCCGCCGCCTCGACTTATCGCTCTCTCCGGTGATTTGCCGTGGCAATAGACAAGTAAATGGCCTGCTGAAAAATTGTAACTCTAATGTGGCCGATTCGAATTAGGTGGTTCCCGAGCCATGAGCGAGCGAGCGCGGTCGGGATATCAATGGGCGGATTTCACCTCGGCAACGTCGTAGGCTTAGTTCTCACCCCGCTGATGATGTCGTCCGTCGGCATTTCGGGTCCATTCCTTCTCTTCTCGTCGCTTGGTCTGCTTTGGGTAATGAAGTGGGCCAACGGCGTGACCAGCCACCCCCGAGAGAGCCGATTTGTCAGTGCATCTGAGCTGCGACTGATCGAAGATGGAAAATCGAATACTGCAGTCCGGAACGGAGAAATCCCGTCGATCCGTGTTTTATTGTCGAAGCCGGCGGCGTTGGCAATCATACTGGCCAACATCACCAACAACTGGGTTAGTTTCGCTTGACAAAGCTTCAGTAATGTAATTGATCTTTCGTGCAAGTTATCTCATACGCGGCAAACATTGGTCGCAGGGATACTTCGTTCTGCTCTCATGGATGCCCGTCTACTTCAAAACTGTAAGTATCGCGCTTCCGACGCCGTTATTTGTGTAGTAAATCATCGGACCAAGGTGAATTTCGATTGATCGTCCCGATTTTTTTGCGGTAATTACAGGTGTTTAACATAAATCTGAAGCACGCGGCTTGGTTTAGCGCGGTTCCATGGGGAACAATGGCAGTATCTGGGTACATCGCCGGCGCAGCATCTGATAATTTGATCAAGGCCGGGTACTCTTTGACGCTAGTGCGAAAGGTCATGCAGGTAAATTTCTCGATACTCCCTTCGCATTTATTGCCTCGATAAGCTATGTTATCGATGATCAGTTGCTGATGCTTACTCATGTCCTTTTTTCACAGTCGATCGGTTTCATCGGGCCTGGAATTGCATTGCTCGCTTTGAATTATGCCAACTCGCCAGCCATCGCCGCCTTGTTCATCACGGTGGGACTAAGCCTCAGTTCGTTCAGTCAGGCTGGCTTCCTCCTAAATATTCAAGTAAGTTCACGTAGGATGGTACCATCCTGTTGCAGAGATTGTTTTAGTGCATCCTTTTTGACTCAATGCCTCATCAGTCATGAGATTCTCAATCACGTTCTGATCAATCTTTCCTCTTTTTCCATGAAATCAGGATATCGCTCCAAACTGTGCAGGATGTCTTCATGGTGAGTTCTCCCCTGCATTTTGATTGAGAAAATATTCAGGAAGTCTTGTCTTTTTCTCCGCTCAAATTGCTTCTTCCGAACTCCAATTTCTTCAACTCAAGAACCCGACTTTCTCGGTGCAGGTATTGCGAATTCGGCAGGAACAGTTGCTGCAATAATCAGCACGATTGGTACCGGTTACTTTGTGCAGTGGCTTGGATCTTTTCAAGCATTCCTTACGGTCACTGCCGCTCTCTATTTCGCCACTACCATATTCTACAATCTTTATGCTACCGGAGACCGAGTTTTCTAGACGGAGACTTCATTGATTCCTCATTGTCGCCGTCGTCGGGACAAAGCAAGTGGGTCTCATTTAAAAGCCATAGCTAAGATTCAAATTTTGTGTATTTAGGTTCTTAGTACAGTCTGAAAAAGCAGTTCAATGCTGTATATATAGCTTATTCTTTGTTTTTCCCCATTCACTTGAACTCTTATCCCTCATATTCTGTCAATTGTAACTCTACCAAATGAGTGAAAACTAGAAAAGGCCATTCCTGCATCACACTCATAGGTGAGATTACTCCACTAATTCTAATTGAGTCCATCTGGTTGGAAAATTATAGTAATAATTCCCATTGCATTAAGAATTCTCATAAACACAATGCATTGAAAATCGAAACCTATGTAAACTATTTTAGAACAGCCCTCGCCTATTCTTCGCTCCGTGCTTGGGAAGAATTTACGAAATATCATCCACGAGTGGACCTCGGTCCTTGTTAAGCCGGTCACCTAGGTTTTGGCTTACATCTTATCTAATCCATGAGATTAGTGAAGTGCTTTATCAGTCGTACCTAGTTATCTCAGGTGGACTCCCTCCTTTTGAAAGAGCGATTTGAGAGACTTGTGGATGTGCTCATGTTGTTAACTTATCCTCCAAGGCAACCATTATGCGTACTAATTAATAAAATCTTCAATTTCCGAAGTATGGATCACATTTTATAAGAAAAATCGGTGTGCTTAAACCGCAATATTTATCTTATTTGATTACTTAGGTGCTTGATTTTTGGGGTTTGCCACATAAGCAGAAACAGCCTCATGCAAATCTTCGAACAAAAAAGGCTTCGATTAGCCTGATGCAGATCGCCCTTTGTCGTCTGTTAAATTAGCTACTCTTATCGGCGATTTTTGCTGATGCACGGTCACGTTGTTTCAGATGGTCGGTTTCGTTCGGACATGGAATTGCATTGCTCTGCTTGGATCATGCCGGTTCGCCGGCGGCTGGCCAGCTGCTGCCGCATCTTTGCAGGTGGTGCTAAGCCTCGGCTCATTCAATCGTGCTCGATTCCCTACTTAATATCCAATTAAGTTCAGATATGATAGTCCATTTTGGTCACAGAAGTGTGCAGAGTGCCTCATCAGTCATGACATAGCTCCTCAGTTTGCAGGATTCCCTTCATGGTAAGTTTTCGCCGGGCAATTGGCAGTAAAGAGACCGAGAATTTCTCTTGTTTCTTCCACGCAATAGACTTCTGTTCAGATTCGATTACTAACGAAAGCAACCAAATCTTTTCACGTCGGTGTTGCTCAGCAACAGGCACGCCTGTCGCGATGATCGACACGATTGGCAGTTGTCATTTCGTGTGGCGGCTCAGATCTTTTCGGGCATTTCTCACGGTCGTCGCAGGTCTCTACGTCATTGCTGCCGTATTCTATGACCTTCATGCCACTATGATCTTCATGCCACTGGAGATCGAGTTTTCTAAATATGAACTGTGGAAGCGCCTGTCTTGTTGGACTAAGGGTGCGGTTGGAAACTTTTTTGCCATGGACTTTGTGCTTCAAATACGGTTTGGCAAATTTTTTAGAGAATTTTGGGAAATTGCAATTGTATTATCAAAGGCCTCTAGCCTTTGGTCCGAGATATGTATGTAGTTGCTAGAATGCAAATACATTTTTTCGTTCAATTTTGCCCTCGCTCGACTTTCACAATTCTGAAATTATACTCACCTTAAGCAATGCTATCAGCGAGGGTTTAGGTTGCCAGTGCAGCTAAATCTAGTGCCAGCTAGCCTCGCCTAACTGGCCGACGGTAGTTGAGTTTCATTAGTAAATAGCTTAAGAATTTTTTTTTTTAAATAAGTAGCAAAAGTCTTTTTACAAAGTGTAGTTTTTTTTTTCAAATGTTATTTAAGTCTAAGTTACTTTTTAATATGTTTTTAAAGTACAATTTAGTGAACATAATTTACATTTTGAAAAAAACCCTTTGATTTATATTTTTTGCATTTTCCTGAAGGCCTATCCTCAAAGTGTTACCAAACGCACCAAGGGGAGCGGGTCTCTTCCAAAAGCCATTGCTGTAATAGTTGAAATTTGTGCATTTGTGTTCTAACTGGTCTAAAAGAGCAATTTAATGCTGTATATAGTGTTTATCCTTTGTCCTTTTATCTCCTTCTATTCACTTGAACCGGGACAATCTCTCAGTCTCACTATATTAGTTTCTGGTTGAAAGTAAATATTTCATTCATACCTCAAATGGCTACATAAGCAATTCAAAATAAAGCAAATCTCAAACAACAAAGTAAAACAATAAAAGCGCAAGCAACTAACATAAGTTCACTCTTAGGTGACAAGAACATATTTGTCTTAGCATCAAAGCAAAACATACAATGGTTGATTACCAAATCTTGTATCATCATAAGTGATGAGCACACACCGTGATCTTTTTCTCCAATAACTACAGCTTGCTTAGTGGGTAGTGCATGCTTAGAATTAGCGTCCTCAACACCATCATCGGAGGCACCAAAAACATGATTTAAATCTAAATTAGGAGAGACTGAATGAGTATAAAAATGCCTCTAAAGAACTCCTAGATCTAAATCTAGGTTGGCAGAGAAAAGTTCCTAGATCTAGATTTAGATTGGGAGATAAGAATTTCCAAAGCTCGGAGAAGCCATATAACTGCTTCTAGTGTATGAACTCATTGTATTCCACATCAATTCGGGAAAATTGTCTAAAAAGTCCTAAATTTATTACACTGCCAATTCAATCCTAAACCTATTAACTTTGCCAATTGAGTTCTAAACCTTTTCACTTCTTGCTGAATCAGTCAATTTGGCCAATTTTGGCCGGAAAATGTTGACGTGGACGTCGATAGTGCCACGTAGGACTGCCAATGCTGACGTGGACAATTTTTAATAATATTTTAGTAATTTTTTGATTTTTTGAATTATTATTCTACTACTACTACTACTACTACTACTACTACTACTACTACTACTACTACTACTATTATTATTTTTATGTTTTCCCCCATTTTTCTTTTCTTTTCTTTCCTTTCCTTTTTTTTTTTTTTTTTTTTTTGGCTTTCTTGGCCTTTTCCGGTGGCTGGCCATTGGCCATAGATGACAGCTGGCCATCGGCCACGGCCAGCAGGCTCGCCTCGCCCGCCATAGGCAAGGCTCGGCCAAGCAAGGACGAGCCCTGGCAAGGGGAGCCCTCGCCCAGGCCAGGGCGGCCTTGACGGGTGTTGGCCGGGTGACAGCGACACCAAGCGAGGCCGCCTTAGCTTGGGCGAGGGCCGGCCTCGCCGGATCTGGCGAGGGGAGCCCTCACTGGGGCTTGCCCTTGCCTAGTCGAGCGGCCCTCACCCCTGGTTGGGCGATGGCAACGACTTGCGACGATGTTGATCACGAACGACGAGGAGAAGATGAAGATGATGGGGAAAAGGAGAGCTAGGAACAATCGGAGTAGTACGGACAGATTCTCGCTCTCGCTTGTCGCCCGGCCAGGGGCGAGGGTTGGCCTCGCTAGATCTAGTCTTGGCAAGGCTAATGCTTGCTTGGGCGAGGGCTCTCCTCATCGGGGCTTGTCCTCACTTGGTCGGGCCTCGCCTATGGCGGGCGAGGCCAGCCGGCTGGCTATGGCCGGTGGCCGACTGTCGCTTGTGCGTTAACATGAGCTGTCAATTAAGGCCTTAATAGGAGAGTTTTTCTATTTAAGGTCTTTATATATATATATATATATATATGTATGTATCTTTTGATTTGTAGGAGATCTCCTGATTTGTAGGAGATTTTAGGATGGTTACGTCGGTGTATATATGTGGTTATATTCTTATAAAAAGAGTGGAACACAAAAGAGAAAATTTGTTTTACTATTCAACATGGTATTAGAGCAAATGGTCTAGGGACTCCGTGTTCTGATCACAATCCGAATTCCTTTATGTGGCGTAGTTGTGCGGTGGTTTCGTGCGGATTGCCACATTGACTGCACCCTTTATCGGGATTCATGGCGGATGATAAGCCACCCATCGAGATAGTTCCTCCAACTCTAGCGGAAGGCACTGTAGTCCTACATCAGGCTCCGGGAGGGACTTCCACTACTGATGCACTCCTTGAAACCCTGACGTCCAAGTTGACACAAATCTTGACTCACCATCAAGCCTCATCTTCTCATGCTGAAAACTTCGCCCCACCAATTGCAATCAAGTTGGATGGCTGTAATTATGGCCTTTGGTCCCAAGTTGTCGAGATGTATATCTCCGGGAAGGACGAATTGGGATATATCAATGGGGATTTTCCACCCCCACTTCCGATCGACCCTAATTTTCGGAAGTGGAAGACTAACGACAGTACAGTTAAAGGATGGCTCATCAATTCCATGGACCAGGTGTTGATTGGGAATTTTATCCATTTCCTAATAGCAAAGGCAGTATGGGATTCGGTGGCTACTACGTTCTTTGATGGCACCGATGTCTCCTAAGTGTATGATTTAAAGTGACGTTTGTCTCGACTGAAGTAGGCAAGCGGCTCGATTGAAAAGTATTATAATGATCTTTAGGGTTTATGGCGGGAGGTTGATTTTTGACGGCCTAATCCCATGACTTGTCCTCGTGATATCGAGCGCTACAACGCTCTTGTGGAAGAGGACCATGTATATCTTTTCATTGACGGGCTCAATGACCGCCTTGACAAAGTCAGTGCTAATGTTCTACAGATGCATCCCTTCCCGACGGTGGAGCAAGCGTATGTTGGGGTGAGGCGAGAGGATGTACACCAAGCTGTTATGTTATCTTCAATTGAACCATTTAGCAATGCGGCAGCCCTGGTGTCGCGTGGTGGAAATGTTATCTCACACTTTCTTGTGGCCAACAATGAGTCCAAAGCTCTCCAGATGGTCCCTCCTAATACTACGTTTGGTGGATGGAGGACTGACAAAGATTCGAAGGCTAAACCACAACATCTAGGAGGCTGTACTCATTGTGGTAATATTAAACATACAAAAGATACATGTTTTAAATTGCACTGTTATTCGGATTGGCGAAAGGAGTTGCAGAGCAAGAAAAAGACATAAAATGCTATAGGACGGGGACGGGCATCATTGGCTACCGGGACCTCACCCCTTTCCTTGGTACCGCAGGTAGACGCTACCAATACTTCTGATGCTGCGGCTCCTGAAGGTAACACCGGGTGTGCACTTGTTAGTAATTCTCAGTGTGGCAGGGAGGGGTGGATTGTTGATTCTGGGGCAACGGATCACATGACACCCAATAGTAACGATATTATATGCTACACCACTCCGAGGAGACAGAGCATCTTAATGCGAATGTCACTAGTTATCCTGTCAGTGGGGCTGGCAATGTTGATCTTACACCTTCTTTATCATTGTCTCACACTTTATTAGTGCCATCTCTATCTAACCGTTTACTCTCTGTTGGCCAACTCACTGATGCTTTGAGGTGTTGTGTTCTTATGTATCCATCATTTTGCTTATTTCAGAATATCCTCACGAAGGAGATTATTGGTTGTGGTACTAAAAGGGGGGCTGTACTATGTTGATGACTTTCATGCAGGCCGAGCACATCACACAAGTAGTGGGTCTACTAATAAAGAGAAGCGATTTGGTTATGGCATTGTCGTTTAGGACACCCGTCTTTTGGGTATTTAAAATATTTATTTCCAGACTTGTTTCATAATTTGTCAAATACTGAATTCCAATGTGAGATATGTATTTTGGCAAAAAATCATCGTGTCTCCTTTCCTTTGAGTTTTAATAAAAGCATTAGGCTGTTTTCTTTGGTTCCTTCGGACGTGTGGGGTGCTTCACCGCTTACTACTCTATCTGGGATTCATTGGTTTGTAACATTTGTGGATGATTGTACTCGGATGTCTTGGGTTTATTTAATGAAGCATAAAGATGAAGTGGCAACAATATTTCGTATGTTTCATCGGATAATTGCAACACAATTTGAGACTCAAATTCAAGTCCTTCGTAGCGACAATGGTGGGGAATATATTAATCAGCATCTTGCAGCTTACTTTCAGGACCACGGGCTTATACACGAAATGTCTTGCACTAGGACACCCCAACAAAATGGTATCGTTGAGAGGAAGAACCACCATATCCTCGAGACGGCACGGGCACTCCTCATAGGTGGTCAGGTTCCATCTCATTTTTGGGATGCCGCCGTGGTTATAACGGTACATTTGATGAATAGAATGCCCTCTCGTGTGTTGAACTTTCAGACCCCACTTCAAGCACTTGCATCCTATGTTCCTCTTCCTTCCATCATGACACTACCTCCCAAAGTGTTTGGGTGTGTGGCATACATTCATCTCCACAAGAACCAACAGACAAAACTCGATCCGTGTGCAGCGAAGTGTGTTTTCATAGATTATGACACTCATCAGAAAGGATACCACTGTTACAATCCAGCTACCAAGAAAACCCACATCATAATGGGCGTCACCTTCGTCGAGTCCAAATTATTTTTTCCCACACCTAATTGTACCTTTCAGGGGGAGACTTCTAGTGAAAGGACAAATTGGTGGGAAGGTGGTGTAATGGCAGGGGTTGTGGCTGATTTTGCTTAAAAAAAAATGACCCCGCAGTGCCAACACTTGGTAACACAAGGACTGGTAACACACAAGCTAAGGTGCAAGTTGACAAGCGGGTTCACATGCTGCAGCAGGCAGCGTTGGCCAGCAATGGTGTGGTCACAGATCATGGTGGGATAACGGAAAATGAGCAGCAGTACACTAAGGAATCTAATCATTAGGTTGATTTGGTGCAAGAGACACATAAACAATCTCAAGAACAGCTCCCTCCACTTCAAAATACCCCCTCTTTAGTACCTGACAATTCTCCTGAGGGTAAGTTCTCCTACCACACATAATTTGTCTGTTGATACTAATGTAGCTATTTGTTATAAATTGCCTGATAGACATAATCATGGCAAGGCTCCTAATAGGTACTCACCAGATGTGGAAGAACGAAGGTTGAGGTATCCGATCACCAATTATGTTTCGACAAAGCAGTTGTCAGGACCTTTAAAGGCATTTGTCTTAAATGTCTCTGCAAGTAGAGTTCCTAGTGGAGTACATGAGGCATTGAGGGATCCCAAGTGGGTTCAAGCAATGCAAGAAGAGATGGAGGCTTTACAGAAAAATAAGACTTGGGGACTTGTCGAGTTACCAAAGGGAAAGAAGGCAGTAGGATGTAAATGGGTCTTACCATCAAATATAAAGTAGATGGTTTTGTTGAGAGGTACAAGGCATGTCTAGTAGCAAAGGGATATACCCAGACCTATGGCGTGGACTACCAGGAAACATTCTCTCCAGTTGCAAAATTGAACATTGTGCGGGTATTGTTATCACTTGCAGCAAATTTGGACTGGCCTTTACATCAATTTGATGTAAAGAATGCGTTCTTACATGGAGATTTAGAAGAAGAGATCTACATGGAAATCCCACAAGGATATGCGTGTGCTAATAAATCGGAAGTGGTATGTAAACTCGAGCGGTCGTTGTACGGATTAAAGCAATCACCACGGGCTTGGTTTGGTCGCTTTAGCTTTGCAATGAAAAGGTATGGGTACACTCAAAGTAATTCAGACCATACATTGTTCTTGAAACGGCAGCATGACAAACTAATAGCATTGATTATATATGTAGATGACATGATCATCACAGGGGATGACCTTGAGGAGATCACAAAACTTCAAAGGAAACTGGCAAATGAGTTCAAGATGAAGAACTTGGGGGGCCTAAAATATTTTTTGGGTATTAAAGTGGCCAGATCGAAGGAGGGTATATTCTTATCTCAACGGAAGTATGTGTTGGACTTGTTGGCTGAGGTGGGGATGTTGGATTGCAAACCTGCTGATACCCTTATAGTACAGAATCATAAACTTGGGGTTTTCCCTAGTTAGGTATTGACCAATAAGGACCGATATCAAAGGTTAGTAGGGAGATTAATTTATCTATTGCACATTCGGCCTAACATTGCATATGTTGTAGGAGTTGTAAGTCAATTTATGCACGCTCTGAGTGAAGATCATATGAATGCTGTAGTTTAGATTTTACGTTACTTGAAGCCAGCACCAGGGAAAGGATTTTTCTTTGTGAAGAATAATCACCATGAGGTGGAAGGATTTACGGATGCTGATTGGGCTGGCAATACCTCGGATAGGAGATCGACGTCAGGCTACTTCACATTTGTGGGGGGGAAACTTGGTTACATGGAGGAGCATGAAACAAAAAGTAGTAGCTTTGTCAAGTGCTGAAGCCGAGTTTCAGGGGATGGCTAAAGGACTATCTAAGCTTTTGTGGTTAAAGAAGTTGTTGACAGAACTTGGTTTTCCACCTAAGTCAGGAATGCAATTGTTTTGTGATAATAAGGTTGCGATTTAGATTTCCCACAACCCAGTTCAACATGACCGCACTAAACATGTTGAAGTTGATAGGCATTTTATCAAGCAAAATTTGGATGATAGGGTGGTGAGTTTTTCATTTATCAGACATACTTACAAAGGTTGTATCGAGTCAAGCTTTCCACAGCTCACTTGTCAAGCTGGGTATCAAAGATATTTTCTCATCAACTTGAGGGGGAGTGTTAACATCAGCTGTCAATTAGGGCCTCAATAGGAAAGTTTTTCTATTTAAGGTCTTTATATGTGTGTGTGTGTGCATCAGCTGTCAATTAGGGCCTTAATAGGAGAGTTTGTGTGTGTATCTTTTGATTTGTAGGAGATCCTCTTGATTTGTAGTGATTTATAGGAGATCTCCAGATTTGTAGGAGATTCTAGGATGGTTAAGTTGGTGTATATATATGGTTATATTCTTGTAAAAAGAATGGAACACAAAAGAGAAAAATTGTTTTACTGTTCAACACTGTGGCCAGTGGCCAGCCACTAGAAAAGGCCAAGAAAGCCAAAAAAAAGAAAGAAAAGAAAAGAAAAAAGGGAAAAACAGAAAAAAATAGTAAAATAACGAAAATTCAAAAAAAATTCAAAAAATATTAAAATATTATTAAAAATTATCCATGTCGGTGTCGGCGGTCCTACGTGGCATTGCTGACGTCCACGTTAGCATTTTCTGGCCAAAATTAGCCGAATGGACTAAATCGGCAAAAAGTGAAAATGTTTAAGACTCAATTGGTAAAGTTAAAATGTTTAGGACTAAATTGGCAAAAGTGCAATAGGTTTAGGACTCTTTGAACAATTTTCCCCATCAATTCTACGGGGCTTCTTGGTTTGGAGAATCTAAATTAGTGGTTTGATTCCTAGTGATGGAAGCAAAAGACACACCTAGCGAGTAGAGAAGAGTATTAGGGGATACGTACAATAGGAGTATTATAACTTTCGCACGATGCTCACTTGAGCGCCACAACTTTTTTTTTTGCTCACTTAAGTGCCTCATCGGAGTTAAATTGATCATTTGAGTGCTATTTTCAACAAATCATTTTACGGGATTTTTTTTATAGTAATTTCCCATTTGACATGGATTTTTTATTTTTGATTTTTTTATTAATTATCCAAGTCAGTATCGGCAATACTACGTAGGATGACCAGCGTCCACGTCGGATTTTCTAGTGAGACAAATCGCTAATGGCATTTTAAGTGATCGATTTTTTAAGTTTATAACACTCAAGTGAACGTTGTATGAAAGTTACGTGTACTTATCCCAAAAATGCTTATATATATGTCCATCAAAGGATTGCTTATTTAAATATTTGGGAAAATTATCAAATTAATCTTGAACATATTGTGCGGATATCAATTTAGTTTTAGCTTTCTGATTTTGTCATTATAGTCCTACACATTTGCGTGCATGTAAATGTAGTCTCTCCTAACAATTGTTGTTGCAAATTGCGAAATGGAAATCAACAAATTGCCCACATCAACATGCCATTTAGGACGGCCAGTGTTGACCATACGCCACATTAGCGGTTTACGATGGCAATTTGTGGAAAGACTATATTGAAGTATCGCCCAAAAGTTTAGAACTATATTGATAAAACAAAAAAATAAGGCTAATCAAGTAGAATAATTAGTTGTTGACAAGAAAATTATGATAACTGTAATTGCATGATAAGACAATCCAATCAAACCATGGGCAAATAAGTACTTATTTGTCAATTCTAAATGCATCATAATTTCTAAATAAAGAGAAGGAAAAATGTAAAAAAAATAATATTAAATTTGGACCCGCAAGAGATATTGTAGTCAATTTAAGGTAATATGGGTGGTCAAAAGTAAAGTGGATAGAAAAAGCATGAGCCTTTATGCATTTATCCTTTTCACATATTTGCTCATTTAAATTTTAAGTCTAACCTACTTATTTATATTTGAATTGATGCTAATAAATTAAGGACAGAGTATGATGGGTTTCTAGAGTCAAGGGCCATATGGCGGTTGGGAAAAATGAGAGGTAAAAGAGGTTATTTATAATTAATACTACTTATTAATTAGTATATAGTAATTATTTTGATGATATTTTGATTTCATTCCATGTTGAAAATTAAATTTAAAATATTTTAGATTTTATATGCAATGGGCCTCATTCATGCGAAGGACTTAGTTTTATATATATGGTACCCACTTCTATTAAAATATCTTACAAAGAATTAATTAATGCAAGACATTTGTCTACACACACAGGACCATTATGGAGAAGTTCAAAGGGATAGCTACATTGATTGGCTCTCCCCAATCTTTTCACTTATAAATAAAAATGCTTAGGACAAAGATAGCAAGAGTGCTATAATTTTTGTACGACGTTCATTTGAGTATATAATTTTTTCGCTCACTAAAGTGTCACATTGAAGTAAAAATCACTCACTTGAGTGTCATTCCCAACAAGTTGTCCTTTGTAGATTTTTTTATTTATTAATTTTTCATTTTCATATGGATTTTTGAAATTTGGAAATTTTGAATTTTTTATTTATGCTAGTGTTGGCAAGGTCGTATAGGGCAGCTGGCACCCCCATTAGATTTACCGTTGAGACAAATCGCTAGAGGCACTTGAGTGATCAATTTTTCAAATATGTGGTACTCAAGTGTGCAAAAAAAAGTGTGACACTCAAATGAGTATCATACTAAAGTTATAGCACTTTTAGTGTGTTTATCTTGAATATTAGTAGCAAGTGAACAAAATAAACTTAAATAAAAATAATAAAATATTGCTGAACAAGTCGGCAGAGAAATCTCAATTCAAATTGAGAAGATGGTGCCTCCGTTTGACCGAGAATTTTCTCATTATATTAGTTAGAACTGTGCCAAATGAATGAAAATTAGAAAGATTACTTCTGCCTCGTGCTCATTTCTGAGATCACTTACGGGAGAATGATTCAATAGAGAGAATCTTTAGGTGAGTTGACATGGGCGTATGTCATCGTACTCATTTCTTTCTTTTTTGGTATGCAACACTCAAATCACAATGGTTTGAATGTTCAATTCTCCCAACAACTAGGG
Source organism: Eucalyptus brandiana (assembly GCA_014182725.1). Classification (NCBI taxonomy): domain Eukaryota; kingdom Viridiplantae; phylum Streptophyta; class Magnoliopsida; order Myrtales; family Myrtaceae; genus Eucalyptus; species Eucalyptus brandiana. The sequence continues at coordinate 16,072,815 of CM024668.1, forward strand.
GTGAGACTTGATGATGTGAGGGCGTTGGGTTTTATTCAGTTCATTCAGTCGATGTCCATATCATTTGCCAATTCCTCTGTGATGCAGCTATATTGTTATGTATTGTAGTTAAATTATTTGGCATCACGTGATTCGTAATGCTATATCACTAGTACAATTCCTGTGCATTGCACGTGTTGCACAGGTTTTGATTTTTAGTATGCAACACTCAAATCACAAGGGCTCAAATGCCTAATTTTCTCAGCCACTAGTGGAAAAACTTAATTTGAGGGAGTTTGGATTTATTTGGTTCATTCAATCGGTGTCCACATCATTTTCCATATTCATTGAGATGTCGGTATGTGGTTATGTATTGTAACTAAGGGTGTGTTTGTTTCACTAAAAGTATTTTACCAGAAAGTGTTTTCCGAATTTTCAACCGTTTGGTTCTCTAAAAAAGATTTGATCAACGGAAAAGACTTTTTGGTCAATACAAATATTATGTATTATCTTAGGAAAACGAATTCCTCCCCCTCAAAAGATGAAAACACTTTCCCTTTTCATCTTTTTTCCAATGACCTTTCGCTTTTCCTCTCTGTATGCCGCTCTCGCCGCTCTCTCCCTTCGCTTCTTTTGCTCGTCTTTCTTCTTCAGCTCTTCTTCAAGGATGCGCATCTTCTCCGCCATTGAAGGTCTAGATCTTCTTCTTCATCAGTGAAGGTTTGGCTCTTCTTCAATGACGCTCAACATGGTTCCAGGTTCTCTCTTCTCTCCGATTTGAGAATAATCTTAGAATTTTTATGATCAATGCTTTACATCGTCGAGTTGATGTTGATTCTTTGTGTTTCAGTTGTTTGATTCATGTTTCCGTTCATATTCTTCAAGCAATTGAAGTGAAACGCCCCTTAAAGCCTCTCTCGATCCTCTGCGTATTCCAGAAGCTTCTGCCTTGCTGATCGGCGCCGGAATCCGCCGCTCACCTTGCCACATCCAGTGCTCTTCGGATCACGATGTTCTCACGCACTTGAGCTTCGAATCCGTGTGCTCCATCAATGGACTCAAGTTTATTGAACCAATAGATTCCTTCAAACATTCGACAACTTGGAGCCTTGAAGTTTTCAGTTTTCATTGAGCGTGGAAGTTCAGTACATTCTTCCATTACGCATGTGGAAGAGAAACCGAGGGCTTTGTTGTTGTTAGCATGAACATCGGTCACGCTTGAGATTATAATGCTATATCACTAGTATAACCACGTACCGACATCTCAATGAAAATGGAAAATGACGTGGACACCGATTGAATGAACCAAATAAATCCAAACTCCTTCAAATTAAGTTTTTCCATTAGTGATTTGTAATGCTATATCACTAGTATAATTCTCGTGCATTGCATGTGTAGCTTGGTATGCAACAGTCAAATCACAATGGCTTGAATGTTTAATTTTCTCAGCAACTTGGGGTAAAACTTGATGTGAGAGAACCAGGCTTTATTCGGTTCATTTAGTCGATATGGTATCCATATCATTTGCCAATTCCATTGTGATGTCGCTACATTGCTATGTATTGTAGCTAAATTATTCTGCACCACATGAGTTGTAATGCTACATCACTAGTATAATTCTCATGCATCACATGTGTAGCATGGATGTTGATTTTTGGTATGCAACACTCAAATGGCTTGGATGTTTAATTTTCTAAACAACAAGGGCTAGAACTTGATGCGAGGGAATCGAGCTTTATTCAGTTCATTCAGTTGGGGTCCATAACATTTTCCTATTCCATTGTGATGTCGTTATGTTGTTATTTATTGTAGCTAAATCATTTGGCACCACGTGATTTGTGATGCTGTATCACTAGTACGATTCCCATGCACTGCACATGTGCTGCACGGGTTTTGTTTTGTTTTGTTTTGTCTTTTTATTTTATTTTTATTTTTTGTTTGTTTGTTTGTTTGTTTGTTTGTTTGTTTGTTTGTTTTTTTATTTATTTATGAAGTACTACTTGAAATTCCTAGTCTAAGAGGTAGCTTGTATCAATTTGAAACGCATATCCATATTTGATTTTGGTCCTCTCACTCAGAGCTAATTTTTTTTTTTAAACTCCTCTTTTTGTCTTATTATTTTAATGTATTACCTTTTTTATATTGATTCATTATTATTAAACTTGTCCCAACTATTATGTTATAATGATATCTACTTTGACATCTAGCTATTCATTTATTCTTTTTAGGCTTTAATCTATTTTATCATATAAGCAAAGTGAACCTCCTATTTTTAAGGGATCTCAATTATTTTTTTCCCTGCGAATCTCCTTAATGACTCATATTGACAAGTATTATGTATATGAACAAAGGAGAAAATTCATAATTTTATTCCATCCCTCAAACGTTTCAGTACGAAAAGTTTGAAGAATTTTTATTTTGCTAGTTCTCTTTCCACATATATCGATACAATTTTCTATGTTATGTCTTTTTAACAACAATTTCATTTCATTCCAGTATTTAAAGATCAATATATGCTGTAACAAAGTGATTTTACTTAATTTTTCAATTGTCAAAATCTCGTATTCACATAACCCGTGCATTTGCTAGAAGAATATATTCATATCATATTTGTGTAGTTTGTAGAATGATAATATAATAGTTTGTCTTTATTTGTTTAAGGGTTAATATCCTGAAAAACCCAAAATTGGTATACCTGTGACAAATTTACCCTAAACTATTTTTTTTACCACCAAAAACCCCAAACTGTTATACATTTGACAACTTTACCCAAAGTTGATACACTTGTGAGAAATTTACCCTATGTTAGTTTTTGTTAAATTTTACCGTCAAATTATTAAGTTAAATGACACGTGACATTTAATCGGTATAACAATTTTGGATTTTATGCACCGTTTGTCATAGTTTACAATTTTTGTGATTTTTTTGTGGTATTAATCAAATTTAACAGAGTGTATATTTGTCACAAATTTACCAGTTTGGGGTTTTTTACGGTTGAATAAATTAGTTTGGGGTAAATTTGTCATAAATGTACCAGTTTAAGGTTTTTTATGGTCAGTCGGGGTAAATTTGTCACAAGTGTACCGGTTTGAGGTTTTTTATGGTAAAAAAAATAGTTTTTGGTAAATTTGTCACAAGTGTATCAGTTTGGAATTTTTCAAGGTATTAACCCTTTGTTTAACTAGTAAAATTCATGTGCGTTGCACTGGTTTTAACATTTTCTTTTAAATGAAAATTTGATTCAAAATATTACTTTGAAACAAAGTGTTATGTTTTGTCCTCTCACTTAGAACTAATGATCATGGAACTATTCTTGGATCTCATTGTTTTTTATACTTTAACGTCTCGATTTTTTCATTAATTAATATCTACTAAACTTGTCTCAAAATTATAAACTTATCACATTTACTAGTAGAATATATTCGTATTATATGTGTGTATTTCTTTTGAGCGTTTGTTGATCCGAGTGCTAAACGTCTTGTCCGAAGAGAAATTGTAGCGCCAACAGGGACAATTCGAATTGGGTGTTTCTTGAGCAATGAGCAAGTGAGTGTGGTCGGGATATCAATTGAGGGTTTTCCACCGCGCCAACTTTGTGGGCTTGATTTTATTTTTTTTGTCGAAATATAATGATTTCATTGCTAGCCCACAAAAGGGGCACCATTAGCTGGACAATCTAAACATAGGATTGAAATTAAAGGCTTAGGAGGAAATGAAACCCAATTACTAGGAAGAGAGTTGTTTCGGTGGGCTTTAGTGGCCCAATCTGCGGCCTTGCTGGTATCCCTCGGTTCGTAGAGGACATAAACTCCACTGAGCTAGGCCATAATTCTTATGCAATCGACAACAATGGATTGGGCCGGCCAAGGGGGCTCCACCCGGCCTGATAAGCACTCCACAAGCGATAAGTTGTCTGAAGACATGAGCACCTTCAGATCATTTTTGTCCATAGCTTGCTGTTGGAGATCAGTTCGTGCGATTCTATTCTCTTTTACCCACAGCAGTGCCTCTCTCACGGCTAGGGTTTTAGCAACCTAGGAGGACGAAGCATGGATCCTCTTGGTGAAGTCGGTCACAAGGAGACCAACGGTGTTCCTGCACACTCCAGCAACCGATCCCATCAACGTTGAGCTGCACTAGGAGCCATCGACTTTGAACTTTAGCTCCTATGGACCAGGTGAGTTCCAGTTTGTCGAGCTGTTTGGGGCTGTTGGCTTTCATCTGATTCTACTCATCCCCTTGGCTTTCCATTTTTGTATAGATTTGCAGCAGTTTGGGCTTTTGCTTGGGTGTTGAGATGGTCGGGCTTCATTCCTTGGAAGATCGTTGAGTTGCAGGTCTTCCAGATTTGCCACAATAAACCAGCAAAGAAGGTCTTCGAGTTTGATCTGGCTCTTGAGGTGAGATTTTCAAAAATCCATTTGTCAATGCGAGTGATACGTGTTGGAGATGTGTCGGCTTGAAAATCATGGGCTGACCATAACATGTTTTGTCCAGTCGCATAGGAGGAAGATATGTTCTGTTGTCTCTGGTGCTTGACCACAGATCTAACAGGTTGGATCATGTATCATTTGTCTTTTATATAAGTTTTCCTTTGTTGGGAGAGAATTGCTACATATATTCTAGAGTAAGAATCAAATTTTGGGGGAAGTCGGGAGTTTCCATTTCTCGTTCCATAGTGATTTTGGAACATGGTAGGAAGAGGATGGGTTTTGTTTGGTGGAGAGGTCGGCTCTGTTATGTATTCGGTTGTAGCTGCTCTTAACAGTATAGGAACTCGAGTTGTTGGCTGTGTGACATCTTGAAATTCCAGTTTTGTTTTCAATTGAATGAATCGGGCTTTTCATCAACGCGCCTATAGTTCTATTCTTTGAGCTGATCACTTATGAGATAACAAATCTATCTAAGGAAGCCATTAAGGGATTATAATGCAATAGACTTGAGAATTCAATCGCGAATTGACTGCTTGACCGTGCTAGTATGCAAGGTTCATTACGGCACAGTTAAAAATTGATTAGAGATCGGAGATAGGCCGACTCGGTTTAGCCATGTGACTAAGTGTGGGTGATTCCACGTAATTACAAAATTTTCGTTGATCGGCACTAGACCGATTTTTCTATTGTTTTGGTACCTTGTGCTTGCATTTAAAATCTTGAGATTTTCACAATAACCGAGAGTCTCCAATGTATCGAAGATGTACAATGTGGCTCGAAAATAATCGACCATGGGTCAATTGCGCTAAAAATTTCCGAAAGTTACTTAGTAGGCTAGGTCACGCTAAAATCACACCAGATTGAAATTAACCACGAATTTGAATATGATTTTAGAAATTGAAAGTTCTATCATGTTATGATTTATTTTTGGACTATCGACTCATCCTCCGAAATTTTTTCTGCAAACCGAGATTTTTGGAGAAAATTTAATATAGGGCCGTTTTTTATCAGAAAAAATTAGTGGACCGTTTTTGATTGCGTTTTTGGGATACAAGTTGATTCTATTGACATGGAAAAATATCTATTTGGTCGAGGGCATCTTGATGGAATTTTTGGGGACCAAATTAGATCCAATTGGAGAGGAATTTGGCTCAATTTGAGGGAAAATGTTACAAATTCGTAGGTCCCCTTGATGTCCAACCTTTTGGACCCTTTGGCAAGTGTGTTGGGGGAGTTTGGAGTGGATAAGGGCTGCTTGACAAAGGCAGAAGAGGTTGGGCATGTTGGATGAGGTCAAAGGGGACAACTTTGGTTCTAGAAGGCTTAGTGGCCTCCTCCAAGGCTCCAGCTGCCTTTTTCTTCTTCAGCAGCTTCACTTTCTCCATTAGAAGCCATTTTGAGTCCCCAAAGTTGCAGAAAAAAACCGAGCCAGCCTCCCTGCCGTCGCACGCTCGCCGGATTGCCGCTGCTTGCCGCTTGCATGCATCGCGCCCCGTGAGAGCCCGCGCCCTTACTACTTCGTCCTGCCCGTTTCGTCGCCGTGCCGCTCCTCCGAGCCTCCTCAGGTCACGTCGAGCTCAGCCGAAGCCCCATAATTGCCGTTTCGTCACCGTCCACCTCCGCCGTTCATTGCTGCAGCTTTGTCCACTTGTCCTATGCCGTTTTTAGCCCTTCCACTCACTTGGCCCAACCATTTCGGTTCTTGGACAGAACCGAAATCTAGCAAGGGACCGTGAGCTTCAAGGCTCACTTTGGGTTGCTTCCGGGCCTCGTTGGATGTCGCCACTTCGAAGTTTGTCACCCGTCTCTGCGTTGCCGTCACCGTGAACTCATCGAATTTGAAAACCGATGAGTTTACTCACTAAACTTTGCTTAGGGAATTAATGATATTTAAAGGTTGATTAATTTAGGCTAAGTATGGTTTAGGTGGTTAGTTAGAACGGATTAGTGATTTAAATATTTGTTTATGCATGTTAGTTGGTTAGAACGGCTTAATTAGAGATTAGATAGATCGTATTATTTATCTAGATTGGTTCAGTAATTTTTCGGGCCCTTCTCGATGTTTAATTAGGCATTTTCGGCCTAAGTTTCTATTTTTGGCATTTAATTGTATTTATTTAATTAATTTTGGTAATTATTTAATTATTTATTATTTTCTAGAAATTATATCGGGATAGCCGGTAACTAGAATTTCGTGTCGATTGCAATGATATGCTTGGTTTATTTAATTGAGTACTAATTTGCACAAATTGAGTGAAATTGGTGATTTTGGTGATTTTTATGATTTATTTGAAAAGTGTGGAATTTCGGTATTCTAATTAAAAAATATCGAGCATCAATTTTTAATGCCAAAATTGTCTGTGTGGACTATGTGAATAGTGAGATTTTCTAAAAGAAAGATATTGCACATCAATTTGTGAGAGCAGTATACTATATCCGCCTATGTGCGCTTGATATATCAGCTGAGAACAATATCGTCAGCTTGTGAGAGCTCCTTTGCACGTTAGCTTGTGAGAGTAGTATACTGTATCAGCCTATGTGCTTTGATACGTCAGCTTGTGTGAGCTATGATCGTTTATCAGCTTGCGGGAGCACAATCTATTTATCAGCTTGTGCGAACTACTATCTATTTATATAAGCTTGCGAGAGCTATGAACATATATTGTAGCTTGTGAGAGCAAAGACCGTCTATTTCAGCTTGTGTGAGCAGTGGTCATATTGAATTGATAGATAGTATTGAATATATCAATTTGAGTAGATCGATTGATCGTGGATGATTTGACTGAGCCGATCAATGTTTTGGTTTGAATTGATTGGTTGAGTATATGAATTATACTAATTTGTAGGAAGGAACTAAGGTGAGGTAAGTCCTTTATCTTGTATGTACATAGGATGCTTTTAGGCGTATTTCCTTCATAGTAGGAGTTTAGGGGGTGAATTTGCTGAAACATTGTCTCTTCCTGTCGTGGGCTCAACCTTTTCAGGTCCGTAGATGGCGAATTCTCTTGAGCATTTTGGTCGGCCGATGAGGGTCACCGAGCGGGTTTATAACTATCTCGATCTTGGAAGTCACTCGGTCTATGAACTTGTAGTGATAATCGTCTAGGTCGAAGATGACCTATCTCATAGGGTTCCTCATCGATTCAGAGCATGGTTTTGCTACGAACCCAATGGATTCCGGGTGGCCCCCTCAGGTGTTTTGAAATCCTCGCTGGGATAATGGATACCACTCTAGGGGAGAGTGCAGTTGACTCTCTAAATGGTTTGGTGGAGGACCCGATGCCCCCTGCACTTGTGGAGACCGAAGAATTGGCGAATGAGTTTGACTAGCTGATCATAGGATAGCTTTGTTTTGAGGACCGAACTTTTGTAGATCTTTTGTGTCTAGACTAGTACTGTAAATAAACTAGTCAGCTTGTATAAAAGTGTTGTGGTTTTCAAAATTTTGGTCTTGCTTTTCTATCCCATCTTTGTGTTATTTGGGGATTTATTTATACACTTCCGCATGCGCATTAAAATGAATGGGTCAGCGACGCGTCCTAGGACGTCGTAATTTAATCGACCACCGAGGGATGGGCATGCGCTCGAGGATCGGGGCGTGACAGGCTGTCCACACAAGCTTATCTGAGTGGGGATGTAGGCTAAAAGGGTGAGCTAGAATCTCTTTCACTACATTTTCCTCAAAAAGTTTATTTACTTTGTGCATATCCCATTCATTTGCTTCGTGATCAATTAATTCAACCACCAGTCTTGGATCATCCCTATTTGTTGGGCCTATGAGTCTTCCAGAAAGAAGCAATACATCTTCTCTAATTCGTATTGTTTGTCCATCTCCAACCTCTCATCTAGTGGCAGGTTCTATTGCATCTCTCCCTACCAATAAACTTTGACAGCCCCACGAAGGACGGGTACCTTTGTTTGTGCCCAGAAATCACCTTGAGGATAATAAATACTTTTAAGAACTTGAAACCATAGGGCATTCGGTTGTTGGACAATTCTCCAAGCCTGCTTTCCCAACATTGCTTTGTTAAAATATACCAAATCTTTAAAACCTAGGCCAACACAGTCCTCCCTAGTTTTTAGATCTTCCCATTTCTTCCAATGAACTCTTCTTCTAGCTACATTATGTTTCCACCAAAAAGAGGTTATTCGCTTCTTAATAGTGCAACAAATAAAAGTTGGAATTTAAAAATAAACATAGTATATTGGGGTAGAGCTTGAATAATTGTCTTAATGAGAACTTCTTTTCCCACCTTCGAAATCAACCTCTCTTTCCACAACTTTGTGGGCTTGATAAGAAGCTTACAATCTTGCGAATGCAGTTGCAACTGTACTTGGAATAATAACTGCTTGCAAGTGGTTGCAATATAATCATGGAAGAATACCACAAACACACATAGCCAATGTATTTTTATCAGCATATCAATGTTATTGTCTTTTCATCTTCAACTATCGTCCATGATTTTTAGTACTTGTTCCATCGAGAAAATTCTCGGACAAAATATCTTTCACCAAACGATGGTTCTTCAATTTTCTATTTGTATTGGGTCCTATATCGTTTCAAAAAGGAAGCTATGGATTCTAATATAACTATGATAAAATAAAGGATAAATCTAAAGCAATTGAAAGTAAATACGGAACGAAGATAAACAAAGAAAGATAGCTGAAACTGAGTATTTTTAGGTTTGTTGTCCAAATGTGCCTCGCTTACAATAGTATTTACTTGGCTATTTATAATCAAGTATTATGAATAACTGTCAATTTGAAATTTCCTGGAATTTTCAACACTGCACCAACAACTGCATTGTTTTACTTACAAAGCCGCCGGTATCAAGCGTTTCAATAACCGCCTTCATTCTTATCCTCTTGTTCTCAAGTGATGATCGGTACCAGATCGTTAGTACCTGTGATAGCAATTTCACTTATATCCTTATGGGCTTGCTTGACAAATCTCGGATTTATTAGGCCTTATTCTTCACCCATGGCCCGCTAAGCCATTTTTGGTGTTAATAGTACTATACTTCAGATTAACCGGTCATCTTCACTATAAAACCGAGTGTATCCCTATTCAAAATCGGCACAAAATCCATTTCCATTAAAAAAAAATCAAAGAATCCACTTTTTTGGGGAAAGAATTTTCGCCATTTAGGTGTGATCCCATTTTCGGCTAAATTGTCATTCATCGGCCCATTCCTTCTCTTCCCTTGAACTGCCTTGGCTAATGAGGTGGGCAAACTGAGTGACCGACGATCCACGAGACAAGTCGATTTGTTGGCAAATTGGGGCACACTGGCTTAGTTTCGCTGGACCTAGCTTGGCTGACGCCATTGAATTTTTTTTTTTTTTGTCAAACCATTGCCTTTTTGTTCATCAATGATCCCAAAGATGAGGGGGTGAATTCAAAATCCAATTCAGCGGAAGGTTTTCTTTCAGTGGGCCTTCGCGATTCAATCCGCTACTTGATTTGTTTCGCTGTGGACCAAAGCAATAGAAGCGAACCGGGCCAGCCTTTCTCTACATCCATCAACAACCGGCAGTAACTCCCACGAGCTCGGGATGAAGCCCAACACCACGTTGACCACAGAAGCTATCAGTGCATATGAGCACTCTCGGATAGTGTCCCTTGTGCATATCGTCTTCGGCTTCCAAGTACAGGAGTGTTGCTCTAAAGGCGAGCATCTTCGTCCCCGAGGCCGAAGAAGTTCGAACATTCTCTGCGAATCCAACGACGACACGGCCAGCAGCGTCACGACAGATGCTGGCGACAGCTCCCTCCGGATCTCCTTCAAGATGCGATCCGTCGATGTTGAACTTCCAAGAAATATAGACAGAATCGATGGATAAAATTATAATGTGATAGGAGGAGTGTGTATGTCATCGGACCGCAAAATGACTTTCTTGTTTGGTAGAAGTTAGAACTGCAATTTCTGTGGAATATTTTCATTCAAGCCAAAACACTCATTATGGCTTGAGCGTAAATATTTTTAACAACATGGGCAAAAACTTGATATGAGGGAGTCGGACTTTACTCGGTTCATTCAGATGTTGTTTATATAATTTTTCAATTAGGGGCTTCCTTGGATCCTTGGTTGTGGTTGAGGGTTACCTCACCGAGGAAGGGAGCTTTCACATCTACGAAAGTCTTCGCGTTTCTTATTTTAAGATGCCGGCGTCTACATGCATTGCACCTCCAATTCTCTTTGTATCTTTCTTGTTCCCTAGAGAGATGGGATGCCCTCTAGGTGTTTAATGCCTAGGAGATACTGAGGTCCACACGAGACCTCAAATGAAGTAGTTTTAGCTGTCACTTAGGACCAGTGATGCTATTTATATAATTTTCAATTTCTCTTGCTCCATTGGTATGTATTTTAGCAAAATAATTTGGGCACCGTATGATTTATAATGCTGTATCACTAGTACAATTTCCATTGATTGCACGTTTGCTGCACGAGTTTTAATTATTATTTTTTAATGGTTTAACGAATTACTTAAAACTCTTTATTTGAAATATGGTTTGTAAGTATTAATTTGAAACACATACCTAGATTTGCTTATGGTCCTCTCACTTAGAACTAATTTTTTTTTGGAACTCTTATTTTCATTTTTTTTTTTTTTTGCTTTTTACGTATTATCATGTTGTGGTTTTTGTGAGTTTCTTTCTATTGAGCTTGTCCCAATCGTTACATTAGAATGATGTCTACTTTGACATCGAGCTACTCATGCTCAAGTGTCTTTTTCATACTTTAGTTTATACTATTTTATAAAGTAGATGGAACCTCATACTTTTAAGAAATCTCAATAATTTTTTCTTCCTCCCGAAACCTAATTTATTATTATTTGCATGATTGTATGCCACTTGCATAATTTGTTTTATCCTCAAATGTTTGTGTCAATATTTGGAGATTTTCTATTATACAACGACTTTCCTTAAAACGATTTCATATTTTGTGAATTTTTTTTATCAGTCTCGAAATTTGCAGATTTTCTTTCATACATTAGCTTGCCTAAAAAGATTTCATATTTTGAAATATCTTTCTCTTTCCATATATATATATCTTTTTTTTTTTGAACAGAAACCCACGTAGCATTAAGTGGAATAACCCATACAGCCCGCGGCAATAGCATCCGCGCATAACAGATTCAAGAGAGGAGGGGGCGAAAGAAGGGCCCAATTACAAGTCAAGCTATTGCTATTATGGGCCTTGCAAGCCCGTCGGCGCCGACTGTGTTCGCTTCTCTTCGGCGAGAACCCTAGCGTGAGGTTGGAAAATAGGGTTAGCGGGAAGGCGGCCTCTGCGAAGAGAGAGCGATCCCTCCATGGCGGCCGTGTGCGGCGATTCAAAGTTTCCACCAAAGTGAGGTTGTCGATTCAACGACGATTGTTGCGGTTTGAAGCCCTTGTTGCGAGAAGATGGCGGAGCGAGAAAGATAAGGCTTGGATCTCAACCTCAAGAGCGGAGACGGCCACAACCCCTAAGGAAAAGCCATCGATAAGTCGACCTTGATGATCCCAAAGAAATACAAGCTATCGTTCCATGGTTGCTACCCTGATGAAATGATCCATCGATGTTAACCTTCAATACCCCGAGATCTGGGGGACGCCATAGATGGGATCTGTTTTTGACCAAACTCTTTTGATGCATATAGGGAGCTGAAGATAATCGATCTGCTTGAGCGTGAGTCGGTGCGCTTCTACAACCCGAGTTGGATTGGGATAAGTACCTCGGAAGACGAAGGCATTCCGAGCGCGCCAGATCTGCCACAGAATATTAGAAATAAAGGCCAGCCGAGGTAATCGATTTCCTTCCCCAATCGTGGAAACGATCCACGAGGCCAGACGTTGAATGTTAATTGGAAGGACTGAAACCCCGATCTGGGAATGATTCCACACCTGTTGAGTCCACGAACATAGTAAGAATAAATGCTCTAAAGTTTCTGGAGTCTTACTTTTACATAATGTGCAGCAAGGACTGTCTAATATGTGTCGTCGATATAGGTTTTCTCGCGTCGCCAAGGCATTGCTACAGATGGACCAGAGGAATACTCGGATTTTGGGTGCAGCAGGCATCTTCCATATGGTGCGCCATAACCAGGTAGGAATTTGGTATGATGTTGAGGCATTTGAAGTTGAGATACCTAATTGTGTCTGAGTGAGTGCATGATATGCTGATTTGACCGTGAATGTTCCTTGTTTGGTTACTTTCCATATAAGTGCATCTGAAGTGAAGTTAGGCCTGAGTTGGATGTCTGTGATCTGTTGAATGATTGGCATGTCGAAAAATCTGTATAATAAATGAATCTTCCATGAACTGGTAGTCTGGTCAATAAGATCAGCTACTAGTGTAGGTTCTTCAGGGGCTTTAGGTCCATCGAGAATTCCCATAGGGAGCCATTTGTCTTCTCTTATATTTATGCATGTTCCATCTCCCACAGACCAACTAACTTGTGGTAAAATTGCATTCCTCTCGCATAATAAGCTCTGCCAGCCCCATGATGGGCGAGTGCCCTTGTTAGCTTTTAAAAAGTGGAAGAATGGAAATATAAGCCCCTAAAAAACTTGCTCCATAAAGATAATGGCTGATGCATTAGACGCCATGCCTCGCTTACCGAGCATGGCTTGATTAAAACTCACCAAATCCCTGAAACCCAATCCACCTAGTTCTTTTCGGTTCTGTAGGTTTTTCCAACTCTGCCAATGCACTCCAGATCTGCTTGTATCATTACTCCACCAGAATTTTGCCATTCTTTTCTCAATAACTTTACATAATGAGATAGGGATCTTAAACACGACATGGCATATTGTGGGATAGATTGAATAACCGTCTTTAATAGAACTTCTTTCCCACCCTTTGAGATTAGTTTCTCCTTCCATCCTTCTAGTTTCGATTGAACTCTGCTCAACAGCCAAGAAAACATATCTCTTTTAGATCTTCCCCGCCGTAGGTATCCCTAGATACTTCCCACAACGCTGTAAAACTGGTACCCGTAATTCACTAGCTAAATTTTCCTGAAGAGAGATAGGGCAAGAGGGACTAAAGAAAACTCCAGATTTATTGCGATTGATAGTTTGTCTTGATGCCAAGCAATACTGGTTTAGAATATTAGAAAGGTTCTGACACTCCATCAAGGTACCATCAAGAAAGAACACAACATCATCAGCGAAAAAGAGATGCGATAAAGTATGACACCATTGATTCAGCTTGATGCCTTTGAGCGAGCCCATATTCATAGCATTTCTTATTAGGAAGGATAAGAGATTTGCAATTATGATAAACAAGTAAGGGGATAAGGGATCTCCCTGCCTCAGCCCACGAGTTGGGTGAAAAGTCGGTAAATACTCCCCATTCATTTTGATAGAGAAAGATGGCGTGGAAATGCACTGCATGATTAGATGGACCCAATGAGAATGAAATCCCAATCGAAGTAAATAATCTCGGAGAAAGTCCCATTCAACACGGTCACCAAAGCTTTCTGCATATCTAACTTGAGAATTGCTTTAAAATGACGCCTTCTTTGCCTTGTCTTAAGCCGATGAATGACTTCCTGTACAATTAGAACATTGTCCTGAATCCATGCGCCGCAACAACAAAGGCGCTCTGTTCCTCGGTAATCGCATAGGCGGCGGGGTTTCAATCGATTAGCCAGCACTTTAGAGAAAATTTTGTAGGCATAGTTGCATAAGCTAATAGGACGATACTTGATCCAAGCTTTCGGGTTTGGGGTTTTGGGGATTAGGGTTATAGCGCTTCTGTTTAGAGATAGAGGTAATGTGCCGAAGTAAAGAATTGCTGCACTTTGCTCGTGAATGTCCACTTTAATAATTTCCCAATGCGATTGATAAAATAATCCATTTAAACCGTCCAGGCTTGGTGCCTTTGAAGCACCTAGTTGAAAAGTAGCAACTTGAACTTCTTCAAGAGTGGGTTGAGCGAGGAGAGCTGCATTCATTTCTGCATCAACCATCTGTGGACATTGTTCTAAAATCTGTGCGTAAGGTCTAGGCCCTGAAGTCGTATAAAGCTGTGAGTAATAGGTGGTAGTCATTTCTTTGATGTGTCCAAGATCCCTAACCCATTGCTGATTTTCATCCCTCAAGATAGTAATTTGATTGCGTTGCCTTCTTTGAAGTGTGGTAGCATGGAAGAACTTTGTGTTACGGTCTCCCCACTGTAACTAGTTTATCCTAGATCGCATCGCCCAATATTGCTCTTCCCTTTGCCATGCTTGTTGAAGTTCTGTTTTAATCCTCTGTTGCTGAGATTGATTCAGTAAAGTAGGTTGCTGATTTGATAAAATTTGTAACTGGTGTTCTAATTCCATGGCTTGTTGCCTGTTATGGGAGAAAATCTGGCGATTCCAAGTGGACAAGGCTGTAGCAACTGCACGAAGCTTGACTGAGAGAGGAGAGTCCCTTCTCGAGACTGAGTGCCAGGAGGTTTTAACGACTGATTGACATCCGGGATCCTGGTTCCAGAAAGCTTCAAAGGTAAAGTGTCTCTTTCGTCGACTCAAACAGGGTTTTGTATGAATAACAAGTGGGCTGTGATCTGATCCTACTGCAGGGAGAGCTAACACTTGAGCATTCGGGTAAGAAACACGCCATTCAGCATTGCAGACAGCTCGATCCAAGTGCTCCTTCACCAAAACTTCCCCATCTCTGTTATTGGACCACGTGTAAGCACAACCATGAGAAGGCAGATCCAACAAACTGCAATCATTGAGGACCTCTCGAAAAGAAGAAAGGCGGTAAGAGTCCGATGGCCGAGAGCCCATTTTCTCCCATCGGTGTAGAATTTCATTAAAGTCGCCAAAGCACACCCAAGGTAAGACATTCAAGCTACTAAAATGACGCAAAGTCTGCCAAAGATGCTGACGGTCATGAAAAACTGCAGGTGCATGAATACAAGTAATCAGCATAGATCTGGCATCGGAGATATCCAGACAAGTAAAATCCAAAAAATGCGGAGAGGAGGAGAAGTCTGACAGAGTGAGCCCTGTATTCCAAAAAAGAGCTAAGCACCCGCAGATCCAACAGGGCTAACCAGCCTGTGATGCAAAAAAAAAAACCGAAGACCTTTTCAAGCGAAGGAGAACATCATCAACATTTTTCGTCTCCATAAAAATAACAGTCGGCTTTTCCTTAGCCAAAAGGGCTTTTAAGGATAGGACTGTCGTCGGGGATTGCCCAAACCCCGACAGGTTCCAACTTATAATTTTCATCGCCGATTTGGTGATCAAGTTTAGGGCCGGCCACCGTCGCCCGTAAAACATCTTCAGACGCTTCCATAATTGGCGTGTCCAACAAGAAAGAGTCATCATAGAGTCCCGAATGCCCTCCTGGTAAGTCATAGGGAGTATAGCGCCTGGGTTTCTTAGCAGGACTTATCTTACTTGTCGGTCGAATACTTTGGCCTTTTTTAGCCTGATGAGTTGATGTTGGCCATTGCACTCCTTTCAGCTTCTCTGTAGCTGGAATTAAAGCGGTGGTTAAGGTGTGTTGCACTGAAGGAGTGATGCTGGAGGTGTCAGTTCTGGTCTGTGGTGCGATTGGAGTAGTTTTCTGTGGAGAGGAGGTTGTACAAGGAATGGGAGGTAGAAGAAGAGGAAGAGGGCGAATCTCAGTGGGAGGAGTTTCAGGTATGGTTTCCTCTCTCTCCTCCTCCATAATTGATTGGCCATAGTAACACTGCCAGTAAGGGCTGTACTTCTGAACTTCAGCTTTTAACCAGGGACCGTAAGGAGTTTTGTCGGATTCGTGATCATGTTTTCCTCAAAAGGAATGGAGGGGCAAGAATCGATAATGGCCCGATCGTCTACAAGAATAACAAAGAATGAGGTAACCTTTCGTACCGAAAATCCAACCACAGAGTTTGATGTCTAAGTTTAATTAGTCAACCTACCTTCAATGGTTCAGATAAATCCAACTCAACTCGAGCGCGGCAAGCTTTCAGGGCGGAACCAGTGGCAAAATCAGATTTAACTTGCAGAATAGAGCCTACCGTACTAACAGCCTTGCGGATCATATCATCATTACAACATTCCAAAGGTAACCCAATTACCTGAATCCAAAATGCACATGTAGAAAAGTCATAGCAGTGCAGAGGGGTGTTGGCTACCCATGGTTTAAAATTTATAAGATGTCCTGAGAATTGCCAAGGTCCTGTGTCGAGAATTCTCTGTTTTTCAGCTTGAGACTTGAATTTGGCTAAATAAATTCCCGCTTCTTTCTGTAGGATTTCCGCTTGGTCCGACCTCCATGCCCGCTTCAAGACTGACTGAAAAGCTGGGAAATTAAAGGAAGGGTTGGAGGGGACTTTACCAATTAACAGTAGCTTGCATTCCTCAACTGCACCAGGTGCGGGTTCAACTCGCCACTCTTCGATTGCTTTTTCTGTGCATAATCGGCCCAGTTTTTGACAAAGTGCAGCGATTCGAGATGCATCAGGATCATCTTCAGTAGCCATCGATGAAAGGGTGGATCGACTTAACGGATGAAGGTCGGTAGCATCAAAATTATCGACATGCAGATGGAGAAATAGGGAAAATCCGAAGGTAAAGAATGTAAACCCGGCGGGTGGAAGAAGGAAGATGATGTATGAATGGGTTAACGAATTAGGCCTGTGTAGGACAAGAAAAGGAGGAGATGATGAAGGATTGCCATTCGCATGGAGACAGGAAGCAATTGAAGATTGCAAAAAAGGATGAACGAAGAAGAACTCTATCCAGCAGATAGAGAGGAACTCGACAAGACGAGAGACCTTGCTCTTGATACAATTTCTTTATGTTGTGTGTTTTTATCAATAATTTCATTCTTTTAATTGTCAATTTCTAGCACACATTTAACGCATGTGCACATTGTTGGAAAAATATTAGATTACATGAAAATACTAATAATTATTAAAAATACATTGAAAAAGATTAAGATGATAAAAATAAAATATCTGAGACAAGCAAGTGGTATCCTTAAGGATAATTCTGTCATTTGGAGTACGAAACTCGGTGCCTAAAATTTTAACGGCTATCCTCCCAAGATATATAGGAAATCATATTCTGTACTTTGCACTGAATACTAGAAGGAACAAAACAACTTTATATGTATAACCCAACAAATAAAGGAAAAATGCGTAACGAGATAGGAAAAGAGAAATAAAAACATTTTGATTTTGATATATCGATATCACTTTTCAATTATGTTTGGAGTAACCATTTATAGGTAAAAGAAAGAGAGCCGTTAATAAACACTTATGAATAAATCAATATTTAAAGAAGAAAATGACCATTGTATAGCTATTATAAAATAATAAATAGTTTTTAGAAATAAAAGAAACGTTATAAAGCTGTTATACGACTATTAGAAAGTCATAACATGGTCATTACGTAACTGTTAAATAACCATTATAAAATGTTACAAAACCATTTTATATTAATGGCAAACAAAAATCGTTACAAATAGATGATGGTAAAAAACTATTACAAAAATTAGTAGCTTACAATATTTCAAAATTGTTGAAATATCCAACACACATTTACTAGTGTTATATCCATATCATATGTGTATATTTTTTTGGATGACAATTAGTTGTCTTTATTTATTTAATTAGTAGAATTACCAAGTGCTGCACAGGTTTTAACTTTTTGTCTTAATGAAAAATTGCTTCAAAGTATTAGTTTGAAACAGTGTTGATTTTTCTTTTCTCATTTAAAACTAATGATTATGAAAAGCTATTATTTTCATCTAGTTGTCTTTTATGTTTGCCGTCATGATTTTTTCATTAATTACTTTCTACTAAAAATTATCCCAATACTATCAATTTATCACATTTACTAGTAGAATATATTCACGGCATATGTGTGTACTTTTCTCGAATGATAACATAATAATTGTCTTTATTTAACTAAAAGAAATCTTATCTGCTGCATGGGTTTTAACTTTTTCTTTTAATGAACACGTGCTTCAAAGTATTAATTTGAAACCTAGCGTTGATTTTTTTGTCCTCTCACTTAATACTAATAATTTATGGAACTATTTTTTTTTCACGTGATTGTGTTTATCTATATATATATATATATGTGTGTGTGTGTGTGTGTGTGTGTGTGTGTGTGTGTGTGTGTTTTTACTTCTTTTTTTTTATTAATTATTTTCTACTAAACTCGTCCCAATAATATAATGCCATAATGGCTGGTTTGACATTGTCTTCATATACTTTAAACATTCTAATAAAATAGCTATCGAGTTTAGCTATCTTGTTTGGATTTACTATGCCTTTCCCATCCACTGATTGTTCAAGCCAATGATATAACATGAAACATTTTTCGTTCTTCCTTGGCCATTCTTTAAATGTATTAATTTTATCTCAACATCATATACTGATTATTTAATCTGATGACATCTATGCAATATTTTCCTTTTTCTCTTGGCCATTCTTAAAAATTATTCATTTTAATTTAATGCCCAATACTGATTATTCAAACCAAGATATATTCAAATAATTTTCTTTAATTTGAGTCATTTTTAAAGGTATCGACTTTATCTTGACACCGTGACCATGACAACTTAAGAGAAGATAACATTAAAAGTGCCATAACTTTTATATGATGCTTACTTTCGTGTCAAAACTTTTCAAACGATTACTTTAATGTCACGTTAAAAGAAAAACGATCACTTAATTGACTAAGGCGATGAATTTCGATAAAAAGTCCTATGTGTTTTTTTTATTATTTATTATTAGAATATTAACGTCTCCCGTGGATGATGAGGTAACCTTTATTACAAAACAACGATTTCGACACGGTGCTCCCGTCAGAGCTTCCTCGGCATGCTTTGCCGGGTTAGGTGTGAGATTGGTTTGGTGTCTTTTACACGAGTCTTCGTTGTTTCAGATTGTCGCAGTTATCCGTGGGACGTCGCTTTGCTTTACGGCTTCCTCGATAGCAACCTGCTCTGCTTCTTTTCTCCAGCGTGTCATTCATCGTCTCTACCCAATCATCCTGATCTGTAAACGTTTCACCAAATTAGCTTACCATTATCTCTCTGTTTTCCTTTGCAAGAACGCCGATTTTGAGATGACGACAACAATCGGCTGCAAATTCCTCCACTACCAAGCCTCCCTTCTTTTTCAAATCATTGGTCAGAGATTCTAAAGCCTTCATTTCTACTTGCATCAAGTCGGCATCGCCCAACTTGTCTATTAGTTGACTCAGATTGCCTCGGTCCGAATTAGGATTTGAAGAAGAGGAGAAATGGCTTGATTTGTCTGAATAAGGGTTTAAATTGGGGGCCAACCTGTTTAGCAAGGTCGTTTAGGGCATTTGTGCTGAATCAAAGTGCCAACGAGCTATCTCACTGGCATACTTTTGGAACGTAGAAATTTTCAATTATGATTCTAATCCACGCAACAAAGACTAAGGTTAAACGTAAGATCCACTTTTGCTTAAAATAATTGTTTTATTCTTTTTGTTTGGTGTTCCTTTTTTTTTTTTTCATATGGGACGACATGGTGTCCCTCTTCTCCAAAATAGTAGCTTATTTGACATATGGCCTAGCTATTGTGTGAATGAGTTTTATATTTCGTTTTTTATTTGTACTAGGAAATCATAATTCTAAAAATAACCTAACTATAAATAAAAGTGAAAAACATTCATATACTATTTTTAATAAATGTGTTGGACTTTTATTTTATTTGGTTAATCTAAGAGTCCAATTTCTATTTATTCTTCATGCCGGCATTGAATGATTTTTTAAAGGTATTTTCAAAATTAAAAAATATTACAAAGTTTATATGTTCATAAATTCTACACATTCATTATCATCATGCAATTCAAAAGTAGGAGCTCCCTAAAACAGTATTAGATGAAATATTACCTTTGGCTTGATTATATGAAATGCTTAGCCATTGGTAAGAAAATAATGGTAATTGTTTCAAATCACTTGCGATTACATTGCTTTTTTCAATTTTAAATGCATTCGAATTTCCATCAAGCCTTTAAAATCATCGATGTCTGAGGTACAAAGATAGAGCCAATGATTGTACCATACGTGCCTCAATCCCAGCACCTTTCTGCCCGACACACGCACGCACTTATATATATAAGAGAAATAGATAATCGTGTTTGGCTACCCTGTTTGATTTACTATCCATTGGGCATATATTCATCTGTTGAAGATATATGCTCGCTCAACTTTTTGACATACCCAGTTAACTCTTGTTTTTTTTTTTTTTTTTTTCCTGATTCTTGAATGTATTAGCTTTAATTCAACGCCATATGTTGAACATTCATCCAAGTTAGGAAATAGCACAATATTTTGTACTCCTTTGAGTTATATTTAAAATGTAGCAATTCTAATCTAGTATCATATACATGATAACTGGATAGTTCTTTTTTTTTTTTTTTTTTTTTTGAACAGGAACTGGAAAGTTCTTCAAAAGTATATAATTGTGCATGATTATTGACATAGAAAATAAATATCCGGAACATTTCCTTTTCGAAATTTTTTAGAAATTTATATTGTACCATTTGACCAAACAACATTAGTTAAATGCCCAACTAAAAAATATCATCAAATTAACTAATTTTCTTCTTGCCTTCATATCTATATTATTTAATGGGGTTCCGCTTTTTCTACTAGTCATTTAGCTTAAACATTCTTTTTTTTTTTTTTTGGTGTTATGACCATACTATTCTTTATGAGCCCGCCAACTCTACAAAAGTTAATTCCACTTTTTTTTTTTTTTTTTTTTTTTAATTTGGTCAACTCTTTTTATTTTGTTTTTTTTTTCCTTGGGATCCCAATTTCTTTTTTCTTCTTTCTTTCCACGCCTATTCTTTGCAAATTTAACTCTTTGTTTTCTCTCTTGTAAGTTATTGTCTTCTTCCTATGCCTCTTGACTCCTCAAGTCACAAGGCATTGAGAAAAGTTTGGCTTGCAGTCACGCTAATAAAGATCGAATTCATAGAGATAATGCTAACATACATTGCCAATCCCAACAAGGCCCCACAAAATGATCATCCTCTATATTGTGGTCGACCGCGGATGGACCGCCTCAGGCTATCAACTTCTCGAGACGGACGTCCATCTACTGCATCGTCAACTTGTCCCGAGACGACGAGCTGGACATGTGGTGAATTTTCAGACCAAAATGATTACATCAACTACGCAAGTCCTTATGCCTCGTCACGCTAGACAATCCTTGAACTCCAAACGGGATGCTTTGAGGGGGTACAAACCGACTTGATTCGGCTCCGAAATGCAACAACAGGGCGACCGGGGTGGCCATGGGAACGGTGGGTGAGATGGACCCAGATATGTCCCTAAAGTTGAACAACAAGTGATGCTCTTGAGGAGCCAAGTGGGGGAATTCAACCTCACGAGGTGGCAGTTTGAGAGCAAAGGAAGCATGGAATTAGGAAAGCAAATACTAAGAAGACCAGGAGGATGCTTATAACGGTGGAAGAACATGGACTAAGATCAAGTTCTATCAATATTACCTAGAAGGACACAACTTGCCTATTGCACTATTATGGCTTGAGGAGTAGAGGTGTAAGTAAAGAGGATAGCCAATGAGAGATAAAATAAAGAGATGATTTGCAAGAATCGATAACTGAAACGTCAAAGGGAAAAAGATTGAAGAACAAGAAAAGTAGGACCCGCAAGAAAAAAAAAGAAGAAACAAAATAAAAATAGTTGACCAAACGAAAAAATGAATCATTTGTGTATAGTTATAATCGAAGCAATGGCCTCATACGGGATAATACGGTCAAAACACAAAAAATGAGTATCTAAGCCAATTGAGGAGTGGAAAAAGCGCAATCTTTATGTACATAAACCTTATATAGATAAATAATATATGATGTTTGGGAATGGAGGTTAGAGTATTTATAATTGCAGAAATTTGCAATGGAAAATTTTATGAGAGAATCTTACTAGAGCACTCTCAAAATGTTTTAATACTTTCAAATTTCATTCATCACACAAGCTAGATATACTGATATCTTCCCTTTTTACACGAAATCTAATCTCTCTCTCGTTCTCAAGATAAACTAAAAAAATGGTAATTTCAACCGCAAATTTTACCCCATAAATTTCATGAAATAGTCACATACTATACTAAGCGGATTATCATAATATTATATTAAAAGAGGAAGAAAATTGTAATTTGAAAGCAAAATTAAGTCTCTAAGCAAAATTAAGTCTCTAATTTTGATTCTCTTTTTGTAAACTAAACCTTTTACATTAAAAATCCATGATTATTTTCACCAATACAAACTACATCTTTTAGATTCTTATTCTCTTCAACAATAAATTATGCGCCCTTTCGTTATTCTAAGAAAAAATAGTCAATTCCCATATTTTCGACCGATCTCGATGATACGATCCAAATAATAAGATCCCAAGTTCATTAACAATGACAATCGTAGTTATCGAATGATAATGATAATGCCCAATTGATGCAAATTAAAAAAAAAAAAATGGATTGCCGCCCCACGAATTTCGTGCAAAATCCTGGCACCGATGTCCAAAATTTTCGGAAAAATCGATTCTGCCAAATTGAATGACGATAATAATAATAATTAAAAAAATCCGAACGAAGAATCTTCAAACGTGCGACGACGCTTCCGAAGTCGACGCTTCTCGCCCCTCTTTCACCCAAGAACAAGCAAAACAATCCTCGTCTCAAATCAAACCCCGACACCCGTATAAAATCAACGCCCTCCCAGCGTCGGCATGTAATGCCAAGATCATCGACCGGGTCGAACCCAGAAGATTTTCTCGCCAAAGATCGAAGCTTTTCCTCGCCCGGAGAATTGGGTCGGCGTCTTCTTCCCCGGAAGAAGATGAATTTCAGGAGCTTCGACGAGTTCTGGCCCTTCTACGTGACCCAGCACTCGAAGCCGGCCACGAGGCGGTGGCACTTCGCGGGCACGCTCCTGAGCACCGCCTTCTTGATCTACGCGGCCGCGTTCAACTGGTGGTTCCTCCTCCTGGTCCCCCTCGC
Source organism: Eucalyptus brandiana (assembly GCA_014182725.1). Classification (NCBI taxonomy): domain Eukaryota; kingdom Viridiplantae; phylum Streptophyta; class Magnoliopsida; order Myrtales; family Myrtaceae; genus Eucalyptus; species Eucalyptus brandiana. Next base: position 16,096,222 of record CM024668.1, read on the forward strand.
CGGGTACGGCCTCGCCTGGTACAGCCACCTGTTCGTGGAGGGCAACGTCCCCGCGACGTTCGGGCACCCGCTCTGGTCGCTCCTGTGCGATTACAAGATGTTCGGCCTGATGCTGACCGGGAAGATGGACAGGGAGATTAAGCGGCTCGGGAAGAGGCCCATCTTGAACGGTTTCTGAATTTGGGGGATGTAAGGATCTTTTTTTTTCTTTCCGTTACTCTATTTTCAGTGATTTAATATGTATGTATGTGCTGGTGTTGTTGTAGATTCAGGTCTTGGTTACGTTCCTTGAGACCCTTTCTCTTGATTTGTGCATGTATATATGTATACACTGTTCCATAATTTCTTATAGGGTTTTACAGATTACAGTCAATTTAGCCATATAATGGTGGAGTTCTGACTTCTTATGTGAGTATTAGATCTGTGTGAATTGGCTGAGAGTGGGATTGTTCGATTTGATATTCTAATGACTGCAATTTCTCTTGCTATTGATGTGGAGAATCTGGTGTGGGTCATGTAGTCGGACATTGCAATATTTTGCAGTCGAGATTCATGGCATGGTGATTAGCTTGTTTAAATTTCCAGCTTTTACCAGATTATGAAAATTTTTGTTTGCTTGTAGTCAGGCTTTTAAAGTGAGATTTCATATTGATTAGATGACACTTACCCAGTAAACTGGTCTTCCTAGTTTGTTGGTAATCTTTTCAACTGCAAAGTCACTGCTATAGTCTGACAAAGTTCTCCCTCTTTGAACGCACCAGAGCAAAAGCATATTGGTGTGGCTGTTGATGATTGCATGGAAGTGCAATTAATCTAAAATGTTGAATTCTCTGGATGCAAAGGATTTGTGTGTGCAACGTTATTGTTTGGGTAAGCTTTGCCAGCATAAGAGTGGGATGCAAGTGCTGGAATCGTTATATAGGTTGTGATCAACCAGAGTTGATACCCATGGGTTTTTGTCTTTACCAGGAAAGTGTAGGAGAACCTAAGGAACCATCTAAGGAACCTATGGAATTGGTGGAGCCTGTTTGATTGGGATTCTAGGTTGAATACAAGAGTGCACAACAAAAATTCAGGGTCCAAAAGATGGAACCTCTGCGCATATGTTTGGTTTTGGGGCTATTAGGTCATATCCATCCGGCAATCTGTGCCTGCTACATCCTGCACTGGTATCCTGGAAAAATATTATACCATATAAAAAACACATATGCATTTTATGAGTATTATTGATGTGGTGGAATTGACCTGGATGTAGAGAATGAGGGAAAACGAACAATCTTATAGAAGCTGGAACAGAGATAATTCAATCTCTGGGGTCGATATTAGAGGACACTGGGGAAGTTAGATCAGATGATGGAATCTGTGAGCATAGTGTAGGTTTTGGGTACAGTTCGTATTTTCCCTTAACTAATATCTGCTACCTTCTGTGGCTTACATGCACTAGGTGCCCTAGAAAAGGAAAACTACTGATTTATATGATGTGCAAGTTAGTGTCTATGGGTATGCAAGCATGAGTATTAGGCACTACCTGTGATCACACCATTCCTTTCAGAAAGGCTATGTTTCGTTCATTATCAGAAGCTTTCATGTAAACTTTCGTTCAGAAAGGCTATGAGGTGAAAAACATGTTAGTATGGCGATTCTGCACTGTGCTTATGTTGTTATAACGTTCTTGTTGACAGAAATATATATTCTGCTGAATATTGTATATGTTATTTTCGGTAAATATGCAGAGACTTTGTCTAATTTATGAAACAATTGAGAAAAAGGGGCAAACTGACAGCTTCTAGTTGGGTTTTCCTCGTTCTACCAGGTCTGGCGTTGCTGTCAACAGGCTATGGGATAGGTTTCAAATTCCAAAACTTTGTTTAGAGTGAGTATTGCTAATAACAATAGCCTACCCACCTTTGAACTTGGATACCCCTGATGTTTACTACATGAATTACACCTGATGTTGTACTTAAACTCCTTGACTTGGTGTGTACAAAAATAAAAAATGACCTCTTCAGGATAATTTGTCTCAAAGCCTTATTCTTATACAAAATCGAAGTGGCTACATGCCAACCGACTATGTTGGTTAATCACGAAAGTACTGAATTTGCCTTGTGTTCCACTCCAAAATTGAAGGTGGAAGGGCCTTAAAGAGTTCATATATGATTCGATATTAGTTAATAGAACTTGTGGTTTTCCATTTTAAACCTTTCCCTGCTGGATAAATCTCCTCTTGTTTGTAACTTTTTCTTTCAGAAATGGAGGAATTTAAGGGTGAAGAGTCATTGAATAAAGTATCTGCAATGCTGTTTCCTGGAAATGTCACCATTGATATTATCAGTGGTGCTTATTTTGGTCATTTTCCTTTTATTTTTGGCCTACTGGGGAGAGAGAGAGAAAACGTAAGAATGAGGCATTTAGCTTGTTTATTTGATCATTGCCTTGCTAGGAAATTTGAGTCAGGGTTTGCTGTTGGCATGCCAAGGCAGACACCGGGCAAGCTATCTATTTGGTCAAAAAAGAAAAAAAAAAGTTCACTGTTCCCTCCTAGATTGATTAAATGAGACTGGAGTGGACCTTCAGAAGCATAATACTAGCCTGTCTTGTCCATTTCAAGAATCCACGACGCTCAATTAGAGAGAGATGACCAATCTAGAATAGCACTTGGATTGTGAGCCAATATGAATCCTATAACTTTTTGCATTTTCCCGTCACAGCTGACTGTCCAAACCATTGTGGGGCATTCGTGTGTGCAGTATATGTTTCTGTGATGCATGTGCATTTTTCCGAACCTCACGTATTTTGCATCAGGGAATGGCTGGGATTTCTGTTTGCATATATGTGAAAGCTAATTTACAAGACTATGTCCCATGGCAAGTTGAAAAGTTGTGGCAGGAGATAACCTTTTCGAGGATAAGTGAAGCAAAAACCGGAACTTCCGAAGAATAAGAAACAGCTCATGTCAGCATTGTAATGCCCCTCAGTGTTTTGATTCTTCACTTGGTATGCCCTGGATTCTTGGTTCTCTGCTTTGCAGACCTCGTGGATGATATATCGCCTCTTCGTCTTTTGAATAAGAGAGCAGATGGGGTGCGCCACAAAAGACAGAGGCAAGCGGGAACTTTTTTCCAGCTTTGAGACATGATGCTGATAAACAAACAGACGATACCATATCTTTCCACAGATCAGTTGTTTCTAGCAATTTGCTCCATAAAAGGGACCTTTTCTTCCGTTGTTGTGGTTTGATAGTATTGTTGTTGAGTATTGTGCATTTTACAGTCGACACACCTCATTCTTAGCTTTCTCCAGAGCCTTCAAAAGGTTGCTATTTCTTAAAATAGATACTAGGAAGTAAATCTGAACCTACACAGTCATTGCGCTAAATTCAGAATACAGGGACTTGGTACTTTGCTTTTTGAAGAGGTTGGGATAGCTGGAAGGATGTCTTTCCTTTGAAGGAGAAAGTGAGAACTCGCAAACGATTTGTTTCGAGCATAATGTTGGTAACACCATTTGGATGTTTTGAGGATGCACCAGTTTTCTTGGAAAAATTGTCCAAAAATCTATGAACCTATTACACTTTTGGTAGTTTTTTCTTTTTTGGTAAAAGTTAAGAATTATATTAACTAGAGCCAAAGTGAAACAAGAAGCTATACAACAGAATCTATTGCATTTTTGCTAGTTCAGTCCTAAATCTTTTAATTTTATTAATTGCGTCTTAAATTTTTTTTCACTTTTTGTGAATTGAGTCTATTTGGCCAATTTTGGCCGGAATTTGTTGATGTGGACGCAGTGCTAATGTAAACAAATTTTATTAATTTTTATATAATTTTTTGAATTTTAAATAATTTTTTTAATTTCTTCTTTTTTTCTTTTAATTTCTTTCTGTTTTTTTTTTTTTTTTTTTTTTTTTCCTTTAGCCGGTCACCCAGCCTTTGGTGACCAGCTAGAGGCCACGACTGGTGAGAGGTGACCTTGGACGAGGCTCGCCTTCGCCAAGTTTGATGAGGATGACCCTTGTTAGCCTTTGGCAAGGGCGAGCCTTGCTTGAGAATGGTGAGGTCGTCTCTCGCGAGATCTCGGTGAGGTTGACCCTTGTCGGTCATGGTCCTAGCCAAAGGAAGAAAATGAAAAAGAAAAAAAAAAAAAAAGAAAGTAAAAAGAAATTAAAAATATAAAAAATAATTAAAAACTTGGAAAATAATTAAAAATAATATATTTTATCTACATCAGTGTCGACAATGCCCGTTTTACGTCAGAAAATTTTGATCAAAATTAGTCGAATGGCTTCAATTGATAAAATGTTATAACATTTATGACTTAATTGACAAAGTTGGGATGTTTATGACTGAAATGGTAAAAGTGCAATAGATTTAAGATTTTTCTCATAATTTTTCCCAATTTCCTTAGTTGGGCTTGCGATGGTCCTAAAACTTCTAATAAGCATCCAAATTACCATTTAGGCGTTGAAAGTGATTGAAACTTCAAATTTGAAATGAGAAATGCCAACTGATTGAATTCGTTTAATCTTGAGGCAACTTTTTAGTGTGGTAATTTGTCTTCTTGCTTTTTTCTTTCATCAGCAATATTTACCTAAGACATCAAAATTGAACAAGCAAGCCTGTTAGAAATGTTGGATGTACGAAGTAGATAAATCGAGATATTCGTTCAGGGCAAGACATGAAACTGTACATGCTTTAGATGTAGTAAATGTAAGTGTTGGTTGAACCGGAAGACGTTTTCCGAAGAGCGTCATACGGCTTATGATAAGGTGCTATAGCTTTTGACTGCTTGACAGTCTTACAAAGCATTTAACCATGTCAATTAAATCATGGAAGCTTAGGTTGCGTTTGGTAACACTTTAGAGAACAGGTATTTTTACTATTTTGTTCCCGCAAGCAGAAATAGAATAAAAATGTGCTTGATAAGTTTTTTGTTTCTGAGAATAGACTTAGAATAGAAATAAAAAATAAAAAAAAAAAAGTAACTTCTTGTTCCTAAAAACAACAAAAAAATTAAGAATTGAGAATTAAGTTTTTTTTTTTTCCCTTTTTTTTTTCTCTCTTCTTGGCCAGACGAGGCCCAACGACCTCACCAGCCACCGGCAATGTCCCCCAAACCTCGCCATTGCTGGGGAGGCTCCCCTAGCCTTGCCGTGGCTAGGCAAGGCTCAACCTTGCCCAAATCTGGTGAGGCCTAGCCTCACCCGGCCATCACGAGCCTTGTCAAGGCTGGAGGCTTGACCTTACCTAGATTTGGTGAGGCCAAGCCTTGCCCAACCACGACAAGGCTCGATCTCAATGGTGGTGGGGCGAGTTGCCTCACCCAGTCACGGAAAGGCTCGGAGTGACCTTGCTGGTGGCCGGTGAGGCTCCCCTGAGGCTGGCAACCTTGTTGGCCCTTGTCTAGCTGGTGCGGCGACTGGCTGGAGGAAGGAGAAAAAAAAGAAAAAAAAGACAAATGTAATAAAATTATTAATAAATTAAAAGAAATTTTAAGTCATAAAAATATATAAAGTTGTACCAAACGCATTCTCTCCTGGAAGCAAAAATTGATCATTCAAATCTTCAGAAACTCTTTCTGGCAATAAAAACAGAAAAAAATATTTTTGAAAAAAAATTATTTTTCAGAACAGAAACGTTATTAAACGTACCTTTATATATGTTGCTAGTGCCACTACCATATAAGCTCTTGCCCTCCTCATTGCAGAAAGTTCTCGACACATGCGAGACTCCTTCACTGTCGTCATACCAATAGGCAACACTGTTTCTTCCTATTGCACGATCTCCGTGCCCGGAAGAAATGCAAATCATAAGATAGACCAGCCAGGATAAAACACAAAATCGCAAGTCTGGTCTATGCTAAGTCCTACCTCCAACGGATGGTGAGGATGCTGAAGGTTGCTCATGGCAGCACCATGAGTTTGTCAAATTATGACAAAATTGATGATTTTATCTTGACTTGGTTTTGAAATGGATAATGTTCAGAGTTCAGTGCTCTGGGATTAGCATTAATATAAAAGCATTGACAGGGTCCAGCACATCAAAAAATTCTGTTTATGAGTGAATTGCGGATATGATTTTTGGATGATCGATATCTAGTTTCTCATGTAGTCAAGTTTTTTTCGCGCCTTTCCTGGTTTTGGTTGGTGAAAATCACTTTGTATTAGAAAAAGTTGCACAGCTGATGGCTTAAGTTCATTGATCGTTCATAGTCCTTTACCTTTTCTGAGTGATGCTCGCCTCTTCTTTAGTTCACCGGTTGGATTGCTGCATATGGATTATGGAGTTTCGTGCACATGTAATTTTACTTGCTGGAGCCGTTGTTGCTTATGAGCTTAGAATTAGCTTTATAGCTTAATCGATCTGGAAAAGAACCGGGTCGACAAAGTTCATGTCAGGCATTGATATTTCTGGTCCTACCCCTCCAAACAACTTGGCCAGCAATCGCATCTCCATGAGAGCTGGACAAATCAGAAACACTTCGACAGTGACCAGAAGTGAAGGCCAATGTCATCTCCTTTCGGTAGCATCGTACAAACTCTGCAGCACGATGGAGCTGATAATCGTTGAGGTGATGGAACTTTTTAGAATGAAAGTTCCATGCCTCACCATCCATCCAACATAGTCAATCTGATCATACACATGTTTGCTCTTTCGTGTAAAGTCCGTATCATTTCTATTCATCCTCGAGTTTATGATTTTCTCTTGCGTAACTGAAAGTGTAATCCACGTTTGTGCGATAATTTATCTTGTGCCTCTTTCTTTCCTCAGCAATAATTCATTAAGATATCAAAATACAGTTATCAGCTGGAAGACAAGAAACTGTAATATATGTTATGCTTAATTGTAACTATAAATCTTTCTTGAACTTGAAGACATTTTTTGATGGTATAGCTTTTGCACGCTTGACAAGAGTCCCACAAAGCATTTAAACCGCATCGGTTAAATCAGGGAAGCTTGCAGAATCTTGCCATTGCCATTACTTCATGGCCATCTCAGCAAGAGCAAGTCTCTCAGAATCCTTTCTGCTGCGAGCAAATAATCACTCAAGTAACAAATGATCGACGATAAGCATAAGTTATTAGCAACATTTAAAGAAAAAATAATTTTGAACTATCATCCAAAACTTCAGATCTCCCATGTTACAGCTTTTGATTCTGTGTCAGCTATTTCCAAAACACTATTCTATTTAGACAATCAATATCCGTTTCAATGTATCGTCAGGGCTCACTGGAGAAAATTGGTACTACTGTATCATTGATTTAACCAGACTTCCTTCCCAAGTATACAATCTGCCTTTGCGCTGGGTTGAAATTTGATGGAAGGATGTTTTATCACAAGTCGGTGTTTCTTGAAAATGACGGAAGTGGCATGGCTTCCTGAGGACGAAGGATGACAAGTATACCAAACATGACGAGCATAGGCAGAACGAGAAGCCACTTTAGCAGCTTGTAGTAGTACATATGAAATGTAAGAGAGAACTCATCTGAGAAGTAAAGTCCATTCTTGTCAACCATCTCCACCAAAACAGTTCCAGTTGTCCTCACTCCAACAGTTGGTAGCTTTATTCGATATTTTCCAGGGCGATCATATATCTGGTTTTGCCTTATCCTTCGCTCTCCTTGGTAGTTGCCAGGAACCAACAAGGTAGTCTGCATTGTTTTCGCAAAATAACAAAAGCAAAATGACATCAAAGCATTCCTGCCATTTGGAAAATGCCATTTGATCTTAGGAAGAACGTACCGTGACATTGTAAGGTGCTTGATACCCAGACGGATATCTATGTTTATCGACAATTTCAAACTCCACCCAGAAGCTCTTGCCTTCCTCATCACGGAAAGTTCTCGAGGAATGTGAGACATAGACTCCTTCACGGTCATGCCGATTGGCAACGTTGTTTCTTCCTTGATATGCCGATCTCCATGCCTGGATAAAATGTATATTGTAAGATAAAAAGGCGAACTGAGGCACAAAATTATAAATCAAGTCCATGTTAATCTTACCTTCAATGGATGATGAGGAGCGGGAGTTGAGAAGCAAAAGACATTGCCATTCATAGTTGTCACAATAAGATCCAAATCATCACCACCATCAACATTATCTGCTAATACCATGCTATATCTGTCCAAAATTTTGCACTAAGATAAGCTTTGGAGACAGAAAAGAATGGGGTTTATGGCACCAAAAGATATAAAAATGTCTTACGAAATTTCACCAATGTCAACTACATCAGCGCATGATGTGGGCCCATCAATAAGATACAGATAACCATCAAATGATGTAGTAACGAGAGTAAGTCCCTTTTTCTCCTTCTCTTTGCGTTTATTTAGATCAACAAGGAGAACTTGATTCATAATTCTTCCATGAGTCCTATAAGGATATGGACGGACGAATGAACCATCCTTGCCACTAAGAACATAAATGTTCCCTGATATTGTCGGAACAACAACATCAGTGTGCCCATCGCCATCGACATCACCTATGGTTGGACCCTGGACATTAACAGCATACTTAGGTAAATTGTCCATCAAGTAATTCAAGTTCCAAAAAATATTAAAAACATATAGTTCACTGGCCTTCACACCTTACTACAAGGCCATAAATTCAGATTCTAAAACATACATAAAATACCAGGAATCTGGTGAGTTCTAAAAGGATGATAACCACACATAACGAAAAAGGCTGGCCTTGGGAGTAATGAGGAATTCTGATTACAGTCTCTAGTGCCTTCCTATGGTGAACAGCTGCACCTCTGTTCTTTTCTCTCCCTCATAGGATGCTACTTGCTAATATGACACCAAATTATAGACATGCGAGAAACAACAAAAGGTTTTTTCAGCTCCTTAGCCTTTTATTTTCTTAATTTTTTGTCAAAATAAGCCTAGGCACGTCACATTTTCATATGCAAAATCAAAGCCAAACCAGTTTCATCTTATATCAATTGGTCACAAACTTTGTCTCATGAAGAATGATTTTCATTCCATAATGTTGATAATCACCGGATCAATGGACAAAAATAAATCAGAAGATCACAGTACTTACAATACATGTCACAAGTAAATGCGCAGATGGTAGATAGTGGTTTAGTGCAGAGTACATGTATGTCAACAAGACCCATGAAGACACATGCCACCTGACATCATCGCCACAAAAACCATAGACGCAACAATACTCTAAGGATTACCCCCTTGACCTAGACCAGCATTAGCAATGTACCAAATGCGAGATCCTCAGGCTGAAATTCTATAATCCCGAGTAACTTAGTTTTTTGTTAGTAATTCAACATTTTCTTACATAAGAGCATCTAAAAGTCGCTGAACTCCAGCTTTATCATGCCTGTACATATGCAAGTATCTGATATCTAGCCTGAAGACAATGATACTTCCCATATGTGCCTCCACCAAGCTTGCAAATGTAAATGTTGCATATGTATCTCATCAGAGTAACTATAGCTCACTACTTCAATAAAATCATGCCATACTTCATACCAGTTGAAATTGCACCCCAATATGAAGCCACTAGGCATATTAATAGAGTAGAAACAAATTAACAATCAAATAAATAAGGCGTTTGACATTTTACCTGAGCAATGTGGCTCTTAAGATGATTTTCCCAAATCTCTACTCCTTGTGCAGTCCAGGCAGCAACATTTCCATGAGTATCCGTGGTGACAAGTTCAATCTTACCATCATCATTAATATCTGCTGCAACTACTGCTCCATGAATTTCAGCCATCTCAAGGGGAAATTTTTCTCTGATTTGACCTGGAAATCATTGTATTCATGGTTATTTGCTGAATGGTGACAAGATAGACAAGTTGGCTACATTTCCAAACCAGCTTTAAGGGTGAAAACAAGCATTTAGAGATTAGATGGACAAATTAATCTAAACGCAATGACTTTACTGTTTCACATATTGGTTCTGTATTTCTAATCACTACCTTCTAGAACTGTGGTAGAGTCAGTGGATCACAGAAAACTAAGAAACATCACACACGTGCGCACATGCTCCCCCAATACAAAACGTGTCAATATAAATACATATAATTTGAAGATTTCATCAAATCCTAAATGCATACTCTAAAAAACTTAGCGCAAAATAGTTACACAGTCAAAGAAGATCACCTTGATGGTCCAATACATAGAAGAGGCCAAAGGAAGTTCCAACCAGGATGTCCAAATTTCCATCACCATCCAAATCAACAACTGTAGGAGAAGAATATATGTAGGCACGAAAGTTCCCACTGTCTGTGCTAAGATCTAGTGGTGTTGTCCATTTAACTTGCTTCGTATCAAGATTAAAAACAACGATCCCACCAGCCACATATTTCTCAATATTGATATCACCCAGTTCCTTTAAATGCTCCGGGTTGTCATAGTACCTGCGCATTTATATTGCTGTTTATAAATGTGGACTGCATCTACATTAAGGTAAAACTAGTGATTTCAACACTCCATTCAGCATTTCTTCAATACATTTCTTACACTTCATGTAATAAAATAAGAATGAGAAAAGAAACCCATAGACCCATCAGCTTCTTGTATCCAATACAATGCAGGAAGCCACTACGTTGCTTTAGGCCAAGGCAAAAACCAAATTTAAAAGCCCGAAGAAAACAGAGAAATGAAGTAAAACTATCAGAAGAATTAACTGATACGGACTTTCATTTCATATAACAAGTTCACAGTAAATAAAAAGGTAATGATTCTGGGCAAGAAAATCGTGTTAATAGTAAGACTGAAAAGTATCAGATAGACAAATGGAACTGAAATATCGACATTACAAATGACTCTTTAACAGTCAAGTATGAATAGGAATAACAGAACAAAGATTCAAAATTCGGAAGTCCAAAATTATAGGCATTTCCAAGGTTTAAAAGAAATCACCAGCACAAGTTACTAGTTCTTTCATTGAAGCCTAAAGTGTGCTGTTAACACAGACCCATATACTTACTTCTCTAAAACACAAAAGAAGCTGATATACTTGATAAAGCCTGAGAACAAAAAAGGCATCATAAATGTAAGGGACTCACTCATGATCAAAGAAGTATGAGACAGCAACGACCATCTCGGACACCCCATCGTTATCAATGTCTGCTATGACCTGATCAATATGACAAAAGAAAAAAAAGAAAAAGAAAGGAAAACCCACATAAATTTTTATTTGTTCAGAATGATAATGAATTCTTCTTTAGGTCAATAATATGCCCTAGTTTTTCCAGAACTTTTACATAATTCAGCAGAGAATTAACAAGTCACCCTCAATGTCTTCCCTTACCGGGGTGCATAAAATGTGTGCATCAATGTTCACATAGTCTTCCAATTTCTCATGTTGCGCTTCAGTCCATTCCTCATCTCCCCACATACTTTCATCAACATAATCATCATAGTCGTAACTGTACTCCTCAGGAAGCTCATCACTATCACGAAACAGGTCAAATGACGAGTCAGCATCAGCTTCTAGACCTGCTTCATTTTCAACAGTCGCAGCTTGAGTGTCCTTGACGTTATTAACAGTGGATTCAGAGCCAGCTTCCTGAGATCCCTTAGAGTTAATGTCTTCCAAAAGCCGTCTGCCAGAATTTGTTCCGTGAGCTGAATCAGAAGCCTGAGTTGATCCTGTTGTGCCAGTTGAGTTATCTGTGGTAGTTGAGTTATCCATGGTAGTTGAGTTATCCATGCTTGTAGGCAGCTTAATGTTTCTCTCTGCTTGAGCTCCATTCAAGTTCAATTCATTTTCTGGCTTGGTCACATTCCCCGTGCCAAGGTTGCTATCCGATGTTGAGGGAACTGATGGACTAGATCTAGTTGTGCTCCCATTGTCTTCTAGAATCACCAAAAGAGAACTTCAGATTAACATCAATAGGTAATGCATGGGGGCAAATATTTTGGTATCAATACTCGGACACTCTAGGGCTGGTCAAGTTTTCCTCAGAAGATCTTGCAGTAATAATAAGAAAGGATTACGCACCTAGTTCTGGATATGTAAAAACAAACAACAGCGAATACATTAGAAACTTACGAGAAAATAATTTTGACTCCATGGCATCCTGGATAAGCTGCTCATCGTGCACGTCTGGATGAGAACGGTCCACCGGATCTGGATGTAAACCAACATACCAATCTTTACGTACTTTCCTGCGAGGTATCTCTAATTTATCTGCCATCATGTAACCTGATACCCTGAAAACATAGGACACGTGCAATCAGAAGTTTGGAAGATGACAAAATTCTCACTGAAACACATTGCCAAAGTGGGATGCACTTTAGCAACTGAAACCAGGACAATCACCTGAAAAACAGCACTTCACCATTATAGGTAGCCAAAGATATCTCCCTCACACCATCCTTGTCAATGTCGTACAGGAGAGGGCTTGCATGCACGGTTGACTGGTGGAAAGCAGGCCATCCTGATGAATATTTAGCTACTAGGTCAAAGGCCCTTGATCCAAACAAACATAGCTTTTTCTTATAGCTTGATAATTTAACCAGCTCATCACAATGATACCACAGTCCCAAAATGAAGACAGGTGCTCCTTCGTATCTCTTTTATAAGTAAGTGTTGAAGTCTTCTGGAACAATACATACAACTAAATTGCTTTAGTGAAAAGAGAACTCACCCGGCATCTTGTCTCCATCAGCACCTTCTAAGACTTCAAGGTAGTGAACAAAAGAAGATACTACTATGTCCAGCTTGCCATCACTGAAAGACAGGAAGTGTTGGCAAGTTAGACATTATTACATCAAACCAGGATATAAAAAGTGACAAGGTCAGAAGAAAATCTCATGAGGGCCTTACACAACTGATGTCTACCATCAAGAAGTGTTCCAAAATTAAATCCCATGTTTGAATAAGGTGGAAAACTAATTTCTTCAGGAACCATTGCCAAAACCAACTACCCAAAACCTTGCTTACAGACAAAGTGAAATAACAGTAACAAAAGCAGGGAACTCATGCCATTGGATTACACATTAAACATAGCTTAGCCTTACCTGTTGATATCAGCGATCAACGGGGGGGCATATATGCTAGAGCTAAGCTCCGTCTGCCATCTCAGCTCCAAATTCTTAGGGCACTGCGTGTTCAGCAATGCACTTTCATCTCTACACCCACAGAAGAAACACATCACGCTCCAATACGACCCTCGGACAAACCCTTTTCCGACCCTCGCACGAAATTTGAGAATTGGGACTCAACCCACTAAAAGGCGCCGAACTTACAGATTGGGGTAGCCGAGCTCATCGTCTGAAGCCTGCCGCTCCCGAAACTTGTTCTTCTTGGCATCCTCCCCATTGGCGAGGCTCAATCCGGTGAAAACGAGCCAGAAGACGAAAAGGGTCCTGATCTCCGCGGATTTCATATGCCCTCCCTCTTCGAATCACTGAAACGGGATCAAAACGCCTCGAGAACAACGCATGGAAAAGGGGGAGAGAAATCTGTGGCGTCTCGCAGGACGCGCGACGAAGCTGCTCAGCCGTATGCCGGAGCAGATGACTGTAATTGCTAGCGCGAAGCCCGACGATCGCTGCGACGCGATGCGCAGGATGATCGCCGGGAAAGGAGCAGAGAGAAGGATCTACAGAGCAAGGCGACGAGGGGAATGGCGATGGAGTCTACGAGAGTGTGCAGTTTAGAGTTTTTTAGACTTCTGAAAGTGCCCCTCACCTTTTATGTAATAACATGGCGACCCCATATTTGTTTGTTCGTGGAAAGTGTGAGACCTAGGAAAATAGGCTATAGGGTCGTAAGTGCGATATTTTATTCATTTACTAAGATAAGTACGGAGCAAATACATCAGAAACATTAGCACATAATAAATCGATTAAGGCTGTCAGAGGGTTGGATACCCAGTTACAAGGAAGATAGTTTGCTCTTTGGGCTCTTGCAACCCAGTTGGCGGGCCTATTTGCGTTCCTGCTACAGTGGGCCAAGGAGAGGCCCGAAAACAATTTAATTTTTTCTCGGATCCGGTCCACCAACCTTGCCACTTCCCAGCTTGGTTTTGTCTCTTCTTGAACTGCTTGCACGAGCAACCGGCAGTCAAATTGTACTTGGAGGGTTTTGTTCGAGCTTCTTGAGAGGAAATCTAGGGTTTCCAAGAGAGCTATGGCTTCTGCTTGTTCAGCTGATGAGGCCGCAACCATCCTAGAAAATCCGTCCACCAGGCGTCCTCGAGAGTCACGGCAGATACAGGCAATGACAGCCCTATTCTCAGTTCGTCATCTGCTTTCCCCTAGCTCCGGTGTTGATCTGTTAGATCTGGTATCCGCATCTCTATGCTCCTCAAGAGCTGGTGATATGCCTACAATTCGGACAGAGGAGGCGTCGGAGGCTTCCTTGTTCTCGGCCACTTCTCGATCTTCCTCAAGAGCTAGTAATGTTCTCTTTTCTCTAGACTCTTCTCGATCTAGTTCTGCGCATTCATCCTAGACAAAAGTGTCGAACTCACTCCTGTTCTCGACCACTTCTCTTTCTTCCTCAAGAGCTGGTGTTAATCTGTTCTCAGCCACTTCTCTACTTTCCTCCAAATCTGGCTCTTGGCTTTCATCCTAAACAAAGGCAGCGTCGGTTACGCCCTTGTTCTCGGCCACTTGGCTTACCTCCTCAAGATCTGATGCTATGCCTTCATCCCAGACAAAGGAAGCGTCGATATTGATGCTAAGAGCATCCAAGTGTGGTGGTTGCCATCAACGCGTGTGGGTATCGTTTTCCTTTGCTGTTGTCTTCTTGCTATTGTAGTCATTTAGAGCGATTGATTTGGACAGGGTCTGATGCGGATGCAGGGGATGATGTTCAAAGACAAATTGATTTCGATCCTTCCAAATGCACCATATAGTAGTGGTAATGAGGTCGAATTTTAGGTCGGTGCTTGGATCTTCTTTTTTCGAATATAACCATTCGTCGAGTTGTGTTAACCCAATTCTTGATATCTAGATGTGCAGAGGACTAGCTCGCCATATCTTGACTGTCCAAGGGTAGAGCAATAAAGCATATTCAATTGTTTCGGCTTCCTTTTAAAAAATTGAGCATAGCGGATCAGGTACAATTCTCCTCCTATGCAAATTTTCCACTGTAGGTATTGCATTTTGGCAAGCATTCTAGAGGAACTATTTAACTATAGGTAGAGTGTTAGATTTCCAAATAAATTTCCAGAGATCAGGCTTTGCATGGTGAGAGGAAGATGCTGTTGTGGTTACTGTGTTTGTTGCTTGATTTCTATAATAGAGATAGCTGTTTTTCACCGAATATACTCCTGATTTGTTGCTCATCCACACCATTTTATCTGCTGTAGAAGGTAATCCTATAGGAGTTGCAAGGATTTTCTTAACTATTTGGTCATCAAACAATAACCGTAATAATTCCTCATTCCATTTCCCATTCCTTTGCTCTATTAATGCACCCACTTTCTTTGGCTCATCTCTTGTTGCTAGCACCAATGGTTCCACTTTTGAACCATTTATCTTCCCTAATTGAAATATTTAGTCCATTGCCAACAGTCCACATAACTTGGGGAGCTATGGAGTCTCTCCCCAAGACAATGCTTTGCCATCCCCATGAAGGTCTGGACCCTTTTCCAACTTTCCAAAAATCACTTTGTGGATAGTAGAGGCTATTCATTAATTGACTTAGTAGTGAAGAAGGTTGCTGAGAAATGCGCAATGTTTGCTTTCCTAACATCGCCTTGTTGAAATCTAGGAGGTCTTTAAAGCCAAGACCTCATTCTTCTTTCCTAACCTTCAATTTTTCCCATTTCTTCCAGAAATTTGCAATTTTCTTTTCAATAGCTTTGTAGATAGAGACTGGGATTTTGAAAATGGCCATTGCATATTGTGGAATTGCCTGCACCACTGATTTAATCAATATCTCCTTACCTGTTTTGGACAACAAATTATCCTTCAAACTCTGCAACTTCATATTTACTTTCACAATAATCCACGCAAATATGTCTTTTTTTGATTCTCTCCAATCCGAGGGAATACCTAGGTACTTCCCTATTTTCTCTATTTCTGGGACTCTTAGTTCATCAGCCATATTCCTTCTCAGATTACGTGGACATCTTTTGCTGAAGTGGATTCTTGACTTGTTTAGATTAATAACCTGTCATGTTGCGAAGCAATATTGATGTAGGATAATTGCCAAGTTCTGACATTCTAATACAGTGCCATGAAGGAAGAATATAGAGTCATCCGCAAAGAGCAAGTGCGATAAAGTGGGGTAGCTGCTGTTTAGTTTAATTCCTCTTAGAGTACCCTCCGCAACTGCTTGTTTCATTAGGTGTGATAGAACATTGGTTACTAGAATAAATAAATAGGGGGAGAGTGGATCACCTTGTCGAATTCCTCTGTTGGGCTTGGAAAAAGGTAGAGGACGACCATTAAATTTTATGCTGAATGAAACTGTGGATACACATTGCATCACCCATTGCACCCACTTATCACAAAATCCCATCTTAGTCAAGCAAGCTTGTAGGAAGTCCCATTCAATTCGGTCATATACTTTTTGCATATCAAGCTTTAGGACAGCTTGGAATTTGCTCTTCCTCTCCCGAGTTCTCAACTTATGTAAAACCTCATGTACAATCAAGAGGCAGGGCAAAAATCTGAGAGTGAGTGTAGAGTAAGAATAGAGTAGGACTGATCAAAAAAAAAATCAATATATTATCTTGAATTTGTCGCTCCCCAACAAAGGCACTTTGTTTTTTAGCAATGAGGTTTGGTAGTAAAGGTTTTAGTCTATTTGTCATTACTTTGGATATGATTTTTTATACAAAATTGCACAAGCTGATGGGTCGGAATTGTTCAAGCTTTTCAGGGTTTGGGACTTTAAGAATGAGGGTGATTTGGGTTCTGTTCATGTTAGGGTTTAAGTGTCTTGTTTCAAAAAATTTTGCACCTTGCTGCATATTCCCTGACTTATATCTAGCCAATGATTTCGGTAAAATAGCCCATTAAGCCCATCCAGTCCAGGGGCTTTGTTTGCTCCCAATTGTTGCATTGCATTAGTAATCTCCTCAATTGTAACAAATTTTACTAATCTCTGATTCATCTCTTCATCCACTGTGGTTGGTATTTGTTGTATGACAGGCTGAAAATTGCGAGATCCCATTGACGAGTATAGGTTTTTGAAGAAAGTTGCTGTCATCTCCTTTAAAGGCTGTTCTTCTTTTACCCATTCATCTGCTGCATTTTTTAATAAGGTAATTTTGTTTCTATTTCTTCTCTGGATAGTTGTTGCATGACAAAATTTTGTATTCCTGTCGCCCCATTTTAACCAATTGATTCTTGAGTGAATACCCCAAAACATTTCCTCTTGCCGCCAAAGATTTTCAATCTCCTAGTTAATCCGCTTTGCTTCCTCACTTTCCTTATGTACATCAATTCCATTTGTCAGCCTTTGTAATTCATCCTTCAGCTCTTTGATTCTCTTTTTTGCATTATGGAACCTGTTCTTACTCCACTTTGCCAACTGTTGAGCTACCATTTGCAACTTTTGTACTATATTTAGCCTTTGGGATTCACCTTTGGCCCATACCTTCTTTATCAGCAGCATACTTTCCTCATCTTCTGACTAGAATGCTTCTTACCGGAACACCCTACTCTTTCTTTCTTTCCGCGAGTTTAAAGATATTACAATAGGGCTGTGATCAGACCCTATAGCTGGTAGTGCGATGCATTCAGCATTCGGATAAGTTATACGCCATTCCATATTGCACAATCCCCTATCAAGTCTCTCTTTTACGAATTGATCCCCCGCTCGGTTATTTGTCCAAGTGAAAGCACATCCTTTGGATTCTAAATCCATTAAGGAGCATTGGCTAAGAAAGTCCCTAAAGGCTGTTAACCGGTAATTTTCAGCTCTTTTTCTGCCCACTTTTTCCTAGTGATATAATACTTCATTGAAGTCCCCCAAGCAAAGCCATGGTAGATGGTAGTTTCTACTAGCTCTATGGATGGCTTCCCATAGTTGTACCCTTTCTTGAAAAACATATGGAGCATGTATGAAGGTGACCTGTATTTGCTGATTAGTTTCCTTCACTTGGCATTGTACATTTATGTAGTTGTTTGAGAATGAGTCAATTGATAGCACTACTTGATTATCCCAAAATATAGCCAATCCCCCTGCAATTCCTTCTAGATTTACTAAGAAACCGTGCTGAAATTTCAACCTCCTCCTTAACTGAGGAACCTTTTGCTCCCGATTCTTTGTCTCCATTAGAAATATAATACTGGGCCTTTCTTGAGTCACTAAGATTCGCATTGTTTGAATTGTCAGAAGTGTGCCCAACCCATGACAGCTGACAATTCCAACTTAGTAGTTTCATGGCTTTGTGGGTGGCTTATTAGGGCTAGCCACCGGAGCCCACTGACTTGACTTCTCCACCACCTTGATTGGGGTTTCTACCAGCTGTGTACTGTCTAAATTTGTTGTTTTCGAGCTTTGTGCACCATATGGACAGAAACGCTTGCCTTTTTTGACTGTTGGGTGCTTAGTACCTTTATATTTGTGCCTAATAATCCCTTCCTCACCTGTTGAGGCCTCTAGCATGTCGACTACCACTTCTTTTTGCTGTTCAACGTATAGTACCATAGCAGATTCTTCATCTATACAGCAGCTCCCTCTCTTTTGTGGGTTTTTCTTCCCCATGAGTTGTATTGCTAACTGCTGTGATGATACACTATTTTCCTTTTAAGTTAGTTGTTCAGCATTCTTTTGTCCCCAACTGATGTTTAGAGTCTGATTTTGCTGCTGGTTTTCATTTTCAGAAACAGAATGTATGGGGGTCTTTGGAACACACTCAGTATCTTCTAGGATTGGCTCTCGTTTGCCATAGAAAATTTTACCGTATGGGCTGAGTTCATGCACATCCGCTCGGAGCCAATTCCCAAATCTTCCCGGTAAATCTTCTAGTAGCCCCGACTTTTCATAAGGGATTTCTTTAAAAAAAGTAGCATAATGCCCTATTTTACCACATGAGTAACAATAATGTGGGAGTCACTCATATTTAAACTCTACCTATAGTTTTTTCCTCTCCAAATTTACAATTACTCCTGTTTTTAAAGGATTTTCCAGATTCAGCTTCACCTTTGCCTTGCCAATCTTGTAATGACTATTGCATTTTGCTTCTAATTTCACCTCTATAACTTCCCCGAGTTTAGAAGCTATATCCCTAATGACTTCATTAGTGACTCTCCCAAACGGGAGGCCATATAAATTCACCCAAAAGGCACCCCAATGGGTAAATTCATAGCAAATCTCAGGAGTATCAAAGTCATATTGTTGTAGGACTAGTAAATTACTGGAGAAACACCATGGCCCGGTTTCTAATACCCTTTGTTTTTCTTCTTTTGATTGGAAATCAAAAGAGAAGTAGCTTGGTCCAAGCTGAGTACATGTGACATTATCGACCCTCCAAACTCGTTTCATAGTATTCACGAAGGTTGTAAAATTCACATTCGGTCTAGAATACAACTTCCCGAATACTGTTTTCCGGCATTCAATCAATTTTTCTTCCGAGACATCGCTTTTTATATCAACAACATCATCTTCAGACCATAACTCACCTAAGCTTTTACACAGGACTGCTACACGTCTTTCTTCCTCGAGCGAACCTGCCATCTCTTGCACACCAGTCCCTGATTCACGGATTCGTTCGACTAGCTTGCGGGATAGGTGGCTTATTGAAGGGAGCTCCGGACTGATTTATGAAGCTGGGGAATTGTGAATGAGGTTTCATCAAATACGAGGATTGGCGAATGATGGTTCATACATTAGTGGTTTATGGGTTTTTCACAGAGGAAGCGGATAGATGGGTTGTCGATCTAATGAAAAGGACCTGCTTTCTATCCGACTGGAAGAAGATGGGATGGCATTCAGGGTTACTGTGGGGCTGAGGTTTGTATTGGTGTCTTGTATAGAACAAGAAGGGGGTTTTGTGGGGGTGATTTAGGGTTTTTCAAAGAGGAAGCGGAGAGATGGGTTGACGATTTGATTCAAGGAGACAAATCTTACCTTGAAGATGGGAAAGCTACCCAGCTGGTAGAGGAGAACTCGCCATTCTGCGAGAGCCGTCCTGACCAGTGTGTTAAATAGGCTATAGACTATGAGTTAGTTATGTTTTGTAAATGATTCGTAAATAGATTTATAATGGAAAAGTCCGCAATAATATTAATATTAATTAGGTCAACAACTTACTTAAATTTAACTAACCTTTGTCATTATCTCTTCAATCTCTCTAGTTGTCACTCGATCTCACGCTTGCTTATTCCATGCTCTCATCTCAATTGGGTATGAGTATTCCTAAATTGGGTAAACTATGAAAGTGTTTTAGCAAAAAAAGTTAAATCAAATTGGATTGAGTATGAGTCACTATATTTATATTACAAAGAAATTGGTCAATTTGGATCGGTATCCATCCGTTTAACGAGTGTAATGAGGGTGAACAATTGGGCTAGCTTAGCTTGAGAATCGGTCCAAATGACCTTACCCAACTAGTTCACAAGGGCATCGACCTACTTATCAGTCCCAAAACTATAAATCGGCATTGACCGGTTTGATTCCCGATTATATGCCCTAAGCTAGTCGGTTACCATCGAGAACATGGAACCTGCAAGGCCAATTCTAGGTGGAATTCGACCCAAACTGATTTTAACTTTGTTTATCTCCAACATCGAGTAAGTTCTATTACTTTTTTTTTTAACAGAAATTTTTTACTAAAATTGAATGTCTCTGACATATTATCTACAAATACAAATAAATTGTGTTCCTATTAGACACATGCATATCATACATACAATAAAATGAAATAGAAAGAAAAGGAATAGACGGACTCTGCTTGATGTTTGGAACCTAAAATCTATCCACTATGTAATCAATCACCCTAGTACGTGGGGTGCTAAAAAGCTGAGTTACCTGAAAGCCCAAATCTATTTGACTACTATCTACGAGCTCAATAATGTGTGCAGATGAAAACTTGATTACATTAGTCTAGAAAAACCAAACATTAGATAATTACTTTGTTTTGATTGTTTTGTCCTTCAAATTTATTGACATGAGCCTGTCGACAATCTTTTGTCAATTTGTTGGATATCTGTGCTTAGAGAGACTTATATAGGTTGTGAATGGTTCAAATTTTGAGAGAAAATTTTGGGAAAATGTAAAGGAGTTTAGATTAAAGAGTTTTTTCAAAATGCAAACAATGTTAGGTAACATGTAATATAAAATTTATCAAGAAATAAATTTGGTTATATGTTGTTTGTAAGGGTGAGCTAGATGGACTGATCGAACTAGGAATCGCCTGGATCATATTGAATCAGCCGGTTTAGTCGGTTCTCGATTCCTAAAAGTGGAACTGGTGTTTAGGCAGTCTAGTTCCAGATTCAAATGGGGATCGGACCAAATTGAACCGTCCAACTAATTATTTTTTATTTATTCATTTTTATTTTTTAAATGTCTCGCATACGCTTCTTCTCCTTTTCAATCTTTCCCTTTTGCCCCACAATTCTTATGCCTACTCTCCTCCATCATTTTTTCCCTTTCTCTAGGTCTCATTCATCTGTCATGAAGTCCGAGGCATTCTTTTCTTTGAAGTCAATTGGTTCCATCGTGTCGCTCGAGAATTGAATTGAATTGAGTTCAGTCTGGTCCCTAGTTTAGGAAACTACAAATGGATCCCTCCAGTCTAGTTCTAGGTTCTGGGGTGGGATCGCACTGGACCAGACCAGGAATTGATCGCCTCTAGCTGTTTAGAAAAAATAGTTTCACGAATGACTTTTGCTGTTTTTTTTTTTTTTTGATATTAAATAAATGAAACGCAAACCCTTTGCCAAACGTTGGTGAAGGGCTTAGGCTCTCATCGTCCGTTGCTTGAGGTTGCACCAGGTGATCCCTAGCGAGGGTTGTCACCTGCCGTGGTTATGTGACCCTAGGTAGCCATCGTTTGAGGTCATGTCATCTAAATCAAGGTCGTTGATGCCATATTTGGTTCATCGGCAACATCACATGAGGTGAAAATGGTGAGGGCATTTTTGAAATTTTGAAATTTTAGTGAGGGTAAAGTTGGAAAAAAATGAAATAGTATTTCGGAAATGCACAACACACAAAGTTGGGCAAGGCTTGTATTGGACTTAAGGCCTTTGGGGCCTTTAGAAATGTGATTTCATCTTTCCAAAACTCTTTAAAAGAATTGCCACTTGCATTTGTCTAAGGATTTTTTGAGTCTCAAAGTCCATTTATAATGTGTTCTCTAATGCAAAAAGTAATTCCCCTGAGAATAAGATCTAGACATGATTAGTGAATTTACCATCCCTCCTCGTTATAATGTTAGTGTCTCTTGTCTTGATATATATTTATATTTTCATGCGTGGAATTTTAATATCTTGATTCGGATAATCTTTGGGTCAAAAAAGGGGATATAGATATTTGATTCAGGGATCGATCGAAGGCGCAAAGTGGGCCAAGTGGCCATTTGATCTGTGGGCAGGCAACCATTCTTGGTCTATACCGAGCTCTCCCGCATCGGGTTTTGACATCTCATGGTAATCAATTAGGGTATGTTATGCATTTTCGACCGGTGATTCAAATTGTAACGACCCAAATTTTCATTCAATGTGGTTTTTGAAAGTGTTAATCTAAAAGCTCCCGAACTCCTGAACTATGGATTGACAAACCTCGCCAATGAACCAGCCATCGCCATCAAAACCAAAAAACCATCCAAGCCCCTCAATGATACAATTATCTCATAGCCAATGTTCCAATACCAGCAACAAATTGATGGTGAACCTAGTCTAACAACCCCATGACGACCCATACAATAGAATTATAATTAGCATATATTGCCGACAATTCTAGTATAGGCACATCATGATAATTACAACCAAAACATATAGGGACTCCAAATTGTAGTAGTGGAGGGTGATCCACCCTACAAATCTGAGTAATGAGTGGTGAGCTAAAGTCTAGTAAATGAAATCTTTAAGTTTAAGGTAGGAGATCGGCTTATGACTCAATATGCAAGGCACAGCGATCGCATACTATACAAAATAACTATGATAAACAATCAAATAAATGGATGCACCGATTTACCTATCATGTTATGTTGATGAAAATCATGAATGGTATCACATAGGATTATTCACTCAAATGCATATAGTCATGCATCATATTAATTATTTCATCTCATTTCATCCCAACTCTTGAGGCATCTCCTAGCATCCATTGAGGTCTTTACTTCAAGGCATCCCAAACACTCTTGGGGCATCTCAGCTCCAGGGTATCGTTGCCACTGATATGCAAGCGAGAGACATAACTTTTGATAATTCTTTTTAGGAATAAGTGTATTAAAAGTTCTAAAACTTATCAAGAAAGTACAGGTTCTAGGGTTGGTTCCAGGTTTTATTTAAATTCCATTTATATTACTAATTGAATGATTGCAACAAATTATCATTTTTAATAATCACCACTTGTCGTCACAATCTATTGACTATAGCTTATATTTAGACACTCCACAAAGTATATGAAACATTAAAAAATTAAAAATCTCAATCATAAAATCGAAATTCAAATTAGTGGTTCTAGATAATACATTCATTATCGAACGTCTTGGTATATCGCAGGATAAAGCAAAGACATAACTTAAGAAAAATACAAAAACTTGATTTAGGTTCAAGGTTCCATCGACTTAACTTGGAACCTACTCATTGAAATAGGTTATTCAATTATTGGAACCTAAAATCTACCTTGCATATTTTGAAATCTAGAATCGAACAGGTTTCTACTCATCCTAAGAATCGGACCAATGGAAACTTGTTCAGTTTCAGGTTTCAAGTTCTACTTTAAGACCATGCTCACCACTATTAGTTAGATTGAAATTGTGTAGGCAAAATTAACTTTGTAAAATTTATTTGGTAAATTTAATATTGCAAATATAATAGGTTAGATTAAAAAATAAATATTTTTATTATAGTATGAGTCATCTTTAAATTTCCACATAAAGTGCGCTCATTTAAGTGCCACCTTTTTTTTTTCAAAAACGAGACACTTAAGTGCAAATTTTGCTGAAGGTGGCCGTAAATTCTAAGTGGTAATTTTTAATAATATAACTCGCCTATGTAGCATGCCAAAAAGCTGAGCCGAAATGAAGAATAAAAAATGATGTCATTTTATTTTTTTAATTTTAATATATTAAATTAAAATATTGTTTATTTAAATAATAATTTAATAATAATTTAATTATTTAAAAAAGGGAGGAGGAATATGAGGAAGAAGGTGAGGACTTCCTTGCTGCCGTCTCTTAAAAGGGTCGACGATGGTGGGGAGAGTGTCGGCCCGGGGTCACCAACCCCTAGGCGGGGGCCAACGACCTCAACCGATCGGCGGTGAGGGCCCGCAAGCCTTGGCCCCGATTTAGGGCGAGGGTCGCGGCCCTCCCCTAGATCCGGAGAGGTTTGCCTGCCTTCGCCCAGCTAGGCCGACCCTCCTCCCACCTTTGTCGGCCCTTCCCGGCAACAGCAGGGAGGCGATGACGAGGGCCGCAATGTCCATCTCTCTCTCTCTCTCTCAAAATAATATATATATATATATATATATATAATTTTAAATTTATTATGAATACATAAATGAATGAAATACATGAATGAATATTCATTATATCTTATCTAATGTACTTCTTATGGTACATTTGTATCATACATTCTAAGTACATCTCCCTATACAATGAATGTTCATCTCCCCTATTTAGTACATATATCATTTGATACATTGATATTAATGATAAATACATTCTTGTTCTCCTATTACTAGGAGTTTAGTTGTGATGTACAACAATATAGAACACAATTATAATAGAACAATAGTGAGATATTGGAAATGAAACTCTCTCCTCTGGCTTTCTCTATTATCTCTGGTGTTCATTTGCTTTTTCTTCTCAATCTCTTCTCTATTATATATTCGCAATGTAATATTTTACAGCACATTATCAGCATGAAGATCTACCGACTGAGTAAGTAATTTTTGCAAGGTGGGTATTCTTTTTATTAATCAACTTATATTTCATCTTCTTCTATCAATTCTTCATTTTTAATTTTTCTTGGCCCGAAGCCAAATTTTAAATCTAAAAGCATCATTCTGCTCCTAAAGTAGCGTTGGATATTTGGAAATCCTTTTAATTAATTTAATGATTTATTTTTGCAAGGATTATGGCAAATATTGAAAAGCCTAAATTCCACATCCTGGAAGTGAGTGGAAAAAATTATCTATCTTGGTGTCTTGACATGGAAATGCACCTCTAAGGGCAAGGTCTCGTTAATACAATTACAAAGGATGGAATCTCAAATGAAAAGGATAAAGCAAATGCATTGATTTTTATTCTCCGTCATTTGCATGAGAGCCTGCAGACTCAATATTTATCCATTCAAGACCCTCAGATCTTGTGGATGAGGTTGAAGGATATGTATGATCATACCAAAATTGTTATCCTCCCTCAGGCACGATATGACTGGCAAAATCTTATACTGCAAGATTTTAAATCAGTGTCTAATTATAATTTCGCTTTATTTGATATTGTTTTTCGGCTTGAGTTATGTGATATCAAACTCACTGATGCGGAATTGTTAGAGAAAACTTTCTCCACCTTCCATACTTCGAATATTGTATTGCAACATCAATACCGATAGCGTCAGTTTGCCACATACTCTGAATTAATTTATGTGATTCTTACTGCTCAAAAATCATGATCTTAGACCTACTGGCTCAAAAGCATTGCCTGAAGCACATGCTAACTTTGAGAAAAATACTTGCCATTTTAAGGGCTATAAGTGCAGACAAGAACATAATCCTAGAAGGGATGGCAGGAAATTTAACCGCCCTAGGAAATCAAACTTTAGCCTGAATCATGGTAAAGATACTTCCTTTCTTTCTTGCTCCTTGAATATTTGCCCACATTCTTTCTTGAATGTTTACTTTCCTCTATTGCAATTTGAATTTCTTGGTTGCTTTTCTTTTAATTTTGATAGTTAGTGTAAAATGGCACAAATAAAACATCCATATGCGACCATTTAGCATTAAGACTCAAGATTGCACAAAAATGTAAAAAGACTACTTGATCACTTTATAGAACAATCCAACTCATAGGTACCAAAAACGGTGCTACTATACACCTTTAGTGTAACCCAAGTCTCCAAACCCACAAAATCTCTGGTTTCGTGGAAATCAAGGGAGATCTCTCAACCCTTGATTGGGTTTATAGCCAACCCCCAACAAAGAGGCTAATGGCGACTTATGGATGATATTTTTTAGGTTGTCTAGAAACTTAAAATAATTTGCTATCATGCCAAGCATGAGTTTGAGAGGACTCAAGTTTATGATTGACCATTCGTTTGCAGTATTAGCAAATTGGAAACTCATTTGAAACCGCCGTTCGTATATACAGTTCGAATTATACATCCGTTTGCAAGGTTGAATGGTGTTTTATTTGAGACTTTCATTTGTACATACCATTTAGATTGACTTTATAAACAAATGCTTCTAAATCCGTTCCTCATCCGTAAATGGCCGTCAGGGGCGGATCACAACAGATCTAAGGATTATTAATTAAGGTTAATGATAACAAACCCTCACTTGCATTCCAAAGGGGGAGACTAACTTCATCAACCCCTAATTGAATTCCAAATCTCTTCCTAAATAAACGTCAAAGAACAAACATATGCATAATGGAAAGCAAGAATGGGCCTTTTCCCTAACCAATTTTCTATTTTCTTCTATTTTTCAATTTTGTTAAAAGTCATTTTTTTAATATGATAATAGGGACTTGGATTGGGCCCTTCGACCCCGGACTAGACTAGTGCATGATCGAGTTCCCAAGCTAAGCTTAATTCAACCTAGGCCCGACTTCCTATTTCGCCCAACCATAGGCCTAAATTATATTACAGCAAGACAAAGCCTAAGGCCTAGTTACCTATTTTAACTAGCCTGAAGCCCTAAACTAAAGCCTAGGCTAAATTCATAGCTCAATTTCTATTTTGCCTAACTCGACCTCAGAGTCTAGAAAAACCTTAAGCCTCGACTAGCCCGACCTAAAGGGGTCTTCAACCGACCTCTCCTCTAGCGAAACCTGTCTTTGGACGACCAGCCTCTGACACCAACAACCCTAAATTTTACCAACAACAACTATTACCAAGCCCCAAATTAGAATGCTACTCTTCGATGACTAAGACTATGCTCGACCCATCCCCAAAACGGTGGTCACGATCGCTAACTAGAGCCATCACCATACAATGACCAAACCAACCATAGCTAATGAAACACAAGCATGTTAGGGAATCTGATAATGCTATAAAAAGAGAGTTATCTTACCTATATTAGGCAATAAATAATGCAATATTTGTAAGAAATATTTGGATTTCTTCTATTTACTCAAAATTTTCTTGTTTATGCAGCATAATGAGACTTGGAGATGGTGACTAGCGGCGACGGTGACTGGCGGCGGCAGCAACCAGCAATGGCCGACGATGGTGGGCAATAGATAGTTGTGATGACGATGGTCGGAGGCGACGGCAGCAATAGCGGCAGTGGCGGCGGCTGCTAGAAGACAGCGATCTGTGGCGGCGGTGGCGATTGGCGACCACCGACGGTTGATGGTTGGCAACTGATGGCGAACGGTGGTTGGTGGTGACAGGTGGACGACTGGCTAATAGCAAGGACGATCGATGGGGAATATTTTTATTTCTCATTTATATTCTACAAATAGAAAAGTAAAAAATTTCTATTTCTGATTTTTGTTTTAAACCTATTTCTGGAACAAAAATCTTTTCCAAAAATAGAAAAATGAAATAGTTTTACCAAATGGATTTCTCTTCCAATAATAAGTCTGTAATAGAAAAATTGTTCTAGAATAGTAATAGAAAAATAGTTATGTAACATAAATAGAATGGTTATCATGCGCGTTCTAGATATAACAAACCTACTCAGTTTATTAATTCACTATATCTTTATTTGAATTTAAAAAAGCACAAGTGCATTAAAATCTACAAATATTCCTGGCTTATAATGAGTTTTTTGGATCACCTTATCATCGAAAGTTATATAAATAACGCGATATATCTCTATCTACATTTAATTCATGGTGATATATTATAATGTGCAATTGCATATTATCACTTCTCAGTCTCAAATGAGCATGATTTTGGAAGGATTTAATGGGTATGCGAATATAGACCTTCCAAACAATTAGCGCAATTTTCGCAATTCCCATGCTTAATTGCCAAATTGATTTAAATTGAATGCAATTAGTGTAACATAATATTAATTGATTCAATTAATTGCACCCAATATGGCATAACACATTCAAATCTACATTGATATGATGATGTGAACTAGACGTCAAAATGAAATTGAAGTTCAATGTTCAAATTAAATATCAATTCATAAAATTAAGCATAGTCCAGAATGGGTCAAGTTAGATTGGCTCAATCAAAACATATTAACCTTATTTTGCAACCTTTGGATGTGCCAAGTTTGTCAAATCGGGAAGTTCCCATGTGAATTTGTCAAAATTAACCTCGGATTTGGATTGACATTAAGAAAACAAGTCGATTAGGGTTACGGTCTTGTCAATCATGAAGAATTGATTGGAACTTTTGATTAAGGCTAAAAATGAAAATTTTTACCCTAACATGCTGAATCACATAATCAATAACACGAGGGAACTTAAGATAACCTCTAGATCTAATGTTATAAAAGAAGTTAAGTTAAAATGTGACTAGAAAATAAATAATTTTATTTTTGGCTGATTTCGAACCTAAATTTGGAAAATTCGACCAAAAAAAAAAGATTCTTAATTGACTTTTGAGAAATTTTTGTGGCCAAAGTCAGTTTTCAAAGTTTTCAATTTTTTTTGTCTAGTGACTAATCACTAGTGGTCAAATTTCGATTTTTTTGAAACCTTTTTCGGCCAAAATGAAATTGATACTATTTAGGAACTTTATATGCAAAAAACTAAACTTTGACTCGGAGTTAGCTTTTTGGTCAAATGATTGACCAAAAGAGTTAAATCAAAAGTCAAACTTTTTGAGTTTTTGATGAAAATGGTTAAAAAATTAGCCACAAATTATGGACCAATGAAGAAGAAATGAAAAACAATATTTTTTTATCAATAAAAATGGTTTCGTTGTGATTGAAAACTGTAATCGTGACATTTTATTTTTATTAACACGTCGACTAAAAATCAGATGTCAACAAGATTAATTAAGAGGTGATGGGGGATAATTAAATTAAATGGACCCTGAACTTTGGTTGATCAATTAGTGCAAACCTATTGATACTTAACTTTGAGTTTCGTACAACTTGAATCCAAATCATGACCGACAATCAGTGGCCGGTGAGATGAAGGTGAGTAGTTGATAGAAAAGGGTGATCCATGGAGACGGTTCAAGGAGGTGTCTGGTGTTAGGATCATTAATCTAGTTTAGTTTTAATTAGGCCAAATGGTTAATAGACTTAGGTTTTATTAATCAAACTAATGTAGGTTTTAGTCTAGTTTAGTGTGTAAAAACTAGTTAGGCTCGTGATCATCTTCTTAAATGATGGTTAGTTATCTTAGGCTAGTCTAATTGTGTAATAAACGAGTAGAATTGGGCACACTCTATTCTAACTCAATTTAGGAGCTAGGATTAGTCTCTAATGTCAAGCTTATGAGGGGTCATGTCCAGAGGCTTATAATGAGGTCATGCTATTCTTTGCGCCACTTGCATTGAGTTTTCATCTCCTGTGTAGTTGCCTATGCTTTCAATACTTGGTTATTTACTTCAAAGTCATTTCAATAACTTGTTAATTTTTCATAATAAACCCTGCAAAAACATTTGCCTTCTCACTTAGTGGAATAATGCCTTTAGGATCATAAATGGTAATCAAGATTGAATAGCCACTTACATAACGCATTTTCAAGTTACATACTAAAAGAGCGCCGATAAGACTATTAGTGTAAACAAGTCCCCAAACTTAGAAATTCTGGTTTCGTAGAAATCGAGATGACAAACCCATGTCTCGATTAATTTCCAGCTGTCCCCAAATGCTAGCGGCGACTTCAAGAAATATTAGATTGTTAAAGAATTTTAAAATGAAATATTCAACGTCATGTAGGGCACGTGTTTGGAAGAGATTGTGCTCCTAATTAATGGACCATTTTGGATCCTTAGAATTATTTGATTCAATGAACCAGACCTATTCCCTACCTTTTAGGGAGAGGTCACGCAAAGTCCAATTGGCATTTGTTTCTCTTTAGTTATCCTTGTATGAGTTAAAATAATTATGTTCGTGCCCTTGTACCAGCATCCACGAGAGAGAAACAATGTTCAATCCCATTAATGGAAATCTCTCAATTATGACTTGTAGGATTTGATTTTGAATTGATTCAAAACTGTATGCGCCATGAACCAAACTTGAAATGGGTTCTACCAAAGAATTGACCGTTCAGTTGGGAACGGAGAGCCGAATCGGTCCCCAGCGTACACACTTGGAATCGGTTAGGTAGGGCTAGTTGGTTTTATTTTCTGATTTCAACTACTTCGGTTGCTCATCCCCAAGCGAGACAACATACGATTGATGACAGAATGAATCAATTTCCATCACTTACTTGAGGTGCACGCGCGACTAACACAAAGCATAATGCGTAACAGAATTCATGAAATGGTGTATGTAATTTATTAGCTGGTCCGAAAACACTCAAATACTAAAAGGAAATCATGAAAGTAGAAAGAGCTAAGCCTTGTCCAAAGGAAAAGGAAAGGGGTTATGAACAAAAGAGTCATGAAATGACCATAATGTGACCGAAGTATTATTACTGCGCCTGAACCTTCTTCCTGATCTCCGACATGAGGTCATAGACCTTGTGCTGGTCGGGCAACGACCTAGCCACGCTCTCCCTCTGCATGCACCGCTTGGCCCATCCCACCAACTTGGGGCACTCCTCCTCGAAGCTACAACCAGTCAACGTCTCCACACCATAGAACCAGCTATAGAACGGTATTAGCGACACATCTAAAAACCCAAACTTCTCGCCTCCAAAGTAAGCCTTGTCCCCGAGCTCTCCCTCCAGCACCTTTAAGCCCTCGATGTGCTCCTTCTTCGCCGCCTCTTGGGCCTCCCCTGTCGATCTATATGCCGTCCGTCCCGCAGGAAATACCTGCACCCTCATGTCATATCTTGATGTCAAGCGCACTTACCAAGGAAATGATCGAAAGATGTTCTGTCTTACCTTCTTGTCCACGTAGTCGGCCCAGAATCTGGCACGGGCGCGCTCGTGAGGATCGGAAGGCAAGAGAGGGGACTCGGGACCCCAAGTCTCGTCGATGTACTGGATGATGATGTGGGACTCGCAAACTGGCTTGCCGTTGTGGATGAGGACGGGAATTTTCTTGTGGACTGGGTTCATTTGCAGGAGCAGGGGGCTCTTGTTGCTCGGAAGTTCCTCCTCCCTCAGATCAAAGTGCACGCCCTTCTCTCTCAGGGCGATCCTAGCCCTCGTCCCGAACGGGCTCGACCACAAGTCTAACAATATCACTTCCTCTGCCATTGAAGAATTTGCCCTCAAGAAAAGTTTCTTTGTGGTGAAAAAATAAAAGCAGGAACCACTTAAGTAGTAGTAGTAGTAGTAGTAGTTGTTGTTGTTGTTGTTTTAGATCATGGATTAGGTGTTCGGCGGCGGCGGTGGGCGGCCATGAGCAGCAAAGAAGAAGAAAAAAAGAAAAAAAGAAAAGACAAAATAGATTTATTTTTAAAAAATTATTTTCAGGAACAAGAAAACATTTTTTTCTTCTTTTATTTTCGTTATAAATCTATTCCCCGAACACTTTTGTATTTTGAGAAATAGAAAAATTAGTTGAGATTATTAAATGGATTTCGGTTCCCTTTCTTGTTTTAGGGAACAAAAGAACAGAAATACAAAGAAATAGAAATGTTAATAAACAGGCTCTAATGAGCTAGAGAAAGGGATATTTTTCTCTCCATTGAAAACCAGCCAACGATTTCACAAGGAGGAAGAGGCGTAAAAGACAAAGTGCACACTTTAGAGAGATTGGGAGAGACGATTTTTGGAGATCCTTTTTTTCTCCGGCTGGCTCTCAGCTCTCCTCACTCAATCACTGATCATTCACACAACCTCACGCCCTTTTGATCACCCGACATTGCCAGCGTCGTCTTGCTTCTGGTCACAATCGGTCAGGCTGTCCCCAAGAGGCTCTCATCTCCACGTCCCAAGGTCCCGAAGTGATTGGTTCATGGTGAAACTCCTGTTGCCGATGCTCGCTCTTGCTGGCGACGCTTGCCGAACCCTCCTTGTAAAGGCTCGACCGGCGACTATGACATACAAGGTAAGTCCTCCTCCCTTTTTTGGTACAACTGGAGACTGGGACTCATCATTCCCTGATCATATATATTAACTTTGAGTGCTGCTCTGTTTTTGGATTTGGATGTGAGTTTGAGTCTCAAATGAGATAATATCCTCCTGTTATATTTGAGCAGTTTTTGTTGGAAATTTTAGCAGTTAAGAAATATTTGTTAGAAGTTATGACTGCCATGAAAGCTATCAATTTTGTAAAGGTTTTGCGAAAAAGACATATAATGACTTTCTAACGTGATTTATTTCCTCATAAACTCTTCATTATTTTTTAACAGCTATACAATAGTCATCTTCTTCAATAATTATCAAAACGGTATCTTGACGGCTTTCTCTTTTATTTGAATATAAAATCAAAACTTCAAACCACATTGAAAAAGAGTCAATGAATTTTTATTTTTTATTTTTTATTTTTAAAATTCTTTTTCTTCTTCCTTGCTAGATTATACACATAACGTTATTCTTGCTCCTTCAATTATTCAATGTAGAATAAAGAAGAAGGTTTGTTGTATTTTGGGAAGGTAGCCACTAGAGTCTATTGCACTAAGTTTTGTACTTCAAGGGATAAAACTATTTTTAAGGCCATTGCTTGCACATCTCAGAGAATTAATTCTATTTTTCTCATATTTTTCAATATTTTCTACCAATTCTTATTTTTTTTTCACTGGTTTTGTTGTGATTGAAAACCCTAATTGTGACATTTTATTTTTATTGACACGTCGACTAAAAATCAGGCATCAACAAGATCAATTAAGAGGCGATGGGGATAATTGAATTAAATGGACCCTGAATTTTTGTTAATCAATTAGTGCAAACCTATGATACTTACTTTGAGCTTCGTATGACTTGAATCCAAATCAATGACCGACAATCAGTGGCCGGTGAGATGAAGGTGAGTAGTTGATAGAAAAGGGTGATCCATGGAGACGGTTCAAGAAGGTGTCTGGTGTTAGGATCATTAATCTAGTTTAGTTTTAATTAGGCCAAATGGTTAATAAACTTAGGTTTTATTAATCAAACTAATGTAGGTTTTAGTCTAGTTTAGTGTGTAAAAACTAGTTAGGCTCGTGATCATTTTCTTAAATGATGGTTAGTTTATCTTAGGCTAGTCTAATTGTGTGATAAACGGGTAGAATTGGGCACACTCTATTCTAACTCAATTTAGGAGCTAGGATTAGTCTCTAATGTCAAGCTTATAAGAGGTCATGTCCAGAGGCTTTTAATGAGGTCATGCTATTCTTTGCGCCACTTGCATTGAGTTTTCATCTCCTGTGTAGTTGCCTATGTTTTCAATACTTGGTTATTTACTTCAAAGTCATTTCAATAACTTGTTAATATTTCAAAATAAACCCTGCAAAAACATTTGCCTTCTCACTTAGTGGAATAATGCCTTTAGGATCATAAATGGTAATCAAGATTGAATAGCCACTTACATAACACATTTTCAAGTTACATACTAAAAGGGCGCCAATAGACTATTAGGGTAAACAAGTCCCCAAACTTAGAAATTTTGGTTTCGTAGAAATCGAGACGGCAAACCCGTGTCTCGATTACTTTCTAGCTGACCCCAAATGCTAGCGGCAACTTCGAGAAATATTAGATTGTTAAAGAACTTTAATATGAAATATTTAACATCACGTAGGGCACACGTTTGGGAGAGATTGCCCTCCTAATTAATGGACCATTTTGGATCCTTAGAATTATTTGATTCTGTAGGGGAAACGGATTCCCAAATTAATCCGATACTCAATTGAACCCCAAAAATGAACGCGGAAAAAAAAACAAGCCCATAAAACACATGTATCACCAATCAAAAGGTACATTACGGAGTCGAACGTATCTTGTCTTTCACAAATTAAAATACTGATGTTGCAGTTCGGAGAGGAATCCCGATATTATTCTTCCGAGAAGCGTGCTGTGTTTTTAGGGAGAAACTAAGAGTGTAGGAAAACGAGAGAACGTATTCTCTGTTCACTTCAGATTACATAACTTCCCCCAAAAATAACTGACTACTCAGATTTTCCCTTTATTCTTTTTATCTACAGTAACTACCTCTTCTTCTATGAGCCCTTCATTTAAGGGCTGGGTTTTTGGGCCCAACATGGGCGGACGGGCCTAAGTAGGCCCATCATTACATAAAAAACCCATCATCTCCTACTCACACATGGTGGGCCGGACAAAATCCTCTTTACCTCTCTGCAACATTCATACTGGCGAATAATCCGTGCGACCAGCATACTTTGAGAGTTTGTTATTATACATCTGTTAGGAATATATAGCAGCTCATAATGGGCATCTCATTCTGAGTAGATTTAGTATGCAGTACCCTAGATCGATCGATTATATTTATATCTCTCTTAATCTCTTTTTAAACAATGATATATTGTATTCACAATTATGATTATCCCAAAAACAATCATAATCGGTCGTTCAGTGAATACAAAACTAAAATGTGATTCTCTAAAATCGATTTTCCTTTTTCCTTGAAACTCTTAATTTCAATTCAACTTACTTTTCTAGAAATGTCTCATTAAATCGAATCAATTTATGATCATTGGCAATATTCTAAGATAGCAAACACTGAATAGAAATCTTAAGAATAAATAAGAGTCATGAGGGCACTTAATTGAGGAACTCTTTTCCTCAAGAGTCTCACACGGAATCAAAACTTTTGCCACTCTTATTAGTTGTCTTATGCATACGTAATATGAAATACGTATTACGGTATTAACTCATTTTCGTTGGAGCGTATGTCTACACCTTCAATACCATAGAGATGATAGTTCAGACATGCCCAATGTTTAACTTGAGTTCGCATATCTACTCTTTCACATAATTTATCAGAACTCACATCCAGCATCATAGACAGATAAAGTAAAATATGTGGATTATTTTACTTTCGGACATAGTAAATATTATGTCCTTATCTTAACACTTAGTTAAGGTAACATATATATTTTAAGCTTGAGTTCTCGATTATCACCTAGATAATAAGCTTAAAAACCGTCTCATCTCTATTTACCACATTGTAAATAGAGGCGATTACCCGTGTGAGTGGACTAATCTTTTATCTATCCGACATACTTTCTTAACTTTATATAATGCACTAAGCATTAAGATGCATAAACATCAAACAAAGATTCATAGGCATTAATAATAAAAACACAAATTCATTAAATGTGAACACTTAAGGGAAATTACAATATTTAGTACATCAGCCTTTATGCAGTCCTAGAGATTTTACATGGTCACAAAACACATCTTTATGTATTGGCTTTGTTGTAGGATCTGCTACCATTCTATGTGTAGAGTATTGTAAGTTCGCATCTTTTCGTGCAACCATATCTTTAACAAAATTATACTTGGTATCTATATGCTTGGTCTTGCCATGATATTTTGGATCTTTGGTGTACGCTATTATTGCTTGGCTATCATAATTAACCAATAATGAGTTTGCAGTATTCTCAATAACACCTAAATGATCTAAAAATCTCTTAAGCCAAACACATTCTTATATTGCTGCTGATAATGCCACGAACTTAGCTTCCATCGTGGACAAAGCTATACACGTTTGTTTCTTACTGCTCCAAGATATAGTGCCATTATTGAGTAAAAAAATATATATCCAAAGGTAGATTTCCTTTCTTCTAAATCTCCTCTCCAATCAGCATCTGAATAGCCTTCAAGTCGTAGATCATTTCCTTGGTAACTTAACGTATAATCAGTAGTTCCCTTTAAATATCTCAGTATTCTTTTAATGACTTTCCAATGTGCTTGACCTGGATTAGATTACTATTTACTCACCATTCTAACTGCAAAACATATGTCAGGTTTTGTACACATCATAATGTACATTAAGTTTCCAACAGCACTAGCATAAGGAACATGTTGTATTTGTTCGTTCTCTTGTGGAGTCTTTGGACACATTCTGTAGCTCAATCCTTCACCTTTTGCAATAGGAGTATCTATGGGTTTACAATATTGCATACGAAATCGTTTAAGAACCTTATTTATGTATGTTTCTTACGAAAGAGACAATGATCTATTTAAACGATTTCTTGAAATCTTAACTTTAAGAATATATGCAGCCTCACCCATGTATTTTATCTCAAAGTTGAAAGATAACCAACTCTTGACAATATTAACAAACTCTTTATTACTTTTGGCAATCAGTATATCATCAACATATAATGATATGATCATAAATTGATTTTTGGATCTTTTGATATATATACAATGATTCTCATTAATCATTGAAAAATCATATGCCATTATGGCATTATAAAAACGTATATACCATTGTCTCGACGACTACTTAAGGCCATATATCGATCTCAGAAGTCGATATACATTTTCTTCTTGGCCTTTCATAATAAAACCAACAGGTTGATCCATATAAATTTCCTCCTCTAATTCTTCATTGAGAAAAGTAGTCTTTACATCCATTTGATATAATTCAAGATCCATACTTGCTACTATTACCAGAATAATGCGAATCGAGGTAAATCTCATAACATGAGAACATGTTTCCTCATAATCAATTCATTCTTATTGATTATACCCCTTCACCACAAGACAGGCTTTATATATTTCTATTAAGCCATCAGTTTTACGCTTTATTTTAAGAATCCATTTGTTCCCAATGGTTTTGTGTCCTTTTGAAAGATCAACTAGTTCCAAAACATGGTTTGTTTTCATTAACTCCATCTCCTCTTCCATTGCATGCATCAATTTTTCTTTACAATGGCAATTTAGAGCATCATTTACATTTCTTGGCTCATCTCCATCTTGTGAAGTAACCATAAAAATTTCTCCTTCAATGTCAAAACGTCAACGGGGAATATTTTTGCGGCTTATTCGTCGTATGGGAGATTATACGCTTTGCACATCATTCCCCATTATGCTCTCACTCAAATTAGATAATGCCGATATCGTCTCATTATGTGGTTGTAATTGAGAGCGAGTTGAATTAAATTCATCACTTCTCATGTTACTCCCACTTAGACGAACTCCACTAAGTTCATTATCTTGATCCAAGGTTTCAAATAGGGAGTAATCCTCACCTATTTCGCCATTCTTAGGAAAATCATTCTCTAAGAATGTGACATCCTGTGATTCAAATTTATTTATATTCCAATTTTCTTGCTCACCTATAAACAAATACCCTTTTGAGTGTTCTAAGTATCTTATGAAAATATTCTTTTTTCTTATAGGACCCAATTTCCCAAACTTATGAGAGGGCTTATGAGTATAAGTAGCACAACCTCACGGTTTAAGAAAACTTAAGTCTGGTTTTCTACTTATCCATAACTCATATTGAGTGGAAGTAACTGACTTGGAAGGCACACGGTTAAGTATATAGGCAACAGTTAATAAAGCATCACTCCAAAAAGTGATAGGTAAATTAGCGTGCGTTATCATGGACCTAACCATTTCAAGTAGGGTTTTGTTTATTTTTTCCACAACACCATTTTGTTGAGGAGTATATGGAATAGACAACTATCTTTCTATTCCTTTTTCATCACATAAGTTTTTGAACTCATCAGATAAATATTCTCGACCTCGATCGGATTTCAATACTTTTATTTTCTTATCTAATTGATTTTCTACCAAGCTTATAAGCTTTTTGAAACAACTCAATGCTTCAAATTTATGAGAAATCAAATAAACATATCTGAATCAAGTATAATTATCTATAAATGTGATGAAATAAACAGCCCCATGCCTTCCTCTCACATTCATTGGACCATAGACGTCAGAATGGATTAAATGCAAAAGAAATTAAGCTCTTTTACATTTTTCAAATGGTTTCCTTGTTGTTTTCTCTACTAAGCAATGCTCACATATAGGCAAATCGACTTTTTCAATATTGTCTAACAAGCCCTCTTTGGTTAGCCTATTCATACGTTGTTGGCTAATATGACCAAGTCTAGCATGCCACACATTCACGTCATTATCATATGAATTAGAAGACGTGAAAAGGGAATAACAAACATTGACATTATTATAGTCAATATTTAATACAATAAAATCATTTAGAAAATAATCACAACCATAGTAGTTTGTATTCAAATATAATTCCAGACCACTATTATGAAAATTCATACTAAAACCAAGCTTTACTAACACTAAAACAGACACTAAATTTCGACAAATCTCTGGAGCATATAAAATATCATGTAGGAACAAAGTACATCCACCACGCATGTTCAATTGACATGTGTCAATCCCTTTTACTTCGGTTTTGGAGTTATTTTTTACATAGATTAACTTAGTTCCAGTTGGTACTCGTCGAAATTCCACGAATGATTCTCTATCATTCGTTACATGGTCTGTTGCTCCCGAATCTACAGTCCACAAAGGATTAGATTCAATTAAGAATACATAACTTGACACATAAGCAAAGTTCTCAAAAGTACAAGAGGTGTTTATCTTCTTTGGCTCGCGACAGTCGCGAGCATAGTGACCCTTCTTGTCACAATTGTAACATTTCACCCTTAATAGTTTCTTCATTTAAGGATGTTTTCTTCTTTCATGTTGGTCAATTTTTGGTTTATTCCCTGAAGAACTTGCTCCCTTGCCTTTCCATCTTTTAAACCAATTAGGATGTTTACGCTTGGAGCTCGAAACTCCATGTGATCTAGAACTAGCATAATAAATGTTAGTTTCTGTCTTAGCTGCTAGGAGGTGGTCCTCTTCTAGCTCAAAATTGTTGGAGAAATCTTTCCAGAGTATTTTGAAGCTGACAAAACGTTTCTATCAGTCTAAGTTTGGATATTCGGAGACCGAAGATTAAAGTCTCAAGACTTTATTATTTCAAGACTCAAGACTCAAGACTCAAGACTCAAGACTATTCTCACTGACAGTCTTTCTATTCCAGTAGTAAAGGAAATCCAGAGCCGAAGCTTATGGTTGAGGATTCGATCCTATCCTCCGGAAAAGATCCCTTGGTTGGATAAACATCTCGGATTCTTTGTTTGTTCTTATCTAGATCGATTGAAGATCCGATGGTTGTCGAAGTATTCTTGGAATGTTCTATTCTTGGAAACCAAGATCCCGATTGTATGGGCGAACAGGATTGATGGGCTATCGCCAAGTTCCTTAAATAGCTCGAATGATCTTCGTGATTGATTCCGTCCAACGGGTAGATTAGAGAAATTCCTTTGGTAAGTGCCAACGGCTATGATGGCACAAATGAATATAAAAGGAAGACATTCAAGTTGTTTTAAAGAGTGTGATCGATAGAAAAATTCCAGAGTCTGAAGATCATTGATTATTAGTCGATACTATTTGAGCGAAATTGTATACACAGAGAGTGTTCATTCTTAGTGATACCTTGAGAGTGTGGAAGATCGTCTACACCAAGAAGTCAAGGAAGATCATCACTGTAACATCTCTTTGTTCATAGTGGAATCCAGCCAATTGGCTGTCAGTGTAGAAGAGTGGACGTAGGCTTGAAACAAGTCGAACCACTATAAACCGCGTGTCAAATTCTCTCTTACTCAGTTTTACGATTTTTTTTTGCTGCTAATCGTTTATCTATCTAAGTAGTGTGTAATTATCAAAAGAAAAATCTTTTATACCTATTCACCCCCCTCTAGGTAATCGTACTAGCTATATCAATTGGTATCAGAGCATGTGTTCTTACTTTATTTGAAGTGTTTTACTTCAGAGTAAAAGATCCATGGCTAGTATGCTAGCATCAGGGCTGGTAGAAGGTCAAAGCAATACCAGACCACCCTACTTCGATGGAAAGGATTACAACATCTGGAAGAACAAGATGAAAGCTTTCCTACGATCAAAGGATCCTCTGGAATGGGACGTTGTGGAAAGATGAATCACTTCTACTGTTGCATCAGTATCTGAAAGAGGGAAAGAAACTGTTGAGACCAGCGGAATGTCTCAAGATGAGATAAACAAGAGACAAGCACTCGATGCAAAAGCAATTTATTCTTTATATTGTGCTTTGTCACCAACTCGAATATAACGAGAATATCTTCTTGTGTCACAAAGCAAAAGAAGTCTGGGATAGACTACATATCACCTATGAAGGGACATACCGAGTGAAGGAGACCGAGAATTAATATTCTCCTTGGTCAATACGAAGCCTTCAAAATGAAACCAGGAGAATCTATAACCGACATGTTTAGCCGTTTTACGAGATATTATCAATGGACTTGAGAATCAAGGATAGAAAATTACGATCCTATGAAGGTGAACAAGTTGCTTTGCGAGGACTCTCTAAGGATTGGAATCATATAAAGACTTCAATACGAGAGACGCAAAGAATTATGCCATTATCTAGATGAGCCGATTGGAACTCTTCAATTTTACGAAGTGGAGCGAATCAATGAAGACGAAGATCCAAGAGGTAAGAAATCCATTGCATTAAGATCCAATGATGATTCGATGATACGATTCTCGAAGAAGATCTGGATGATGAGGAGCTTGCTCTTATGATAAGAAGATTCGAAAGTTGAATAGAAAAGGAAGAAGGTTCAACTCAAGAAAACAAAGTTTTCAGAAACAGCAAACCAAGTTTGTTGATGAAGAACCAAACAAAGATGTAGTCTGCTTCGAATGTAAGAAAAAGGAACGCAATGTCTCATCTCAATTCAAGATGAAGCGGTCTTATGGCATAGAAAGCTTGGCCATGTCAACATGAAGCAATTAGCCAAAATCTCATCAAAGAAGCTTGTTCAAGGTCTACCAAAATTACCTTATCAAAAGTCGACTCATGCACACCATGTATTCTCGGGAAAACAGTAAGAAATTCATTTAAGCCTATAAAACATATCTCTACTAAACATGTTCTACGGTTGCTGCATATGGATCTCTTCGGACCAACAAGAACCCGAGCATTGGAGTTAAGAAATATTGTCTAGTAATTGTGGATGATTACTCTCGTTTTACCTCGGGTATATTTTCTTGCAAGTAAGTCGAAACCTTTTCGTACTATGAAAAGTTTGCTAAAAAGGTTCAAAATGAAAAAGGATGTGCTATTTCAAGTATAAGAACGAGATCATGGTAGTGAATTTGAAAATCAAAACTTTACAAAGTTTTGTGATAAATCTGGTTTTAATCATGTATTTTCCTCTCCATATACTCGAAACAAAATGGAGTTGTGGAAAGAAAGAATAGATCTCTTCAAGAAATGGCTAGAACACTTTTAATTGAAAGTAAAATTTCTTCTCGATTTTGGGTTTGAAGTCATTTCAACAAAGATGTTACATCATAAATAGAGTTTTTCTAAGACCCATTTAAGAGAAAACCCCTTATGAATTGTTCAAAGGTAAGAAGCCTATTGTTTCATATTTTCATGTTTTCGGTTGCAAATGCTTTATTTTAAAAAATGCAAATGATCGAGTTGGTAAGTTTGAAGAAAGATCGATGAAGGCATCTTCCTTGGATATTCTACTACAAGCAAGGCTTACGAGTCTTTAACAAGAAAAGCCAATCGGTGGAAGAATCAATGAATGTCAAATTCCAAGACTCAACGCAAGCCGAATCCGGTCGGACTCAATATGAAGAGTCTCGAACCTACTCCGACCTTTCAAGGCTTACAACTCAAGAATCATCTCGGTCTCGGAAGTCCAACATCAAGATGTTCTTGAAGA
The DNA here is from genome assembly GCA_014182725.1 of Eucalyptus brandiana. NCBI lineage: Eukaryota > Viridiplantae > Streptophyta > Magnoliopsida > Myrtales > Myrtaceae > Eucalyptus > Eucalyptus brandiana. The sequence continues at coordinate 16,138,218 of CM024668.1, forward strand.
TTCAAATAAAGAAAGAGATCATCAACCAGGAAAATCAACCAAGAATGCGGAAGCACAAATCCAGTCATCCCAAAGATCTCATTATCGGTGAAATCAATGAAGGAATACGCACCAGATCAAAAAGACGTGAAGAATCTAGTGCTGTGGCTCTAATCTCTGAAATTCAACCAAAAAGCATAGAAGAAGCTTTATCTGATGAAAGCTGGATTGAAGCTATGCAAGAAGAACTCGATGCAGTTTAACATCAATGATGTCCGGGATTTGACATCTAAACCAAAAGGTAAAACTGTTATTGGAACCAAATGGGTATTCAGGAACAAGATGAACGAGGATGGAAAAGTCGTACGGAACAAAGCCAGACTCGTGGCCAAAGGATACACGCAAGAGGAAGGAATAGACTATGATGAGACCTACGCACCGGTAGCAAGGTTTCAATCGGATCCTAGAGAATCACATCTCGGTGCCGTGAAACGAATTATCAAATACATTGCCTCATCTTCAAGCATCGGTCTTTGGTATCCAAAGAAAGGAGACTTTGATCTTCTAGGGTACTCAGATGCAGATCTGGCCGGTTGTAGAGTCGATAGAAAGAGCACTTCTGGAACTTGTTAGCTGCTTGGAAATAGAACAGTATCTTGGTTTTCAAGGAAACAAAGTATCGTGGCTCTTTCAACAACAGAAGTAGAGTATGTAGCTCTTGGATGTTGCTGTTCGCAAATTCTATGGATCAAACAACAGCTACAAGACTTTGGCATTGAAGACTCATGCACAGAAATCGATGTGACAACACCAAATACGATCAATCTTACCAAAAATCCAATTCTTCATTCAAGAGCAAAGCATATTGAGATTCGACACCACTTCATTCGAGATCATATTCAAAATGGAGAAACCTCGATTCAATTTGTTGATTCAAAAAGTCAACTAGCGGATATTTTCACAAAGCCTTTGGAGAAAAATCAATTCGATGCTATCCGTTCAAGACTCAACATTTTGAAGCTTGAAGAAGTTAAAGTCTAAAGACTCAACAATCCTTAGACTCTAATCTCTCGCCTCGAGATCTTCGACTCGGACATTCATGGCTATAGACTCGTAAGTGGCTATTTTATTCGAACTCGAAAAGGTACGATTTTGTTGTTCGGTTATTATCTGTGTGAAAATCAAAAACTTGTCTTTTCAAAAAGATTAATTTTGGAAGTTATTGATTTTGAAAAGAAATGTTCGTACACTTTCCCTGTGTCGATTGAACTTCCTTTTTCAAAAAGTGAGTTAAATATATATATATATACGTTTTTCCTCAATCGTCAAAACCCTAAAAAGTACTCTTCTCCCGAACCCGTTTCAATCTCTTGTTCATCGTCGAGAAAGTGGTCATTTTTCCTTGGGAAGCAAGCGAAGGAATCTCTCAAATCGACAAAGAAGAATGTCTTCTTCGAGGAAATCATCGAGAATAGCAAGCGGGGGACCACAAAGAATGGAGAAGGGACCAATACACTTCGATCTTGCGAGGAGGAAGACTTTTCAAGTCGGCAACAAAGTCCGATTTGTTCTCATCCACGTCATTCATCGCCTCCTACCCCACATGGTGAAAGTCATCTTCTTGAAGAAGAGATAATCGAGGAAGCCGACCTTGTAAGAGTCCAAAAACCCTCCTATATCTATAAGCTTTATCGTGCGTTGAAAAGCACCGGTACACCATTGAATTACATAAACGATTTCCTTAAGGATAAGAACTATGGAAATGAATATCTTTTTCTGTGGAGAATGGAGGAGTTAGGAATTGCTCCGAGAGGAAAAGTAGAGGATGCATTTGCAAATATTCCAAGTGATCCTCGTGTACCTGGGCAAAACTTAATTGAAGGGAATGATGATGATCGAATGTTCCTTGAGTTTCAACCGAGAATGGGTGTGGCAGCGAAGATCAAAGGAAATCGAATGGATTTGTTCAAATCCAAGGAACAGGAGAATGTGTATGGCAAACCGTTGAAAAGAGGGATGATAAACCCTCGAAGTGTTGATTTTGAATTTACGGACGCCATCAACATGAACTTGAGAGAAAAGTTGAACTTGCTTCAACTTGAGAAATTTTGCTCGACTCTACGGACGGGTATGCACATTTAACCGCTTATTTCTATTCAAATCTCAGCTTTTTGGATGCGAATAGAATTTCATTCATGTTCGAGACAAAGTCTACGTAGTAGATGTGAATATGTTGGCGACATTGTTGGAGTTGAACGAGGGCGTTATCTACCAATCAAAGTCTCACCCGCACGTACTACTCGGATCTTGTCAAGGATAGGGATACGAGAGAAGAGAGTTACCTATTCCAGGATGAATGCCATCAACATTGTGCTTCATAAGATCGTAATCAACCGTCTTAGACCAAAGTCTACGTCAAAGACTTCCGTGTCTTATTCTCGAAGCAAAGTTGATGTATGCAATCAACTCTGGACGGAAGTTCTCTCTCCCGCACACGATTCTTTTCCATATGTACAAAGCAGTGTCAAAAGACAAGGGACAATTGCCTTATCCTAGTCTGGTGACCAAGATCTTTAGACACATGAATATTGAACCGCCCCATTCACTTTGTGTTCGACCGTGCGATAAGATGGTGGTAGGTTTGAAGATGCTGACGAAGATGCGTCTACAAGAGCTTTCCAAGGCAATGGAGAAATTCGAGTGAAGACTCCGGTCCCATCTGCTTCAAAAGAAAAGGAAAAGAAGTCATTGGAGCCCCATCGAGGAAGAAGAAAAGGACTCTCATCTTAGAGGATGAAGATGAAGATGATGAAGATCCCACAATCGTTGCTTTAACAAGAACCAGACGTTCTGTGCATCAGTCAACAGAACTTCAGCAGAAACAGAGAGAAGAAGAGGAGCAAGCCAAGATCAGAGAAGAAGAACAGCAAAGAGAGAAGGAGAAAGAAGGAGAAAAGGAGAGAGAAGGAGAGAAAGAACAGTCTGCATCAGACTCTGGAGACAAGGGAAATCAAGAACATGATCATCACTCTTCCCCTTGTGATGTCCTAGAGACAGGGGGAGTTGGCGAGCAAGAAAAGTCTTCACCACATGCTGCCAATAGTGAAGGTCCAAGACCATCTCCAGCAGACCCAGAAGAAGTTCAGGTTTCTAAATTGCCTGAAGAAGGACACGATACGTCGACCCCAAATCTGCAAGATTTCACAGAAGCACCAACGTCTGCATTCACTCCATCTGAAAAAGCTGATGCAAGTACTCAGACGGATATCTCAGCAGATTTTCGTCGTATTGTTGATATACTTATGGAAATGCGGGGACAGATATATGCTCTAGACTGTGAGATTCAATCCATCAAGAATGATGGCCAAGCGTTTTCGGTTACCCTGGAGGACAAAATGAAAGACCTCGCTCAACAACTTCAAGCCAATGCAAAAGGAGAGGAGGTAGCTAAACTAAGGGAAGACTTGAAGAGGCTAGAAGGCTTAGTACAGTCTATGGGAGATTTCCAAATCGTTCGCATTCCCAAGCAGACCTGATCCCTTTCTCACTTTTTCATGATGACAAAAAGGGGAGAATCAATTTGAACAATCAACTTCATCAACTTTCAACATCTTATCTTTTAATCTTTGAATTTGTTGCTATGTTTTTATATTTTTGAGTTTGACTTGAGTACACTTGACTGTGGATTTAAATGCTTGACTGGTTACGTTCATATCAAGTGTTGTTTTATGGTATTACTCATGAAAGACTAACCAAGCTGCTTTGTGGATGCGAAATCTGGTTGTTTTATTATTCTCTATGAGTTAGCCATATTGCTTGAGAAATGTTTTTGCGGGTCAAAGTTGTTCAAATCTACAAGGAAGTTTTGTCACCATCAAAAATGGGGAGATTGTTGGAGAAATCTTTCCGAGTATTTTGAAGGCGACAAAACGTTTCTATCGATCTAAGTCTGGATATTCGGAGACCGAAGATTAAAGTCTCAAGACTTTATTATTTCAAGACTCAAGACTCAAGACTCAAGACTCAAGACTCAAGACTATTCTCACCGATGTCTTTCTATTCCGTAGTAAAGGAAATCCGAGCCGAAGCTTATGGTTGAGGATTCGATCCTATCCTCCGGAAAAGATCCCTTGGTTGGATAAACATCTCGGATTCTTTGTTTGTTCTTATCTAGATCGATTGAAGATCCGATGGTCGTCGAAGTATTCTTGGAATGTTCTATTCTTGGAAACCAAGATCCTGATTGTATGGGCAAACAGGATTGATGGGCTATCGCCAAGTTCCTTAAATAGCTCGAATGATCTTCGTGATTGATTCCGTCCAACGGGTAGATTGGAGGAATTCCTTTGGTAAGTGCCAACGGCTATGATGGCATAAAGGAGTATAAAAGGAAGACATTCAAGTTGTTTTAAAGAGTGTGATCGATAGAAAAATTCCAGTCCGAAGATCATTGATTATTAGTCGATACTATTTGAGCGAAATTGTATAAACAGAGTGTTCATTCTTAGTGATACCTCGAGAGTGTGGAAGATCGTCTACACCAAGAAGTCAAGGAAGATCATCACCGTAACATCTCTTTGTTCATAGTGGAATCCAGCCAATTGGTGTCGGTGCGAAAAGAGTGGATGTAGGCTTGAAACAAGCCGAACCACTATAAACCGCGTGTCAAATTCTCTCTTACTCGCTTACGATTTTTTTTTTGCTAATCGTTTATCTATCTAAGTAGTGTGTAATTATCAAAAAAAAAAATCTTTTATACCTATTCACCCCCCTCTAGGTAATCGTACTAGCTATATCAAAAATGAAGCACAGCATCCTTAAAGATTTTGATGTTCTCATTGTGGGTCAAGTGCACCTTCATATGCTCCCAACTCTGAGGCAAGGAACGGATCACTGCTCGCACTTGTTATTCATCAGTTAGGTTATGGCCAGCATCCTTCAACTCGTTAATCATGTTCGACATCTTTATCAGGTGTTGTTTCATGGTCTGACCATGAGGCTTCTTGTAGGAGTCAAATCTTATAGTGAGCTGCCTCAATTTGGTTACCGATGTATGATCAAATCTTACCGCCAACGCTTCCCACATTTCCTTGACATTCTCAAAACACCTGAACTCACGCATGACATCATTCTCCATGCTACTCAGTAACGTAATGCAAACAAGGGAGTTCTTTCTCTTCCATGCAGCAAATGCATCCTTATCTCTCTTATGTTGTGTAGTGTTCATATCTTCAGGTTCTTCTATAGTCAAGTTAAGAGCTTCTAGTGCATCTTGCTATTCCAGCACATATTAAATTTTCATATGCCATATTTCATAATTATCGCCGTTCAACTTCTCACCTTTGTTCAATTCAGCGACTATGCTCTTAATGGCTGAAGCCATTGATCTGAACATATCAGACACATATGCATGAATTATTAATACCTATCATTTATACATCCATTTTGCATGAAACTATCATATTAATGAATAATTTCAAATAAGGTTTCAAAATCAAAAGATCACTGAGTTTCCAATTATCATCGAAAAACCTAACTTGAAACTATCATTAACATAATCTTCTATGCAAATTAAGTTCTTTGAAGTTACAGAAACTTTAATGAACTACCCACAACAGTTAATAATAACATAAGCAATTGGACATCCAATATTTATAGAATAAAAATATTTTCACATAATGTAACCAACACATCAGTTACTACACCGATATCAACGAGGTAGAAAATATTTACATAAGATATTCATAAAGCATACTAAATGAAGACCACTCGAAACAGCTAACACCAAGTCAGCCTATGAAGAAGGAAAGACTCTTTTTTGTTCAATTTCTCGAGCTTTTCTTTTGTAAATTCTTCAGGCATTCTCGGCAACCACGGAAAAACAGACGTATATCCCTTAGGATTTCTCCTTCGCACATTCATCCCCCGCTGGATCGAAGTCATTCCTTGGGTCGCAATCTTTGTGGCTCCAACCCGATAATATTAATCTATAATAGCCATTACAAGCCTCATATACTTGGTAACTCTGTTGACCTCCTATAGGCAATTCAACACTCATTGCCATTTAAGTGGAAGAGTGTTCATGAAAAATTGCACAATCTCAGAATCTGGCATGAGATAACCCTTCCAAATGACTTATTGTATTTTCTTGTTGACCTCGAGGACATGATTAACTAAATTGTCACTCCCCCATCAATAACCAATCAACTCGACTATCAATCTTGAAAGCTTTTCTTTTTATTCATCTGTAGTTGCGCAAATAGGTGTGCACGCCTGATAGGGAGGCATTGTTCCTGCAACAAATGCAGAACAAAAAGGGATTACATATAATCCACATAAACTTAATTGAAAAAGAAACACATTCTCTCTCTCTCTCTCTCTCTCTCTCTCTCTCTCTCTCGGGTCAACAGTCAACAATTAAGAGTCAACAGGTCAATAATCAATAGTCAACAGTCAACGAGTTAACGCAGATGGGTCGGGTCGGGTCGAACCGACCGACCTAGCTAGGTGACGTCATCGTGACGTTACCTGCACATGCCCAGCGCGTGCGTGGCCAACCGCTAGATGACGTCACGATGACGTCATCTGGCACGAGTGTGCACGTGCTAGTGGTTGCCACTCGCATGCCACACACGCGCGTGTGCCTTGCACGTGTCTGCAGTTTCCCCCGCTTGCACGTGTGTTGCACACGCTTGGGAATCGCCTCGGCCTGTGCATTGCACACACCGACAACGTCGGATTTTCTGGCCGCACGTGGCGTCGTGTCCGACGGCCCCCAACGGTGACCCACCAATCGACTTTCTCATATCAACGATAGCTACAACCCTACGTTATCAGAAATGAGCTTCAATTTATAGAAAATCATAAATAGGGGTGAACAGTACGCGGTGTTGGGATTTTCCGTCCTCGATCGACCGATGACGTTGTTTCACGAAAAATTCAATCAAAAAAAAATTATAAACATGAAAAGTGATCAAGAAACATGAACATTGCTCTGATACCAATATAGGGGAAACAAATTCCCAAATTAATCCGATACTCAATCGAACCCCAAAAACAAATGCGGAAAAAAACAAGCCTAGAAAATATATGTATCATCGATCAAAAGGTACATTACGGAGTCGAACGTACCTTGTCTTTCACAGATTAAAACACCGATGTTGCAGTGCGGAGAAGAATCCCAATACTGTTCTTCCAAGAAGTGTACTATGTTTTTAGGGAGAAACTAAGAGCATAGGAAAACGAGAAAACATATTCTCGATTCACTTCAGATTACATAACTTCCCCAAAAAATAACTGACTACTCAAATTTTCCCTTTATTCTTTTTATCTATAGTAACTGCCTCTTCTTCTATGGGCTCTTCATTTAAGGGTCGGGTTTTTGGGCTCTGATACCATGAATGGACCTAGACTTAGAACCAAGGAAGGAGAGTAAATTTCCTGCAGGTATGCCTTCCCACAGTGGGCGAACAACTCCCGTTCAAGCCCTTCAGGGACAGTCTTTTAACAGAAAACCACTCAGCCCTTTAGTTCAGAGCCTATAGACACTCAGAGATGCCAGGATGGAAACATTTCTAACTTACCCAAGCCGCATTTCTTGGAGGATTCTACTAGGCTGGAGAAGAAGAGGAGTTTAGAAAGCCATAGAGAGGTTTTTCATAAAATACTCACTTTACTTCAGGGGACTCTGTCCAACACATTACATCCTTCTTGCCTTATATAAATAATAAGAGGTCACAAATAAACAAGTACCAAGCTCATGGGTCCGGATACAAACAAAGGCACCGGAAACTTCCGGGAGGGAATTATTCGCACACTATGAACAGTGACTGTACTATGAACAGTACTTTCCCTAATCTAGTGCTATAATGAAAGTGAACAGTAGTTTGCTACAGTGAAATTGTACAGACTTAGCGGTCTCATCCGTCACGAGTATTGTAGTCATAGTCGGAGTCATCCGAGCTATATATTGTTGCTAGGCAATGTTCATCGTACTTTTGCTCAAGTGCTTCAAGGTCTTCTGGTGATAGAATCTGGTTGAGTTGGTGAGATGAGGATACTTCTTCATGAGCCCAATGGGATGCTTCTTCTTGAGCCCAGTGGGATGCTTCTTCTTCGGCCCAGTTTATGTTGTCACTTGTAGTGTTGGCAGGAATGCTTGGCTGAGGCCAATTGGTCGGCTGTGCATAAAAGGATGTGTCCATGCTTTGAGATAGGGACGAAGGTCCTGGATCATAGGGGTCTTGGGAAAGAGGACCTCCCCAACGTGCATAGGGGTCTTGAGTAGATTGGATAATATCATTTGCACCTGTCATTTCATGATCTTGGGATGATGCAGCTTGTCTGCATTGCCTGAGTGCTTTCTTAGCTTCTGGTGCTAAGTCATAATGATCCCATGCAGTGGGTACATTATAATTCCATGCATCTTCAGGAATGGTTTTGTTCTCCTAACACAAAATTCTCTGGAGTTCTCGGTACTGGTGTTCACAACATCCAACAGGTCTTGGATAATATTTGTGAATCCGAGCTTCTCGGCTGTCCAAGTGAGGTTTATAGGATATGGTTCCTATATCCTGTGGGGTATTAATGATGTTGTCATTATTTATGAAAAAATGCCATGGACGTTGGAAAAACAAGCTGGTACGAACTTCAGGATTTGGTGTCATGGTTCTTAGTTCTTTCTCCAATAGATGTTTCCAATGAGTAGGAGAATAGAATCAATTGAGAAAGTCTAAGAAATTCTTATCACTTTCTTTTATGATGTTTCTTCCGAGTAAAAATATCCTTATGAGGTTGGCAATGAATCTTCCGGTTGGGATTTCAATAGATATTAAGTACTTATCGCTTAAGTACCATAATAACGTCTTGAGTTGATTAGGAAAATCATCTTCCTTCCAGATAAGAAGATGAATGAATGGATAATCTGAATTTAGCCCAAAAGGATAAAGAATCAAATCTCCATTGTTTCTGAACAGGTCTGTGTGGCGTTGCCACATGAGATTTCCAAGGTTTTCCATGAGACTGTCATTCTAGATTTGTTGAATAATCTCCTGGGGATATTTCTAGCTTGGCAAATCTTTGATTTTCTCAATCTTGTATTTCACTCCATGATTGAGTATATGGAAAGCAAGCCTCTTGATGTACATGTTGATTTTGGTCGGTGCTTTTGGTCTTGACAGGAAGTCAGCAAGCACGTTCTTCTTTCAAGGAATATGTTTGGTTTCAAAAGAATATTTTGAAAACCATTCAGCCCATCGAAACAGTTGAGAGTTTAGAATCTGCTTCTATTTAAACTTGGTCATCTGAGGGAAAGATGTCATGTCTAATTCTACCAGAAAGTGATGGCCGATGAGATGAAACTCAAACTTTTTTATTCCATTTTTTACTGTTAAGATTTCTTTAAAAGTGGAATGGTAGTGCATTTCAGCCTGAAAAAACTTTCCACTTTTGTGAGCACAAAGATGTCTCTTACCATCAATTTCTTCAAACAGAATGGCTGCCCAGTATTCATCACTTGCGTCAGTTTGAAGAATTCTTTTTCCTGTTGATGGTATTTGTAATAGTGGGAAATTCTGCATAATCTTCTTAAGCTCAGTGATTGCTTTAGTTTAAGTTTTTCCCCAATGCGAGGGATTCTTCTTCAGCATAGATTGTAAAGGAATCAGGAGCTTTACAATGTTTGGAACAAAATCCCTGAGATAATTGATTATCCTAAGAAATTGCTGAACTTGTTTTGTAGTGAAGTTATCTTCAGGAAACTTCAATAATTCTTGAGCAATATGTGGCCCTGGATAATATGTACCTTTATTAAAGTGCATACCAATAAATTCAATTTTCATCTGGGCAATATTCATTTTCATTTGAGAAAGCATAATGCCATGCTTCTTCACGATTTCTGCAAACTGCTCAAGGAGTTGACAATGTGATTGTTCATCAGGGCTGTAGAGCAGGATGTCGTCAATGTATACGACTGCACTTGATAGGATTTGTTGGAAAATACGACACATGACCTTTTGGAAAGGGGATGGTACTACCTTTAGGCCAAAAGGAAGAACTTTCCACTGGAAGTGCCGGTTTGGAATACAGAATCATGTCTTGGATCTGTCTTCAAGATGGATGCCCAATTGCCAAAATCTGGCTTTGAGGTCGAATTTGGAATAGATGTGGGCCTTGGTTAGACCAGTAAAAAGAGAATCTCTGGAGGGTAAAGGGAATTTATCATCTTGGAGAAAAAGGTTGAGAGGTTGATAGTTAATTACCAGCCTCATTTTTCACATGTTTTGCTTGGCACGCTTATTGACATAAAAGGCTTCACAAGCCCATTGAGAGTTGGGGATTTCAATAAGACCTTGTTGCAGTAGTTCTCAGCATTCCCTTTGAGCTAAAACCAAATGTTCTAGCTTCATTCCCATATGACTCGCCTTTGTAGGATTGATATCTTCATTCTTTTTGAATGGAATACGAACAAAGAACTCTAGATTTTCCCATAAAGGATGAGAACACTTTTGAGCGAATTCTGAATGGGATTCCGAACAATATTCTAACAATTTTTGCATGATTGGATCTAATAGACTCATCTGAATGGAAAAGAGTCTCTGAATATTGACAAACTCAGAGAATTGGTCTTTATATCTAAGACATTTTCCAAGGATGATGCGAAGCTGAGAGATTTGAGTCATGATGTCCCAACCAATGATTAAGTCTTTGTTGGGAAGACTGGATTAAAAGATTTTTGTGGTTATGGAACACTAGGGGAAGAACTAAACAGTTATGGGTGCGTTTTTGACAGTTGTGGAAAAAGTGTCTCCTGAGGCTGAGTTGAAATATCGGACATAGGGAGTCCATTATTCTTCAGGGAGAACTTTGGTATCTAGTATTGAACAACTTGCCCCGGTATCGATGAGAGCAATAATAGTGATTGGCTTGGCAAATTTTGAGGTGAGGATTTTCACAGGGAAATGGGGACAGTGAGTTTGACTTGAAAATATGTCAAGGTTTGGTTCTGAAGATGTGGGGGATATGTGAAAAATGTCTTCAGACTCCGAATCTGACTCAGTTTCACTGGCAGTGTGATAACATGGAATGACACGAAGGGTTTGTTCAGATGGTTCTTCATCAGCAGAGAATAGTGATTCGATATCATCATTTTCAAGAGAAATACCTATTTTATTCTCAATTTGATGTATCAAATTATGCTGACATTTTCTAGCTTGGGGACAGTTTCTGGCAAAATGTCCTTTCTGATTGCAGATGAAGCATCAGTTTGACTTCTTATGGCCTGTGCGATATTTCCTTTTGCGTAGGTATCTCCATTTCTTCTTTCTTTGGAAGTTCTTGTGGCCATGTTGGATGATTTCTTTAGCCAAAACTTCTTGAAGTGCTTCTTTTTTTGGGAAGCTTTTCCACAAGTACCATCACAAGTCTTGCTTGAAACATTTGATTTTTAACTTTTGGCGAGAGCAGGCTGTTTCGAGCCCCTTGTCATTTGTGATGTAAGTACGGACCATCTGACGTTTTAGGCACAGTTCTTCAAGGCATAGATGGATTTTTTGCTGTATTTCTCTCAGGGAATATCTTGTATTCTCCTTTGTCTTCCAAAGAAAGATCTTTCAACCATCTGGAAATTTACTCTCATTCCCTGGTTCTAAGTCTAGGTCCATTCATGGTATCAGAGCCATGGTTTCGTTTTTAATGGTATTCATTTCATGTTCTTGGTAGGTGAATCCAGTGCTGAGAAGGTCTCTTCTCATTATGTCTATAGAACTAGAAATCCTTGAAGCACCCGTTTCTCTTGCCCCTTCTCCTTCATCTTCAACCCCTCTAGAATTTCGTGTTTCCAATGCTTCTAAGATAGACTATATTTATGAAGTCTCTCTTAGTGATGAAACTACGATTTCTGAAACACAACTTCCTCTCATGAACCCTTACTTCGCTTTTGCCAAACCCAACTCGTCATTTTCACCTATCCGCTCTATCCGCCAACTTATTCACCAAACCCCAAAGCAAGAAAAGGAGTATGTCCGGTCCTTCAAATTCAACCAGCATCCTATTCCTGCTACTGAAAAGGAGTACTTTCTTACTCTTTAGATTCCTCCAGAGTTTCCCAGACAATGGGCTCAACAGGGATATACTCATGTCCATTATGACGTTGTTCGTCTTGCTCTCACCTTTCATGGTCGTAAAGGTTTGCCAGTTGTGGCAAGGATTGCATTGTTGGATACCAGGTTTTTACAATACCAGCATGCTTGCATCGGTACTGTTCAAACTATTCTGAATGCTGGAACAGTCTTTGTGACTCTGTATCCAAACTTTAACATCGCCCTTTCAGACCCCCAGCTACTCTCTTTCTTGAAAGTCCAAGTCCAACTCACCGGAGCTCCTCAAACTGCTGACTCTGTAGCTGCAACCCTACATTACTAGATGGTTTATCAAGTGCAAAACCATGCTCTTGATTTAAACTTCAATAATGGTAATGAATATGCTTTGTTTATCTCTATGCAGAATGATCAGGCATCATTCATTCATGTTCCTAGACAGATCTTGAAGGACACGTTGGCCAAACTCCTTCTAGAAACTTGGATCACCAACTACAAAAAACTACACCAGCATAACAAGCCTTTCCAATCTACGGACTCTGAGTTCGTCCGAAAAAAAGATGGAACTATTTCCATCAAATTTGGCAAGGAAAAGGAAGAAAGTCCTTCTATCTTTCAGACCCTTTTCATGATTGAACCATGTGTTCTAGAATCAATTTCCGAGCCAGATCCGAAAAAGCTTGTTCGACATTTCAATAGTAATGGACATCTTGTTCATTACTACAAGGACCAATATGGTCACTGCTTCTAGGATCATTTTTGCCAATGTTCATATTATACAAATTCCCTTGACGAACCATTGGGATTCGCCCCAGTGGCCACCCTTCCATCATGGAAGGGGGAGGTGAGGGGTTCAAATCCTCACTTTCTCAGGGGGGATGGGGTGGGGACGCGTAAGTTTCAGGAGTGGGTTTCGACTCCCACGCCTTGCAAGAGGTAAGGCAAAAGTCTGAGAGTGGGTGTAGAGTAGGAATATAGTAGGATTGACAAAAAAATAAAAAATTCCCCTGACGAGGTAGACCCTTTTGCAAAATCTCCACATCGACGGAAAAGGCCAAAGGATAAGGTGTACCAAAGGCATTTAGACGGAGATTCCTCCGTTGATACTATTGGTGAGTGTGATAAATACCAGTTCATGGTTTCTTATGCACCACCTCCACTACCAAAATTCAGTACTACATCCCAAGTTTCACCAGATCTACCAAAATCACCCCCACCATCTCCTCCTCAGAAAAAACAAGCTCTCTCTCCGTTTTATAAGCTAATTCTAAAATGGGCTAAGAAGCATTCTTACCCACTCGAGGCTCCAACAGAAATACCACCCACTTCTTCTATCGCCATGTTTCATGAAACTGACTTTCCCCCTCTTGTCAGAGAAAGTTATAAACTCTCGTTTCCTGCTCTAGAAGAATTTATAAATCCACAAGGCAGATACTAGCATGTTCCTAAAATAGCTGCCCCCACTGATGTGGATGAATATGTGAGACAGAGAAAGACTCCTGCTGCTGAAACTGTTCTAAATTGGCAATCGGAGACTCTGTTAACACAAAACAATGCTTTCATAAGTAGGCCCATCATCACATAAAAAACCCATCAAATTCAATGAACCAGACCTATTCCCTACCTTTTAGGGAGAGGTCACACGAAGTCCAATTGGCATTTGTTTCTCTTTAGTTATCCTTGTATGAGTTAAAGTAATTATGTTTGTGCCCTTGTACCAGCACCCACGAGAGAGAAATAATGTTCAATCCCATTAATGGAAATCTCTCAATTATGACTTGTAGGATTTGATTTTGAATTGATTCAAAACTGTATGCACCATGAACCAAACTTGAAATGGGTTCTACCAAAGAATTGACCGTTCAGTTGGGAACGGAGAGCCGAATCAGTCCCCAGCGAACACACTTGGAATCAGTTAGGTAGGGCTAGTTGGTTTTATTTTCTGATTTCAACTACTTCGGTCGCTCATCCCCAAGCGAGACAACATATGATTGATGACAGAATCAATCAATTTCCATCACTTACTTGAGGTACACGCGCGTGACTAACACAAAGCATAATGCGTAACAGAATTCATGAAATCGTGTATGTAAATTATTAGCTGGTCCAAAAACACTCAAATACTAAAAGGGAATCATGAAAGTAGAAAGAGCTAAGCCTTGTCCAAAGGAAAAGGAAAGGGGTTATGAACAAAAGAGTCATGAAATGACCATAATGTGACCGAAGTATTATTACTGCGCCTGAACCTTCTTCCTGACCTCCGACATGAGGTCATAGACCTTGTGCTGGTCGGGCAACGACCTAGCCACGCTCTCCCTCTGCATGCACCGCTTGGCCCATCCCACCAACTTGGGGCACTCCTCCTCGAAGCTACAACCAGTCAACGTCTCCACAGCATAGAACCAGCTATAGAACGGTATTAGTGACACATCTAAAAACCCAAACCTCTCGCCTCCAAAGTAAGCCGTGTCCCCAAGCTCTCCCTCCAGCACCTTTAAGCCCTCGATGTACTCCTTCTTCGCCGCCTCTTGGGCCTCCCCTGTCGATCTCCATGCCGTCCGTCCCGCAGGAAATATCTGCACCCTCATGTCATATCTTGATGTTAAGCGCACTTACCAAGGAAATCATCGAAATATGTTCTATCTGTCTTACCTTCTTGTCCACGTAGTCGGCCCAGAATCTGGCGCGGGCGCGCTTGTGAGGATCGGAAGGCAATAGAGGGGACTCGGGACCCCAAGTCTCGTCGATGTACTGGACGATGATGTGGGACTCGCAAACTGGCTTGCCGTTGTGGATGAGGACGGGAATTTTCTTGTGGACTGGGTTCATCTGCAGGAGCAGGGGGCTCTTGTTGCTCAGAAGTTCCTCCTCCCTCAGATCAAAGTGCACGCCCTTCTCTCTGAGGGCGATCCTAGCCCTCATCCCGAACGGGCTCGGCCAGAAGTCCAACAATATCACTTCCTCTGCCATTGAAGAATTTGCCCTTAAGAAAGTTTCTTTGTGGTGAAAAGATAAAAGCAGGAGCCACTTAAAGTAGGGGGAAACGAGACTTCTCTTAGTCGCTGCAATGTCTGAGAGGCTGCTCAATAACGTCATTGCTCGCGTCATTGTCGGTCCAAGTCAATGCTCGAAGTCCGCCCGATCAGATCATGGATTAAGTGTCACGTGAACGAAAAACATTGATGAGACTTCTCTTAGTCGCTGCAATGTTTGAGAGGCTGCTCAATAACGTCATTGCTCGCGTCATTGTCGGTCCAAGTCAACGCTCGAAGTCCGCCCGATTAGATCATGGATTAGGTGTCACGTGAACGAAACTACTGCTATTATTACTATTATTACTATTATTATTATTATTATTATTATTATTGGAAACAAGAAGATATTTTTTTCTACTTTTTATTTCGTTCTAAATCTATTCCCAAGACTTTTTATTTTATTTTGGGAAATAAAAAAATTAGTTGAGATTATCAAATGAATTTTTATTCCATATTTTGTTCTAGGGAACAAATGAATAGAAATGCAAAGAAATAGAAACGTTAATAAACAGGCTCTAATGAGCTAGAGAAAGGGATTTTTTTTCTCTCCCTTGAAAACCAGCCAACGATTTCACAAGGAGGAAGGGGCGTAAAAGACAGTGCACATGAGAGAGAGATTGGGAGAGACGATTTTTGGAGATCCTTTTTTTCTCCGGCTGGCTCTCAGCTCTCCTCGCTCAATCACTGATCATTCACACAACCTCACGCCCTTTTGATCACCCGACATTGCCAGCGTCGTCTTGCTTCTGGTCACAATCGGTCAGGCTGTCCCCAAGAGGCTCTCATCTCCACGTCCCAAGGTCCCGAAGTGATTGGTTCACGGTGAAACTCCTGTTGCTGATGCTCGCTCTTGCTGGCGACGCTTGCCAAACCCTCCTTGTAAAGGCTCGACCGGCGACTATGACATACAAGGTAAGTCCTCCTCCCTGTTTTGGTACAACAGGAGACTGGGACTTACCATTCCCTGTTCATATATATTAATTTTGAGTGCTGCTCTGTTTTTGGATTTGGATGTGAGTTCGAGTCTCAAATGAGATAATATCCTCCTGTTATATTTGAGCAGTTTTTGTTGGATATTTTAGCAGTTAAGAAATATTTGTTAGAAGTTATGACCGCCATGAAAGCTATCAATTTTGTAAAGGTTTTGCGAAAAAGACATATAATGACTTTCTAACGTGATTTATTTCCTCATAAACTCTTCATTATTTTTTAACAGCTATACAATAGTCATCTTCTTCAATAATTATCAAAATGGTATCCTGACGGCTTTTTCTTTTATTTGAATATAAAATCAAAACTTCAAACCACATTGAAAAAGAGTCAATGAATGTTTATTTTTATTTTTAAAATTTCTTTTCTTCTTCCTTGCTAGATTATACACATAACGTTATTCTTGCTCCTTCTATTATTCAATGTAGAATAAAGAAGAAGGTTTGTTGTATTTTGAAAGGTAGCCATTAGAGTCTATTGCACTAAGTTTTGTACTTCAAGGGATGAAACTATTTTTAAGGCTAGTGCTTGCACATCTTAGAGAATTAATTCTAATTTTCTCATCTTTTTCAATATTTTCTACCAATTCTTGTTGCCACCGCCGGTTGCTGGTCCACCGCCGTTCGAAAAGAAAAAAATTTATGTCGTTATCAAACAAATTTCTATCTTTAGAGTAGAAATTTTGTATCGTTATCAATCGATTATTTTTGCTTAAAAACTTTTTTAAAAATAAAAATAGAAAAATCTATTTCTTTTCTAAAACTTATTTCTGAAACATATTGGTTATCATTCACCCTTATTTACCGAAGAGCAGCGTTCCGGGGGTTGACGAAAGATGTCATCGGTAAAACTCAGGGTCATCAGCGTTGGGGGCTGGCCGCCTGAATGCAGGCCTCGTTGGAGGAGAGGTCGGCTAAAGGGTTTTCGGGCGATTCGGGCTTGGGCTTGGCGAAATAGAAGTTAAGCCGTGAATTTAGCTGAGGCTTCATTTTAGGGCTTTGGGCTGGCTAAAAAAGGTAATTAAGCCTTGGGCTTGGTCCTGTTGTAGTGTAATTTAGGCCAAGGGGTTTGGGCTGTACCGAATAGGAAGTTGGGCCTAATCTGCAATTCAGCATTTTACAGGGCCTAGGCTGAACTGGGCTTAGCCCAGGTTCAGCCCTTCTTCGGATCCGGTCCAAGGGCTCAGTCCAAGTCCATCTTATCAGATCAATAAAATAATAAGAAAATTAAAATAATAAAAGAAATTAGAAATTTGGTTAGGAAAAGGCCACGTCTTGTTTTCTTAGTGTAATACATGCTTTTGCTTGGTTGAACACTAGCTGATTTGTGTGCTTAAATTTAAGTGTTTAATTGTCCTTATTCATGGATGCTTCCATTTCTTTTCCATTTTGTGTATGCATGTTCTTCAGCAATTTCTTTAGGTAGGGTTTAGAATCCAGTTTGGGGTCAATGATGTTAGCCTACTGCTTTGCGAACGCAAGTAGGTGTTAATTATCATTAATCTTGATTAATAAATCCTTACATCAATTAGGAGTGATGGGGATAATCGAATTGTGTGAACCTGTTGATGTTTGCTTTGAGTTTTATATGAGTTGATTTCAAATTAGTAATTGACAACTAGTGGCCGACAAGATAAAGGCAGCAGTCGATAAAGAAGGGCAATTTACGGAGAAAGCTCAAGGAGGTGTCTAGTATTAGGGTCATTAATCTAGTTTAGTGTTAATTAAGCCAACTTGGTTAATAAACTTAGGTTTTAATAATCAAACTAGTGTAATTTTTACTCTAGTTTAGTGAGTAAAACTAATTAGACTCACGATCATCTTCTTTAATAATGGTTAGTTTAGCTTAGGCTAGTCTAGTCGTGTAACAAAACAAGTAGAATTAGGCACGCTCTAATCTAACTCAATTTTAGGAGCAAGGATTGGTCTCTAATGTCAAAATTATGAAGGGTCATGTCCTGTGGCTCATAACAAGGCCATGTATTTTTTGCCCAACTTGTATCGGATTTTCATCTCTGATATAATTACCTAAATGCTTTCAATATTTGATTGTTTACTTCAAAGTCATTTCAATAACTTCCATGTTAATTTCTCTCTCTAGAATGATTAGGATACATAGTCATAATAAACCCTACAAAAACATTTGCTTGCGCACTTAGTGAATTAATGCATTTAGGATCATAAATAGTAATCAAGGGTGAATAGCCACTAAGATAACATACCGAAAGAGCACTAATAGGATCATTAGTGTAAACAAGTCCCAAAACTTATAAATTCTAGTTGCACAAGAATTGAAACAACTCTCCCACATCTTGATTGCTTTTTAGCCGACCCCAAATGGCTAGCGATGAATCCTAAAAATATTATATTGTTAAAGATTTCTAAAATGAAATGTTCAGCATCACGCGAGATATGGGCTTTAAAGAGCCCCCGTTCTAGTTAAAAGACTATTTTGGATTCTTAGAATAATTTGATTTGATGGACTATTTGGACCGTCTTTCGAGTAATATCTCTAAAACTAATCCCCACCTTTTGGTGGAAGGCCGTATCAAGTCCAGTTGACATTCGTTTCTCTTTAGTTATTCATGTATGTGCTAAATTAATTATGTTTGGGTCTCTTTATCCGCACGCAAAAGAGTGAACTCATACTCAATCCCATTAATGAAAATTTCTCAATTAATTGACTCAGTAGGATATAATTTTGAACTGATTCAAAATCAAATGCACCAAGAACCTCCCTTGAATTGGGTACCCAAGAATTGACTGGTTTAAAGTTGGGAACTAAGATCCAAACTGGTCCCCGATGAACATGCTTGGAACCAGCCGGCTAAGGCTAGTCCATTTGGTTCCTATATTTCAACCAATTCAATTGCCCACCCCTAATCAAAATGTCATATGATTGAGACGGAATTGATCGATTTCCATCACTTACTTGAGGTACACGGGTGCGAATAATGCAACACATAATGCGAAATGGAATTCATGAAATGGTCTCTATAGTTTATTTAGCTGATCCAAAAACACTCAAATACAAGAAGGAAATCATGAAAATGAGGGAGAAAAAAAAAGGCTACGCCTCGTCCAAAGGCGAGGAGTTGTGAACAAAACAGTCACGAAACGACCATAATGAGTCCATGGCGTTGTTACGACCATAATGAGTTCATGGCGTTGTTACTGCGCCTGAAGCTTCTTCCTGACCTCCGCCATGAAGTCATAGACCTTGTGATGGTCGGGCAAAGATTTGGCCACGCTCTCCCTCTGCATGCACCGCTTGGCCCATCCCACCAACTTGGGGCACTCCTCCTCGATGCTACAACTGGTGAATGTCTCCACAGCATAGAACCAGCAATAGAATGGCATTAGCGATACATCCACAAACCCAAACCTCTCACCTCCAAAGTAAGCCTTGTCCCCAAGCTCTCCCTCCAACAGCTTCAAGCCCTCGATGAAATCATTCTTCCCCGCCTCCTGGGCCTCCCCCGTCGACCACCACACCATCAGCCCTGCAGGAAATATCTGCACCGTCATGTCATGTCACTTTGATTGTTAAGTGCACTTACCAAGAAAACGATCGAAAGATTGGATGCTGTCCGTCTTACCTTGTTGTCCACGTAGTCGGCCCAGAACCTGGCACGGGCACGCTCATGAGGATCAGAGGGCAAGAGAGGGGACTCGGGACCCCAGGTCTCGTCGATGTACTGGACGATGATGTGGGACTCGCAAATCGGCTTGCCATTATGGATGAGGATGGGGATTTTCTTGTGGACTGGGTTCATCTGCAAGAGAAGGGGGCTCTTGTTGCTGAGAAGTTCCTCCTCCCTCTGATCAAAGTGCACGCCCTTCTCTCTGAGGGCGATCCTGGTCCTCATCCCGAACGGACTCGGCCAGAAGTCCAACAATATCACTTCCTCTGCCATTGAAACTTTGGTAATCTGCACACAAGAAAGCTTTTTTATGCTGAAATGAGGCTAAAAGCATGAGCCACTTATGTAGCGGGAAAAGAACATTGAGTTGACTTTTTTTCTGTCGACGCGATGTCTGAGAGGCCGCTGAATACCGTCATTGCTCGCGTTACTGACAGTTCCAGTCCGGCCGATTAGATAATGGATTAGGTGTCGCATGAACGAGACATGTATTGCTATCATATTATAATTACTATTATTCATATTGGTGGTCGCTTGTTCTTTCTCGGAAAGCTGTAATAAATCGTAGCTTTATGGCGCAAAAAGAAATTATTATAACCATATAAGTTCATTACAAATTTTACTTTAACGGAAATATCTAGATATAATAGTCCACAACGAATATGATATGACGTATTGAGTTTATTACAAATTTAGGTCAATAACGAGTGCATGAAATATTTGCAAATTCAGATACTCTTCAATGTGAATCATATTGAAGCTTGAATAAAATAAATTTTAAGATCATATTAGTCATCTTATGGATGGAATTTCACTCAATGTACCTGTAGAGGATAGAATTACATGCACTGCTTGTAGATCAGGAGCGGGCTGAATGCCCAATGCACAGATTGCTCTTTGATCTGAATAATGGACAGCTTCTCATGGTTTAGTCAATCGTAACATGTCATGCATGTTGTGACCCACCCAAAGGCAGTTTGGTCATGTGCTTTTAGGGGCGCGCGTCACCTCGAATGGTAAATGAATAACCAACTGAGGGCGAACGGTTTGTCTTGCAAGAAAGTACTCAACTCAGGTTTTTCCAAACCCTACGTTGTGAAGACATTTAGTTGACGCGGTTGATTATGATTATTATTGCTCTTTATAAGACTCATTACTAACTTATTTGAGGCTAGTTAGAAGCCTAGCTAAACACGGGGTCATTTTACTTTTCACAAACTAGAGATTCGAGAATGAGGATTTGATTACACTAACATCTATAAGTTCCCAAATTCAGTACATATTTTCGTTATTTAATAAGTTCTTTGATCATCCAATCTTATTCAATTTAATTCCTAGACACATCCATCTAAATGACCACGGGTCATGAATTTGCATGAGAGCATTCAATTTCATATGATCAACGTTATAATCCAAACATGATTAAAAAAAATGATAATAAAGCTTGGAAATGGCAAACCTGATATGGTGTCGAATAAAGAATATACACTGCCACCCATGAGCTAAGCCCTAATCTAAATGCATGTGTCACCGGCAATGCTTGAGAATTGAGACCGTGCAACAACTTAGGCCTCTTGGATCATAGAGAGAGAAAGTGTTTAGAGAGAGAAGCTTTGGAGATAATACTTTATATTACTTTAAGTGTTGGATGGATACAAATGAGAGAGAGTCCCTCACATTACAACCACAAATTTCTTCGATATCTAATTGTGAAAATTGCATCTCCCCATCGAACAATTAGCGATATTTATGACAAGAATGCTCTAGAATATCATACATGTATCATATTACCCATCCCTAGGAATATTCCAGATGACTCCAGAAACCATAAGAGACTTATTCGGTCTTCTTGGATCGTACACGATCCTTTGTTCATGGGAAACATCGAGATCATAACATTCTGCTCCACCTGTTCAAGCATTATTCCTCCGTGCTCTTGGCTCAGTGTGTTCAGCTTGCCTGACCACATCCTTCTCCTGGATCCAGGTCGATTTCTTTGGATGCTGGTGATTCTCCCGTTTCCGGTGTCGCTTCGTCTTTGGTTTCTCGACCTGTCAGTTTCATGGCCCTTGAATCCCAACTCGTTCCTCAAGGAACTCCTTCTTCACTTCTGGAAAAAGCACATGAATTGGCATCTCATGTTGAGTTGGTGTAGGACATTCCAACTCTACCTTCGGCTTTTCCAAAGATTGTGGCTTTGTGCTTGACTTAGTTGCGAGCTCCTCAACTCTCGACCCTTCATCCACGAATCATATGATGGAGTTGCTGTTGGTCTCCGTCAACCCATGGATCATAGGTATCACTTATAGGCATTGTGGGTTGGTGATGATAATTGACTTGGTTCTCATGTTTATCGTGGCCCTTGCACTATCAAACAATTCTAAACCCAAGATAAGGTCATATTCATCAAGCGGAACTACCTTGAAAGAGAGTTTGCTCTTCCATTCATCAACGTATATTTCCACATTTCGGGCAATACCAACAAGCAGTACATCATGCGACTTGACTACCTTCAACCAATGTTCGGTTGGTTTTAATTGGGCCTCCGCTAAATCTGTACAGCAGCATGAAACAGTGTTTTAGCCAATACAAGCCACAAGAATGCATTAATTTGACGAGAAATTAACACGATTCAAGTCAAATACATACCTAGGTCAACATATGATCTCCCAGGAGTCGATTAGCATGTAAATGAAGGCAAAACAAGCTTCGTTAAAGTTTAAAGTTTATCCTGGACAGCAGAGTGCACAGCCTTCATGTCATGCAACAAAGGACATAAAACACATGAAAACGATGGGAAACCATCACAATAGCAACATCGTTTCACCGGTGATCAACGAAGCACCTTGATGGATTTATGAGATGGGCTTAAGGCCCATCCGCTCAAGTTGGGCCCAAAAAGGCCCGGCCCACGGGAATAGGGCCCGTGGATGGGGGAAGGTATAAAGGGAGGAGAGAGAGAGAGAAGACAACCGTTGGAAAAACAAACGTACGCTTCCTCTCTCCCCCGCGCATTCTCTCCCTCCAAGAACGCTTACGGCGTCCCGTCTTCCTTTCAAGGCGAATTGACATCATTGGATCAGAATTTCTTCCTCAATCTTCAGCATTGGTGTTTAATCTGTGGCTAACAAGGTACGCTCGAATCCGTGGTGTGCTTTACGATCGGTGATACGTGTTATTCCCGGGCTTCGTCTTCCACATTGATTTAGGGGTTCGATTCAGTGTCGAATCCGGTTTTTGGGGATCCGTTATTCCCAACATTGGTATCGGAGCCCTAGTTCACGTTTTCCCGATCAATTTGATGTTTTTTGATTGAATTTTCGCAAAGAAATTCTCGGTCGTACGGATCGGGGCAAAAATCCCGACACCTGAGTGCTGTTCGGCCATTTTTCTGAGTTTTCGTAAGTCGAAAACGAATTCTGAAGGCACCGGGTGAAAGGCGACGTCGAGACGAGTCCGGCAACATGTCGCCCGCCGCCGGAGAGCGCGCACGCGCCCACACGCGCGGCCGGAAGCCGCTGCGCGTGGGCGCGACACGCCCAAAGCGCTGGCATTGGCCAGCGCGTGCGCTACACGCGCCGGTCGGCGAACCGGCACGTGCGCGTCGGCGACCGGCGAACCGGCACGCGCCGGTCCGCGGACCGACGTGTGCTGACGTCATCAAACGGTCAGTAACCGCTAGGATGACGTCAGCGATGACGTCGGTTGGCCGGGCGGCGACCCGACCGGAGACTCGACCCGACCCGACCCGCAGACACCTGGCACGCGCGCGGCACGTGCCGGATGACGTCTGCGTGACGTCAGCCCGCGCACGCGCATGGCACGTGCCGGTTGACGTCTGCGTGATGTCAGCCCACGCACGCACGCGGCACGTGCGGTCGGTCGGTCCGACCCGGCCCGACCGGTCCGCCCGGTCCGACCGGTTCGTCGACCCGCGCACCCGTTGACCCGTTGACCTACTGACCGTTGACCGACCGTTGACCGTTGACTGACCGTTGACCGTTGACCCGAAAAAAAAAAAAAAAAAGAAGGAATTTGTTTCTTTTTTTCAGTCATGCCTATGTGTGTTATAAGTAATCCATTTTTAATTCTGCATTTGTTGCATGAATTTTGGAAAATTATGTATTTTCCTTGTGTAAATTATGGATTATGAGTAATCCATTTTTAGTTCCGCATTTGTTGCGGAACTATGATGCGTTATGCAAGGATACCTGCAATCCCGAGAACGGATGAGGGAAATGCAAGACTTAAGAGGCTGATGACAGAGTTAGCTGATTATCGGTGGCATGACGGTGATTTAGTATCACATGTGGTCAGGGTCAATCAGATGATACAAGAAATCATCTGAAATGGTTATCTTATGCTGGATTTTGAGAATGTGCCGGCTTTGATGAACACTCTTCCACCTGAATGGCAAGCAGTGTTGGATCGGCTATGGGAGGTTAACGTGGTCCCGGGTTATAGGAGGCTGGTGGAAGCTTTTGTAAGAGAGCACTATAGGATTGAGTTGGCCAAAACTTCAACCCTTAGATTGAGCGCCACATGGCGCCGAGTGAATGTGCCTTGGAGGCGACATGAAAGCTCTCCAAAAGTTTTTCCATGGTTGGCAAATGTGCCTTCAGTTTTCTTGGATGTTTTGACTGATAGATTAGAAGGGACTTTCCCTATTTATTTCTTTGATTAATTATGTAATGTTTACTACCTGATTGTTGTTGTTGTAACAACTGATATGTTAGTCGTATCATGTGAAAGCATTGTTATTTTATTGGATATTAGATTTTATTTGCTTTCTCATTATTGCTTGGTTCTTTGTGGGTAATTAGTCAAGGTAGTTATAGAAGTTTTTGTAACTTCATAGAATTGATTTTGCATATAACAATCATATTAATGATAGTTTTAAGTTAGGATTTTTGGAGGATGATTGGAAATATAGTGACCTTTTGATTCTGAAGCCTTACTTGAAATTATTTATTAATATGATGGGTCTATGCAAATAGGGATGCATAAATGATAGGCATTAATTATTCGTGCATGGATGTCGATGTGTTCGAACGATGGTTCAAAGAACTAAGAACGTGATTGCCGATATGAACGGTAACAATTGTGAAATATTGAATAAGAAGATTCAATATGTGCTGGAAAAGCAAGAAGCACTAAAAGCTCTTGACCATGTTATGGAAGATCTTAAGGATGCCATGCGCCACCTTGAGCTAGAAGAGGACCGCCTAACGGTATTTGAGCCGAACATAGACATTTGCTATGCTGGTTCTAGCTCAGAAAGGGCTTTGTGCTCTAAGCGCAAACGTATTGATTTGTTCAATATGTGGGAATGCAAAGGATCAAGTCCTTATTGCAAGAAATCAAGAGTTAACCAACACAAGAGAGGAAAACGTCCTTAAGTGAAGAAAATGTCAAGGGTGAGGTGTTACAATTGTGACAAGAAATGTCACTATGCTTACAACTGTTGTGAGTCAAAAAAAGTCAACACCTCTTGTACATTTGAGAACTTTGCTTATGTGTCAAGTTCAATATTATTGGCTGAATCCAATCATTTGTGGACTGTAGATTCAGGAGCGACAGACCATGTAGCAAAGGATAGAGGATCCTTTGTGGAATTCCGACGAGTACCAACTGGAACTGAGTGGATCCATATGGGAAACAACTCTAGAGCTGATGTAAAGGAATTGGCACCGGCCAATTGAACATGAGTGGTGGACGCACCTTTGATGTTCTATATGCTCTGGAGATTCGTCGAAATTTAGTGTCTGTCTTAGCGTTGGTTAAGCTTGGTTTTGGTATGAACTTCCATAATAAATGTGTAGATTTGTGTTTAGATACAAACTACTATGATTGTGGTCACTTACTGAATGGTTTTATTGTACTAAATATTGACTGTGATGATGTCAATATGTTATTCCCTTGTTTCACGTCTTCTACCTTATATGATAATGATGTGAATATGGTGGCATGCTAGACTTGGTCATATGGGCCAACAACGTATGAATAGACTAGCCATAGAGGGCTTGTTGGGCAATATTGAAAAAGTCGATTTGTCCATAAGTGAGCATTACCTAGTAGGGAAAATGACAAAGAAACCATTTGGAAAAGGTAAAAGAGCTGAATTTCCTCTGCATTTAATCCATTTGGACGTTTGTGGTTCAATGAATGTGAGAGGAAGGCAATGGGCTGTTTATTTCATCACTTTTTTTATAGATGATTATACTCGAGTCGGATATGTCTATTTGATTTCTCATGAATCAAAGCATAAGTTGTTTCGAAGGTTTATGAACCCGCGAAAATCAATTAGACAAGAAAATAAAGGTATTTAGATCCGATCGATGTTGAGAATATTTATCGATAAGTTCAAAAAATTATGTGATGAAAAAGGAATATAAAGATAGTTGTCTATTCCATATACTCCTCAACAAAATGGTGTTGTAGAGAGAATAAACAGAACCCTACCGGAATGGTTAGGTCCAAGATGGCGCATGCTAACTTACCTATCACTCTTTGGAGTGATGCGTTGTTAATCGCTTTGCCAATATACTTAACCGGATGCCTTCCAAATCAATTATTTCCACTTCATATGAGTTATGGACGGTTAGAAAACCGGACTTAAGTTTTCTTAAGCCATGGGGTTGTGCTGCCTATATTCATGAGTCCTCTCACAAGTTTGGGAAATTGGGTCCCAAAGGAAATAAGAGTATTTTCATGAGATACTCCGAACACTCAAATGGTATGTGTTCATTGGTGAGCAGAAAGTGGGAGTATAACTGAATTTGAATCACGAGATGTCACATTCTTAGTGGATGAATTTCCTAAGAAGGGCAAAATAAGGGAAGATTACTCCCTATTTGAAATCTTGGATCAAGATAATGATGTCAGTGGAGTTCGTCCAAGTGGGAGTAATATGAAATGTGATGAATTGAATTCAACTCATTCTCAATTGCAACCACTTGATGTGACAACATCATCATTACCTAATCTAAGTGGGAGCATGATGGGGAATGATGTGCTTAGTGTACAATCTCCCATACGGTGAACAAGTCGCCAAAGTATTCCCCGTCAATGTTTTGACATTAAAAGGGAAACTTTTATGGTTGCTCCACAAAATGAGGATGAGCCAAGAAATATTAATAAGGCTCTAAATTGCCCTAATAAGGAAAAATGGATTCATGCAATGGAAGAGGAAATGGAGTCAGTGAAGTCAAATCATGTTTGGGAACTGGTTGATTTTCCAAAAGGACGCAGAGCTATTGGGAACAACTGGGTTCTCAAAATAAAGTGAAAGGCTGATGGCTCGATAGAAATGCATAAGGCTCGCCTTGTGGCGAATGGGTATAATCAACAGGAAGAAATTGATTATGAAGATATATTTTCTCCTATAGTGAGATTTACCTCGATTCGCATTATTCTGGCAATAATGGCAAGTATGGATCTTGAGTTACATCAAATGGATGTAAAGACTGCTTTCCTCAATGGAGAATTAGAGGAAGGAACATATATGGAACAACCTGCTGGTTTCGTAGTGAAAGGCCAAGAAGAAAAGGTATGTCGACTTTGGGGGTCGATATATGCCTTAAGCAGTCGTCAAGATAATGATATATACGTTTTCATAATGCCATAATGACATATGACTTTACAATGACAGATGATGATCATTGTGTATATATCAAAATATCCAATGATCAATTTGTGATCATATCATTATATGTTGATGATATACTAATTGCCAGAAGTAATATGGAGTTTGTCAATACTTTGTCAAAAGTTGGTTGTCTTCCAATTTTGAGATGAAAGACACGGGTGATGTTGCATACACTCTTGGAGTTAAGATTTCAAGAGATCGTTTGAAGAGATCGTTGTCTCTTTCGCAAGAATTATATATAAATAAGATTCTTGAACGATTTCGTATGCCAGATTGTAAACCCATAGACACTCCTATTGAAAAAGGTGAAGAATTGAGCCATAGTCTGTGTCCAAGAACTCCATAAGAGAAGGAACAAATGAAACATGTTCCTTATGCTAGTGCTGTTGGGAGCTTGATGTATGCTATGATGTGTACAACACCCGACATATGCTTTACAGTTGGAATGGTGAGTAGATACCAATCCAATGTAGGTCCAAAGACAATGGAAAGCCGTTATGAGAATACTAAGGTATCTAAAGGTGACTGCTGATTATACGTTGAGTTATCAAGGAAAGGATCTGCGACTCTAAGGCTATCCTGATGCTGATTGGGGAGGAGATTTAAATGAAAGGAAATCTACCTCTGGGTTTGTTTTCTTACCGAATGATGGCACCATATGTTGGAGCTGTAAGAAACAAACATGCATAGCCTTGTCCACGATAGAAATTGAGTTCGTGGCATTATCAGCAGCAGTATTAGAAGATGTTTGGCTTAAGAGATTATTGGATCATTTAGGTGTTATTGGAAGTGCTGCAGATTTGTTATTGGTTAACTATGATAACCAAGCAGCGAAAGCGTACACCAAAGATCCAAAATATCATGGCAAGACCAAACATATAGATACCAAGTATAATTTTATCAAATATATGGTTGCACGAAAGAAAGTGAACTTACAGTACATATCTACACATAGAATGGTAGCAGATCCTATGATAAAGCCAATACTTAGAGATGTGTTTTTGTGGCCATATGAAATCTCTAAGATTGCGTAGAGGCTGATGTACTGAATATTGTAATTTCCCTAAGTGTTCACAATTTGATGAATTTGTGTTTTCATCATTAATGCCTATGAATCTTTGTTTGATCTTTATGCATCTTAATACTCAGTGCATTATTTTAAGTTGAGAAGTATGTCGGACAGATATTAGATTAGCCCACTCACACGGGTAATCGCCTCTGTTTACTGTGTGATAAATAGAGATGAGACTGTTTTTAAGCTTATTATCTAGGTGATAATCGAGAGCTCAAGCTTAAAACACGTATGTCGCCTTAACTGAGTATTAAGATGATGACATAATACTTACTATGTCCGAAAGTAAAAATACCCCACATATTTTACTTTATCTGTCTAAGATGCCAGATGTGAGTTCTGATGAATTTTGTGAATGAGTAGATACGTGAACTCAAGTTAGACATTGGGTATGTCTGAACTATCATCTGTACGGTATTGAAAGGTGAAGACATACGCTCCATGGGAAAGGAGTTAATACCGTAATACGTATTTCATACTACGTATGCATAAGACGACCAATAAGAGTGACAAAAGTTTGATCTCAACTTTTATGTCGTGTGAGACTCTTGAGGAAAAGAGTTCCTCAATTTTTTAGTCCCCTTATGACTCTTACTTATTCTCAAGATTTCTATTTAGTGTTTGCTATCTTAGGATGTTGCCAATGGTCATGAGTTTGATTCGATCTAATGGGGCATTTCTAGAAAAGCAAGCTGGACTGAAATTGAGAGTTTGAAGGAAAGAGGAAGATCGATTTTGGAGAATCACATTATAGTTTTGTATTCACCGGTTAACCAATTATGACTGTCTTTGTGATAATCATAATTGTGAATACAATATATATATATCATTGTTTAAAAGAGATCAAGAGAGATATAAATGTGATCGATCGATCTAAGGTACTGCATACTAAATCTACTCGGGAAGTGATGCCCATTATGAGTCGCTATATATTCCTAACGGATGTATGGCAACGAGCTCTCAAAGTATCTTTGGTCGCACGGATTATTCACCGGTATGAATGTTGAAGAGAGGAAAAGAGGATTACTGTTCGGCCCATCATGTTAAGTGAGAGTATATGATGGATTATTCTCTGATGGGGCTAAGTAGGGCCTGTCCGCCCATGTTGGTTTTGGACCACCATGTGCGAGTGGGAGATGATGGATTTATGAGATGGGCTTAAGGCCCATCCGCTCAAGTTGGGCCCAAAAAGGCCCGGCCCACGGGAATAGGGCCCGTGGATGGGGGAAGGTATAAAAGGGAGGAGAGAGAGAGAGAGAAGACAACCGTTGGAAAAACAAACGTACGCTTCCTCTCTTCCGCGCATTCTCTCCCTCCAAGAACGCTTACGGCGTCCCGTCTTCCTTTCAAGGCGAATTGACATCATTGGATCAGAATTTCTTCCTCAATCTTCAGCATTGGTGTTTAATCTGTGGCTAACAAGGTACGCTCGAATCCGTGGTGTGCTTTACGATCGGTGATACGTGTTATTCCCGGTCTTCGTCTTCCGCATTGATTTAGGGGTTCGATTCAGTGTCGAATCCGGTTTTCGGGAATCCGTTATTCCCAACACACCTAAATGAAGTCAAATTCTTTCTACTTCTAACTCAACATATGCTCAAGCATTAATTGTCCATATGCCATATGCTCAACCAATGACTCATCAATTAAATATGTGACATGCATATCCTATCATAAGTAAATCATCATTCGGAGACCAAAACGAATCAAACGGATCCATATGCTTGTCATAGATAAAAGGATTGACCAGCAAGCACGAACATTGGTCCCTTAACTCCAGCTAAGACTGACCATGGCATCTTATGAAGATTAATCCGATCTTAAAGAACTAACTAATCCCAGATTCAAATTTACCTGAAAGACACGCAAGGCAGGATATGGGAGGCTTCCTTCGAGTGGGACGGTAGATTCGTATCAGGCAGCAAGCACGCTGAGGTGGTGACAGGAAGCTAAGTAACAAAAAAAAAACAGAGAGAGAGAGAATGGAGAGTCCGAGTCTGTCCCTCTCTCAGGCATTTTCGTCGAACACCTTCTCAGCACCTGGGAGGAGCTTGCGATAGTGGCGACAGAGGAGGCTGGCGATGGAGATGGAGACGATGGTTCAGGAATCAAGATGGAGGTGAAGCAGTCTCGGCTTGGTACTGTTTTTCCAAGAGAGTAGGAGCAGAGGCTAGATGATGATGGTCCCCGGAAGCGGTTCTGAAGATGAGGAGGTAGGAAGGCTGCCGGATGAGAAAGATTGAGAGAGTGTATGGGAATCTGGCGGCCAAGCTTACAGGAAAAGAGGCCAGCGACGAGGAGCTAGAGGGAGCTCCTAGCTTCCGGCGACCGTAGAGGAAGGGGGTGAGGTCAACCTTGGACCGGGCCGGGCTTAAGCTTGTGGGCCGGGCTCACGGGCCTCTGTTAGTCGAATTTTTTGTTGCCGGGCTCGGTTTTTTATTTTTTTTTCCTGGACGTACAATATCCTGATTTAAAAATGCAGAAGAAACCGGCCGAAGAAAATGAATGCAAGATGATGAAACGACCGCATCTTTGGTTAGAAGTCGAATACCTCGATTTGACAAAGAATTCGATGTTTAATCTTCATGAAATGCATGGATGACCTATATGAAATGAAGCCTAGGTATCTACAAACTGTATCTTCTCTAATTTTTACATGTAGAAGGAGTGTAGAAGGAATATAATAAGAAAAATAAGATCATATTTATTGATTTTTTTTTTTTTATGAGGGGTCTTGGCAAATTTGATTCCTGAAGTAATTTTTTTTTAAAAGATATATCCCACGGATTGATTAGCAGAATTCACGTGTCAATTTAGATGAGATTCAAATATAAAAATAACAAAATGACATCGGGGATCCTATCGTGGTTCGACACGTGACTTCAATAATTCGTGTTTGACTTTTTTGAGTCTCTTTCAATCGTTTTTTTTTTTTTAATCTTTTATAGTTTTCACTTTGTCGTAATTCATCACGTTCGTAGGCACATTTATTCTTATGAATAGCTCACTGATGTCATATCCCTAATGCAAACGACAAGTTGTTATAACATTACCAAGTCAGCCTGAATTGGATTTTCCTTGCTTTACTTATCTATCTACTGAACTTATTTTTTTCCTTACTATGTATTATTGCTTTGTTTGCTATGTTTTCATGTTTGATAATGTTGGTAATGCATGGTACTCAGATGCATATTGGGAACAATTGCATGAAAAGTATTTCATCCAAAAAAGGAACTGGAAAGCGGAAAGAGCGAGCCTCGTACAAAGGAAACGAAACAGATCAGAGTCCGAGTTTTTATTGAGCCTGACGCTTCTTCTTGAGCACCAAGAGGAAGTCATAGAGCTCGTGCTGGTCGGGCGACGACGCAGCCACGCTCTCACTCCGCATGCCCCCCTCGGCCCATCCCACCGGCTCGGGGTACTCCTTCGCGACTCGGCAGCCGGCTAGTTCCTCCAAAACGTAGAACGAGTTATACTGCGGGATCAGCGACACGTCCACGTACCCGAACCTCTCGCCTCCAAAGTACGTCTTGTCCCCAAGCTCTCCCCCCAACGCCTTTAAGCCCTCGATGTACTCCTTCTTCGCCGCCTCTTGGACCTCCCCCATCGACAGCAATGCCGTTTGCCTCGCCGGAAATATCTACATCATCGTTTCACGCCTCGATGTTAACGGGAAACTTAGCAAAGAAATGTTTGAAAGATTGGGGGGGCGTCGTCTGTCTTACCTTGTCCACATAGTCAGCCCAAAACCTGGCACGGGCCCGCTCATGAGGATCGGAAGGCAAGAGAGGGGACTCGAGACCCCAGGTCTCGTCAACGTACTCGACGATGACAAGGGACTCGAAAACCGGCTCGCCATTGTTGTTGAGGACGGGGATTTTCCTGTGGAGCGGGTCTACGTGGCTTGCCAGAATGTCCACTCAACATCTTTGTTCCAAAAAAATGTCACTTTACCCCCAAATTTGATTTTTAAAATATAAATATTAATTAAATTTTAAAAAGAAATACATTAGAGGCCACAAAGGCCCTCGTCGCCATCACCCACCATCACCAGAAAGGGTCGGCGATGGTGGGGCGAGGGTCGTTAGGCCCCGACCAATGGCTGGAGACCTTGGCCAACCACCGACATGGGCCTACAAACCCTTGCTCAAATCTAGGGTGAGGGGTCGCAACCCTCCTCCAGATCGGGCCAAGGGCTATTGTTGGCTTGGGCAAGGTTGGGCGCCGACCACACCCCAGCCAGAAGGGCCAACCCTCGCCCCTTCGGGTGAGGGTTAGTAACCCTCACCCCATCTAGGAGGGTCATGACCCCACGCCTCAGATCTAGAGGAGGGCGGTTAGCTAGGGTTGCCAGCCCTTTCTGACGAGGGTGGGATGGTGGCAGTGGCGAGGGCGAGAGCCTCCATGGCCCAAGATCTTATTCAAATTTGGACCAAAACCCATTGTTTTGGACTTATCTAGTTATGTCTGCGTCATGTGAATAATTTTTTTTTTTTAAAGAATTGCCATATCAATTAAAATTCTTATATGAAAAAGGTCCATCAATTGTTTGCCCAAAAATTCTCACGGTTAGCACTTAAGTGTTCCCTTTTTTTTTTTTTGTCTATTTTGGTACTTAAGTGTATCTTTTGGAAATTTTAATATTTATGTGTTCACCCGTGTTAAATTTTGGCACTTGGGGTGTCTGCACTTCTAGTAGAATACATACGCGAATCTCTTGACCAATGCTCTATCTATCTGTTGATGATATATGATAAATAAGTATTTATTCAATTTCAATGTACTGATTGCGTATAATAGATGACAGAGGGTGATTTGGGAATAATAAATTAAATAAACATAAGAATATAGACCGATTTTAATGAGATGATGAACAAATCGACAACATTATTGAAAGCGTGGCGAAGCACATATTTAGTAAGATCAGCGTAATTCTCATTGTTTTTTAAAGTCACTAATCCGGCTGAGCAAAGTCAGTGAACATACTTGGAGTGACAAGAACAACAACAATTTCTTGGGGAAAAAACTCGAACTCAATATGTGTTATACGATCTTTAAGAAGTAATTAATATTGTCTTCTTATGTTTAAGCATGACGTTCTTTAATTTGAAATTGACACATGAATCATTTTCTTTTACTCAATTTCAATTAAATAATTGATTAGTAACCTTGTCAAATATTTCAGGAAAGATACGAATCAAACCCATTTTAATCAAACTAAATTCAATTAATTGGTTTTAATGAATTCGAATCAAACCCATTTTAATGAAGGTAAAAATACATCGGCAATTAAAGGACAAAAAACGACATCTAGGGTTTTAATCAATTGGGATAAAACCCATTTTAATCATACTAAAAACATTGGTAATTAAAAGAACAAGAAAGGACATCATGGCTACTAGGGGAAATTGTCTAATCATTCTTAAACCCATTGTATGAAAGTTAATTCAATTCTTAACTTTCTAAGTTTTTGCATGGAATTCCAATGAAGTCATTTTGGACAGTTATTACCCGAATCATTGATATTGCTACGTGTCACGTAGGATGGCCAGCGATAATTGGATTGTTAGGTCAGCGATTTTCAGTGACAATTTATCAAAAAAAACTACATTAGAATTCCAGGCAAAGGTATAGGACAAATTAAAAATTTTAAGACTAAACTCCGTACAATAAATTTAAGAGCGATTTGATTCCATGGACCTGTACATTCATGGCATTGTTGTTGCCACTGCTACGCAACAACCACCGTATACACTAGAAACGGTGCAGTTCATCGGCTCAAGACTAAGATTGGACAAAACAAGACCTAGCAACATCGCCCCAATTAGCATCATCAGCGTCCTCTTCAGGGTTAGCCTCGAGAGGACGAACAAAGCACCAAGATCGTGATGCCCATCATGAACTTCACCTCTTCCGCCGTCGCAACCTTCTCCGCCACCCTCTTTCTCTTCGCCAGATGAAAACCTAGACACAAGGACCACTGCAACGTTGATGCTGCTCTTTGACAAAGGCGACGACCACCTCGTTGCCAATGGCCACAGCATTGTTGCGAAGCTGCAAATAAAACAGATTTCCGTTTTTCCTTTCGGTTACAAAGTTTGCCAAAACTGTCCACGCTATTTTACCAGCAACAAGGTGATTGCTACATGGAGGCGATGTCATTGTGATCGAGGCTGCTGATATATCTGATAATTTCTTAGGCTGGACAACAACGGCTTGGAGGAAAATAGAAGAAAGAAGCATGCATTCGACACAGGAAAGACGAGATATTGAAGGCGGCGGCTAATGCAACTCTGCACATATGGCATCCCAAATTTCGTAAATGGTTGGTACGATGATATAAATGCTTGATTGCTCAATTCTGGGTGGAGATTCAATCCTAGAGCTGGACAATGCTAACTAGGGCATAGGATGAGAAAGTTTTAGGATTCAAAAAGATTACCATACTTTTTATTCATCTTTGCCTAAGAAAATTAGCGGAGAAGGGAGAATCCTAATGCATTTTGGGTGAGATAACTCGGAGGAACTTATTTTCCAGGGGAGGGATGAGTTCGCTAAAGCAGAGAAATTGAAACATTGCAAGTATCAAGCATTGCTACGGAGGGACAGGAAAATGAAATCTTGAACATAACAATGTTTACAATATTGGAGAAAATATCTCTGGACAGTCCAGCAATTTAGAAATTTTCCTTTCGATCCGATCAAGAAGAACAATCATGCAATTCTTGTACTTTTGGCAAGTGCAACAAGAGTTTACAAATTTGACACTCATTTTATCTTTTGTTATTTTATCCTTCCACGAACAGAGGTCAATACTCATTAAAGTTACATTTATTGCATTTATTCCAACTAATGTCTTTTCATAAATCATTATTTACCTTGTATTTTATATACATGTAAGAAGTAAGAGTAAAGTGTTTCTCCCTTACCAAAAAAAAAAGAGTAAAGTGTTTCTTATCTAGTTCTTCATCGTATCAGAGCCTATTGCTCACTAGCATATCTCTATTTTTTTTTTTTTTTCAATGGCAAGAGAATCCCTCAAACACTAGCGTTCCTATGATTGTTACTAGCCTCTCTTCAAATAGCACCACCATGCTTGTGTCAATCGATTTAGTTGTGCAATTATCCCTGAAATTAACATTGATGAAGTATTATCCTTGGTTGGAGCAGTTTAATTTTCTACTCCTAGGCTACGGTTTAATGGGGTGTGCAGATGGATGTGTCTATAGTATTAGTTTACTTGGATGTTGGTAAAGAAGAAAAAAGTTATGGGGATTTTTGTTGTCCATTGGCTTACACGTTTGTAAACACCTCTACAAACACAACCCAACATAATGGGATCTCAGAGAGTTGTCATAGGCATGTTCTCGTAATGGGTCTTATATTACTTCATCAAACCTCTCTACTATTCTTGTTTTAATATAATGCTTTTCAAACTGTTGCACATCTAACAAATCAACTATTTTAGAACTCAAATCTCCTTTTGATGCTCTTACTCAACTCTTTGGAGTCTTTGGTTTCTTGTGTTATCCTAGGATAAACCATATGGCAAGTATAAATTAAGAATATCGATCAAAACCTCCTAGTTTTCTTAGTTAATCTTCCAATCACAGTACTTACAAGTGTTACCATCTTCAATAATACAAAGTCTTTCACGAGCTGTTTGATGAGTCCAACTTTCTCAACTCCATGTTTATACCACCTCAATACCTTTGCACCCTTCCAATTTTTTTTTCTTTTTTTATAAAGAATTAAGCCACACCTTACAATAATGGACAACTAAGTCATACCATGCGCAGCGACCACCATAATCTATGACGGACATGGAGTCAAGAGAGTAGACTTGGACCTGAAGCAAGAGTGACGCGAGCAATGACAGCATCGAGCAGCCTCTCAAACATTGCAGCGTCTAAAAGTCTCGTCAATGTTCTCTTTCGTTCTATATAAGTGGCTCCTGCTTTTAGCCTCATTTCACCACAAAAAAGCATTCTTGAGTTCAAATTGCCAAGCTTCAATGGCGGAGGAAGTGATATTGTTGGACTTCTGGCCGAGCCCGTTCGGGATGAGGGCCCGGATTGCTCTGAGAGAGAAGGGCGTGGACTTTGATCTGAGGGAGGAGGACGTTCTGAGCAACAAGAGCCCCCTGCTCTTGGAGACGAACCCCGTCCACCAGAAAATCCCCGTCCTCATCCACAAAGGCAAGGCGGTTTGCGAGTCCCTCGTCATCGTCCAATACATCGATGAGACTTGGGGTCACGAGTCCCCTCTCTTGCCTTCCGATCCTTACGAGCGCACTCGTGCCAGGTTTTGGGCCGACTATGTGGACAAGGTAAGACGATGATGCCCAATATTTCAAACATTTCCCATAGTAAGTGCGCTTAAAATTGTGGTATGAAATAATGGCGCAGATATTTCCAGTGGGGCGAGTTGCATGGCTGTCTACGGGGGAGACCCAGGAGGCGGCGAAGGAAGAGTACATCCAGGGGTTAAAGACGTTGGAGGGAGAGCTTGGGGACAAGGCTTACTTTGGAGGGGAGAGGTTTGGGTATGTGGATGTGTCGCTGATACCGTTGTATAACTCATTCTATGCTTTGAAGAAACTGGCCAACTGCAGCGTTGCGGAGGAGTGCCCCAAGCTGGTGCAATGGGCTGAGCGGTGTATGCAGAGGGAGAGCGTGGCCAAGTCGTTGCCGGACCAGCACAAGGTCTATGACTTCCTCTTGGTACTCAAGAAGAAGCTTCAGCCCCAGTAGAATCTAAGTCTGATTATGCTCATCTCATTACTCTTTTGCTCAGAACCCTTCTCCTCTGGTTGAGGCTCACTCTTTCCACTTTCGACAATTTCCATTCAGTATTATGTTTTGAATAATTCATGACTATTAGCCAATGAATGTTGAATCTAATAAAAGAGAGAATGCTATCATTCACTATCATGATAGTACTTCGACTTTCTCGCCACTTTCGTGAAATTTCAACATGAACCACAAAGTTATACAAGAGAGGGAGTTTTGACACTCTTGTTACTTTCATAAACTCTTGACTTGAACCAAAGAGTTATGAAGAAGAAGAAGGTTTGACTCTATCGCAATTTTCATGGTGCTTTGATGTTAATTAAAGAATTACATAGGAATTATGAAACTTCAACATGAACTAGATATGGAGGAGAAGGGGAGAGGGAGTAGGGTTTTTTTTTTTTTTTTTAGAAGTCTCATTGCCCCTCCTTCGAGAATTAGAAAGATCTTTTCCAAGTTTGAGTTTTTTCGTTAAAATTTTGGGTTATCCTACTTCAAATTTATTTACATATTTTTATTATTATTTTCGATCTTATTTATTTATTTTTATCCCCTCTCATCATTAATATGAAAATAGTTGTTATTTTTATTTATAATTTTATTTTTTTAATTCATATATCATTTTTATTTAATTGAATTGAGAAGTTTGTTAATAGAAAAATTAGCTTTCACACATGGATACAAGAAATTTTCTTGACCTTTAATCCCACCTCCACTGTGTGATATTTTTATTCGGACCATATTTCCTTATAGCCGGCCGACCTAATACCGTCTTGGGCAAAAACCAGACACAATACAAGGTAGTGACTTTTTAGCCTTAGGGTTAATCACTCTTTCTGCAAGAACGAGGATAAACGATGCGGCCTTTTTCCTCCCGTATCTTTTGGGCTTTAGGAGCTCCACTCCCTGTTTTAAATTGCCTTCTTGTGAACACCAAAAAAGGGTTCAGCGGGCCGTAGATGATCAATAAGGCCCACCAAGCCCGAAATAGCTGAACAGGCCCGCAGGAGTCCGAATAGAGCCACCGTCATAGTTACCGATGGGCCGGAACCGACTACTGCTTGGAAGTAGGAGGATAAGAAGGAGGCCAGTTGCCGATGTGCCCGGTATCAACTATGGATAAGACGATATAGTTATTGACGAAACACCAAGTTTTACGGGCGATCTGAAATCAAAACAATAACTATCAGGGCGGTTATTCTCCCAACTCAGTTATAAATAGCCGAAGAGAAGTCATTATAAAGGGATTGGACAATTGAACAAATAACCAATATACTCATTTTTCGGCTATCATTGTTTAGTCTCTCTGCGGCAGCAACATTACGTTCGTCTCTCTAGCAAAGAATTTTGTTGATAGAGTATGAACTTTGCTTTGCGACCCAATATGTGAGTTATAGCGCAAAAATAAAAATCCACCTTTCAAATTTATTTGAAAAAATTATTTAAAATTTTTGTCACAAGAAAAATAAAAAAAAAAATAACTGGGTTTTTATCGAAAATATGGCTATTTTTACATATTAAAAATTATTTTGAATTTTTATAAAAAGAAAATACGAAATTTTGGCTTTTTTTTTTTTTTTTTTTTTTAAAAGAACTATGGCCTTAATGGCATTCGTGTAAATATTTGCACAAAATATTTAGCTTTTTTTTATTAAAAAAATAATAATATGGCTACCTCCAAATACCTTTGCACCGTCCCAATTTCTATCTAAAGAATTAAGCCACTCATTCCAACGTTGGACAATTAAGTCATACCATGCACAACAACCTCAATAACCTAATCGGGCGGTCATTGAGCGTAGATTTGGACCTGACGCGAGAGAGACGCGAGCAATGACGGTATTAAGCAGCCTCTCAAACATCGCAGCGACTAGGAAAAGTCTCGTCAATGTTTCTCTTTCCTGCTACATAAGTGGCCCCAGCTTTTAGCATCATTTCACCACGAAAAAACATTATTGAGTTCAAATTACCAAAGGTTCAATGGCGGAGGAAGTGATATTGTTGGACTTCTGGTCGAGCCTGGTCGGGATGAGGGCCAGGATTGCCCTGAGAGAGAAGGCCGTGGACTTTGATCTGAGGGAGGAGGGCCTTCTGAGCAACAAGAGCCCCCTTCTCTTGCAGATGAACCCGGTCCACACGAAAATCCATGTCCTCATCTACAACGGCAAGGCAGTTTGCGAGTCCCTCATCATTGTCCAGTACATCGATTAGACCTGGGGTTGCAAGTCCCCTCTCTTGCCTTCCGATCCTCATGAGCGCGCCCGTGCTAGTTTTTCGGGCGACTATGTGGACAAGATAAGACGATAACACCCGATCTTTTGAACATTTCCATATTAAGTTGTGCTTCACATTGAGGCATGAAATGATGGAACAGATATTTCCAATGTGGCGAAACGCGTGGCTTTTGACGGGGGAGGCTCAGGAGGCGGCTAAGAAGTACATCGGGAGCTTAAAGGCATTGGAGGGAGAGCTTAGGGACAAGGCTTACTTTGGAGGGGAGAGGTTTAGGTATGTGGAAGTGTCGCTGATACCGTTGTATAACTCGTTCTATGCTTTGGAGAAACTAGCCAACTATAGCGTCGCGGAGGAGTGGCCCAAGCTAGTGGCATGGGCTAAGCGGTGCATGCAAAGGGAGAGCGTGGCCAAGTCATTGCCCCACCAGCACAAGGTCTATGACTTCCTCTTGGTGCTCAACAAGAAGCTTCAGCCCCAATTGTCCATCACAATTAACCAGTAATGAATTTGCAGTATCCTTAGCAACATCTAAATGATCCAAAAAAACTCTTCAGCCAAACACCCTCTTATATAACTATTAATAA
Organism: Eucalyptus brandiana; assembly: GCA_014182725.1. Taxonomy (NCBI): domain Eukaryota; kingdom Viridiplantae; phylum Streptophyta; class Magnoliopsida; order Myrtales; family Myrtaceae; genus Eucalyptus; species Eucalyptus brandiana. The sequence continues at coordinate 16,178,291 of CM024668.1, forward strand.
TGTCACAAACTCGGCCTTCATCGTGGATAAAACTATACATATTTACTTCTTACTACTCCAAGATATGGTACTATTATTCAGTAAGAAAATAAATTTAGATATACATTTCCTTTCATCTAAATCTCATTCTCAATTAGCATCTGAGTAGCCTTCAAATCGTAGATCTTTTCCTTGATAACTTAATAAATAATCAACACTTCTCTTTAAATACCTTAATATTCTTTTGACATCTATCCAATATGCTTGACCTGAATTAAATTTATACCTACTTATTATTCACACTATAAAACATATGTCAAATCTTATACACATCATAGCATACATTAAACTTTCAATAGTACTAACAAAAAGAACACATTGTATTTGTTTCTTATCCTGTAAAGTCTTTGGGCATAGTTTATGACCCAACCTTTCATCTTTTGCAATTTAGAGTATCTATGAATTACAGTATTGCATACGAAATCGTTTAAGAATCTTATTTATATACGTCTCTTGCGAAAGAGATAACAATTTCTTTGAACAATCTCTCAAAATCTTAACACCAAGAATATTTGCAGCCTCATTCATGTCTTTCATCTCAAAATTGGAAAATAATCAACTCTTAACAATATTAACAAACTCCATATTGCTTCTAATAATCAATATATCATTAACATATAATGATATAATCACAAATTAATCTTTGGATCTTTTAACATATGCACAATGATTCTCATCAATTATTGTAAAATCACATGCCATTATTACATTATGAAAACGTATATACCATTATTTCGATAATTACTTAAGATTATATATTGATCTCAAAAGTCAACATACATTTTGTTTATGACATTTTTAAATGAAACCAATGAGTTGTTCTATATAAATTTATTTTTCTAATTTTACATTGAAAAAAACAATCTTTACATCAATTTGATGTAATTTAATATCGATACTAGCCACTATTGCTAGAATAAGGAAAATTAAGGTAAATCTCGTTATAGAAAAAAATATTTGTTTATAATCAGTTCTTTCTTGTTGATTATACATTTTTACCATAATGAGAGCATTATATCTCTCTATAAAGCCACATGTTTTACACTTTGTTTTGAGAACCAACTTATTCCCAATAGCTTTGTGTCATTTTAGAAGATCAACCAATTCCCAAACATGATTTGACTTTATTGACTCAATTTCTTTATCCATTATACGTATTCATTTTTCTTTATTAGGGCAATTTAGAGCCCCATTTACATCCATTGGCTCATCTTCATCTTGTGAAGCAATCATGAAAGTTTTCCATTCAATGTCAAAGCGTCAACAGAAAATACTTTTGCGCGTTATTCGCCATACAGGAGATTGTATACTTTACACATTATTCTCCATTATACTCTTACTCAGATTAGATAATGACGATATCGTATTATGTAGTAATTATAATTGAGATTGAGTTAAATTTAATTTCTCACTTCTCACATTGCATCTACTTGGACGAACTCCATTAAGTTCATTATCTTGATCCATAATTTCAAATAGAGAGTAGTTCTCACCTATCTTGCCTCTCTTAGGAAATCCATTCTCTAAGAATATGATAGCTCATTATTCAAATTCAGTTATATTCTTACTTTCCTACTTATCTATAAACACATACCATTTCAGGTATTCTGAGTATCTTATAAAAATACTATTTTTACCTCTAAGACCCAATTTATCATACTTATGAGATAATCCGTGAGTACAAGTAGTGTAACTCTATGGTTTAAGAAAACTTAAGTCAAGTTTTGTACATGTCCATAACTCATACATAGTAGAAATATTTAATTTGGAAAACATACGGTTAGGTATATACGATAATAAGTAAATTAGCATGCATTATCTTAGGCCTAACCATTTATAATATGGTTATGTTTCTTCTTTTCACAACACCATTTTATTAAAGAGTATAGGGAATAGACAATTATTTTTTTATTCATTTTTCATCATAAAAATTTATGAACTCATTAGATAGATATCATCAACCTTGATTGGATTTTAATACTTTTATTTTCTTATCTAGTTGATTTTCTACCAAGCTCATAAACTTTTTGCAATAATTTAATCATTCATATTTATGAGAAATTAAATAAACATGTCTATATCGAGTATAATCATCTATAAACGTGATGAAATATACAGCCAATGCTTTGCTCTCACATTTATTAGACCACGCATGTCAAAATGAATTAAATAAAAAGAAAATTCAGCTTTTATACATTTTTTAAATGGTTTCATTGTCATTTTTTCTACTAGGTACTGCTCGCATTTGAGCAAATCGACTTTTTCAATATTGCCCAACAAACCCTCTTTGGCTAATCTATATAACCAAATTTAGCATGTCATGCATTCACATAATTATCGTATGAATTAGAAGACGTAAAGAGAGAATAATAAATATTGACATTACTATAGTTAATATCTAACACAATAAAATCATCTAGAAAGTAACCACAACCAAAGTAATTTGTATCCAAATACAAATCAACATTACTATTATGAAAGTTTAAACCAAAACCAATGCAAACACTAAATTCCAACAAATTTCAGGAGCATATAATACATCATGTAGGAACAAAGTACGTCCATCATGCATATTTAATTGGTAAGTGATATCCCTTTTACTTCAGTTCTGAAATTGTTATCTACATAGATTCATTTCATTTCGGTCAGAACTCATCAGAACTCCATGAAGATATTTCTATCTTTCGCTACATGGTCTATTGTTCTTGAATTTACAATCCACAAAAGATTCGATTCAATTAAAAATATAAAGTTTAAGCTCTCAAGAATATAAAGGATGTTTATCTTCTTTGGCTTGCCATAGTCAGGAGTATAGTGACCTTTCTTACTATAGTTGTAACACTTTACCCTTAACATTCTCTTCACACAAGGACATTTTCCTCTCTCATGTTGGTCAACTCTTGATTTCTTTCTTGAAGGGCTCACTCCCTTGCATTTTCTCCTTTGAACGAATCAAGACGCTTGCCCTTAAAGTTTGAATCATCTTGTGAGCTAAAACCACCATATAAATATTTGTTTCCAACTTAGCCATCAGGAGGCAAACCTCTGCCAGCTCAAAGTGGTACATAGCATTCTCAAGTTTTTCCATAACCAAATTAAGAGCTTTTAGTGCTTCTTACCTTTTTAGCACATATTGAATTGTTATATTCAATATATCATAATTCTCACCATTCGATTTATCTCTTCGTCCAGTTCAGCCACTATATTCTTAAAAGTTGAAGCCATTATATCTGAACATATCATACATATTTGTATGAATTATTAATACCTAACATTTAAGTATCTATTTTACATAAACTAATCATTTTAATGAATAAGATCAAATAAAACTTTAGAGTCGAAAGGTCACTGTGTTTCCAATCATTAGCCAAAACTCATAATTAGAAATTATCAAAAATAAGTTCACTAAAGTCACTAAAACTTTCTTGAAGTTCCCACAAATAATTGTAAATTAAAATAATAATTTACAATAGCAAATAACAATATACTTTCATTAACTAAATATGCTATTTACACAAAGCAATATGTCCAGTAGAAAGATATCAACGTCAACATGAAAGAAATATTTACACTGAAGATATCTCAAACCAATCTAAGAAAAATAATAAATAAATAAATTCAAAGATACTCAACTATCTCATAAACAGGAAAAAAAATAACTATTCTAATTTCTTAGAAAATTCCTTTGAGAATTCTAAAGGTACATTAGGCAACCATGGAAAAACCCTTGAAGATCCCTTAAGGCTCCACCAAGGCACATTCATTTTGCACCAAGTTACATTCAACTCAAGGGTTGAAGTTTTCATTGCCTCTATCATTCCCTCATAAAAGTCACTGCAAGCTTTTTATAATCCAAAACCATGTTGATTTCCTATAGGTGATCTAACACTACTTACCACTCAGATGGGAAGAGTGTTTATTAGGGCCAGCACCTTCTCAAAATCCGAGATAATGTGACCATTGCAGATGATTTCTTGTATCATCTTATTGATCCTAACCACATGTGTCACTGTATCACTGTCATTTCATTGATAATTAGCTAATTCCGTTATTAGCCCTTTAAGCATTGTCTTCTATTCATCAGTTCTCTCAAATATAGGTGTGCGTACAAAATACATTATTGTTCTTGTAACAAATGCAGAACAAAAAAGGATTATACATTATTCATTATGAATACAATTGAAAAACACATTTTTTGCTTTGAACACAATTGAAAAACACATTTTCTGCTTCTTCTTTTTTTGGGTCAAGAGTCAATGGTTGATCAATGTCGATCAACGGTCGATCAACCCTGGTCAATGATCAAAGGGTGATCAAGTTAGGGGGTAAAATAGTAATATCAACGAAAAACAAAGGACATAATTGTAAAATCAACTTATAGGGGCAAAATCATAATGTTTAGAAAAATGGTGAGTGCAAAATGGGAATTGCCCATGTAGGCGCATGCCATGCATGCCCTAGTGGTTGCCATGCATGTGCTGAGCACGTGCCTGGGGGAATGCCGACAAGTCGGCCACCTCTAGTGGCATGCCACATTCGTTTTTCTTGCCTTAATGAGAACTTCGACCCTACATTTTCAAAAACAAATTTTGATGTACAAAAATTGAACAGAGGAGTCAAACATTACGTCAGGTGTCGGGATTTTCGCCTCCGAATGTTCATCGATGTCGATTCTCAAATTACGGTCATAAAACCACTCATAAACAACAATAGCAATCGGGAAACAACAACGCTACACTTTGATACCAATTATGAAACCGATTCCTAAAAATGAAGAGATACTCGAACCGTCAAATATTTAAAAAAAAAATGCGGAAATGGATCCGAAGATATATGTAACACCGATCAAAAGGCATATTACCAAGACGGATGTACGTTGTTTGCCACTGTTGGAGAAATCTTCATGAAGTGTTTTGAAGCTGACAAATCGTTTCCATCAGTCTAGTCTGAAGGTTTGCAGTCTCTGCTATTTAAAGTCTGAAGACCTCCGAACAACCAGACTCAAGACTCAAAGTCTATCCTCATTGACAGTTTCTAATCCGTTGAAGAAAGGCTATCCAGAACTGGATGTTTCATTAAGCATGTGACCTTATCGACTGGAAAAGATCTCTTGGCTAGATATGACATAACGAAATCTTTTATTTGATCATGATTCGAAGATTAAGGATCCGATGATTGGCGAAATATTTTTGGAAGGTTCTACTTATAGAAACCGAGATCTTGATTGTATGGGCGAACATGATTGATAGGCTATCGACATGTTCTTTTAATAGCTCGAATGATCTTTCTAATTGATTCCGTCCAACGGGTAGATTGGAGGAATTCCTTTGGTAAGTGCCAACGGGTATGATGGCATAAAGGAGTATATAAGAAAGACGTTCTAAGTTGTTCGGGGGGTGCACGATAGAAGAATTCCAAAGTCTGAAGCTCCTTGTTGTTTAGTCAAATCATTTGAGCGAAATCTTGTACGCAAAAGAGAGTCTATATTTGTGAGAAACCTTGAGAAAGTGTGGTAGAACATCTACACTGTGGAATCAAGGAAAAGCTGTGCTGTAACATCTCTTTTGTTCATAGTGAAATCCAGCCGGTAGGCTGTCAGTGCGGAAGAGTGGACGTAGGCTTGGAATAAGCTGAACCACTATAAACCTTGTGTTCAATCTTGTATTCCCTACTCTTTGTTTTACTTTGATCGTATTTCATTTTGTTAACCAAAAGAGAACTCCCTTTCTATCGTTTGCCTAGTATCACTTCCGTATCTCAAGAAATTGTTTTTAAACCTATTCACTCCCCTCTAGGTGTTTATACTAGCTATCTCAATTGGTATCAGAGCTCGTGTACTCACTTTGTTTGAAGTGTTTTACTTCAGAGTTAAAGATCCATGGCTAGTATGTTGGCTCCGTGGTGGTAGAAGGGCAAAGCAATACCGGACCGCCTTACTTTGATGGAAAGGATTACAACATATGGAAAAACAAAATGAAGGCGTTCCTAAGATCAAAGGATCATTTGGAATGGGACGTTGTAGAAAGAGGAATCATTCCTAAAGCTGCACCTGTCTCAGAAAGAGGAAAAGATACTGTTGAGTCTAGTGAAATGACTTAGGAAGAGACAATCAAGAGACAAGCTCTTGATGCAAAAGCAATTTATTCTTTATATTGTGCTTTATCACCTACTGAATATAATAAAATATCTTCTTGTGGTTACAGCTAAAGAAATCTGGGATAGATTACATATTACCTATGAAGGAACTGATCGAGTGAAAAAGACTAGAATCAACATTCTCCTCGGACAATACGAAGCCTTCAAAATGAAATCAGGAGAATCTATAACTGACATGTTTAGTCGTTTTACAGATATTGTGAATGGTCTTGAAAATCAAGGTCAACCAATTTCTGATCCCATGAAGGTAAACAAGCTACTGCGTGGACTCTCCAAGGATTGGAATCATACAAAGACCTCAATTAGAGAGACCCAAAGAATCATGCCACTATCTGTTGATGAGTTGGTTGGAACTCTTCAGTCTTATGAAGTGGAACGAATCAATGAAGAAGAAGACCCTAAAGGTAAGAAATCCATTGCATTAAAATCTAATGATGATTCTGATGTTACAGATTCTGAAGACGATATGGATGATGAGGAGCTTGCTCTCATGATTAGAAGATTCAGAAAGCTGAACAGAAAAGGAAGAAGATTCAATCCAAAGAAACAAAGCTTTCAAAAGCAACAGACCAAGTCTGTTGAAGATGATGAATCAAACAGAGAAGTAGTCTGCTTTGAATGTAAGAAAAAGGGACACATCAGACCCAACTGTCCTCTTTGAGGAAGAAGAAAGGAAAAACTGAAAAGTATCGAAAAGCTCTCAAAACAGAAACCTTGAGTGATACAGAGTGTGAAGAAAGTGATGATGATTATGCCAACATATGTCTAATGTCACAATCGGATTCGAGATTCAAACTCGAGACGAATCGGATTCGAGACGGTGAATTTGAGGTAAGTAACTTCAAAATCCCTCTTAAAGTTTCTAAATACATTGAAGAGTTGTGTTTTAGTCTTAAAACTTCTCTTAAAAAGATTTCTGAACTCAAAAAGCAAAATTCTGCTCTAAAATAACAGGAAAACGTTTTGAAAGACAAGGTGAAATGTTTAGACACGAATGTTTCTCTTAGAGAAAGTGAAGATAATCTTTCAAAAGAAAATGCGTTCTTGAAAAATGATATCTCAAACATTTCTAAAAGATTTTCTATAGGTTCTGAGAAACTGGAAAAAATTCTTTTTGTTCAAAGACCTTATTTCAATAAATCTGGTTTGGGAATGATTACTGAAACCATTCCTTTAATTGATTTTCCAAAAGTGAAAGAAAGAATTAAGCAAAGACCCACAAGAGATGCCTATAAAAATCATTTTAAAAGAATCTTTGTAAAACCAGTAGGTCGCAATGCTCTCAGATGTTCAAAGTGCAATAATGCAGATCATTTTGAAAAAGAATGTCCTATGATTTGGAAACCTATCAATAAAGTATGGGCAAAAACCACATATCATACTAACACGAATGGACCCAAGAAAATATGGGTACCAAAGAAAGTTTGAGTTTCTTTTTCAAATGCAGGTCACTATCAAGAAAAATGTAAAATGGTATCTGGATAGTGGATGCTCAAGACATATGACAGGAGATTCAAATTGCTTCATAAAACTTGTTCAAGTGAATGGTGGAAAAGTCTCATTTCAGGGAAACAGCAAAGGAAAAATTGTGGGATTTGAAACTGTAAAGATTGGAAACCTCACAATAAGCAATGTTTCTTTAGTTGAAGGACTCAACTACAATCTGCTTAGTGTCAGTCAGCTATGCGATACCGGTTTCAAAATTTACTTCCAAGAGGGAATATATTCAGGAACCAGTAAAGATTCTACTCAATCATTCATGGGTCGAAGACATGGAAATATCTACCTCTTAGATATGAAACCAGATGAATCGCAATGTCTAATCTCAATCCAAGACGAAGCAAACTTATGGCACAGAAAACTTGGGCACATCAATATGAAGCAAATAATCAAAATCTCAGCAAAGAAGCTTGTTCGTGGTCTACCCAATTTATCATATCAAAAGTCTGACCTATGTACACCATGCATATTGGGAAAACAAGTAAGAAATTCATTTAAACCAATAAATCAAGTTTCCACTAACCGTGTACTACAGCTTCTGTATATGGATCTCTTTGGACTAACCAGAATACAGAGCATTGGAGGTAAGAAATATTGACTAGTAATTGTGGATGACTACTCACGATTTACTTGGGTATATTTCCTTACAAGTAAGTCTGAAACTTTCTCTTACTTTGAAAAATTTGCTAAAAATGTTCAAAACGAAAAAGGATATGTTATTTCAAGTATAAGAACAGATCATGGCGGTGAATTTGAAAATCAAGATTTTACAAAATTTTGTGATGAATCTGGTTTTTAGCATTTGTTCTCCTCTCCATATACTCCAGAGCAAAATGGAGTTGTGGAAAGAAAGAATAGATCGCTTCAAGAAATGGCTAGAACTCTTATAATTGAAAGCAACATCTCCTCACGTTTTTGGGCTGAAGCAGTTTCTACAGCATGTTATATTATTAATAGAGTTTTTCTAAGGCCTATTCTAGAAAAAACCCCCTATGAACTATTCAAAGAAAAGAAGCCTATTGTTTCATATTTTCATGTATTCGGATGCAAATGTTTTATACTGAAAAAGCAAATGATCGAGTTGGTAAGTTTGAAGAAAAGTCAGATGAAGGCATTTTCCTTGGATATTCAACCACAAACAAAGCGTACAGAGTCTACAACAAGAAGACTCAAACTGTGGAAGAATCAATGAATGTCAAATTCCAAGATTCTATGCAAAATGAATCTATTCAGACTCATCTTGAAGAACCTGAATCAGCTCTAGATCCTACAAAGTCTAAATTGCAAGAAGCAGCTCAGACTTTGAAGGACCAAAGAACAAGTGATTTGTTGAAGATTCAAATGAAGGAAGTGATCACCAACGACAAATCAACCAAGAATCGGAAGCATAAGTCCAGTCATCCCAAAGATCTTATTATTGGCGACATTAATGAAGGAATTCGCACAAGATCCAAAAGGCGCGAAGAGTCTAGTGCTGTGGCTCTTATTTCTGAAATAGAACCCAAAAGCATAGATGAAGCTTTATCTGATGAAAGCTGGATTGAAGCTATGCAAGAAGAACTCAGACAATTCAGAATTAATGATGTCTGGGAGTTGACTCCTAAACCAAAAGGTAAATCAATTGTTGAAGCTAAATGGGTTTTCAGGAACAAGATGGACGAGAAAGGAAAAGTCATAAGAAACAAAGCAAGACTCATGGCCAAGGGATATACGCAAGAAGAAGGGATTATGACGAGACTTACGCACCAGTAGCAAGGTTAGAAGCAATTTGTTTATTACTTGCATTTGCTTGTCATAAAAATTTCAGGTTATTCCAAATGGATGTCAAAAGTGCTTTCCTAAATGGATTCATCTATGAGGAAGTCTATATGGAACAATCACCTGGGTTTGAAGACCCAAGGAAACCAGACTCAGTATTCAGACTCAAAAAGGCCTTATATGGCTTAAAGCAAGCACCTCGAGCTTGGTACGATAGGCTGAGTAAGTTTTTAATTCAAAATGGCTTTGTTAAAGGTAAAGTAGACACTACTCTTTTTATTAAAAGAGAAAGCAAAAGTTTTCTGCTTGTTCAAATATATGTCGATGATATTATTTTTGGATCTTCTAATGAAAATCTGTGCAAGAAATTTTCTAAGACTATGCAGGATGAATTTGAAATGTGCATGATGGGTGAGTTAACCTTCTTTCTCGGGCTTCAATTAAAACAACTGAAGGAATGAACTTTTATTCGTCAAGAAAAGTATGCAAATGATCTTGTCAAAAAGTTTGGACTGAACAATTGCAAAAAGGCTGATATACCAATGTCAAGTTCCTTGAAGATAGACAAAGATGAAGGAGGAAAGAAAGTCGACCAAAAGTTATACGGGAGTATCATCGGTTCACTTCTTTATCTTACTTTGCTTCTAGACGACATTTTGTTTAGTGTTTGCATTTGTGCCAGATTTCAAGCAGACCCTAAAGAATCTCATTTAAGTGCTGCAAAGCGTATTATCAAATACATTGCCTCAACTTCAAGCATTGGCCTTTGGTATCCTAAAAGAGGAGACTTTACTCTTCTCGGATACTCAGACGCAAACTTAGCCGGATGCAGAGTTGATAGAAAGAGCACCTCGGGTACCTGTCAACTACTTGGAGGCAGGACAGTGTCTTGGTTTTCAAGGAAGTAGAGTACAGTAGCTCTCTCTACAGCAGAAGCAGAGTATGTAGCTCTTGGAAATTCTTGTTCACAAATTCTGTGGATAAAACAACAGCTAAGAGACTTTGGAATTGAAGATTCATGCACGGAAATTAACTGTGACAACATCAGTGCAATCAATCTTACCAAAAATCCAATTTTTCACTCAAAAGCAAAACATATAGAGATTCGACATCACTTCATTAGAGATCATGTTCAAAATGGAGAAGTATCGATTCAGTTTGTTGATTCAAAGAACCAACTGGCGGATATATTCACAAAGCCTTTGGAGAAAAATCAATTTGAAACCATCCGTTCCAAACTCAACATTTTGAGGGATGAGGAAATCAAAGTCTAGAGACTCTCAGACTCAGACAAACAAGACCTTGACTGTAAGTTATTCTATCTCTCGAATCTCATCTTGAAAAGGTACGATCATCAACCGTGTTTTATTATTTATATCTCTAATCGACGTAATTATTGCAACGTTTCCTTTTCGAAAGAAGAGTTATTTTGAAAAGACTATTTTTTCGAAAAAGACAGTTATTTTTTAAAAAGGGATCTTTTCACTTTCCATTACGATGTTTAGCATTCCCTCGTTTCAACCGAGTTATATACAGTCGGTTTCTCTTCGTTTAAAACTCCAAAACCCTAAAAAGCACCGATCTTCCATTCCTATTCTCTTCTCTTGTTTAATCTTCGAAAAAGTTATCATCTTTCTTGGGAAAGTCAAGCAAGGAATCTTTCAAAGAGTGAGAAAGATGTCGTCTTCAAGAAAGTCTTCGAGGATCGCAAGTAGGGGACCATGGCGAATGAGTGAGGGACCTACTCACTTCGATCTCACCGAGGAAGAAGTGTCTCCAAATCAGCAGCAAAGCCCACAACATTCTCAGCAGTGTCATTCTCCACCATCTAGTCCACAGAATGTTGGTCATCAACAAGAGGAAGAAATCATTAAAGACGCAGATCCTGTAAGAGTTCAAAGGCCCTCTTTTATTTATAAGCTTTATCATGCTTTAAAAGGGACTGGTACTCCATTGATCTACATTGATGATTTTCTTAAGGACAAAGGATATGGGAATGAATATATCTTTTTGCGAAAAATGGAAAGTTTGGGAATTGCTTGTAAATGGGTGGCAGAAGAAACCCTTGCAAATATCCCAAGTGATCCTTGTGATTGGGGATTTAATCCAATAGATGGGAATGATGATGACAAATTGTACAGCCAATTTCAACCGAGAATGGGTATTGCGGCGGAAAATCGAGGAAAAAGGGGAGAGTTGTTTAGATCAAAGGAACAGAAGGATCTATACTCAAAATTGCTGAAGCGTGGGGTGATAAACCCTAGGAGTGTGGATTTTGATTTCCTTGATGCTGTAAATGTCAACTTGAGAGAAAAGTTTAGTTTTCTTCAACTTGAGCAGTTCTGTTCTGACACCACAGAAGCTCATGCTGAATTAACTGCTTATTTCTATTCGAATCTTAGTTTCCTGGATGCAAATAGATTCTCTTTCAGTGTCAAAGATCAAGACTTTGTAGTGGATATAGATATGCTGGCAGATGTGTTAGGGGTTGAAAGAGAAAGATATCAACCGATCAAAGTTTCTATTGCTTGTGCTACATTGGAACTTGTTAAGGACAGGAGAACAGAGGAAAAGATTTCCTACTTAAGGATGAGTGCGTTCAACATTCTGCTTCACAAGATTGTGATCAATTGCCTCAGACCGAAATCAACTTCCAAGACTGATGTTTCAAGTTCAGAGGCAAAGCTGATGTATGCCATCATCACTGGGAAAAAGTTTTCTTCCTCACACTGTTATGTTCCACATGTATAGAGCAGTGGTGAAGGACAGAGGTCAACTTCCTTATACAGGTCTTGTGACGAAGTTATTCAGACATCTGAACATTCAGCCTCCACAAATTTTTTGTGCTCGATCGTGTGATCATATGGTGGTAGGACTAAAAATGGTAACTAAAATGCGTCTAAATGAACTAAGCAAGGCATTGGAGAAATTCAAAGAGAAGACTCCTGTCAAAACTCATCAAAGCTCTTCTGTAGCAAAAAGAAAAGGGAAGGAGCCCATGGTTGCTCCATCCAAGAAAAGAAGAGCTCTCATCGTTGAAGATGAAGATGATGAGGAAAACATCACCATTTCTGCAATGGCTTTGAAGAATCTGGGTCGTTCTGTTCCAGAGAAAGACTCAGAACAGAGGACGAGAGAAAGAGAAGAAAAAGAAGCAGAGGAGAAAGAAACAGAGGAAAGAGAAAAAGAAGAAAGAGATGCTGAGAAGGAAAGAGTCGAAAAAGAAGAAGAAGATAAAAGAGACCAAGAAGAAGGAGAACATGAGGGACACTCTTCTCCACCTGAAGGTATGGAAACAGGGGGAGATCATGAGAAAAGAGGAATGTCCTCGTATCCTGCTACCGTGAGGGAGTCGGTCGCTCTCAAAATCCGAGAGGACATTTATGCCTCTCAATTTCCTGAGGAAGGACATGATGTTTCATCACCAAAACTGCGTGATTATACTGATCTGCCATCGTCTGCCTTTACTCCATCAGAACGGGCCGAAGCCAGTACGCAGACCGATAATTCAATAGATTTTCGCAGAATTATGGATATTCTCTTGGAAATGCAGGTCAAGCTTCTTCGGGTTCATTAAATGATCAAATCCAAGCCCTTTCTCTTTAGATTCAGGCTAATGCTAAGGGTGAGGATGTTTCACATCTAAAGGAAGACTTGAAAAGGCTAGAAGGCATCGTTCAGTCAATGGGAGATTTCTAGCTTGTCCGAGTTTCCAAGCATTCTTGACTCTATTCCATTTTCATCTCAACCTTTTTTATGCTGACAAAAAGGGGGAGAGATGCAAGATTTGAAACCTTGATTTTTAATCATTTGGACTGTTTAACTTAGATTGTTTTGATGTTTGACTTTACTTTTGTGTTTGGATGTGTAGACTGAATTTGGATATGAACTTGACTGTTTATATTAACTACTATTGATATCTTATGAATGGCTTTATCACATACTAGACTAACCTATTTTCTGTGGTTGCAGATTCTAGCGTTATCATTCATTAAGCCATTTATCTTTATAAGATATCCATATTTGTTGAGTAATGTTTTGCAGGCCAAAGATATCCAAATCTGCAGGAAAGTTTTGTTACCATCAAAAAGGGGGAGATTGTTGGAGAAATCTTCATGAAGTGTTTTGAAGCTGACAAATCGTTTACATCAGTCTAGTCTGAAGGTTTGCAGTCTCTGCTATTTAAAGTCTGAAGACCTCCGAACAGCCAGACTCAAGACTCAAAGTCTATCCTCATTGGCAGTTTCTAATCCGTTGAAGAAAGGCTATCCAGAACTGGATGTTTCATTAAGGATGTGACCTTATCGACTGGAAAAGATCTCTTGGCTGGATATGACATAACGGAATCCTTTATTTGATCATGATTCGAAGATTAAGGATCCGATGATTGGCGAAATATTCTTGGAAGGTTCTACTTATGGAAACCGAGATCCTGATTGTATGGGCGAACAGGATTGATGGGCTATCCACATGTTCCTTTAATAGCTCGAATGATCTTCCTAATTGATTCCATCCAACGGGTAGATTGGAGGAATTCCTTTGGTAAGTGCCAACGGGTATGATGGCATAAAGGAGTATATAAGGAAGACGTTCTAAGTTGTTCGGGGGTGCACGATAGAAGAATTCCAAAGTCTGAAGCTCCTTGTTATTTAGTCAAATCCTTTGAGCGAAATCTTGTACGCAAAAGAGAGTCTATATTTGTGAAAAACCTTGAGGAATTGTGGTAGAACATTTACACTGTGAAATCAAGGAAAAACTGTGCTGTAACATCTCTTTTGTTCATAGTGAAATACAGCCGGTGGGCTGTCAGTGCGGAAGAGTGGACGTAGGCTTGGAATAAGCCGAACCACTATAAACCTTGTGTTCAATCTTGTCTTCCCTACTCCTTGTTTTACTTTGATCGTATTTCATTTTGTTAACCAAAAGAGAACTCCCTTTCTATCGTTTGCCTAGTATCGCTTCCGTATCTCAAGAAATTGTTTTTACACCTATTCACCCCCCTCTAGGTGTTTATACTAGCTATCTTAGCCACGAATTAAATATTCGTTGCAGTCTCAAGAGAGATCAATTGAAGCCTTTGAGTTCCTTTCTTGAGAGAGAATTCATCGACGTCAAAAACCAAAAGAACGTACATTCTGTGTTTTTCCTTTCAATTTTCTTTTTATACAGCAGTTATTTTGCATAAAAATAATTGCCCGTCTCACTCACCGGTATCTGAGCAATTCTTCCTGTTGCTTTTACAGAACTTCCCTCTTGTATCATCATACTGTCACCTATTAATACAACACCAACATTATTTGATTTCAAATTCAGAGCAATCCTTATTGTACCCTCTTCAAATTCTACTGATTCACCTGCCATTACTTCATCAAGACCATAAATACGAGCAATGACGTCGCCTACTTGCAGTACGGTATCGGTATTTACAATCTTTACTTCTCTATTATATTGCTCATCCCTTATGGATCGGGTTTTTGGCCCAACATGGGCGGATAGGCCAGGTTTTGGCCCAACATGCTTTATAAAAAAACCATCAAATACTAAGGAAATGACGTTGAGTAAGTAAAGCAAAGAAAGTCCAATTCGGCCGTCTTGGGTAATGTTAACACTAGACCTTGTTATTTACGTCAGGGGTAGAACCTCGATGAGCTTATTCATAAGAATAAATGCGCCTAAACGCAATGAATATGACAAAATGAAAACTTGCCAAAAATCGATCCGAAGACACTAATAAAGAGTCTGAATATGAACTATTCAAGTCAGGATAAAATATGGATGGCATGCCATAACTGACTACACCGGGAGAAGAAGTCAAAGCCCGACTCAGGAAAGCTCGGAGTAGACCAAGAATGGGATGCCTGCCCGCAGATGGAACAAAGATTCAGCCCACTTTGGGCCTTGGCTCGATCCCAGAATCAAAGTTTGATATACCCTTTTTTGACCCAAAGATGATACGGATCAAGGTATTAAAATTCCACGCATGAAAATATAGAGATCAATCAAGACAAGAGACATCGACATTACAATTATTTTCCATGACACTGCAAATCCATAGTGGAACATGAGATCAAAGAGAAGTCAAATTATCAAACTTTCGAGTTAGTATCAATGACATATGTACCTGTTGGAGCTATTATAAGTGGACCAAAAATGGTAAACCCTCGGTAACGTTTGAGTAGGCTGCTGCTTGAATATGGCCATACACCTGGGAGAGTTTTGCGAGTACATGCTCAAGGCATTACAAAACTTATCAAAGCTTTTAAAGGAATTAAAAGAGGAAGCCTAAGTTATCGCAGAGGCTGGGGAGGCCGAGGTAACTAAGGAAGCCGATTTGAAAGAGGGGGAAGCCATCAATGATTACTTGCTACGTCGTTGCAAGAAACTTTTCCCGGACCGTCATGGTTACTGCAAGAGGAGGAAGGAATCATCGTAGGCTTAACCCAGGTATTTGAAGGAGATTTCATATGTGCCATCACAAATGGTAAAGAGGCTAAGCCTTCAACAAGTCCTGCCAACCCTCATGAGTGGGAATGCTCCTCACCTAATTTCATTTTCTGTCTTTTATACTTACCCTTGCGTGGGAAGCGATTGTCCATTTCAATTTGTTTCTTTTGGGTGTAAGCAAAATCCCGGGCTTTAAGCCGTTGGTCCAAGATTATGAATCTTGTAAAATGGCCTTATCATTTCAATAAAAGCATGTATACATTTTATTAAGGACGTGTGGAAGTACCAAACTAGTCCTATAATGATGCTTTGAGGCCCTTGCACACGCTTGCTAGTTTAAAATTTTTGGAACAAGGATGTCCGAGGATATGAGGACGAGTTCCCGAACTTTTTCATCAATTTTTTTCTTCCCAAAAAATCATTTTAAAAAGGCCGTTCATCGAATTTATTTTCTGATATACTAACATTCTCAATTGCATCTCAGGCATATCATTCTGCATCAACATGATAGATACATATGTGACTCGGATTTACAAAATGAGAATTCTTCTGAATCCGAAAAGGATGATGATGAGGATCAGAAAAATATTGAACGAGATTGGATCCGCCAAGAGAAATCCAAACCTTTGACAGCTGAGGAAACAATTATTGTGAATCTCAGTAATGCTGAAAACATTATTAAAAAAAAAACAAAACAAAACAAAACAAAACAAAACAAAATCGGGCGAGTCTTTCTAAAGCTGAAGCAAAACAGATGATTGATCTTTATAAAAGCAAGATGTGCTCGTGTGGTCCCATGAGAATATACCAGCTTTAGAGAGGCCACCCACCTTGGACAAAGACGGAGAAATTGGTGCTCGCAGCCATGGCCGCTCGAGGCCATTGCAGCTGGAGCTTCGTCAAGCTCAAGGCCAATGTCACTCGACCTTCATCAAGCTTGGCCATCAGGTAATGACAGGCTGCAAGCTCGAAGCTCTAGCCATGGCTTCTCAAGTTACATCGAGCTCGACAAATCCTAAATTATGGTTCAGAGTTTAATAAAATGTTAGAGAATAAAACTCTCAATTTTAGGTCGGAAGCCAGCATGCGGAGGATGTTGGTTTTTCTGAGATGCTCATCTGGATGCAGATTCATGATTTGGAGTTTGACAATATCCTGGAATGGAAGAATAATTGCTCGGAAAATTGTTAAGCTGGTGGAGGTTGAGAATCTAAATGGTAAAACGTCGGGGAATTCTTTATTTGAAAGTTGCTTCGATGCTTTAAAACCTCTTGTGGCCTTTTTTTTCTTTTTTTCTGTTTTTATATTTTAATCCTTATTCTTGTTGTTTTATCCTCTTTACTTTTTAAAATTTATTACATTAATATCCTCTTTTTTTGACGTGGCACTTGAGGGCCCCACATATCTTAGAATAGTAATTAAAAAACTCAAGTAAACATTTTTCACTAGTCTTATTGAATGGAATGAATAGAATGACATAATTACACTAATTTAATAAGTTTCATAATTTGATTGCACATTTTAAAAATTTTAGGATTCAATTACAATTTTTTAACATATATGATTTTCGACGCACTTATTCTAAGACATTTCTACAACATTATCCCTTCCAAATACCCAAAAAAAAGCTAATTTATAAAGCCAAAATCACCATGGCCAACAACTTCTAAGATGCCATGTACTTACTACTTTAGCACATAAATTGTAAAATGAGAACATTTTTATGCATTTGGCTTTATTTGCTTTAGGGGTATGCAAATGAATTAGAAACTACCCATATCACCTAGAACAAAACCGAATTAGCTCAAAATCGGCAGTTGTCATGAAGAACTATCTGCTTCCCAATTCTAGGCATGGAATCATCCATCCAAACTGGATCAGTATATATATATTGTCGTTTCCAAAACCTAATTCCTTTCCAGCCCTCAACTCACAGCCCACAAGCCATCGATTTCATCTCTCCATGTGACTTCTTTACTCACTTTTCCACTCGATTATCTCCAACCTCTTCCTTTTGCAACCTCTCTCTCTCTCTCTCTCTCTCTCTCTCTCTCTCTCTCTCTACACATTGTCCTCTCCCAGTTAAACCTCTTCGTCCTCTAACTCTATCTAATCGATCTGGACCGACATTTGGTGTTAAATTAATATATCGAGTTTGAGTCCTCATAGATCCAATCTGTTGAAAGATATTGATTTGCTCAAAATTTGTTATTCCCCCATCCGAATAAGATCTGTTTTCTTACTCTTGGGTATTGGTTCTTCATATTCACCCAGGAGTGTAAAGTTGCAAATATGAATCCAAGTTTGACTTGGAAAAGTTTTGCATTAAAAGACAAAATAAGGGGCACACATATATATTATATGCGGATATTTGTATTTTCAAGAGTATGGATTAGAATATGTAGCCTTGCCGTTGAAGGGTGTTATTTTTTCTTATCCAAGGGCAAAAAGGACTTTAGCCAACAAAGAAGCAAGGGTTTCTTTTTTTCTCTACTTGTAGTGGCCGAACAGGGGTCTTTTATGAAGAGAGAGAAGAGCCACACGAGCGAGAAAGTGCCGCCGTACGCCAAAAAAGATAAAAAGGAAAAAAGGGAGACCAACGCACTGACTTCTATCTGTAAATATTTTGTATTTAAATCTAGGTGTGGACCAAAATCTTTGCTTTCGACTGCTTGCTAATTTTGTTGAGTCAAGTGTGTGAGTCATGGTAATTCTGATTTTCTATTTATAGTGAATTATTTGCCACTGACTCTCCCTATGGAATAGATACCAACACTCAAATCAAATCATGTAAATCTTTAGTATCTTATTATTTCTCATTTATTTTTTTACTATTTTTGCATTGACTTAATTTACAAGATCATATCGTTTCCATGTTAATATTACAACATTTGACCGAATGGCTACGATGAGCTCGTGGGGGCTCAAATCCTCTTGTGCCTTCAGCCTCACGCCCAATCTTGACATCCCAATCCTACTTCTCACCGGTGGCCAATGCAGCCCTTGGCGCCTCCTCCTCGGTGTCAACCTCGCCATGGTTGAGCTCAGGCAGCGGATCATCACATCACCATCCGAGCTCTCCGTATTGTGACACCCACCAAATTGCCATCTCCGTTCTTGAGTCCAACATCTAGTCCGTCTCCCACGACGCCATCCTCTTGCTGCTCAATTGCCTCTCACTCCAGCTCCTAGTCTCGCAGGTTGCTCTCTCAGACTCTCGCGCTCCCCATCCTTACGGCTCAAACTCTAATTCCTCTCATCTGAGTCTCACTGCTCACTCTCTCACTCTCTCCGAGTCTTACGCTTTTTGCAAGACTCGCGCGCTCTCAGTCTCTCTCGCAGCTCACTCTCGTAGGTTGCTGCTCACTCTTGCCGCTCTCTCAATGCTCGCCAGTCGTAGCCTCGCTCACTGGATGGCCCATATTCTATGGATGTATCCAAGAACCGGACTGGACTAGTGATCTGATTCCCGAGAGATCTAGGGATCAATGAGTGATTCTTTATTTCAAGATGAGAACCACCTACTCTAAAACCAATCACCTTAACTTTACATGGGTGACTCTTTTATAAGTAGCCAATCTATTGTATTGATGAATTAAAATATAACTCATAAACGCCATTTCAACACAATTAAGATTCGTAAAGAGTTCTGTCTAACCACACGGCCGCGCAAAATTAAGCAATAGTTAATGAAGAAAAGAAGGCGCCTTTCATATACGTAAGCCATGATCTAATCCGCCCGACTTGGAGACTAGACTCGGACTTGACAGTGACGCGAGCAATGACGGCAGTAAGAAGCATCTCAAACATTGCAGGGAATAAAGTCTCATCGATGTTGACTTTCCCTCTTTATAAGTGGCACCGGCATTTGGCCTCATCGCACCAGAATAAAGGCACCCTTTGAGTTCAAATTACCAAAGCTTCAATGGCAGAGGAAGTGATACTGTAGGACTTCTGGCCTAGGGCCGTTCTAGAAGAGGGCCAAGATCGCCCTGAGAGAGAAGGACGCGAACTTTGAACTGAGGAAGGAGGATCTTCTGAGCAACAAGAGCCCCTTGCTCTTGGAGATGAACCCTGTCCACAACAAAGCCCCCGTCCTAATCCACGACGGCGAGCCGGTTTCCGAGTCCCTCGTCGTAGTCCAGCACATTGACGAGATCTGGGGTCGTGAGTCCCCTCTCCTGCCTTCTGATCCTCACAAGCGAGCCCGTGCCAGGGTCTGTGCCGTTTCCGTGGACAAGACACTGAGAAAACCATGCCCAATCTTTCGAGCAATTTCCTCGTTAAGTGCACTTAATGAATCGTGAGGATCGGAAGGCCAGAGAGTGGACTCACGACCCCAGGTCTCGCCATTGTGGATAAGGACGGGGGCTTTCTTGAGGACCGGATTCATCTCCACGAGGAGGGGGCTCTTGTGGCTCAGAAGATACTCCTCCCTCAGATCAAAGTGCACGCCCTTCTCTCTCTGGGCGATCCTGGCCCTCTTCTAGAACGGGCTTAGGCCAGAAGTCCAACGATATCGCTGCCGTGCTCCAGGAGGAGTAGCTTGATGCTGTCATTGCTCGCGTCACTGTCAGGTCTAAATCTGGTGTTCATGACCGGCAAATTAGGTCATGGCTTAGGTTGTAACATGAATGAGAAATGCATATCTTTCTGGTGCTTCCAGTTCCTCTCTACTGCTTTATGTTCCATTTCTCATTATTTCTGCCACCTGGACGCGCTATCATCTCGTTCTTGACTTAAAAATAAACCGTATTTTTATGGCTCAAAAGTAAACAATCGCAGATTATTATGGTATATAACGTAAGTCGTTGCCTGACCAGTGTTCTCGACGGGCACTGCAGGAGTTTTTGGTGATTTTTTGGCTTTTTTTTTTTTTTTTTTTGGTATTGATTTTTTGGCTTTTAAATTAGGGGTTTTCGATTATTTTGCAGGGATTATGTCATGACCCCCCACCTTTCATCTCAATTTCCAATTTATCCCACCTTTCAAGGTTGGCATAACAATACCCAACCCTCTTTGTTTTCACTTCAAAAATACCTTGCAGTGAAGCTCCATTCAGATCTCAGACAAAAATCTTTTAATACTTAAAAGGATTCCAAGTAAGGCCATAGTTCTTTGAAAAAGCATTTTTCATATTTTAGAAAAATTTCAAAAAATATTCTTACTAAGTAAGAATATCTATATATCATTGAACAAATTTAGTTTTCCATTTTTTTCTCTTTTCACGCAAAATTGAAAAAATATTTCAAATATAAAAAATAAAAAATAAAAAAGCCCGGTGGAAGGCTAGATCTTTCTTCCTGGCTTTATAACTCACATGGTACCTCGCAAAGCAAAGTTCTATACCCTGTTAACGAAATTCTTGGCTAGAGATCAAAGCAACGCTGCTACCAACAGGGGGAAATGCTCTTGCAAAAGAGATGGACAAATTGGTCCATGAAAGGCTCGATGTGGTCTAAAGAGGAAAGGAACTCAAAAGAGCCTAAAAGAGTTACGAGTCAAGCCAAGATATGGCAAGAAAAAGCTGCCCCATTTCTTCTTGATCTTGCGAGAAGAGTGGTTAACCTTAATAATAATTATACCAAATCGCTAAACTCAAGTGGTTGGACAATCTTGAGCCCTGGGTGGGCGAGGAAGCTTAACATATGTTTGGAAAGCTTAACATATGTTTGGAAAGCTCACTTTTTGTTTTGAAGATGACAAAGCGTCATGCATGAACTATATGTGTGTTCGAATGACCAGGCGAAATATCCAAATGGGGAAGTATGCAATGAGGAAATTGTGTACTAAATGTGGTTGCACAAGAGTCCGTAAGTGAGGAGTGCTAGTTTAAGACTTCGAGAGAAGTGAAGTAGAGGCAACCTAGGAGCACAGAAAAACCTCCAAGTACCGGTGACGGGGATCGTTTACAGGACTGGAAACTGATTAAAGTCTAGAGCTTTTTGCATGTGCAGGTGACCTATACTCGTGGTAGTTTACCCGCAATTGAAAGTACTAGAGAAATAGGAATCACGACAAATTTTAAGCATAATCTATGAGAAAAACTTTTTCGTGCTTGAATGCCAAACGTGATCATCCATCTCATTATTGAAGTAAAAACAATTTGTTCTCTTCGATGGTTATAAAAGCTCCCTAATAAATCCTAGTTGAAATTTCATCCGTTGTTATAAGCTTTCTAGGTTATAACTTAGCCCTAAATAATTTGTGTACACAACACGAGCACCTAATAACAATGTTATTGGGAGTTGGATACCTTGAGTGTCAAAACTTGGCACGGAATATACTTAAGTGCCAAAAGTTAAGAAAGTGATACTTAAATGACATTGTTTTTTAAAAATGAAACACTTGAGTGACAATTGCAGCAAAGGTGGTCGAAAATCCTACATGACAATTTTAATATAACTTGCTTATGTGGCACGCTGGAGAGCTAAGTTAGCAACAAAAAACTAAAACGATGTCGTTTTATCTTCTTTTTTTTTTAATTTTAATATAAATATTTATTAAATTAAAATGTTAATAATTATAAATAAAAAAAAGAGGAGGAGGCAAAAGGTGAGGGCTAAGCCCTTGCCGCCACCTCCCCACTATCGTTGGAAAGGGCCAATGACAATGGAGGAAGGGTCAGCTGGGGTCACCAAGCCCTTGGCCTAGCGGGCGACGACCCTTGGCCCAGCCAGGCAAAGGCTAGTGACCCTCATCTGATCTGGGGGAGGTCCGCGAACCTCGCCCCAAATTTGGTGAGGGCTCACAGGCCCTTGTCACTGGTCGGCCAAGGTCGCCGAGCCTTGCCCCTTTCGACAACGGTGGAGAGGTGGCGACGAGGGCTCATCCTTCAATCACCTGCAATGTTCATCTTCTTCCTTTTTCTAAAAAAAAAAAAAAAAATATATATATATATAGTTTTAATTTAATTTATTTAATATTTATATTGATTATCTAGCTAAATCAGTAAAACGACATCGTTTTTACACTTGTCTAATCACATCAACATGCAAAATGATGTCGTTGTGCACTTATCTCGCCAAAAATTCGCCATGTCAGCATTTTGGTCGAATTTTCTCGCCATTAGCACTTAACTAATTTATTTTCCCAATTTTAGTACTTAAGTGTCACTTTCGTAATTTTTAACACTTAAGTGTCCTCCCATGTCAAGTTTTGACACTCCAAGTGTTTTTTTGCCAAATGTTATTATAAACATAATCTCGATGACTTTACCAAAAAAAAAAAAAAACATAATCTCGATGATTTGATACCATTTAAATAAACGAATGTGTGATTCACTACTAGAGTTAATGTTAGGCCATATATTTCAACCAAGATTTGAATCCATCTTTACATACACATTACAATTGAGTTCTAAACCTTACAATTAGTTCAATCAAGTCATAAACTTTTGACAATGTATGCAATCTAATCATAAATCTTTTAATTGGTTTAGTAAAGTCCTAAATTTTCTTTTTTGAAAATGTAGTTAAGTACTTACACTCAAATAAATATGCAATTTCAAGATGCGACCAAGCCAACTTTTAAGTGACACATAGGTAATTTTACGTATTAATTCATTAAAAGGACTTGATTGCGGTTTAGGACTTAATTGAACTACTAAAAAACATCATAACTAATTGTATTCCATAAAAAATAAAAATAAAAAACTTTGATTGCACTTTTTCTCAAAACAATTGATTGATCAAAGTATTTTGTTTTCTTTTCAAACTTAGAATGATAATAATTAGCGAATTTGATATTCTTGAATTAAGATATTAAAACATTCGTTAAGAAAATATTAGATATTCCCCTCTTCCCATAATACTGTGTAACATGCATAACATGTGATTATCATTGAAAAAAGAGGAGAAAATCGCAAATGATGCTCCCACAGCCTAAGTAGCAGTGACACTGACACGTAACACGCGACACGACACGCCGACACGTTGTTTCTCAAAAATAGAGAATTTCAACACGTTTTATATTAAATATATATTTTTATACATGCATAATAAATTATTATTTTTATGATTATTTCAATCAAATTAATTTAAATCAAATTCATAAATAAATAAATAAATATTTAAAAAAGCCTAGAATGAATATATACTAAAAACATTAATCCGCCATTTATTAATATCATTCATTATTTCAATTTGACAAATTCAACTATATTTCAATAATTTATACAATTTGGAAAAAGAAAACAAGCGATCTATATTCTGGACTCGCATGTTAAGTATGTTTGAAGAGGAGAAAAAAAAACTTAAGGAGTGAATTGTGTATCATAGGAAGTGAAAGTCAAAAGAGAAGAGAAGACTAGGTTTTTCTTCTTTCTCCATTAATTATTCTTATTATTGTGTTTTATTTTTTCACATATATTTTAACCTCTCATTTATTGAATTTTTAAAATTGACCTCGATATCGGAATCACATGTCGGAAACTCGTATGTCAAAATTCCAATTCAAGTATTGAAGAGTGTTGAGAAAGTTAACCAAGTGTCGAATTTTCCGACACGTGTTGACCGAGTGTCGGAGAGTGTCTAAGAGTATCCAAAAGTGTCGAACATATGTCGAAATGTTCAACACAATACGAAGGCTCTTTAAGAGTGTCGGTGCTTCATAGCCCACAGTAATGAACAAGCACATTTATACTTATTCAATTGTTCTTTATTTTCTTGGTCGGTCTTACTCTACTCTTATTTCAATTCTCACTTTCAAACTTTTGTTCTATCTCCTTATGAAGCATGAAAGTCAAAACCAACACTTGGAGCTAAATTATCCCCACCCTAATCCACATTCTCACTTCTTGTAGAGTGTGATAGTCGAAATTCACATCTGAAACTAAATTATCTTTACCCCAATCTCCCTAAGAAGGTGGAGATTCAAACCTCACACTCCTTCCCATTTGAGAAGAGTGACCACCGAAGCAAACCCCAGTGGTTATAGTGATTCATTTTAATAGCCCAAATAAAGTTTTGGACTCCACTAAGTAATCTTGAGACATTAATAGTTTCGTCAAACCATAAACTTCTTCATGAATGATAGGACAATTATAAAAATAAAAAATAAAAAAAAAAAAAGGTTCATAAATCTATTACATTTGTATCAATTCAGTTCTAAACATTTCAATTATATCAATTCAATCATATATCTTTTCACATTTTGCTAATTGAGTTCATTCACTCAATTTTGACCGGAAAATACTAGCATGGATGCTAACCTTCCTACGTGACACGATGGACACTAAAATGTACAATTTTTTAATAATTTTTTAATTTTTTTGTAACCTCTTTTTCTTTATATAAACTTTTTTTTTTTCGGGACTAAGGGCTTACAACAATGGGTGATGGCGTGGCAGCCCTCACTGGCCGCTAGGCAAGGGCATGGCAGCCCTTGCTATGGCAAATGAAGGCATGGGCAAGGGCCGCAATGGCCTCGCCCAAAAAAGCTAGGGCACGCAGCCTCTCACTTGTGGTTGGCGATGATTAGTTGATAACTTTGTCCCCCAAAAAAAAGTAAAGAAAAAAACCAAAAAAATATTTAAAAAATTCAAAATATTTTTAAATATTCCCATCAACAGCTGCCATTCCATGTAGGATGGTCGGCATTTACGCCAACAATTTGCAGTCCAAATTAATCAAATGGATTTAATTGGCATAATGTGAAAAGATTTAAGATTGAATTGACACAATTAAAATATTTAGAACTAAATTGATAAAAATACAATAAATTTATAATTTTTTTAGTAATTGTAGCATTTCTCACTGTACTTGAACACTATCCCTATAGATTAAAATGCTTAACGTGTTCTATTAAAAAAAAGTACAAACAAACAACGCAAGTATACCCAAATGTGGCACCCCAAATCCCCCTTAGGTCGCCACAGGCACCAAACGTTACACCTAATTACATCTCTTAGAAGAAGCGTCGTAAATCATACACTTTTTTTTTTTTTGAAACGGTCCCAGCGCGACTCATTAGCGGAAGCAAAATATAACATCGCCATCTCTCCCTCCATCAACCATGATACAATTGCACACCACTAAACATCATGATAAAAGACAAAGCCTTGACACTTTATTTACATATTTTTCAAGATGGGTTTCCTTGGGTCGGTACATCAAAAGAAAGGCTAGGACATGAAGCCACACTCGGCCTAAACCCCAAAAAGAAACTCTCGACCCACTACGACTAACGTGAAAGATCCCCCATCACTAGTGTCGACTAACCATCCCAAAAAGTTTCAGCTCCCCTACTTCCCACGCACGGGCCCTCACACCCATCCCGGTGCGTTAGGCGGTGGTGGCGGCAACATCCCAGGTATCACTCCGTTCTGACAAATGTGGACGGATATGAACTACTCCTGGACAACAGGGCCCCCAGCCAGGCCCACATCGTACATAACTAAACAGCGCACTCGAACATATGTCAGTCCAGGAACAGAGGAACAGTCAAACTCCTCGCACTCGACCTCTACATCGGAAGGTAGGCCGTAAAACACGCCCCGCGTGACAGGAGGGAGCGGCATTCTGCTAATCTGAAATGTTGGTCCCCGAAAGGGTGAGTATAACCACTCAGCAGGTAAAGGATCAATAAGCCACTCAATACATCATGCCATGCAATCACCACAATCATAGCATCACATGTCATACAAGCATCCATGCACAACATACCCTGGCATCATGCACAGGTCATCATACCTCATATACCATCATCATCATATAGACATCACCGTCATATCATACATTTACCATCATCATGTCACATATGGCATCATCCTTACAATAAATCCATGCATATGACATCATCATCATATCACATGTACCATCATCATTACCATGCATCCATGCATGTAACATCATCATCATATCACATGTACCATCATCATTACCATGCATCCATGCATGTAACATCATCATAATTTCATGCATATATCATCATGCATAATGTCATGCATATATCATCATGCATCATGTCATGCATATATCACCATGCATGATTTCATTCCAATTTCATCTTGGACCGCCACATTTCTCAATTCCCGGGACCAATGTTTGCATCCCACATGTATCCAAGATACAATTCAGACCATCCGGCTCCCCCACTCTCCAGGCATCTCGTACCCCAACCGGCATCACGAGGACCCTCCGGGCATGCATCATCATACAACCGGGCATCCAGCACAAACCTCCGGCATGTATCATGACACAACCGGGCAACCGGCCGCACCCTTCAAGCCAGGCATCTCGCACCCAATCCGGCATCGCGAGGTATCCCTCGGCACATTTACCATGCCGAGCTTCCGGCTCCCCCACTCTCCGAGCATCTCGATACCACTCGGTCTCCCGAGGACCCTCCGGTATCCGGCCATTCATGACCACCGGGCAACCGGCCGTACCCTTCTAGCCAGGCATCCCGACACTCCTGGGGCATCGTCGGCTCACACCTCCGACGGCCTTCTCATTTATCTCAATTCTCATCTTCAATTATAGTTCAATTTTAACATGGCATGTGATGTGATGGCAATCAATATCATATTCATCCTTGAATTCATACATGCATCTCAAATCATTATCATGCTTGCAGCAAGACACCATCATCCATAACAATACAATTCATGGAGTCCATGCAATTTAAAATGGTCCATATTTCATGCCTTTTACAAAATTCCAGCATATAACATTTTTAGAAAATATTTAAATTAAATATCCTTATGCTTCTCAAAAATCATGAAATCAAGGCATGTGATAGACAAGACAATAGGATAGCAATTTCATGAAAGCACATGCCCAATAGAGTTCCACACAAGAAGATACAATTCACACAAAAACAGCATGCAATTTCGGATAGAAACAGAATGCACAGTTTCCGAAATAATTCGATTAAAATATCCGAACGACCTCCGAAAATTATGAAATTTTACCAGGTTATATTTAAGACACTAAAGTATATTTTTCATGAAGACTTCTATGCCAGATTCGTTTTAGATAATTTTATATAGTCGTACGAAGCTTCTGGTTCTCGCACCGAAATGTCCAGTGAAGTCATCTCCGAAATATCGAGTTTTCACCCCTCTATTCTTCTTCGTTTCCTCTGAAATTTGGATATGTTTTACTTCAAGAGGTCCCCTACAACTTTCATTAAGGTATCTAAGTCATATTTCCACGGAATAGTCATCATATGGGTCCATGAAGTCTCGGGTGTCCTGTACCGCGTCTCCAGATTTACCGTCTTCAAGAGTAAGTCGATTCACTAGGCTACACTTGCTCTTTTTACTTCAAATTTGCATATTTTAACCTTCAGGATGTTCTATACAATTTTCATGAAGAAGTCGAAGAGAGATTCTTAGTAAAAATCGACATGCAACCACAAATCTACCAAAAGGTCAGCAAAATCGTTCCAGATCTAGTGTGTTCGTAGGATGAGGGTTTGACACCTTAAATATCCATCATTTTGTCCCAAATTTCAGTATGTTGTAGTTTAAGATGTTGGCTACAACTTTCATGAAGAAATCAAGGTCAATATCAAACTCGAAATATGCATGCAAGCTCTCACAAAATTCTGGTTCAGGCGGTTCGTACGAAAACAGCAAACATCTCCAATAACAAACCTCAAGCACTTCGATTTCTAGTCTCTAAACATCCAAGAACTCAACCACACATGCAAGACACACATGCAAGAGTGGAAATCAATCCCAACTTGCCTTAAAGACCGGACGAACAGCAGCAAAAGAGACGGCACACCGGCGACGGACGGACGCATGCGGGCGGCGACAGGCGACTCCTTCTCCCTCTCGGCCTCCCTCTCTCTCTCGGCGATTCCCTCTCTCTCGCAACTCACTCTCTCTCTCTCTCTCACTTGGACGGTGGCCCTCAACCGGCCACTCTCTCTCTTCCTCTCCCCTTTTATTTCCCCAAATCCTCATCATTTGCAATGATGAGCTTGCCTCTCCAATGGCCAATGCACGCCATCTTCCTTTGTGCCACTTGTCATGACACATGCAATGGGCTTTTGGGCTTGGGCTTGGGGCATTTGGGCTTGGATTGGGCCGGCCTCCCTTGCGGCCGACGACAGCCCATTCGTGGGCTTCAATGGGCCGGCCAACTTGGCCCATTAAAGGTCCACTCTTGGGCCTAAGGCCCAACCTAATTAAAAATCAATTTTACCCCTTTTTCTATTCTTTATTTTAAGAATTAAATTACTAAATTCCACATGGCCAAAATCTTGTAACATTTTATTTATAGAAACTTAGTCTATAGAGTGTATAGCCAAGCATAGATTATTCTCATTAATTTATCTAATTTAAAATCTCATGAACACAAGCACATATCACTTAGTCTTAAAATGAGACTAATGGCTAAAGCATAAACCATAGGTAATTTCATTACCTAATTACGGGCTTTAATTCCTCTAGGACTGTCTTGAATTTTTGGGATGCCACAATTCTCCCCTCCTTAGAGAATTTCGTCCTCAAAATTAGACACCACTCGTGCCTTCTCGAAACAAGTAAGGGTACTTTTCTTTCATCTGATCCTCACTTTCCCATGTGGCTTCCTCCATACCATGATGTCGCCATAATACCTTAACCAATGGGATCTTCTTAGTCCTAAGAATTTGTTCCTTTCGATCCAATATCTGCACAGGCTCTTCGATGTACCTCACTTTCTCATCTACTTTGATGGTGAGAACCAGAAGCTTACCCAATGGACAAATATGTGGACATGTATGTGAGTCAAGTGGTATGCTTACATGGTGTTCCAGTGACTATTACCTCGGATCGGGATTCGAGATTCACTTCGAACTTTTGGCGAAGTCTTCAAATTGCATTAGGAACTAAACTTCAGTTTAGTACTGCTTTTCATCCACAGACAGATGGACAATCAGAAAGAATAAGAAAGGGAAAAAATTGATTTGAATTAGGTTGGGCCTTAGGCCCAAGAGTGGACCTTTAATGGGCCAAGTTGGCCGGCCCATTGAAGCCCACGAATGGGCTGTCGTCGGCCACAAGAGAGGCCGGCGCAATCCAAGCCCAAATGCCCCAAGCCCAAGCCCAAAAGCCCATGTGTCATGACAAGTGGCACAAAGGAAGATGGCATGCATTGGCCATTGGAGAGGCAAGCTCATCATTGCAAATGATGAGGATTTGGGGAAATAAAAAGGGGAGAGGAAGAGAGAGAGTGGCCGGTTGAGGGCCACCGTCCAAGTGAGAGAGAGAGAGAGAGTGAGTTGCGAGAGAGAGGGAATCGCCGAGAGAGAGAGGGAGGCCGAGAGGGAGAAGGAGTCGCCCATCGCCGCCGCACGCCGTCCGTCCATCGCCGGTGTGCCGTCCCTTTTGCTGCTGTTCGTCCGGTCTTTAAGGCAAGTTGGGATTGATTTCCACTCTTGCATGTGTGTCTTGCATGTGTGGTTAAGTTCTTGGATGTTTAGAGACTAGAAATCGAAGTGCTTGAGGTTTGTTCTTGGAGAAGTTTGCTGTTTTCGTATGAACCGCCTGAACCAGAATCTTGTGAGAGCTTGCCTTCATGTTTCGAGTTTGATTTTGACCTTGATTTCTTCATGAACGTTGTAGCCAACATCTTAAACTACAACATACTGAAATTTGGGACAAAATGATGGAGATTTAAGGGGTCAAACCCTCATCCTACGAAGACACTAGATCTGGAACGATTTCGCTGACCTTTTGGTAGATTTGTGGTTGCATGTTGATTTTTACTGAGAATCTCTCTTCGACTTCTTCATGAAACTTGTATAGAACATCCTGAAGGTTACCATACTCAAATTTGAAGTAAAAAGAGCAAGTTTAGCCTAGTGAATCGACTTACTCTTGAAGACGGTAAATCTGGAGACGCGGTACAGGACACCCGAGACTTCATGGACCCATATGATGACTATTCCGTGGAAATATGACTTAGATCCCTTAATGAAAGTTGTAGGGGACCTCTTGAGTAAAACATATCCAAATTTCAGAAGAAACGAAGAAGAATAGAGGCGTGAAAACTCGATATTTCGGAGATGACTTCACTGGACATTTCGGTGCGAGAACCAGAAGCTTCGTATGACTATAGAAAATTATCTAAAACGAATCTGGCATAGAAGTCTTCATGAAAAATCTACTTTAGTATCTTAACTATAACCTGGTAAAATTTCATAATTTTCGGAGGTCGTTCGGATATTTTAATTTAATTATTTCGAAAACTGCATATTCTGTTTCTATCCGAAATTGCATGCTGTATTTGTGGGAACTGTATCTTCTTGTGTGGAACTCGATTGGGCATGCGTTTCTCATGGAATTACTATCTTGTTGCCTTGTCTATCACATGCCTTGATTTCATGATTTTTGAGAAGCATGTGGATATTTAATTTGAATATTTTCTAAAAATGGTACGTGCTGGAATTTTGTAAAAGGCATGAAATATGGACCATTTTAAATTGCATGGACTCATGAATTGTATTGCCATGAATGATGGTGTCTTGATGCAAGCATGGTGATGAATTGAGATGCATGTATGAATTCAATGATGAATATGATCTTGATTGCCATCACATCACATGCCATGTTAAAATTGAACTATAATTGAAGATGTGAATTGAGATAAATGAGAAAGCCGTCGGAGGTGTGAGCCGACGATGCCCCAGGAGTGTCGGGATGCCTAGCTAGAAGGGTACGGCCGGTTGCCCGATGGTCATGAATGGCCGGATACCGGAGGGTCCTCAGGAGACCGAGTGGTATCGAGATGCCCAGAGAGTGGGGGAGCCGGAAGCTCGGCATGGTAATTATGCCGAGGGATACCTCGCGATGCCGGATTGGGTGCGAGATGCCTGGCTTGAAGGGTGCGGCCGGTTGCCCGGTTGTGTCATGATACATGCCCGGAGGTTTGTGTTGGATGCCCGGTTGTATCATAACGCATGCCCAGAGGGTCCTCGTGATGCCAGTTGAGGTACGAGATGCCCGGAGAGTGGGGGAGCCGGATGGTCTGAATTGTATCTTGGATACATGTGTGATGCAAACATTGGTCCTGGGAATTGAGAAATGTGGCGGTCGAAGATGAAATTGGAATTAAATCATGCATGGTGATATATGCATGACATGATGCATGATGATATATGCATGACATTATGATGATGTTACATGCATGGATGCATGGTAATGATGATGGTACATGTTATATGATGATGATGTTACATGCATGGATGCATGGTAATGATGATGGTACATGTTATATGATGATGATGTTACATGCATGGATGCATGGTAATGATGATGGTACATGTGATATGATGATGATGTCATATGCATGGATGCATGGTAAGGATGATGCCATATGTGACATGATGATGGTAAGTGTATGATATGACGGTGATGTCTATATGATGATGATGGTATATGAAGTATGATGACATGTGCATGATGCCAGGGTATGTTGTGCATGGATGCTTGTATGACATGTGATGCTATGATTGTGGTGATTGCATGGCATGATGTATTAAGTGGCTTATTGATCCTTTACCTGCTGAGTGGTTGTACTCACCCCTTCGGGGACCAACATTTCAGATTAGCAGAATGCCGCTCCCTACTGTGACGTGGGGCGTGTTTTACGGCCTACCTTCCGATGTAGAGGTCAAATGCGAGGAGTTTGACTGTCCCTCTGTTCCTAGACTAACATATGTTCGAGTGCGCTGTTTAGTTATGTACGATGTGGGCCTGGCTAGGGGCCCTGTTGTCCAGGAGTTCATATCCGTCCACATTCATCGAAACGGAGTGATACGTGAGATGTTGCCGCCGCCACCGCCTGACGCACCAAGATGGGTGTGAGGGCTTGTGCGAGGGAAGTAGGGGAGCTGAAACTTTTTGGGATGGTTAGCCGACACTAGTGATGGGGGATCTTTCACGTTATTCATAGTGGGTCGAGAGTTTCTTTTTGGGGTTTAGGCCGAGTGTGGCTTCATGTCCTGGCCTTTCTTTTGACGTACCGACCCAAGGAAACCCATCTTGAAAAATATGTAAATAAAGTGTCATGGCTTTGTCTTTTATCATGATGTTTAGTGCTGTGCAATTGTATCATGGTTGATGGAGGGAGAGATAGCGATGTTATATTTTGCTTCCGCTGATGAGTCACGCTGGGACCATTTCAAAAAAAAAAATGTGTCTATGATTTACGATGCTTCTTCTAAGAGATGTAATTAGGTGTAACGTTTGGTGCCTGTGGTGACCTAAGGGGAGTTCGGGGTGCCACAATGCCCCTTTTTGGTCTCTTAGAAGAAGCGTCGTAAATCATAGACACATTTTTTTTTTTAAACGGTCCCAGCGCAACTCATTAGCAGAAGCAAAATATAACATCGCCATCTCTCCCTCCATCAACCATGATACAATTGCACACCACTAAACATCATCATAAAAGACAAAGCCATGACACTTTATTTACATATTTTTCAAGATGGGTTTCCTTGGGTCGGTACATCAAAAGAAAGGCCAAGACATGAAGCCACACTCGGCCTAAACCCTAAAAAGAAACTCTCGACCCACTACAACTAACGTGAAATATCCCCCATCACTAGTGTCGGCTAACCATCCCAAAAAGTTTCAGCTCCCCTACTTCCCACGCACGGGCCCTCACACCCATCCCGGTGTGTCAGGCGGTGGCAGCAGCAACATCCCACGTATCACTCCGTTCCGACGAATGTGGACGGATATGAACTCCTGGACAACAGGGCCCCCAGCCAGGCTCACATCGTACATAATTAAACAGCGCACTCGACATATGTCAGTCCAGGAATAGAGGGACAGTCAAACTCCTCGCACTCGACCTCTACATCGAAAGGTAGGCCATAAAACACGTCCCGCGTGACAGTAGAGAGCGGCATTCTGCTAATCTGAAATGTTTTCCCCAAAGGAGTGAGTACAACCACTCAGCAGGTAAAGGATCAATAAGCCACTCAATACATCATGCCATGCAATCACCACAATCATAGCATCACATGTCATATAAGCATCCATGCACAACATACCCTGACATCATGCACATGTCATCATACCTCATATACCATCATCATCATATAGACATCACCGTCATATCATACACTTACTATCATTATGTCACATATGGCATCATCCTTACCATGCATCCATGCATATGACATCATCATCATATCACATGTACCATCATCATTACCATGCATCCATGCATGTAACATCATCATCATATCACATGTACCATCATCATTACCATGCATCCATGCATGTAACATCATCATCATATCACATGTACCATCATCATTACCATGCATCCATGCATGTAACATCATCATAATGTCATGCATATAACATCATGCATAATGTCATGCATATATCATCATGCATCATGTTATGCATATATCACCATGCATGATTTAATTCCAATTTCATCTTGGACCGCCACATTTCTCAATTCCCGGGACCAATGTTTGCATCCCACATGTATCCAAGATACAATTCAGACCATCCGGCTCCCCCACTCTCCGGGCATCTCGTACCCCAACCGGCATCACGAGGACCCTCCGGGCATGCATCATCATACAACCGGGCATCCAGCACAAACCTCCGGGCATGTATCATGACACAACCGGGCAACCGGCCGCACCCTTCAAGCCAGGCATCTCGCACCCAATCCGGCATCGCGAGGTATCCCTCGGCACATTTACCATGCCGAGCTTCCGGCTCCCCCACTCTCCGAGCATCTCGATACCACTCGGTCTCCCGAGGACCCTCCGGTATCCGGCCATTCATGACCACCGGGCAATCGGCCGTACCCTTCTAGCCGGCATCCCGACACTCTGGGGCATCGTCGGCTCACACCTCCGACGGCCTTCTCATTTATCTCAATTCTCATCTTCAATTATAGTTCAATTTTAACATGGCATGTGATGTGATGGCAATCAATATCATATTCATCCTTGAATTCATACATGCATCTCAAATCATTATCATGCTTGCAGCAAGACACCATCATCCATAACAATACAATTCATGGAGTCCATGCAATTTAAAATGGTCCATATTTCATGCCTTTTACAAAATTCCAGCATATAACATTTTTAGAAAATATTTAAATTAAATATCCTTATGCTTCTCAAAAATCATGAAATCAAGGCATGTGATAGACAAGACAATAGGATAGCAATTTCATGAAAGCACATGCCCAATAGAGTTCCACACAAGAAGATACAATTCACACAAAAACAGCATGCAATTTCGGATAGAAACAGAATGCACAGTTTCCGAAATAATTCGATTAAAATATCCGAACGACCTCCGAAAATTATGAAATTTTACCAGGTTATATTTAAGACACTAAAGTATATTTTTCATGAAAACTTCTATGCCAGATTCGTTTTAGATAATTTTATATAGTCGTACGAAGCTTCTGGTTCTCGCACCGAAATGTCCAGTGAAGTCATCTCCGAAATATCGAGTTTTCACCCCTCTATTCTTCTTCGTTTCCTCTGAAATTTGGATATGTTTTACTTCAAGAGGTCCCCTACAACTTTCATTAGGTATCTAAGTCATATTTCCACGGAATAGTCATCATATGGGTCCAT
The DNA here is from genome assembly GCA_014182725.1 of Eucalyptus brandiana. Taxonomy (NCBI): domain Eukaryota; kingdom Viridiplantae; phylum Streptophyta; class Magnoliopsida; order Myrtales; family Myrtaceae; genus Eucalyptus; species Eucalyptus brandiana. The sequence goes on from CM024668.1 coordinate 16,213,754, forward strand.
GAAGTCTCGGGTGTCCTGTACCGCGTCTCCAGATTTACCGTCTTCAAGAGTAAGTCGATTCACTAGGCTACACTTGCTATTTTTACTTCAAATTTGATTATGTTAACCTTCAGGATGTTCTCTACAAGTTTTATGAAGAAGTCGAAGAGAGATTCTTAGTAAAAATCGACATGCAACCACAAATCTACCAAAAGGTCAGCAAAATCGTTCCAGATCTAGTGTGTTCGTAGGATGAGGGTTTGACACCTTAAATCTCCATCATTTTGTCCCAAATTTCATTATGTTATATTTTAAGATGTTGGCTACAACTTTCATGAAGAAATCAAGGTCAAAATCAAACTCGAAACATGCATGCAAGCTCTCACAAGATTCTGGTTCAGGCGGTTCGTACGAAAACAGCAAACATCTCCAAGAACAAACCTCAAGCACTTCGATTTCTAGTCTCTAAACATCCAAGAACTCAACCACACATGCAAGACACACATGCAAGAGTGGAAATCAATCCCAACTTGCCTTAAAGACCGGACAAACAGCAGCAAAAGAGACGGCACACCGGCGACGGACGGACGGCGTGCGGGCGGCGACGGGCGACTCCTCCCTCTCGGCCTCCCTCTCTCTCTCGGCGATTCCCTCTCTCTCACAACTCACTCTCTCTCTCTCTCTCTCTCACTTGGACGGTGGCCCTCAACCGGCCACTCTCTCTCTTCCTCTCCCCTTTTATTTCCCCAAATCCTCATCATTTGCAATGATGAGCTTGCCTCTCCATTGGCCAATGCATGCCATCTTCCTTTGTGCCACTTGTCATGACACATGCAATGGGCTTTTGGGCTTGGGCTTGGGGCATTTGGGCTTGGATTGGGCCGGCCTCCCTTGCGGCCGACGACAGCCCATTCGTGGGCTTCAATGGGCTGGCCAACTTGGCCCATTAAAGGTCCACTCTTGGGCCTAAGGCCCAACCTAATTAAAAATCAATTTTACCCCTTTTTTCTATTCTTTATTTTAAGAATTAAATTACTAAATTCCACATGGCCAAAATCTTGTAACATTTTATTTATAGAAACTTAGTCAATAGTGTGCATAGCCAAGCATAGATTATTCTCATTAATTTATCTAATTTAAAATCTCATGAACACAAGCACATATCACTTAGTCTCAGAAGGAGACTAATGGCTAAAGCATAAACCATAGGTAATTTCATTACCTAATTACGGGCTTTAATTCCTCTAGGACTATCTTGAATTTTTGGGATGCCACACCAAAGAACAAGCAAGAGTGAATGCCAAAGTAGAGGGCAGCCTAGGAAGCTTCCTCAATGCCAACTACCTCTCAATCTTGAAATGACCCTTGAAGACTCAACTCAGAGAAGTAACCATCTTCAACCTGCAAAACGTTCTTCTAAAACGTGTTAATGGCAGCTTACCTAACCTTCTTACGAGTCCATTTGGCTCCTATCGGTCCTGCCAAGCATTTCTATCGGTTCTTGTCCTACAATTATATATCATCCTATCGTTACAAAGTTATGAACATGTTTAGTGTAGAAGTGGGAGGTCTTGAGTTCAACTCCCGAAGCGAGCAACCTTTCCCCTTTTTAACCTATGGGGCTGGCTTTGTGATTAAGCAGTGGACTTGTGCATTGGACAAGCGCACTACACAGGTCCGGTCCAATCTTCCACGGAAGCAAGTGTAAAGAATTTGATTATTTGAGCCTCTTGTTTAGATTTTAGCTCACATCTTACCCGATCAATGAGGCTAGTAAGTTATTACATGAGCGTGATACGTACCTACTTTTATTAATGTCGAAAATACTTATAAGGAGCTTTTCAAGCATTGCCTCGCCCTCCAACTCAAGATGCCTACTATATATTTGACTGCCCCGCACTAATGTCCCCTTAACTGGCTAGCTACTGTGAAGCACCTCATGGCCACACTCAGTCCGATCTCCTCTCTTCTCCTCCTCCTCCTCCTCCTCCTCTCCTCTGGTAGCCCGACGCTCGCCTCCGCCTTTACGACCGCCCTCGACCCGAGCCTTATGGGCATCAACCTCGGGAAGGAGAAGCTCAGCCACTTCCGCTTCTACTGGCACGACGTCCAGAGCGGCCCCCACCCCAGCTCTGTCACCGTCGTGCCCCCGCCGTCCAACGCCTCGACCACCTTCTTCGGTCTCGTCAACATGATCGACAACCCCCTGACCCTCCGCCCCAACCCGAGGTCAGAGCTCGTCGGCCGCGCCCAGGGCATGTACTCGTCGGCGTCGCAGGAGGAGGTGGGCCTGCTGATGATCATGAACTTCGCCTTCGTGGCGGGGAAGTACAACGGCAGCGGCATCACCGTGCTGGGGAGGAACTCGGTGCTCCAGAAGGTGCGGGAGATGCCGGTGATCAGCGGCTGCGGGCTGTTCCGGTTCGCCCGCGGGTACGCGCAGGCAACCACCCACACGTTCGACCGGAAGACCGGCGACGCCATCGTCGAGTACAACGTCTACGTGTTGCATTATTGACGTTTGGTGATGTGTACGTGATCGGTTTACTTTTTGGGCCTTTTTCTTATCTCTTTCGCTTTCTCCTTTGACTGTTACCAGCTTTTTTTCTCTTTCAAATCCCGAGGATTCTGGAAATGGCAATCATGGATGCCACTTTTGGTTTCCGGGTTTGCTTATCGTCAAAGGCAAAATGGAGTCGGTAGGTGGATTTCTGACCACGTTTTCTGTAAGGTCCTCTTATCTCTTTACAACTTTAATAATAGTCGGGTACCCGATCCGAATCTAAATACATCGATCACGACGTATTTCTAATTAGACTCTTCACGGGATACAAATAATCTCAAAATTATTTTCAAAGAAAAACGGTATCTTCTCGAACACAATTACCACCTCACATGAGAGCGGTGCAAATTAAACTCGCGAGATTGCTAAGCCTAGTCCATAATTAGGCACCATCGATCTCCTTTGATTTTTCTTTGAACTTTGTTAAAATGTGTCATCAGGCAATTATTTGGAAACTAATTGAAAGAAATATTGTAATTTTCAATGTTCTAGCTATTTTCATGATGTGCAAAATCAATGCTTTCAAAGCCTCGAGGGCATTCAGGCACAAGACCACATCTTTTTTAGTCTCGTTATACAAAGGTATCCTAGAAAAAGTTGGTTGAACTAGAATGTGGAATTTTTGTTTTGAGTTACAAATTGGCCCTTAACAAAGTATATTCTCTTAACAAAATAACCGAGTTAACTTGAGCATGATGACATCCGCTTATTCCGCACAGAGATACTTTTATGGACCCTTTTGTTAATAGGATTTGAGCAAAAGGCATGCTTGATAAGACATAAACATCTATAACCACGAAAAGAAACCGTGCAAAGACGCACTCTCTTTTATGACTAATAATGCCCGACTATCTTAAGCTGATTTACATGAAAAAATTATTCAAAAAGTCTTAAACTTATTACACTTTTACCAATTTAGCCTTTTAACTTTTTAATTTTGCCAATCAAGTCCTCAACATTTTCTCATTTTTTTTCAATTGAATCCATCCAACTAATTTTGGCCGAAAATCGCTAATAGGAACAACTGTCGTGTCATGTAGCAAGATCGGCTCTAACTTGAACAATTAATATTTTTGAATTTTTTGTTTAATTTTTAATTTTTTTAAATTTTTTTTTCCTTTGCTTCTTTTCACCTAGCGTTTTTTTTTTTTTTTTTTAATAGTGGCCAGTAAGGGTCATCAGGTCACTCTCCAACCGTGGAGCAAGGGTTGCTAGGTCCTCGCCAACCGCAAGCAAGGGCCAAGATATCCTTGCTGGCCACAAATGAGAGGGTATTAGTCTCGCTTGGCCTCACCCATATATGGGCAGGGCCATCGCTACCGTGAGTGAGAATAGCCTCACTCAGATCTGGGCAAGACAGCCTTACCTATGGCTGCGATGATCTGGGCGAGGCTAGCCTTGCCAACCACGGGTGAGAAGAAACCTTGGCAACGAGTTCAACAAGTCTAGCTCAAGTTCCATGTCGTGGCTGAGCTCGAGCCTTCTAAATATTGGGGCCTCAAGCTTTGATCTCCCTCACCGAGAACTACCTCTCCAAGTAAGGCTTAACACAAATCCATGCTTGCGCTCTTCACTCCCACCTCCACAACCACCCATGATCCTCGCCAAGATCCTCCACTTTGTAGCTATCTCGTGCACTGCCTGGTCTACCAAATTCCTTAACCAAGGATATTCTTCCACAATTTCCTCCTTCACGAATTTGCTTAAATCGTGGTCGAAGCAACCTCGCCTAGATCTAGGCCAAGCTACATTGCCGGCAGTTGGCGAGGCTGCCCTCACCCAAACCATCATAGCTGTCGACAAGCCCAATTCTAGGCGAGGCTAGCCTCACTTGCAATAGCAACGGCCTCACCTAGATTTGGGCAAGGCCACGACCCTTTCGACTGTAGTCGACAAGGACGTCCTGGCCCTCACTCGTGGCCTGACAACCCTCGTCAACCACAATAAGAAAAAAAAACAAGGGTGAAGGGAAGAAAAAAAAAACTTTAAACAAAATTAAAAATCAATAAAAAAATTTCAAAAAATTATTAAAATTATCCACGTCGACGTCAACCATGCCATATAGGATGGTCAATGTCAACGTCAATGATTTCTCCAAAATTAACCAGATCAACTCAATTGATAAAATGTAAAAATATTTAAAACTTAATTGACAAAATTAAATGATTTATGACTGAATTTACAAAAGTGCAATAAGTTTAAAAAAATTTAGAAAATTTTTCCTAATTGACAGAAAATGGAATGGACTTATGAGTGTGAACTAGGCAAATAAGTTCAAAATACCCATTTAAGATTGAGATATGCTTGTGTAATTGTCATTAATTTACTATAAGAATAACATGTTTTAGGCCACAAAAAAATAATAACAAATAATAAAAAATTGTTAGGAGGCCTACTTTTTTAAGATTTTGTGGCTAACAACACAGTAACCCGAAGGCCGTAAGTTATTCTATGGACTCTTAAGTTTACTGACTTAAAAGTGAACTGTCTTATCAAAAAAAAAAAAAAAAAAAAAAAAAAAAATATGCATGCTAAAAGAATGACTGACGTGAGCGATCTTTGTAAAGGAAAGAGCCACCTATATTTTCCTCCTGAAGCATTTGGTGTGTGCAAGCAGTCTTGTATGAAATTCTCAATTTCGCATGCTCAAAAGGTGAAGGAGAAAATCGCAGGCCACTCGAATCATGTCATATTATTTACGTGCACTTTCATTCACGGTTGTTTTGAAACCAGGAAACTGTCGAAGACGTTGTATATGTAACTTGCCCAGATTGCTTTTTCGTATTCTAATTAACACATCAACTCAATTACAATTTACCCTTCTTCTTCTTTTTTGGTCGGGATTTTTACCCTTCTTCCAATAGTAGTGTTTGGAGCTTTGTTTGAAGCTTTTTATTGCCCGACTAATCCTTACTAGGTGCAGCAATTCCCAACCCCACTCAACCGGAATTGTGCCGGGATTATCGAAGACAAACAATTTATATTCCTGAAGATAGTCCTGAAAGAATACACAAGTGTAGTGATTTTACCCAATTTTTCGGGAAAAGATTGGGTCTGTCATGGGGCATCTTTGGTATTAAGAGCGTACATTATAATTTTTTTTATTTTTTTATTTTTTCTATTCTCATTAATAGGTTTGGAATAGAAATCCGTTTAATAACGCAATTTCATTTTTCTATTTTTGAAATAAATCTTTACTCCAAAAAAATCAGAAGTTAAAAGTTTTAACTTTTTATTTCTAGAATAAAAGTAAGAAATGAAAACTCTCGCCACCGTCCACTGATCGCCGGTCGCCCACCAGCCATCCACTGCCCGCCAAACGCCTCCCATCACCACTCCAAGGGAAAAAAATTTGTATCGTTATCAAACGAATTTTTATTTCAAAAATATAAATTTTATAAAATTATCAAAAGCGTATTTTTGCTCAAAAACTTGTCCTGACTATAAAAATAAAAAATAAAAAATCAATTTCTAATCAAAAATTGATTTTCGGAGTAGAATGGTTATCATACTCACCTTAAGTTATCCTTGTACTTCACTATAAGACTAGTCAGTATAAAGAAAGATGAGCAGTACATGGAGTCAAATTGAATACCAAACAAGAACCAATTTCAGATAGAATCATTCAAATCAACTCGAAGAGACACTTTGATATTTTAAATTAATTAATGAGCCGATCATGAGTAGATTTTGTTGCCCAGCATCGGTATTCTGCTAGATTGGGATCCGTTTGGAATTTGTTTCCCATCCATATGATGAGGTAAGGCAAAGTAAGAAGGGAAAAGAGATGGACAGTGGAGATCACCAAACTACTCTGTCAAAGAAAAATGATCTGTAAATGACATTATGACAACACACTAATGCAGTCATCTGCATTTATTTTGAAGTATGCGGAGCTTCGCGGTAACATATACAAAACGTCTGTGTCTCTTCTCTACCAACAAAAACAGGGGGGAACATAAACTCCTGAAGTACTTGATTGGCTGTAGATCGTGTAAAGACCTTAAACCGATAATTAAACGTTCTCTAGTCTTGAAACCTTAAAGCATTTTATCATATAAAGCAGAAATGTTGTAATTTGTTCCTAGTACTGGGGCATGCAAAACAAGTATGGCAGGAGATGGGCGAAATGCTTAACGACAGCACAGAGATTGGAATCTAAGAATCAAAGGCGCTGTAGGATTACTCCTCGAGCAGAACACATTGTCTATATGTCTCATGTTCCCAGTGGCATCCACAATATCGAAAAAAGCTGCAAACAAAAGAAAATGCAGCATTACCATGAAAATCTTGAATTATTAATACATGCAAAACTGGTAGTTGCAAATTTCATTGTGAGATACCAAACTGCTATGATTCTATGGTTTCTCAATTAATTCTGCATCTTATTATGACTAATAGAGTAAAAACCATTGTGAACTGAACTGTACCGTTTCATTGGTCTCCATTGATAGATCAATTAACGTGGAGAAGCAATTGAAGTAGATTCCAGTATAGCAGTAAAAGAAAGACTTTTAGGCGGATCAACTCATTCCCATTGGAATAGGATTCGCACAGATTCGCACAAGGAATTCCGAATTGGATCAGTTTCTCACACAATTCCTTTCTAGAAAAGATCAATACACCAACCATTACACCTAGACTTATTCGATTTGTTACCAAAATATCAGTATTGAATCCGAAATTCCTGGCTGTACACAGCAGAAAAATGAAAAGATGATTTTGACAAGGAAGTAATAAGCGTGAGATGGGAGAAAGTTGAACTCACGGTGAACTAGTTTCGATATCCTCCCACGTTGACCTCTACTCTTGATTCCTCATGCTTCGAACTCTCTTCACTGTCATTATTTTTCAAGCTTCCATTGGACCCTCCATAAGATTCCACGACTTCAGAGATCTCAGATGTCAGCTCTTCATGCTTCTGTCTAAGCTCAGAAGAATTTATTGCCTCAAAAAGCCTCAGCTTTATCTGCTGCTGCAGAGCATCAATCTTATTTTTTGACGACAAATCAGGTGTTTTTCCTGCTTTTACAATCTCCATCTTCAGCATCTCCATCATACTCTTTAGGTCAGATGAGTTGACCACTGCTTCGATTTTGTTGCTTATTTCTTTATTTAGATTACCCATTTTAGCACTAACTTCTGAGACTGAAGTTTGCGTACTAGTATCAATGCTGGTAGGCTTAATGGCCTCAACATGCAGTCCAAAAGATTCGATGACACTGGCCATTTCCATGTCTATCTCTTTCTTCATATTGACAATTTTCTCCATCAGGCCTTCATCTACATCCTCAGGAGATGTTACCCCAGAGTCTTCGATTTCTGCATTCAGGGCTTCAACCTTCTCCTTCAGATCAGGACGTTCTAATACCTCTTTCAGTTTCCTATTGAGTTCTTCCTTCTGTGAAGCAATCCTTTCAGCATTCTTCACTTTAGACAACTCATTCAACATGTCAAGCTTACTCTTGAGGCTCTCATAATTGGGAGCTCCTGACAAGCCTTGGTTGAACTCCTTCTTTAGCTTATCAATCTTATCCATTGAAATAGGATGCAAGGGTTGCTCCTGTTGCTTAGCTTTCACAAATTCTTCTCGCAATGTTGACATTCTTTCATCCAAGCCTAAGGCCTTAACTGCCTCGGAGTACTCATGATCCACTTCCTTTTTGAGCTTTTCTATCAATTCATCCACACCGCTGTCAGAAGCTTCACCAGATGATTCCTTTGCTCTTACAATCTTCTGTTTCAGCTTTTCCACTTCACTCTCCAGTTCTGCTTCGGAAATCGTTCCTAGTGGAGGTTCTTCCTTCATCATCATGTTGACCTTCCTCTTGGGATCCACGGGGATTCCTTCTTGAAATCCACCAATTTTTCGGAACTTAAGCGTGCGATGCTTCAGGAGCTCTTGTGTGTCCATTTTCTTAAGCTCCTGAAAGATCAAGGATTGTGTCAGTAATGGTTCAGAATTCTATGGTGAAAACAAAGAAAGTAATACTGACGGTCATTGCTTCACCAACTGCAGCTTTTATCTGTCGGGAGGTCCAAGAGGGATCTGCATGGGCACCTCCAAGTGGCTCCTGTTAAACCATATGCAAGAATGAAAACCAAATGGTCACAACATGCAACTTAAAATGCCAATTTGAAGTTAGTAAGTTAATGTCAGGATTTTACGATTGCAACAGAGCATATAGAGACAGCCAAAAACCTACATTGTCACTCAAATGGCTTACATAATTGTCTGTAGAGAATATCACGTATGTCTTGATATTCACTTCACTCTGGTAGGATTGATCTCACGCAACTCATCCCAAGTGCAGATAAAGTAATAAGGGAGGGGAGGTCTAGTCGACAGCTGGCACATGTTTTCCTACCAAGTGTGAGTTCAACAAGAACAGAGCTGAATGGTTTAACATCTTGACGAGATTTTGAGAGCAAGAAGTCCAAAATAGGGAGTGCTTTTCATTTATTGGGTCTATTTTGCAAAACGATTGACAAAATGAATTGACATGTCTCCCGTAAAGCACAAACAGGATGGTTCAGAGAAGTAGTTATCCTGTGCAAATGCCAAACGTCACTCAAAGGGAAAATTCTGTTGAATGGCATTAATTCATGGCACACAATATTAGGCAGTCAAACACCAACATCTGCACTAAATGAGTATAGTGGAGATGAGAATGCTTCATTGGATGTGCAAACATATGAGAAAAGGCAGTACATATTAATCTATCCGAAGAAGTGGGTGTGGCTCCAATCAAGAACAAGGTGGAAAAATTCATTGGAGATGGTTTGGACAGATCGAGCAAAGGCCTTCAAATGCTCAACTAGGAACTGCAATCAAGGATTGAGACTTGGCTTAATAGGGGCACAGTGCACAAAAAAAGTGAATGAAGCAATTAAAGCTTTCAGAAGACATGACACAGAATTGAGTGCAATGGTGTAAAAGGGTTTATCTATCCAATCCCGATCAATGGGATAAGGCTTAGTGTTTTTCTTGTTTGTTGTATTGTATCTATCTCAATACTCAAGGCCCATATGAAATTATAGTAACTATTCTCCCTACCACAGAATTATCTAAAGCATAACAACACACAATACCTAAAACATACTGTTATGACACAAAGAAGCAGAACATGTAGAAGTAAAAAACATACTGGGATGATCCCATCAGCAATTTGTAACTTGCATAACTCTGTGGCTGTAATCTTCAGTTTTTCAGCTGCCTGTGAGGATGAGGGAAATTTAAGTGTTAATTAAAGAAAAAACTCTGCTCAAAGAAAACTTCACAATCAGAATTGTTGTAATTGTAGTCACCTTTGGAGAAGCTTTTGCACTCTTCCACAGAATTGCAGCACAAGCTTCAGGACTAAAAAAGAAAGCAACGATAAGATAAAATCAGTAAAGTGCTGGGACTAGAAATAATCACAAAATAAACGGGACATGCCAAAGTTAACAAAATCAACTTGATAAGCTTCGATAGGCATGCAGTTGCACTTCCAGGGTAATATTGACATTCAGAAACAACAACACTGATCTTTTTTATGCATTGATCCTGCATGTAAGCGACATATATTCATATTTTCAGCATGACAAATTGCTCCATCTGACTAATATCAGGGAAAAAGACAACTCAACAAATGAGACTGATCACTGGTCATCGCTCATTGTAGTTGCCTACTCTCATGTCGGCCATCTACAAATGAGCTTCCTGATCAGATACCAATGAAAAGGACAAAACAAACGACACATCCCTGAGCTGAATGTAGTTACATAATCTCATTAGTCGGTTTTAATTTGACAAACATAAACAATTGAGATTACAAACTTATTGGAAAGTGCAAAGGCCCAATGAATGCTCAGTCCCCAATATGAGAATGATTTTCTTAAAGAACATTGATGTTAAAAGAGTATTGCTCAGTCCCCAACCAACAAAGTATTTGACATAGTTGAAATGGAAGCAACGGCAATTAAATTACCTGGCGACATAGAAGACAGCATTTTCAAGCATTAACAACTTATTTGCACAGCCAATGGCAAGAGCACCGCCAGAACCACCTTCCCCCATAACAATAGAAACAATGGGTACTTTCAGACCAAACATGGTCCTCAAATTGTGAGCAATTGCTTCACCCTGGACATATATAAAGCAAAAACATCACCACAAAGATCAGGAAGTGCATCATACAAATTGCAACTAACATTATGCGTCTTGCTTACTTGGCCAAGTTCCTCAGATTTTAGGTCTGCAAAGGCCCCAGGTGTATCAATGAAAGTGATGATAGGGAAGCCATGATGCTCAGCATAGTACATCATTCGTAGAGCCTTCCTGTAACTGCATTACGAAACGAACTAAAACTTAGTTGCTGAACTTTTGGTAATGGCACCATCAAGATGCAAAATCAGTAGTTGGTGTTTTTGAAGATATTATCCATAACATTATGCATACCCGTGGGGAGTTGGCATCCCAAAGTTGCGCTGAATGTTCTCTTTTGTGTTTCGTCCCTTCTGGTGGCCCATGAACATGTATCTCTCACCATCAATAGTTCCAATACCAGTGACAATAGCAGGATCATCATAACCAGCCCTATCTCCATGAAGCTCCACAAACTAGCAAACAACACGATGCGGAAGGCACACAGCCCCAGATAGAATTAAGCAAGCAAGCAAAAAGGGCAAATTGAATTCGACAAGTCAAAGTATGGATTACCTTGTCAGTAATGTTAAATACATGGTCAAGAAATGTAGGCCGATTGGGATGTCGGGCAATATTCACACGCTGGATAGGAGTCAGATGCGTATACAAATCCTTTAAAGCCTGAATACACCAAAAATCAAAAGATTGGCTTAGAAGCTGCAGTGCTGGCTTTACCAATTTGAGAAACAGGGTCCAATCAAGTTGTCTTATATGTCAGATCCTGAATAAATTCCCTATCATTATTTGTTAGGCAAGTAGACAAAAAGTATTGCATATGACCTGCAAGAGTCTACTAAACGTGTTTTCAATTCCTCTAATATACAGAACAGGTAAAAATCACCCAGACAAATGAAAGATGCTTTTTGAGGTGTGCCCTATCAAGATAAACAGTGTAGCCAGTCAAGAAAAGAAGTTATCTTAGGTCTAGTCTGCAGCAAACAAATAATCATCTCTCTCGCCTTGAAAGTTCATCTCGAATTAGGGGCAGAAGATTCTTCCCAATGGTCGGTGTTCTGATGTCTGGTCAGAGAAATGTCCAATTTGAGCTTGTAGTAGAATTGATGATTTCATAGAGAATTCTGGTATACCGCAAGCGCAAAGAAAAAGAATGGCACCATTTGCAGGAATGATTCAGATTTTTTTCTTTTTAAAGAAAGCAAGAGATAAGTCAACCTCCAGATATAGGTGAACAATTTTTCCTTTAACCAAAGTGCCAATTTGCTTTGGAAAAATTCAAGCCACGCCCATAATAGCAACAGTCAGTGTCAAAATTAAGGAGACGTGCTATTGCCAAGAGGTGCTTGTGGTGATATGCATGGTAAACTCTGCAACACCAGCATTTGAAATGACATTCTGAATCGAGGGAACTAGCAAAAAAGATTCCTAATGCACCAACACGCAAAAGTTCTTTATTCTATTTACATTAGGTGCGTAGTCACATTGAAAGGAGAGAAAAATTAGACAAATCCCCTGGTTTTTTTTTTTTTTTTTTTTTTCCTTCACATCACTGCATGTTCCAGTACCGATGATCACATCAATCATTTGCATCACCCGGATCTTTCCACCTTAAGAACAGAGTTTCTTTTATACTAATGATCCTATTGCAGTGTTATCTCTAGAGGTTCTACAGGAGAGAGAGAGAGACCATTATGTTATAACTTGGTTATTAGCCAAGTTTAGGATGTAAAAAATAGGGGAAAAGCTCCCCTAGAACTATTTACCATATAATTGACTCAAGAATGGATGCGGGCTTGCAAGATAATCTAATTAACGACCATTATCACCAGAACCAATCAACACGAGAGGGAGACACGGTGCACATGATGCTGTATAGAGAATTAGTAGCAAGAGATTCTGCGAACTCAGCTACCATTTACTGCTAGAAAAAAGCAATGATGCCAAACCTGCTGATACTTGGTCTCCAACGATATAATCTGATCAGTGAAGTCCAGGCCAGTTTCATCTGCCATCCTTCTCACCTGAAGAGGAAGCAAAGAAAATTTTCGCATTTTCAAGCAAATTAGAGACGCATTCCCGAATCCAGAAACACAGGACACGACAGAACAAGCGACTCACGTCCATGATCTTCTTCTCGAACAACATGAGCGGCTTCTCGAACTCCAGCGTGACCGGCTTCGGCTTCCCCTTGAGCGGCTTGAAGGAGGAGAGGTGGCTGAGCACCCCGCCCTTCACGTTCGGATCCGGATCCTCGGGCCACGGGTACTCGTGCTTCTTCACCTTCCGGAGCTTCGCGGCCACCGCCAAGCCGCCCCTCCTCCCTCCTCTAGTCCCGAGCCGCGCCCTCCCGAGGGCCCTCAGCGAGACGCCGTCGCCGTCGCCGCCCCGGCCCCCGAAAAGATCGGAAGCCGCGGCTCCGGCGAGGGACACCGACGGCCGGATCAGAGAAGCCATCGTCGCCTCCCCCGCTTAACTCCTCAGGGCCTCAAGCTCCACCGAATCAAGAAGCTGCCCACGAAGCTGCCAAGCCAGACAAGAACCGCATTCACATCAGCTCGACCCACAAGAAGAGGAGCACGCTTGCAGGAGCAAGAACAGGAGCAAGAGAAAGAAATTTCTGAAAAGAGCAAGAGGGGAGAGAGCTATATAAGAGAGAGAGAGAGAGTATACCGAGGGAGATGTAGAGGGAGAAAGACGAAATGGGAAATGGGTAGTGGCGGTGGGGAAGAGAGGATCACGAGGCAATGCGGGAGGGAGAGAGCATTGGAGAGATCGTCGCGGGGGAGATGATTCTTGGGGTGTTGTTTTCTATGGAGAGAGAGAGAGAGAGAGAGATTGTGTCGTTGGGCGGGTGGCGATACTTCTTATGCGAAGTTGGGTAGTTTAGTGCGAGGCAGAAAAAGAAAGAGAGAGAGAGAGAGAGAGAGAGAGAGAGAGGGGAGGTTTGGAGTTGGCGTCGTCGTGCTGGCAAAGGAGCTCCCGCATGCCGCACGCACGCCCGGCTTCGTCCGAGGTGGCCGTTAACTTAGCTGGAGATAGAGAGAGAGAGAGAGGGGTTAGGGAGGGATGGTGGTCGGCCCAATCTGAAGCTGACAATCAATGAGGACGAGGGCTCGGGTTCAAGTCCAGGATGGTTCTATTGCACCGAGAAGAAAGGAGGAGAAAAAAAAAAGGAAAAGAATGGAATAAGCATCGGACTCCTTTGTGTATGTTTCGCTTGGTTCTTAGAGGCCGGTGGCTCGGTTGGCAAAGACTCAATCGTCGGTCGGCATTTAATTATTATGAGCCAACTTAGGTGGCTTGCTTTGAATGTTGTGGCGACATGAAAAATGGTATAGTACCATTGTGTTTGCATTTAAATTTCTTTCTAGATCATACAACTATATATCACTTTCATTCTAAACTACCCAGCATTGAATAACTTCCATGGTAGATGATTCAATATCCTTGCACTTAAGCTCAAGGCCTTCCTTCCAGCTATTACAATTATTACCGGTCTTAGCATCCCTTTTTTATTTCTGCACTTTCTAGATGACTATAATCCAACTACATAAAGTGAATTCATTCTGCTGTCTATATCTCTCAATGCTTTTTTTCTCACTCCTATCTTCTTAATATGGGTTTCGAATTCATTTATTAACCCAAATTTTTTTTAGTCTTGCTCATTGCTTCTATCTATCATATATATGTATGTTCAATGCTCACAGGATCAAATTCCAAACTTCATACTCTCCGGCCCCACCCCACTAATCCCTTTGCCAACAAGGCCACATTCCTATTGGCAACCCAAATTTGTTGAAATGAGTCATATATGGATCACCTCAAATTTAATGGTCCAGCATAATGGATTTTTAAAATAAAAGAAAAAAAAATTCAAAATAAATGAGTTTAAATGGGTAATAATATGAACACATTTGGGTAAGTCAGGCTCAGTATCTACTCCACTTCGACCCTCTTCGCTTCTCTTGTGATGCTGCCTCGCCAACCTACAGTCCTCGTTACAATGTCAAAATCTTTTCCTTTTACCCACCCATCTATTTTGACATTGCAATTCAATTCTTTTTCGTATTCAATTGACGTTTGTTTTGATCGAAGATGCGTAATTTTACGTTTTTGGAATTCTCGAAGTCTGTCGAGCATTGCGACTTGTGATTGTGCTTGATGACTGCAACTATCTCTTGTCATTTCGCAATTACAGTCTTCAATGGCAGGGTTTGAGCCGATAATTATTCAATTGAAAGTTATAAGTTCCTGTTTGTGCCTGAATTTACATGACACGGTGTCATTTGTAAGCATGACTGCTGTTCTGTACTGGCATTTCCCAGTCTCTTGGAAAAAATTTCTTCTGTTATCCATAGGGATGACAATGAAATGAAGTTTGCTTATTGGTTATTTGACAATGAAATGGAGTTGCAGGCAATTTGTTCTGGCATGTCCTTTTTACTCCATGTTCATCTGTAGCACTTTGCTTCCCTGCTAATTCTGTAGAATCTTATATGACTGAGGCAGAGATGCCAATTGTCTGTCTTTACTATCACAACATGTAATTCGTTTGGATTAATTGATAAGATATATGCTTACCAAACAAACTTCCGAGATCTATATCTCGAAGACCCAACTCAATGCTGGAACCCCTTTCCTGATTTATGGATAACCCGGCCGAACTTTCACCAACATCTTCATAGCCCCATCCATAACCCGACCTCCCGAATTCCTTCACTAACTCAATGAGTTGGTCCATAGAGCTGCCTGTTCTTTAAGAGCAACAATTTATGGAGAAAAATTGCCAAATATGAATCGCAAGTCCAGATATAAATTGCTCAATTTATATTATATATAAATAGGTCAGCTATGATCAGACTATTTTTTATTCAACTTAATCCACCTGTTTAACGTGCTACGATGCAATACCTTGATTTTACAACACGTGATGCTGTCATAGGGGAAATTCAATTAGGATTTCACATTACCAACGTCGTAGAAAAGTTCTTGAACGCCATGTAGCATTCGCTGTCGGTACGACAATGACAGTCTCATCCATGTCATGCTTTGGCCACAAAGTTCACGGAGAAGGATAGTCAAATGAAGAAAACAGTCAAAGGTAACAGGTAAGGGGTAGGTCAACTAATGAGATTTTGTTTCAGCAATGTCCAGTCTACTGCATTATATAACCATATTTGTAAGCCATATGCAGGATAAACAATGGCAGAAACTGCTAAATTATTTCTGCATCCCGTGTGTGCACCAATTGTCTGAACAAACATGTCGGAAGTTTCCAAGGTACATTAGCGTATTTATTCTGTACACGATTCAACGGTCAATTATTACTTATTAGGCAACTCAAGACACATAAGGACCCTAACCATATTTTGACTTGTGATCAATCATATACCAATTGTACATTCACTTTTTGTACAACTATTTCACGCTTGGTTGACAATTTGTCCTAAAACTAGGATATTTTTATACTTAATAATGATTACATGTCGTATTGTCGTACGGTACATTTGGAATACCGAATAGGTGCCCAAGACAAGCCGACGTTGAATTTATGTCATACATGCATCGAGAGCCTTCTTAAGCACGTTTGCACTCATTTCACTGGTACTTTCTCTTTCCTCTTTTATTTCTCAATGCGTTGTGCATTTCAGGTCATCAATTAACAAAAATCTGAGATGAGGTCATCAAGTCTCAAGAAATATTGATAATGAAAGTTAATGTAAAGGAGAGAGAACCCTTAAACAGGAGAAAGTATTCAACCGCGCAGTTTAAACAATGTCAAGTTTTAAACAATGTCAACTTGCCAATTAATCGGTAAAAGAACAATTGTCAGTTTGGTATTTGGTTTGGTTTGGTTTGATTCATATCAAGTAGCCTTTCGCTCAAAAATTAAGCGCTTGATTTGGACATAAAACTTGTAAAAGGGCACATATCAACATGGTAACTCAAACATGTATGCGGTAGCTCACCTGAAATTTACCCTAGTGGATACAAATATGTATGCGGTTACTCAAATATGTTTAGCCCAAGATCGCCCCTTCTTTACCTTTTATCCGATTGGGCCTGGTTCAAGCAGACCGTCAAGAATCACCTGAGTTTTTACTCTGCTTTCTGGACTTATCTGAACGACGACAATAAAGTACTTGAATGGGCATGATGCGTTTGCAGGACCGAAGCGATATAAATGATCTCCGAGCATTGAACCAACCAGTAATGTCATTGCTAGACTTCCAACCGATATAACGTTGGCCCCTAAACTATTCTTGAATGTTCAACGGAGTCCTATTAAATCGAGCCACAAATGAAGAACCTTATTGATGAGCCGGATTGTCATAAATTGAGTAGGGCGTGACAGTGATATGCTCCTGCTTTTCTTCTGGACCATCTCTTCAATTCTTCAGGAGACAAAAATTAGGGTGCTTTCGGGAAAAACGAAATCTATTGCAAAAAAATCGAGGCTTCATCCTCTTCCTCACAATCAAACTTTTAATATGGGGTGATAGGCGGGGACTGCGGAGTCAAAGACTCAAGACACGGATTTGCTCATGGCCTCATGAATGCAGGAAGAGGGGTTCATGTGTCAAGGCCGATGGCCACCACGTCGTGAGCGTGTGTGAAATGCTATGCTTGCGCTTAGGACCCAAGTGTTCTCAAAGTGAAGAAGAGACAGATCTACGGCGCTTGATGCACATGGCGTCGGCAACGATGACAAGGCCACGGGAGGTGCTCCAAAGGAGATCAGAGATTGATCTCATCTCATAATGAAATCCCACTTTTCTTTTTTTCTGTTTTCTCTCCTGTTTCGAAAGAGAGAAATATCCATGTGTATCAAAGTTTCCCAAAATAAACTGATAATATGACACCTAAGACAGTCCACATGTATTATTTCGACATCTCAACGGATTGAAGCCCACATCAGCAAATTCTTTAAACTCTAAGTTACACTGAGCCTCCCCACCACCACCACCACCACTGCCCCCCACGATCCCCTCTCCACGCAGCTGCGCATCTCTTCTCCTCCCTTTTCTTTTCTTTTCTTTTTCTCTTTTTTCTTTTCACCTTAAAGTTGCTTTGCAAAATATACACAAAAATGAGTTTCCAAACACACTTGCCTTCACAAAATGCCCATTCATTCAAAGATACTTGGGGAAAATGCAAAGCCATTTCCCCAAAGTTGAACCAAATGGGCCCTATATTGACTTTAGATCTAAGACCAACACTGTTCATCATTTTCCCTGTACATCATCATCCACTGTGCGCATACATTCCATCTCATAGAAAAGGTGAGACTACATTTTCGAAACTAAACAAACCAAAACGAGAACGAAAGACGCAACTCTCTTTATACAAGGCAACTCATAAAAATCTTATTGAATTGAGCGCAGTGTTTTTAAGTATCACCACCACTCGCACAACATATACAAATGTTCTCTATCTGTCATCTTATGGAAAGGAAAATAAAGTTCTCGATTGCTTGACTGCAGATAGAAGGTGAACGGACTCTTTACCGATAAACCCATAAATGCACTCGACATAAAATAATGGGAAGTAGTCGGGCGGATTAAATGAAAAAGCCCAATTTGTCCCTGGTACTGTGCGTGCAAAAGTGCAGTGGCAGGACTGAGATGCATCGAATGCTTAATAATAAGGGAGTGAAAATTTGAATGCACTCAACCTGCAAGTAAGTGCTGCATCACTGCCCAGGTGAAAACCAATGTACGTTCCTTTCTTGCTTTCCCCGTTGCATCCAGAGGAAGGAAACGATGCTGCACAGAAACAACATTGCTGTGACAACTAGAGAACAGGGAAGCTATCTGCTGTCATCAAGGAGTTCGAACAGTGAATAGAAATAGGAAAACCCTTCAAGTATCAAACTTTCGCAACTGGTCATTGCTACTACATGATAAGATACTAAAACAGTAGCAGTTTATCACTTCATGCCATGCCAAATTATTTTTACTTTCCATTGAAAAAAAAAATTCTGAATAATTACACCATTTGATTGTTCTTCTATTTGAAAGATTAACATGCAACAACGCAGGTAAAAAATGAATAAACAATTATCGAAAGGTAAGAAGTAATGGTATATTGAGACCAGAGAAACTTAAACTCACCCTAAACTAGTTGCCATTTCCTCCCACATTGGCCTCTATTCGTGATTCCTCATGCTTGAGACTTTCTTCACCGCTGGAATTTTTCAAACTTCCATTAGATCCTCCAGAAGATTCCACAAACTCAGAAATCTCCGCTGTCAGCTCTTCATGTTTCTTTCTTAGTTCTGTAGAATTTATTGCCTCAAAAAGCCTCTGCTTAATTTGCTGCTGTAGAGCATCGATCTTACTTTTCGACGACGGATCAGGTGCCTTTCCTGCATTCACGATCTCCATCTTCAGCATCTCCATCATATTTTTCAGGTCAGTTGATTGGACAACTTCTTCAATTTTGTTGTTTATTTCTTTATTTAGATTACCCAACTGAGCACTAAATTCTGGGACTGAAGTTTGTGGACTAATATCACTGCTGGTAGGTTTAACGGCCTCAACATGCAGTCCAAAAGATTTGAGGACGTTAGCCATTTCCATTTCTATCTCTTTCTTTAAATTGACAATTTTCTCCATCAGGCCTTGGTCAACATCCTCGGGAGAAGTTGCCCTAGAGTCTTCAATTTCTGCATTCAAAGCTTCAACCTTCTCCTTCCAATCAGGATGCTCTAATACCTCTTTCAGTTTCCTATTGATTTCTTCCTTCTGTGAAGCAACCTTTTCAGAATTTTTCACTTTAGACAACTCATTCAACATGTCAAGCTTACTCTTGAGGCTCTCATAATTGGGAGCTCCTGGCAAGCCTTCATTGAACTCCTTCTTCAGCTTATCAATCTTATCAATTAAAATAGGATGCAAGGGTTGCTCCTGTTGCTTAGATTTCACAAATTCTTCTTGCAATGTTGACATTCTTTCATCCAAGCCTAAGGCCTTAACTGCCTCGGAGTACTCATGATCCACTTCCTTTTTGAGTTTTTCTATCAATTCATCCAGGCCGCTGTCAGAAGCTTCACCTGATGATTCCTTCGCTTTTACAATCTTCTGTTTCAGCTTTTCCACTTCACTCTCCAGTTCTGCTTCGGAAATCGTTCCTAGTGGAGGTTCTTCTTTCATCTTCATGTTGACCTTCCTCTTGGGATCCACAGGGATGCCTTCTTGAAATCCACCAATTTTTCGGAACTTAAGCATGCGATGCTTCAGAAGCTCTTGTGTGTCCATCTTCTTGAGCTCCTGAATAAATCAAGGAGTTAGTACCCATTTGGATAATGATGCAAAAAGACTAAAAGATACTGACATTCATAGCTTCAACCACTGCATTTTTAATCTGTTGCGAGGTCCAAGATGGATCTGCATGGGCACCTCCTAGTGGCTCCTGTTAAACCACACCCAAGAGTAAAACCTTCTTGTCATGATATCCACACAAAGTAAGTTAATGATGTCCCAACAACACAAGGTGATGACTTCAATAATTTTCTTCCTCATTAAATGTCTGCAATAGAATATCATAGTATTCATTAAATTAGGACATGACTCCATGCAATGCACAGATGGCATGAATATTAAAGCTTGACTGTTTGCTCTTTATGCGACATTCTAATAAAATATTTTATGAGTCGCTTTGAGAGACATTTTTCAATCATATTTACTTTCAACTTTTGTTCATTAGGTCCTCTGTCTCTTCAAGCAATTATTTTCCATGCAAAAGTGACATTATTCACCAGAAGTTCAACTTATCAGTGAAATAGCACTCCACCCATTTAATTTAAACTATCTGACCAACTTCTTATTTAACTCAAAACGATTTTGGAATACGAAAATGATCAATAAAATCATTACAAGAAATGATAGCAAAAAATGGTACGTATAACTGTTGAAATTTTTTATCACGTTGATTAATGCATCAATTACCATCATCAAATAAAACGCAATGGCAAAGTATCATGGCATTTACATCATTTCTGCTAATAAAACATACAATTAAATCCGCTATCTTCCATTTTCCGCTTGGTCTAAATCTCTTTGGCACTAATTATTGGATCAATACTAAGCAAGCCAGAAAAGGTATGCAATTTTTCTTTTTTTCTATGTTATGAAAGTAAAAACTCCCCCCACAAAAAATGGTATGTTCCAACCATGTTTCTTTTAATCAAACAACCATGTCGAGCAAATTCAAGACCACCAAGATGATAACAGAAAAGGAGTAATAACATTATCCATATTTAAAGTTGTAGATACATATGCTTGTTTTTATTTGGTGTCTATAGAGGACAGATCTATGTTCATAAGAGCCCCCACTTATTTTTTGCAAAACAATAAAAATACATTTAAGTTTCAAAGGTGTGTATAAATTATTTTGGCCTAGAAAACAACTTTTGCCTCCAATACATCCATTAAAAAATAGATGACTGAGTCAATAGTAAATACTTTTATTTCAATTTGCCCCCACTAGTTAATGAAATTTAATAAAGAAATGCTAGACTGATGAATATGTAGTTCCTATATACAGAGAAAACCTATATAGTATTGATTTTGGCATATCTTTAAGTGTACGAAAACTATACTAAATTATCATTGCAATTTTACCCCAATTAAGGAACATTTCTAGATCCGTCCCCCTGTGTGTTTATACAATTTCTAGACACTGCTGTTTGTTTATAATTTTAATACATTTGTATAACTTATGGGGGGCCGGGTAAGCCCCTAACATATTCTTTTGGTTTTTATTAGTACAGTGGTAAAAACTGACAAGGTTATAGTTGGGCCAACTGTGTGTTGAAATCCTTTTGTTAATTTTGAGGCCAACTGTGAGCACCGCATCCTAGATGCATTGATATATTGTGATACAACAAATACTGAAATGATTTTTGTAGAAATGTATTGTATAGGTATCATGGTAAAACTCCATATGGTCATTAAAGAAACTTTGTGAAAAAATTAAAGAACATTAGGCTTTCTTTGAAGATCACTTCACAAGATCCTCCTAAATTAACAGGGTATGAAAGTAGAACCAAGAGAAGGCAAAAGTATGAGGACCACCAATTTCAGCTGGCTCATCTATTGGCAAGTATAAAAGGAAAGGAAAAGAAATATGAAGAGAAGATGAAATTAAAATGGTGCAGTGATGAGAAGCAGAAGGCGCTGCAGAAGTCCCTTATTGAAAGGGGAGTTGGAGATTTTCTGTAAATGATACCCAATCTGACATGACATAAATATTCATAAGCATCTTTCTTCAAGTTTATGTTGCACATAATTTTTAGTCACAATTCTCAATGCTTTAGAGACTAAATCCATTGGCCTCAGGATACCCAAAACAAATTGTAGTGGTTCACAGAAGCAAACTATATAGGGTAAAGAGACATACTGGAATGATCCCATCAGCAACTTGTAACTTGCATAACTCCGTAGCTGTAATCTTCAGCTTCTCAGCAGCCTGAAGGATAGGGGATATTTAAGTGTTCATCTATAAAACCTTTGCTTGCAGAGAAACTCAGCACTAAATACATTGTGATCACCTTTGGAGAAGCTTTAGCACTCTTCCACAAGATTGCAGCACAAGCTTCAGGACTAAAGGGAAAAGCAGAGAGAGACAGACAAAGTACTTTTAGGAAAGCAAATCACTTAGGTGCAACAGATAGACATAAATGCAGAAAAGCAAAAGGAATACAGCTTCAGCATTTCAAAAAATCAACAGCATACTGTAGCAACTTAGGCTCAAATACTGGCATTCAGGAACAGAGAAACAAAATCGTCTAGGGCATTGATCATACATGAGCATTAGGCAACCTTCTGGTGATAATAAACACATATCATCCTTGTCATTGATCAAGCTAATGTTAGTTATGAGGATCCTACTCTCTCTGCATATGCATGTGTATATACACTTATATACATACATACATATATATATATATATGGATGGACATACACGCCCATATGCAATTTACATATGCACAAATCTGTCTCTGTGAATACATAAATAATGCGAGTAAATGTTGAATGAAGGAAAAAATTTTGCATGATTTCTGCCTTGCTATGATTGAAGAACCAGAACAGCACTATAAGAATGGAAATCTACGACACCACAAAGAAATGCAGACAATTTCCTTCCTTAACCAGAAAATATGTTTTCCAAGGTGACTGAAAGAAATACCTCTTAACAGTTTCTTATGTTTACTTATGAGTTCACTACATAGAATTAGTCATCCCAAAAGTCTAGAGGTCATATCTCAAAAGCAAATATATAGTGAATTTTGTTTGCTACATGATATAATCTCTTCTTCAGGATTGAACACAATGAAGAGGGAAAATCAACTTGAATGGCATCTCTTACGCTATTCTTGAAAATTTAGTAGAGGAGGAAAGAAAGTTGAGGTGGTGAAGAAGAGAGACATGAATGAAGAGAGATAGACACCTGCTTTCTCTGTTTGTGCTTGGATAAATATGATAGAAGAATGAAAAGTGAAGAACAAGTTATAAAGGAATAAAGCCGAACCATGTCAGTTACAGTAATACCTTCCAAAAGATCATCTGTGCAAGCATATATTGTGCATAATTTCTAAATAAATAGAGGGCGAAATGGGTAAATGGAACTTCTTTCCATTTTGGTGGGGAACAACACTAGTGTGCCCACTAGACAATATTTCTGTCAGAATCATCTCTTTCATTTTTCCCTCATATCCCAAGAAACATAAAACAACTCTTTCATCTAACTTTCCATTCTCCACATTCTGTCCCCTTTCTTTTCCCTCCTCCTCACACTAAAACAAGCCTTACATGCTCAAAACAGCATAAATAGATTCCACCCCCCCCAAAAAAAACAAAAAAAACAAAAAAAAAAGGACACTTCGCATTCATTTGTCTGGAGCCAAAGCATACTAGTTATTGGCAAAATGCAGAGTTCCTCAATGCATAGATGAATAGCAGAAGCAAACAGGAGAACAGCATAAATTGAATGGCTAAAATATGGGACCCCGAATATGCCCATAGAGGACATAATCACAAACTCATGCATACAATAATATGATGAACATACTTCCAAAAGAAAATTCTGTCATAGATTAAGCTGCAAAAAACAGAAATATGCATGTTTAAATTGACATAGCAACCCACTAACATTTCTTAGCCATCTAACCAAGGAAAAGGAAAGCGGGCAAGGACATCAAGTGATGGAATATATTCCCCATTTGCAATGGAAGCAATGATACTCAAATTACCTGGCAACATAGAAAACTGCATTTTCAAGCATTAACAATTTATTCGCACAGCCAATGGCAAGAGCACCACCAGAGCCACCTTCTCCAATAACAATAGAAACAATAGGTACTTTTAGACCAAACATAGTCCTCAGATTGTGAGCAATGGCTTCACCCTGCACATAAATGAAGCAAACAGATCTTTGCAGTTATATTTGCAAGTGAACAGTGCAAATTGGGATAAGAGTGTATTGTTTCACCTACTTGGCCAAGTTCCTCAGATTTAAGGTCTGCATAGGCCCCAGGTGTATCAATGAAAGTAATGATGGGGAATCCATGGTGATCAGCATAATACATCATCCGTAGAGCCTTCCTGTAACTGTAGTAAAAGAACAACTTGATTTAGCATCAAGATGTTAGTTTGTGAACTTTTACCAATGTAAAACACAGCTAAGTGACAATGCACTGTCCAGATGCCAAATCTACTCTAAGGTTGTGTGGTATACTGAAGGTATATCCATCTTATTGGTATTACCCGTGAGGAGTTGGCATTCCAAAATTGCGCTGAATGTTTTCTTTTGTGTTTCTCCCCTTCTGGTGGCCCATGAACATGTACCTTTCTCCATCAATGGTTCCTATACCAGTAACAATGGCAGGATCATCATATCCAGCTCTGTCTCCATGAAGCTCCACAAACTGGTGAAAAGATGGTGCAGAAGACATAAGTCCTGAGTGGTGTGTAAGCATTGCAGGATAGAATCAAGCAACATATATACAGAAGCACGAGGCCAATTTTCAATTGATAAGCCAGAGCATGAATACCTTGTCGGTAATGCTAAACACATGGTCAAGAAAGGTTGGCCGATTGGGATGTCGGGCAATATTCACACGTTGGATAGGAGTCAGATGAGTATACAAATCCTTCAAAGCCTGTACACAAGGCAATAAACCATGAAAAGAACATTTTAGTAGCATCCAAAAGATTAACAATTTAAAAAAATATATATATATCAATTTTTAATGAAACTTAATCTAACAATTGGCAAAAACTGGGGTATAGGTCATAATCATCTGAATCTATGTAACATAAGTAGAAATAATGTAGGGCATTCAATCTGAAAGAGTCTTTTCATGTCTTTTGGGTCTCCCCCACCCCATCAAATACAATATCACTTAACTGTACCAAACAAGAAATCTAACAAAAACCCCATCTGAAAAAGTAATCTAAGGTGCGGCCTATAGGTAATGCAAAAGAACTTGGTTTTTCTCCTTCCTTGAAAGCTCATGGAGACAAATACAGTATGCTTCCAAAGTCATTTCATGGTCATATCAAGACAAGTCGAAAACTCATCAGGGCATATAACCTAAGCTAGGCCATACAATTGAGCATTCATTTTCAAGCCAAGGTGACTGGTTAGGCTTATGCTCAGATTGATAATTTTCAGGAAATCTCGTTGTAAAGCACTAGAAACAAGCAAAACTCCCTATTTTTGTGGGAAGTTTGGTTCACCTGAATTCTTTTCTTTCTTTTTTTAACCTTTATGTTCATAATGTGCTCTTTAGGTGAGTCACGCTCCAGATCCTTCTATGAAGTTTTCTAACCATGTCATTAGAAATAAATCCTAATATTGACTTTTAGATCCTCCCTCGCCTGTTGCCAACAAGTTTCAGTTCAAGAGACTCAATTTCATGTCCATCCCATTTTAAATGAGTTTTTAGAATCTATTATCGATACACACAAGATTACTCCATCCTTGATAAACCATTAGCAACAGCAACCATATTCTTTTTTAATTCTACAAACCCACTTTTACAGCACTAAACATGGGAGGAAAAAGTTTTGACAAGTCCCGTGATCTTTCTTTGCACCACTCCATGTTCAAGTACCAAAATTTCTCATCAATCATTTCCATTCTCCAGCCAGGTTGCTACTTTATAAGATACAAACAAGCTAATTGGTGGTGCAAATTTATAGTGCAAGAGAGAGCAAACTGGTAAAACTTTGATATTGTTGGCCAAGTTTTCCAAAATTGTAAATGGTATATCCAGGGAAGCTCTTTGTTTGTATGGCCATTGTTCGTCAGGACAATTTAATTTTAAATTATAGTGTAAGGATTAGATTCAGATTCTATTTCTTAACCTGCAAAGCTATAAGCGGTAGAAAAAAAAAATTCCAAGTCAGAAAGCAGCAGAGGCACTCTATGCTAAGGCAAACGACCACATTGCGATCCCCGCATGAACCGCTGGTTCCTAACCAAACCAGTTATAATCGATAGTCATCAACCGTATGATGATTGATACTAGTGAGTTAGTCTAACATATGGCCATAACTCCCCGAACACATCAATAAAGTAATGTGGATTACATGATACCGTGTAGAAAAGGTTCTAGATTCTGGACTACCATTGAATGCCACACAAGAGCAGTGATGCCAAACCTGTCGATATTTGTTCTCTAATAAGACAATCTGATCGCTGAAGTCCAAGCCAGTTTCGTTTGCCATTTTCCTCACCTGCAAAGGGACCAAAGTTCGCAATTTTTCCGAAGGAATCAGCTTAAGGCGAGGAGGCAGTCACTCAATAAAAAAATCACCCGCCCACACACGACACGAGAATCAACTCAACTCACGTCGATGATTTTCTTCTCCAGCTCCATGAGCGGCTTCTCGAACTCCAGAGTGACGGGCTTCGGCTTCTCCTTGAGCGGCTTGAAGTGCGAGAGGTGGCTGAGGACCCCGCCCTTCACGTTCGGATCCGGATCCTCGGGCCAGGGATACTCGTGCTTCTTCACCTTCCGGAGCTTCGCGACCACCGCGCCGGCTCCCGCGCCCCTCCTCGTCCCCGCGGCGCCCAGCCGCGCCCTCCCCAGGGCCCTCAGCGAAAGCTCGCGGACGCCGGCGCCGCCGGAGCTCCCGAAGAGATCGGAGGCCGCGGCCCCGGGGAGCGGCGCCGACGGCCGGGTCAGGGAAGCCATTCTCCCGACTGCCTCACGCGATCGGCCGGGTCGGGGCGGAGGCGGCGGCGGCGGCGGGAGGTCGGAGGCGAGCGTCGCCGCCGGGCAAGGCCAGGTGGAAGATGAGCTGCTAGAGAGAGAGAGAGAGAGAGAGAATGGAACTAAGGGACGGGGGAGGGAGAGAGCATTGGGGAGATCGTCAGACTTCGAGGACGATTTTGGGACTGCGAGAGAGAGAGAGAGAGAGAGAGAGTGGGGGGTCTCGATACTTCCTATGCGGGGGGGATTTTGATTGGAGCAGAGGCGAAATTCGAGTCGTCGCAAGCTCAGCTGGTTCCGGCCGTTACAGCGGGACCTTGGGTTCGGGCTCGAGGTGCGCTATGTACTTTGATGAAGTTTATCATTTGGTAGCTTTTTAATATTACAAAAGAGAAAAACTTTCAATTTTCAGGCTTAATGTCCTTGAAAAATAAACCAATTTTAGGTTTATCCCAGCTATGCTTTTTTTTTTTGTGAAATGAGAAATCTTGACTTCAGATATGATCTCAATTCTATCACATTTTTTTTTTTTCGTTTTATAAAAACCACCGACTTTTTACTTGAATTTCGAATCTGTCCCCATTGATCTTCCATCCAAAAATCCTCTTGATAATTGTGAGATAGAAAACTCTTGAGTGCAAACTATTCGAGTGTCCCAAGCCGAGTATCTCGAGTACGAACTCTCCAATCGCAAGGGATGGAAGATTCCTAAGTATAAAAGATTGATACTAAGCGTAAAATCAAAGATACCTGAGCGAGGTGGAAGGAAGATGAATAAGAGCAATTGCGGAAAGTTAATCTTAATTGCTATAGTTTTAACCAAAATTTCATATTCAATAAGATGCCGTCTGCATTTTACTTGAAAATATATCTCTGAAAATCGTCTTCTTGGTATGAAATTTGTGTAAAAACTAAAGTAATGATGTGGAAATATTGCATCCCTAAAGGCAATTTTGGATGAAGAGTTAATAATGGCTAATGTAAGACTCAAGCAAAAATTGATAGTTTTTTATGAGAAAAAAATTGTGATAGAATTGGGATTGGACCTAAAGTTGGTGACTAGTATGATTGGACTAAAAGTTGGAGGTTTTAATGAGATAAAAAAAGTTTATGATAAATTTGGAACAATAGTTAAAGTTGGGAGTTTTTAAGGCATTAAGCCCAAATTTTGTCAATTTTCCGTGCAATTCCTATTTTGTATCATTTAAAATAATTCTCGTGTTTTTCTAAAGGTACTACCATTTGTTCTCACCTTAAAATGCATCAATAAAGAGCTTAGACAAACTAAATTCGTGTATCACGGCATTACTTGCACAAATGTTGTGGATGTGGCTCTGTTTACACCCAAAAAAAAAAAGCATATTTAATTATTATTGACATAATAGACTTAGTCAATAAGAATAAAGTATGGTCATTTATAAACACAATTATCGACAAGTTGAAAAATCGATGGCTTAATGAATTGATAGCTCAAAGGAATCGATAAAAAAGTGGAGTCCACATTCTCATATGTAACCATCAAAGAAGTAACTCTCAATGTAGTGGAATAAGGCAACATCAAGATAGTGAAGTCGAAGAAACCATCAAGATAGTGGAGTCGATGAAAATATCAACATAGTGGAGTTAATATAACAATCAATAGCCTCTTGTAACCTTTATCGCTAACCGACTATAGAATTCAAATAGCAACATTATACTCTTTGGAGACCCCTCACACAATACATAAACAACATATTATCTTTCAATTATCTTTAAATCTTTGCATTATCTTTATGTCCTCAGACATATTTTTTGTTTTATTTGAAGTGAAATTATCAGTTTCCTTATGTATTTGTGATATTTCATATTTGAAGTCACCATAGAACCTATCTTTTTTTTTTCTTTTTTAAATCAAAGCCATTTTCAATGAAAGGTATTTTGTTGCGAATGCAAACTTCGGCGAAACATCTTTTTTGTATGGCTGGTTGGACCAAAATGGTTGATTTGAGAAAATACAATGCTAAGCACAAGGAATCATCCAAAACTTAATCATGCTACAAGTAACAATCCCAATGATACACCTACCCAGTTCGAGACCTCAACCGCTCCATTAGCAAAGACAAGCCAAGCCAAGCTAGGGGGGCAATGTTGAAGTCCTGTGGCAATTCGCGAAGGAGTAGACGAGCAAGTTAGCACCAAACCCTACTTGGCTGGCTACCATCAATAATATATACGTTATAAAGTAAAACTAGTCATAAGATACACTTTATTAGTTCATTCGAAAAGTATTCTTAAATAAATGATTGTTTGTATTGTTTATAAAGATGAATAAATAAAAATATTACCACCCACCTGGGTGGCACTACTAGCAGCGAGCTTCTCCCCCTAACGCAAGGGGAGGAGTTCGATTCCCAGGCGTCACAAGGTGACTTACCCGATGGCACGTATTGCTCTTAGGGTTTACCTCCCATTACCCCGAGTCTTTCGAGCTGTCCATGTTAGTATGGTGCACGGGTTCCTAGGTCACCAAAAGAATAAATAAATAAAAACATTTTCATTATCCATCAAATGTTTAGACATAAATTATTATTGATAATGAACATTTTTTTCATTGGCTTTTGAAATCATTCATTTTACGTAAAACAAAAGAGCCCGTGTCACTCGTATTTTTATTATCATTGCACGATTTGACACCCAAAATGGAGCATAAAAATTTTCCGTCATGCTAGTTCAATGTTGGGTTCAAACTCAAGCCAAATTGAGCATCTAGAATCGGATTCTTCTCTTATCCTTGAGAATCAATTTTCATCTGTCTGTGCATGTTTCCCCACTTGTTTATTGAACCTTAAGACATGATTTTTGAAGCACATCAAGTATGTCTCAATCAAAAATATTCTCATCAGCAAAACTTATCGCCAAGGTCGACAAAATCTCTGTCTATGTCCTATCAATAATCACCTCAAACATTCAAGGATCTCCTATCGTTACTTGTAAAGGCGAACTCATTGGGCGGAGGAGGGCCTCGAGATCGGGCCTAAATTTTTACCCAAGTCGGCCCATCATTTTTGTTTTACATTAATCTCCAAATAGGCCCAGATTTCCTCATCAAATGCCCTTATCCAAGCATGTCCAAAAAGCGCCTTCAAGTCCAGTTCGAGTAGGCTTATCGGGACTCCAGGCTCATAGGTCTATTTTTTGTGTTTTGATTCCTCTAATGGCGAGTGAGATTTTGAAAATTTATACACCTTCTTTTAAATAAAGAAACTGAGGAACATTTCAAAAACTTTGGAGGACATTAAATTCCAAG
The DNA here is from genome assembly GCA_014182725.1 of Eucalyptus brandiana. NCBI lineage: Eukaryota > Viridiplantae > Streptophyta > Magnoliopsida > Myrtales > Myrtaceae > Eucalyptus > Eucalyptus brandiana. The sequence continues at coordinate 16,243,953 of CM024668.1, forward strand.
TGATTATAAAGGAATACTGGCTGAACAAAGATATATATCACAAATTGATGGATTATATATGAAATCACGTTTTCACATGTTAGAATTGACTAACGACTTCCATATTTATTTAATAATATAATAAATATTAAAATGAAAAATAAACGGATGAAAAAATGAAAAAAAGGGAGATTAAAAAAATGAAGATGCATTATATAATTTATATTATAGAAGGATAATCTAATAAAAGGGCATGAAAAATGATAAAAATAAACATCTAAGACTCTATTTGCTTCACAAAAAAAAAAAATAATTTGAAAAATAATTTCCTAAAATACTTATATCCCTCAAAATAATTACTTAATAAAATATATTCAATATTAATAATATTTTAAATCTAAACTTTTTAAGGATACTAGATTTTTTTCATTCGTTTATTTTTTATTTATAAAAATAATCATTTAAAAAATATATTTTTCAAATCTTCGGTTTTTTGCTAAACAAATCCACCCTAAGCCTCCCTGAGACCTCCATTTCGGAGCGGAACGGCTTCTCACGTTGGCAAAGCACCAGCACCGGCATTATCCACTTCTTCACTTCGCAGCTGCTCGGCTCCCATGGCGAAAATGCCTCTCAACGGTAAATCTCTCTCTCTCTCTCTCTCTCTCTCTCGCGCGCGCGCGCGCGCGCCGGAACCTCGCTTCCGAGGATTCGTCCGCCGGTCAATCTTCCGGCGACCGGAGTCAACTCCTCCTCCTTCCTCCTCTTCTTCTTCTCGTGGCTGAATCGAGTTTCTTGTTTGGTGGCCAGAGAGTATCCTCGAGCAGCTCAGAGACGGCACCGCGAAGTTCGAGCTCCTCTCCTCGCCGGCCCCTTCGATCTCGGCCCCCCGCCTTCCCGCGGCTTCGCCCCTGGAGCTCGCCGGACGCGGCGGCGGCCGCCTGTTCTTCGCGAGGATCGCGTCGTCCGTGTACGGTTTCGGTTAGCGCTGTGGCTTTTGATAGGGTCGAGATTGTAGCGTTCGCATCAGTGCCTGTTTCGTCGCGGTTGCATTTTGCCGGACTCGCTTTTCGTTCGATTCGTAATCGGTCGGGCGTAGGATTGAGTCTGCTGTGCATGTCATGCCGTGATTCATGCCGTATTGAGCCTTTTTTTTTTCAGAGGAAGAGGATCACCGCCGGCAGCGGCAAAGAAAGTCGAGCATTACTCGGTGCAGAAAGTCGCCGGAGATGGGCGCTGTATGTTCCGTGCCCTGGTAATTTCGACTTCTCATAGGGTTTTCGGGGCTATCTTTCATGTCGTGTTTCGAATGGCCGGTGTTTTGAGAATTTGGCTGTAGTTTACCAATGAAACGGCTTCTCATTGTAGAGCTAAGGCTACATATCTTTTTCCAAGGGACCGTTATGGGCATTAGCTGATAAATTCGTGGTTCTTTTGTTGATTGCTACAGATTGTTCTTTCTAGGCATTGGAGATTGGATTATCTCATTTTTCAGCTTCAATTAGATGGCTGTTTTCTGCTGTTTTCCGCTGTTTTCAGTAAATACCTTGATTCCACTGCATCACAGTGGCACTTAAGTCTCCGTGGCATGTCCTGGGGCTTTAAAATCTGCTGTTCAAAACATGGCCACCGCACTGTAATTCCTTCTAGAAAAAAGCAAGCAAGTTAACTGGTTAAACTCTCTGATATGACTGGTTCAATTGATTGGGTCGATGTTGATTTGATCCTTTGTTCAACCATTGAAGGTTCGATCATCTAGGCCAAGTTAGATCTCAGTCCAATGCATAGTCCAACTGATTGAACCGAGCAGTCTGCTCCAACATTTAGGACACTTGGGACTTGGTAAATAATTTTTAAAGTGCATCATGGCCTGACATGCATTCTGATAGGTTTCTTCCGATATTGGCCACCCATATTTCTTATAGTGTTGCTAGAACAGCCGAAAAGATTCTGAGCTAGCTTGTGAAAGTTATTAGTTTCTGGTTTTTTCTTGTTAAAGAATTTCAATATGAGTCCATTGGCATTCAACCTAGGCAATGCCTTACTAGTCATGAAGATTAGTCAATCATATCCTTAACCATATTTTTTGACTGGTGATTATGATTCCCATGAACCATAGCTGCTCTATAACTCAAGTGCTCTTTCCTCTCCAGTCTCCTCCAATGTTGTTTCGGCTCATATCTTATAAATTGACTTATGTTGGACTACAAGAACTTGACCTCGTCTCAAAATAACTTCTGCTGCTGATGATATCAGGTCAAGGGAATGGCCTTCACCAAAGGAATATCTCTTAACCCACGAGAAGAGAGAGAAGATGCAGGTATGTTCATCGTACTAGTGGCAATATTAATTTTTTAGGATACCATTTCTCAATGGTCTATCTCCACCATGAACTATTTCTATGCTGGAATAGAACTGAATGTATGAGATACCATGATTCAATAATAACAGGATCACAACTCTTTTTCTGTTCAAACATTTCCAATGCCTTTTTGTCCTGCCAAGCATTTCCCTGATTCAATTTCTGAAGTTGGTCTAGTTTAGCTATAGTCATTTTGATTACTTTTCTTGGATGTTGTCATACTGTCAATAGGTCATTATGGTGCAAGATCTGTCAACTCTTTATATGCTGGAATAGAACAGAGCCTATGGTATACCACAATTTAATAATAACAGGATCACAATTCTTTTTCTGTTTTAACAATTCCAATACCTTTTCCTCCTGCGAAGCATTTCCCTGATTCAATTTCTGACATTCATCTGGTTTAGCCATAGTCATCTCGATTACTTGTGTTGGATGTCGTCATACTGTAATTAGGTCATTGTGGTGCAAGATCTGTCAACTATTTATATGCTGGAACAGAACCGAGCCTATGGTGTACCATGATTTAATAATAACAGGATCACAATTCCTTTTCTATTTAAACATTTTCAATTCCTTTTACTCCTGCCAAGCATTTCCCCGATCCAATTTCTGACATTCGTCTAGTTTAGCCATAGTCATTTTGATTACTTGTCTTGGATGTCGCCATACTGTGATTAGGTCATTGTGGTGCAAGATCTGTCAACACAAGAGAGAAACTTTTTTTGCTGTATATAAAGCCGACTTGGTTAGCTGTTCTGTAGTAATCAAGTTCCTTAAAGTCAAGTTAATGCAAGAATGGTATGTAGTTGGAGCCTGATGAAATGGATTCCCGCAAATAAGATCAAGGATATGGTTCTAGTTCTTTTACCTTGGTACTTGAACAGTTATCGTAGAATTTTCTTAGCAGAAGTTGAACAAAAAATCTGCTCTCTGTCGCATATTTGATTAATTGACTGCCCAAAACCTTGGCTGGGAATTTTTTTTTTTTTTTTTGGGTTTTATGCATGGTTGTCCTAGTTCATTGAGCATTGTCATGTAAAATCCACTGCTTGTAGTCTTGTGGGTAGGGTTTGAACCTGCTTACTCATTTCTTTCTGAACGTCAAAATTACTCGATTCATTGACCATTCTTTTGCAAGTTCTTGAAACAAGAGCTTATCTCTCCGTTGGTTAGAATCAAGGAATACATCCTTCTCCTTTTTGGTTTGAAATAGAAAAACTGAATCAGAGGACAAATTAAAACTCTGTCTCTTCTGGCAAATGCTGTGTAATAGAGACGAAAGTTGTATGCTTGCTCAGTGGTGGAAACTTAGAAGCTTACAAACTTTAGAAAATAGCAATGTTCGATCTTTTATTTTGCGTGTTGTCATTGTGGGTAATGCATATCAATCACATGAACATCAAATTCCAGATGAATTACGGATGGCTGTCAAAGAAATTATATGCGACTCTGGTGAAGAACGTCGTCAATATGAAGAAGCATTGGTGGCAATTACCGTGGACGAGTCTTTAAAGCGGTAAGGTGCTGCATCTCACTTTTCAGTAGCTTTCCAAGTGTTTAATTAGTATGTTTTGATTGATGGAAGTCTTGCCACATACTTTTACAGAGATAATATTGATGCTCTCCAAATCTTCTTTAGGTACTGCCAACGAATTGGCCGACATGATTTTTGGGGTGGAGAGTCAGAGCTGCTGGTCAGAAACTGTTTCCATCCTAATTAAACATAATTTACTCCTCTCTGTGGCCTACATTTGTCTCCCCTTTTTGTTCATTGTACATAGAACTGCAAATTGGTAAACTAAGCCCTTAGTAAAGACATAAATAATAGGGTGCTTCTTTTCTTCCTTTTCTCTCGGGTAGAATTTAGGGTTGACTATGGTTTCAAGTTGAACAGTACCGTTGATCATGTAGGGACAAATTTAGTAGTCTTTGTTGCCTGTAAATTCTTCCAGGTTTCTCAACCGCTAATTGAAGCTGGTGTTGTCTTCTTATTCTCTACATTTTGACAGTTTCATTTGCTAACAGCACTCCCTTTATTTTTTCTTGAGCTGCTGACCAGTTCCAATCATATATACATTACAGGTAATCTCAAAATTATGCAAGCAGCCAATCATTGTTTATATTCCAGAGCATGAGGTGAGATTTTTCTAAACTTACATGGTCTTTCACATTTGTTGGACTGTAGTGCAATTGAATTTGGAAAACACGTCACCGATAGAATTCCTGAACTACATCAATTTCCACAGAGTAATTGCATTTCCAAATTCTCCTTTAATTGGAGATTGCAGAATATTAGTGTCGTGGCAATAAGCACTTATCAGTGTAAGTTGGTATTCTAATTTGTCATGGAAGTAATATAATGGTTAAGATAGGAACACCAAAATCTAGAATGCTTGAACTCATCTCACTGACACAGAAAAGTGACTAATTCTGCCTTTTTCAGCTGCCTGAATTTTGTTATGGATAAATAACTCAAGCACGTTCCCTGGTCCTTGTAGAGGACTTGTGAATTGGTTCCTTCTAATAGTGGAAGGGGATTATCAAAACAATCAGCTCCCATTATGGTATTTCTAATAGTTTTCATGCTGTACCCCCAATCAGTCCCCCTGTTGTGACTGGATTAGTTGTACTTAGAGAATTTAATTAAGTTGGTTATGGTATATAGACGTATTGAGAGTGAATCTGCGTGTACTGGTATATTGGTGGATAAGATGCAATGCCCTAGAAAAGTAAGATTCAAGTTTTATCTCAAGATGCTTATGACATTGTTTGGGACTCATCTGAGTGATAAAAACTATATGGCATACTCTGATGTTCAAATCATTATCTAGTACTTTTATGTAACAGAAGATATGATTGCTTTTTATTTGCCAATCTTGACGGATATGCATTTTCGACTATACCACAGCATACAAGGGGTGGATGGGGCTCGGGTTTTATCCCCATTGCTGAGTATGGATTAGAATTTCGGAAGGGTTCAAGAAAGGGAAAACAGAGGGAAGTTGTGAAGCTTCTCTACAGTGGTAGAAACCACTATGATCTGCTCGTCTAAGAAGAGCAACATAAATTTGCCCATGATTCCGAGCTATAACATAAGGAAATGGAGGCCGTGTTCTTGCAGAACTTACACAGGAATTATAGTTTACCTTGAACATTTCCTGAGGAGATCGAACTACTCATTTATGCTGGAATTCCAGCAGGTGTCCTCTTCACAAGAGTTTCCTTACTGGTAGGCGCATCTTTACCGCCTTATTGTACTGTAGCAGAAAAAGAAGTACCCAAGTGATGCAGATGCCAGGGGGATTCAGTATTCTGCACGAGTCATAGCTTTCGCAGATTTTGCCAGAAAAGTTTGGGCTTTTGCAGGTTAGGCAGCAAATTGTAATTCATGAGTTCTCCAACTGATTTTCTGATGTTTAATGAGATCACCTTTCAATGACAAGTTGGAGTAATAGGCTTTATTATTTGGGCACTGCGCAGTCCATAATGGCGATCTATTACGAACCTCTTCATTAGAGAGAGAGAGAGAGAGAGAGAGAGAGAGAGAGAGATTATCCTCTAAAAAAGCAGGGGAAAACTGTCGTGCTTGTACAGAGTTATGGAGGATGATGCCATGCTGGGTGCTTTCTTTTCAGAAATAATGTCAAGTTGTTTAAATGGGTTGTCAGTAAATTGAGCAACAAGCTAACCCGAGCAGCTCGATCCCACTTGCTTATTCGGTAATGACTACGCAGGCCGCTAAACAGTATGAACTTCTTTTGTTAGGAGGGTTGGTACGGCCAATTTAATGCACATCCCTCCGAATCTCTTCGAATATGGAGGAATTCGAGGGGATTCGTGTATTAACCAGTGACTTTTTATCATCCTTTTTGCTCGTTCCCTTCTTTTACATCTATTTATAAGTACATAAAACGATATTTGTGTTATAATTAATTTTTTTCCATTTTTTTTCCCACGCTGCTCTCCAAACTACATCATAGCTCAATCCCTTCATATCTTTTTTCGTCCTTTTTACTCGAAATTATGTGAATCCCTTCTTCCTCCTCCTAATCACTCCATCCAAACTGGGCGTTAGAATTCCTGCTCCTCCCTCTTGACCCCTTCTCTCGAGTAGACTGTGAAGAGTACGATTCACATAACAGTCCATGCGTAGCGCATCTCGGTTGGGTAAGTAATCGAAAGATGTCATCCTTCTATCAAACTGAAGATCGGAAGATAAGAATGATGATCAGTTGATCATCTTCTAGAACCATAAGTTATAGGGTTCTTCGTTGTACTGCAGCCGCAGAGGTTGTGAGAAAAGTATGTGAGAATTGCTGTGAACTTGACTGGTTCTTGGTGCCTGCTTTTGAAGCACGATCGCCACAAGAAAGAGCAGCAATTCCTACACACCACACAGAAAAACTTAACTAATCGATCTTAAACTATTCAATCCTAAATTTTTGAATTTTGCTGATTTAGTTCTAGGCAGTTGAATCAATTTTCGCTGAAAATTACTTACTTGATGGTTCAATCATCGTCAGCCATCTTATGCAACACATTGTCACGTTAGTTATTTCTGACGAAAATTAGTAAAAAACTAATTTCAAATTTTGTAAAAATTTATGACTAAATTAACAAAATTAGAGAGTTTATGACTAAATTTACATCGGTGCAATAAGTTTATGATTGATTGGGTTATGTCTCCCCATGCAACTCAAACTAATACTCATACTCTAGCGAATGAATGAAACTTAGTTACATATAAAATGGGACTCATTAATAGAATAGAAACTCGATTTCAAATCGACAATACTATTTATCACTTTTCTATGGGCTGCATGTTTCTGTACGGCGGATACGCATCTAGTGTAGTCTTGTATGACGTTGAACATCCAACGATGTTGTGCCAGCATTCAATTGCAAAGTTAAAGAGCCCGCCTTTCTTGTTAGCATTAAAATTAGAATGATGATGTGCTCACTTTCAAACCTTGTGAAACACCGATCACAACAATTGTTAGTCATTTTCCTAAACGAATTAAATTATTAAACCAAAACTCGAGATTTATAAAATTATACTCAGGGTTATCTTTAGCTTACCTAACTAATGATTTTATCTAGTTTGCAATAAGTTAATAACACACCGTTGAAATTCGCGTTGACATCAAGCGTAAGTTTTTATGTTTTCATAAAGGGTAAAGTTGAATTTTGCCAAGTAAATTTTGATTTGATGTGCAGAAGAATATGAGAGGTATATTTTCTCAACTTATTTTCACCGAAACCATCATCATCCAAAATATATAGATAATACTTTCCATTTTGTTTCGGAAAGTAATTGATTGCAACACCTTTTCAATTGATGGATTTTTGAAGGAGCTTAAATTTTCTTTATTTCATGAAAAATATATAATTTAAGAAATATATTTTTAAAATGATCATTTGAAATAATTAGTTAATAAAAATATTATCAGTAATAATTTATGTCTAAACATTTTTAGGAAAAATAATTTTTTTAATCGTTCGTTCTTATAAATGACTCAAATGATCAATTTTAAAAAAATATATTTTTCCGATAATTTGTTTTTAACGAAATAAACCTACAACTTTCTAGGCATAATGTCCCAACTCCTCGTCAACCCCATCAAGCGGGGTTTTCCTTTATATAGGTTAGCTCGACATTGCATGGCACAACAGGTCATCAAATGAGGGCTTCTGTTGCAGCTGAAAATGGCGAAGCCTATGAAATCGGGTCGATCCAATCCTGCATTTTGCCCTTGTTTTCCATCTTCTTCAACATGCATCTGGGAAATCTTACTAAATCTCTCAGTCTCACACTCTCTCGTCTCTGCATGGATTCGTTCTCTTCGTCGCGACGTCGATCCCTCCCGTCCGCGTGATTCTCCCGCTTCACTCTCCACCTGTTGGAGTGAGCGATTTGATGAATGGGTGTGAAGTTCCCACCTTTCCGAGGAACGACTGCAAACATGGTGGGTCGGTGAAAGCCCACGATACTTTGTGCCGCTTCAAGACCATTGCGGTTCAGCTTTTGCCTTCAACTCTCGGTTCTGTCGAGCTAGCAGGGGTTGCGGTGAGGATGTATCGGATGCATTCGATTGAAATATGCAACGTGAACAACATTTTATTCATTGCTTGCATATTTGACCCGTGACATAAGTGGGCATATGTGAAGTGGGTGATTAATGGTGTTTATGAAGACAAGTGGACATAAACTTTTTGAGATAGAATAACATCTCATTGTTTGGGCAATACGGCATTAGTGTATGTCCCCAAAGCAACTTGAGATTAAAGGTTACATTGATAGTGGTTGGTACTGATTTTATGATTGCAAAGTATTTTAGTCAAAGTGAATAACAATATTTGGAAGAAAAGTATGAATTGGATAAGTATTGGAAGAAGAATGTGAACGGATTTTGATATAGTTGGTGGAAAGTAAATTTTTTAAGATATCCTATTCTCTTTTCCATTGCTCGAGGTATTTTGGTCGTGCCTTGATAGTAGCATCCTTGACCCCAAAGATGGTGGAGACTCTTATACATGTTCAAGATTGGTCATGATCTACTCCGTTTTCACATTCAATTGAAGAGGACTTAGAAGAACTCAAAATCTTTGAGCCAAGTGAAAAATTTGGTTGTAGAATATTTATACCATTTTATATTTCAATAGATATGCTAATTCTCTTTTTGATCATGAATTTAATGCAGAATTGCCAATTACAACCAAGGAGCCAGACTCGATACCTATTTTTGTAGATGATTGATGAAGATGGAGCTTGGTACTTGTTAAATTCATGTTATAATTTTTACTGTGAATTTTACTTTTTCATATCCTGCATTAGGGATTTCGTGATTGTTGTCTTCTTCATTTCTTACTTTGTTTGCAAAGCAAGTTGTTAGCAGCAACTGCTTCCTTCTCTTCCTTTTCGCTGCCAAAGCAAAGCATAAGAGCATGGAGTTTCTGATACTTGAAAGACTTTGGTATTTATTTTCTTTTACATTACCTTCTCCGTTCTTACCCTTTTGTTCTCTCGGTCGTGGCTTTATTGGGTTGGCTTCTATTAGGCTTTGGATCTGAGCTTGGGTTTCGGATAAAGCTTTATGCTTGTAATCGAGAGAGATCTGTGTTGTTCTAATCTCGCTATTTTTTTTATTTGTGTTGGGGTTATTGATCTTTAATTATGTTTTCTGTGAAGGATTCTCTCTTTCTTACGTGGTATGATTTTGGACTGCAAATTGATCTTAGTTGTAAGCTTCTTCTGGTTGCTAAAACTTTTCATTTTGGCTTATGTTGGCTGAAGTTGTTTGTCAGTGCTCAAGAAGTGTCTTTCCTCATTGTTCTGAGTTATATTCTGCAACTAGATTGTTTGCTGCTCTCTACTGGTACAGGCATGATATGCAGTCAACAAAGAAGTTTGCTTCTTTAATGTATTGATTACTTGCTGTTTGAGTCAAAACGTGATAAATGCTGGTTATTGTTATAAAACTGTCAAAATTTTGGATTTTCTCCCTTTGATCCCTCCCCTGCAGCATGGTAAACCTAATCCTTAGCCAATCTTGTTGTAGGTTTAGCCACTATAATTGGCATAAAGTATCTCTAGGAAAGGCTGATGGATAGTATATAAAATCGTGGAATTTTGAAATGAGAGGGTACCGTGCTTATTGGTTCGATTTAAATGCGTGGCCACGCACGATAATTTTACTGGAACGATTTTAATATGAAGAAAATTGGCCAAGTCCATTATTTGAAATATGAGATATTTAAGTGCAAAACATGATATTCTTGGCCAAGTGTGGATGTGCATGTGGTCACTATCGAAACCCGTCACCTAGCGGGAGTTTGGGGACGATACTCGATTTTATCGGATGCCCGGCGGGAGTTCGGGAGCTGGTTGTGGTGGAGGCTATACTGTTGCCCCTTTTTGGGATGCTGTCTAGGCGGGAGTTCTAGATGTTGCCGTGCTCGATGGGGCGAGACGATGCCCGGTTATGTTAGATGACTGCTGTTCGTAAAATTCTCAACGCAAGTGCACGCATCGAATAAGTAATATAATGATGAGAAAAAGTATCGTCCCACGGAGATCAATGATTAATAAACTAATTAAATACTAAAATAGATTAATTCTAAAATTTATCTAACAAATCAAAATATAATTTGGAATAAATTAAAAACAAAACTTGAAAACTAAATGCAGTAAAATCAATCGATAAATATGTTAGAGCATCCGATTTCATCATAACCACTAGATATGAATTTCAGATTGTTGTGAATACAAGAACGATATCAAACATGTGATAGCGGAATTTCCTAATCTATTTACTATCCTATCTCTAGGTATAGCAAACCTACTCAGCTTATTAATCCACTATATCTCTATATGAATTAAACTAAACATGAGTGCATTAAAAACTATGAATATTCCCGGTTTACAATGAGTCTTTTGGATCACCTTATCACCAAAGCTACACAAATAACGCGGTATATTTCTATCCACGTTTAATTCATGGTTATATATTATAACGATCAATTGCATATTATCACCTCTCGCCTCAAACATGCACATCGATCATTCAAGTGGTGGCCAAATCACTCAAAAGCATTAAACGCAATAATATATAACTCACATGAATGAAATCAATTGTAAAACATAAAAATCATGAAATTCATATCATCATGGTTAGGCTACATCGTAACCCTAACAAAAGAAAATTAGAACATAATAGAATAAGAAATAAAAATAAAAATATAGATCAAACCCAGCATCTTGAATCAAAGACAAGAATTATGTCACCATTTTTGTCTTCTCTTCAAAATATTTGAAAAAACTCTCAGAAGAATGAAAAACGATCTAACCCCCCAAAAAACCCTAGCTACTCTCTCTTCCTATTTATAGGAAATCTAAAATATCTATCTCCCAATGCTTGTAGATAACATTAGGGAACAAAATTAAGAATTTCCTAATTTGATATCCATCTTCCACTGCTGCTTTTATTTGAATTCCTGATAATTGCCATTATTTTCCTTGTCTTCTCCATATCTCATTATTCTGCATAAACAAGAAAAATTCAAATAATCAGAAGAAAATCCAAATATTTTCTCATAGATAATGCATTAATTATTGCCTAAAATAGGTAAAATAACTCCATTTTTATAGAGTTATCAAACCCCCAAACTTAACATTTTGCTAGTCCTCGAGCAAAATCAATACATAACACATATTCAAGCTAACAACCTTCTCCATGACATCTTTCCATAATTGCTTAAATTCACAATTAAAAAAAAAAACACAAATTTCATCCAAACATTGAAATCGATTTATAAGTTAAGACCAATTCTAACTATATGATCCAAGTGTGTGTGTGAGAGTCCTCATCTTTTTCGAATTATATGCAATCCAAATAAATTCACATTAACGTGCAACCTCTCAAAAATTCTCAATAATTATGACCAAATCTCATAGGTTTGCTTTTCATTCCTCTCTCCACTAATGTAAGCTAATTATCCAATCAAAAATCAATAGGACTTTTCTCGGGTTGTAATGTAAGGCTGGGCTAAATGTGAGATAATGAGAATTTTAAACTCAAATCACACATCAACACGTTGATTTCTAGGATCTAATTAGAGCCAATATCACAATCCAATTTCACTCATTCAAGATAATTTTTCTGCCGCCATATATCATCATTCTTTTTTTTTTCCTTTGCTTTTCTCTCTCTCTTTTCTCTTTTTTTTTTTTGAATTGCTTTATGGTGGAGTTTTTCCCAAAATCCCTCCAAATATAACATAAAAATTTCCAACCCATTGAGGGGGTGTTTGGTTGGGCATTCCCAAGGGGCTTTGGGGCCCCAAAGCCCCTTGGGGGAAATTTTGAGTGTTTGGCAAAATATTTGAAAGCCCCTTTGCCCAAATATGAGCATTCCGAAGGCTGAATGCTGAAAGCTGGAGAGGGGCGGCATTGGGCATTTGGCATTCCAGAAATGCAAAAATCATTGTTCATCGTCATTACTGTTCATCTTCTTCTCCGGCTCATCTTCTTCTCCGCTCGGCTCATCTTCTTCTCCGCCGCCTCAGAGTTCGGCTTCTCCGGCAACCACCACCACCGCGGGGTCGCGCGTCCCCGTGACCACCGCCCGGTGGCGCGACCGCGACCTAGGCGGCGTCGCGACCCGCGACCCGGGGCGTCGCCGGCACGCGCGAACCGGGCGACACCGCCCGAGGTTGCGCGGACCCGGCGGCGTCGCCGAAATTGCGCGCGCCCGGCGACGCCTCCCGAGGTCGCGGACCTCGGGCGGCGTCGCCGGGTCGCGCGACCAGGCGACGTTACTGCGTCCGCGCGACCTCGGGCGGCGCCGCCCGGGTCACGCGACCGGGCGACGCCGCCCGAGGTCACGCCCTCGGCCCGCCGATCTCGGCGGTCCGGTGGCCGATCGCCGCGTCGGGAGGCCGATCTCGCCTCCGCGACCTCGCCGCCGATCTGGCGGTCCGGTGGCCGATCTGGCGGTCCGGCGGCCAGATTGGCCGTCCGGTAGTTGGCCGGCTGTTCGCCGGCGGTTCGCCGGCCACCGGATTTTATTTTCAGACTTTAAAAAAATAAAAAAATAGCAAAAGCTAATTAGAAATGTAAGTTTTACCAAACGGTGTCTTTGCTAAAATTATTTTTCAAAGCTACTTGAGATTGTAATTTACCAAACGGTGTAGTATTTCGGCAAACCTCTTTATCTCAAAGGTATTTGCATTCTCCCAAGGGCATTTCCCCAAAGTTGAACCAAACGGGCCCTGAGTATCCAAAAGGCTCACTCAATTGAAAGTTGGATAGGGAACCATAAAAAGCAATTTTATTTTTGACAATACACCCCAAACAACCACTGTAATCACTTTTTTTTTTCTTCTTTTTACTCCATCATTCCTCCCAAATTTCTATCAAGCTCAAATAATTTTTTTATCCCAAAAGAAAATCAACGTGTTCATAGGGCATGGGATAAGGATATAATTTGATCACGGCTAGGCTAAACATATATGGGTGCCAACGAAAAATTGAGTAATAATTAAGGCTCAACGGGGTGACTAAGGATAAATAAATAAGGTTGGCTTGAAAGGCTCAATTGATCCAAAAAATGCCTATATCATTTTCTCAATTAGATTTAGCTTAGGATTTCGCCTCAAGAGAAAATCAAACAAATTCTAAGATTTGGGTGAAATCTAAGAAAATCACATATTTCACATGAATGTTCTCTAGATTTAGGGCCCGTTTGGTTCGGCTTTTGGGGAATGCATTTGCAGAAATGCAAATACCTTTGGGTAAAGGGGGTTTTCCGAAATGCAAATGTCGTTTGGTAAAATTTGCATTAAGAAACAACTTTGGCCAAAATACCGTTTGGTAAAATTTACATTTGTAATTAACTTTTATTAAATTAAAAAAGCAAAAATATGTTTATATTTTTTATATAAACATATTTTTATATAAAAAATATAAACATATAAACATAAAATATATTTATTAAACATAAAAAATATATAAAAATAGATATGTTTATATTTATAAATATATATCTATATATATATATAGTTATTTATTTATTAAACATAAAATATATTTACATAAAAAATGGATATGTTTATATCTATATAAAATATATATTTAAATATCTATTATGTTTTTTTATAAATATATATTTATTAAACATAAAATATAAAAAATAGATATGTTTATATTTTTTATATAAAAATAAACATAAAATATATGTTTATATATTTATACTTTGGACCGCCGAATTTGGCGGCCGAAACTCGCCCGAATAAAAAATATGTTTATTTTTTTATATAAACATATTTTTATATAAAAATATAAAAATATAAACATAAAATATATTTATTAAACATAATATATATATAATAGATATGTTTATATAAATATATATTTATATAAAAACAATAGGAGAAAAAAATGGATATGTTTATATTTATAAATATATTTATTTATTTATTAAACATAAAATATATTTATATAAAAAATGGATATGTTTATATCTATATAAAATATATATAAACATAAAATATAAAAAATAGATATGTTTATATATTTATATAAAATATAAAAAATATTTTTATATAAAAATATAAACATATTTATTTTTTATATAAATATATTTATTTTTATATTTATTTTTATTCGGGTGGCCAATTGGTTTCTCCACCGAAAAGATGAACAATGCCGGAAGTTGCATTCCGAAGATGCAACTTGCCAATGGACCTCAAGAGCCGTTTGGGCTAAAGGCCCTTAGAGCCACTTGGAGATGCACCGCATCTCGCCAAAGTCGAGCAAAAAAATGAACCAAACAAATTTGATTTTGGCCAAGGACTTTAGAGCCCAAATGAGCATTCCAAATGCTGAACCAAACAGGGCCTTACACATAATTCAAAAAGTAAGACTTTTAGTGCTCAATAAGTGGATCAACATAATCAGAATTAAGATTAACTCACACCTCAACTGCAAGTTTAAATAAAATTTAAATTTTCCTAAGAATCGCAAAAATTTACAATCAGGAAAGCAATCATGATAAAAAATTATCCAAAAATTTGTCTCCCCCCCCCAAACTTGAATGAAGCAATGTCCTCAATGCGAAAAATAGAAATAGGAAGAAGAAAACTCCCCTGGTTGTAGGATAAGTCCATAGATGACCTTGATGATTAAACTCTTGAAAGGTGCTCCCTAAAAATTAACCTGGATAAAATAGAGAAAAGTTAATCTTTTTTTTTTTTTTTTTTTTTTTTTTTTGCAAAACGTAAACTTAAAAATAAATAAAAACATAATTAAAATGCTTGGGTTGCCTCCCAAGAAGCGCTTGCTTTATAGTTTTCAGCCAAACTATTGCTATTCTGGAGGATGAAGTTCAATGGTGGTCTTCTGCTTGTTGTAACCATCTTCAAAGTAGGGCTTCAAATGTTGACCGTTCACTTTGAATGTGCCCTTAGTGTCATGCGCAACTTTAACTGTTCCATATGGGAATACCTGTGTAACTGTAAAAGGACCAGACCATCTAGATCGCAACTTTCCTGGAAAAAGTTTAAGACGAGAGTTATAAAGTAAGACTTTTTGACCAATTTTAAACTCTCTTCTGAATATGTGCTTGTTATGCCATCTTTTTGTACGCTCCTTATACAACTTAGAATTTTCATAGGCCTCATTGCGAAATTCCTCCAATTCATTCAGTTGCAATAATCTTTCTTCACCTGCAGACTGCATATCAAAATTCAGAAATTTCAATGCCCAATATGCTTTATGCTCTAATTCCACTGGTAAGTGACAAGCCTTTCCAAACACTAACCTAAAAGGAGACATTCTAATTGGAGTTTTGAACGCTGTCCTATAGGCCCAAAGTGCATCATCAAGTTTTATTGACCAATCTTTCCTAAAGGCATTCACTGTTTTTTCTAAAATTCTCTTGATTTCCCTATTTGAAATCTCTACTTGACCACTAGTCTGAGGATGATAAGGGGTTGCAACCTTATGTGTGACTCAATACTTACTCAAAAGTGCTTCAAATTGCTTGTTGTAAAAATGTGTCCCTCTATCACTTATGATTGCCTTAGGAGTGCCAAATCGGGTAAAAATATTTTTCTTCAAAAATTTCACCACAACTTTAGCATTATTTGTTGGTAATGCTATAACTTCTACCCACTTAGACACATACTCCACAGCCACTAAAATGTATAAATTTTCATAAGAAGGTGTAAAGGGTCCCATGAAATCAATACCCCAAACATCAAATAATTCACACACAATAATGTTATTTAAAGGCATCTCATTTTTTCTTGAAATATTTCTAGTTCTTTGACACCTATCACATGAAGCTACATAGGAGTATGCATCTTTAAAAATTGTAGGCCAATAAAATCTAGATTGTAAATCTTAGCTGCAGTTTTTGTGGCACCAAAATGGCCACCTGTCTCTCCATCATGACAATGATGTAGAATGTTTGCCTTCTCTTCATCTGGAACACATCTCCTTATGACCTGATCTGCACATACTTTAAACAAGAAAGGTTCTTTCCAAAATAATTTTTAACATCGAAAAGAATTTTTCTTCTGTTGATATGATAATTCGGGAGGAAGAACATTACTTACCAAATAATTTACAAAGTCAGCACACCAAGGAATTGACTTGATGGAAAAAATTTTCTCATCAGGGAATTCTTCCAAAATTGGTCTTACCTCTTCATTTGAATTTGGAATTCTTGATAAGTGATCTGCAATTAGATTTTCAGTCCCCTTCTTATCTTTGATTTCCAAATCAAATTCTTGCAAAGAATAGAATCCACCGATCAACCTAGGTTTTGATTCTTTCTTTTCAAGCAGATACTTAAGAGCAGAGTGGTCAGAATAAACTATAACTTTTGAGCCAATTAAATAAGAATGAAATTTATCAAAAGCAAATACTACCGCTAGAAGTTCATTTTCTGCTGTTGAATAATTCAATTGTGTATATGACAAGGTTCGACTAGCATAGTATATGGTTCGAAAAATTTTATTCTTCCTTTGTCCCAAAACAGCTCCTATTGCAGAATCGCTAGCATCACACATCAGCTCAAAAGGTAAATCCCAATTTGGTGCTGCCATAATTGGTGCTGATATTAACTTCTCCTTTAAAGTGTTAAAAGCCTGCATGCATTCAATGGAAAAATTAAAAGGAGCATCTTTTTCCAAAAGATTAGAAAGAGGTTTAGCAATTTTTGAAAAATCTTTTATAAATCGCCTGTAAAATCCTGCATGCCCCAAAAATCCTCTGACAAGTTTCACGGATGTTGGCGAGAGGTAATTTTGCAATGACCTCCACTTTGGCTCGATCGACTTCTATTCCGTTTCGAGAAATTTTATGCCCGAGCACTATTCCTTCCTGCACCATAAAGTGACACTTCTCCCAATTCAAAACAAGGTTAGTCTCCTCACATCTTTGTAAGACCAAAGCCAAATTATTTAAACAAGAATCAAATGATAGGCCAAAAACGGAAAAATCATCCATGAAAATCTCAATATATTTTTCAACCATATCGAGAAAATAGCCATCATGCATCTTTGAAAAGTAGCTGGTGCATTACAAAGACCAAAGGGCATTCTTCTAAAAGCAAAAGTACCATAGAGACAAGTAAAAGTAGTTTTCTCTTGATCTTCCGGTGCAATAGGAATCGATTATACCCCGAATATCCATCCGAAAGCAATAAAATTCATACCCCGCAAGTCTTTCTAACATCTGATCAATAAATGGTAAAGGAAAGTGATCTTTTCTAGTGGCATCATTCAATTTTCTGTAATCCATACACACACGCCACCCAGTAACTATTCTAGTTGGAATCAATTCATTGTTGTCGTTTTTCTGAACAGTCATACCACATTTCTTTGGCACAACTTGTACAGGACTTACCTAAGAACTATCAGAGATAGGATAGATGATACCTACATCAAGTAGCTTAATTACCTCAGCTTTCACTACTTCTTGCATCTTCGGGTTCAAACGCCTCTGAGGTTAGATAGTGGGTTTATATTGCTCCTCCATCAAAATTTTGTGCATGCAAATTGAAGGACTAATTCCCTTGATATCAGCTATTTTCCATCCAATTGCACATTTATGCTCTCTTAATACTCTGAGCAATTTCTCCTCTATCAAATCTGTCAAAGAAGATGATATAATTACCGGTAAAGAAGAAACTCCATCTAAATAAGCATATTTCAAATGAGAAGGTAATTGTTTGAGTTCAAGAATTGGAGGCTCTTCAATTGATGGTTTAGGCTTTGTAATTCGTTATCCCAACTCCTCAAATTTAATTGCCTTTTGCCTTGAATATGGTGGAATTGCCTCTATGAAATTTGCGTACTCCTTTATCTCCTCATTCTGAATATCTTTGTCCCTTGGTTGAATCAGACATGCTTCAAGTGGATTGTCAAAAATATTTTCCTGAAAAAACTTATTCACCAACTTGTCAACTGTCTCAACTCTAAAACAAGAATTATCATCAGATGGATATTTCATTGCTTTAAAAACATTAAATAAAACAAGATCATCTTGAACTCTAAGGATCAACTTCCCTTGTTGTACATCAATAAGAGCTCTTCCTGTTGCTAGAAAAGGTCGACCTAAGATAAGTGGTACCTCAAAATCTTCCTCCATGTCAAAAACTATGAAATCTGCAGGAAAGATAAATTTGTCAACTTTTACCAAAACATTTTCCACAATACCTCTCGGATATTTAATTGATCGATCAGCCAGTTGAAGTGACACTGTGGTTGCTTTTACTTCGCCCAATCCTAATTTCTTGAAAACAGAATAAGGCATCAGATTAATACTTACACCTAAATCACATAATGCTTTTTCAAAGTAAGAATCCCCAATAGTGCAAGGAATAGTAAAACTCCCTGGATCTTTTAATTTCGAAGGCAATTTGTTTTGTAGGATGACTGAACACTCCTCATTTAACTTCACAGTTTCATAATACTCCAGTTTCTTTTTGTTTGTCAAAATCTCTTTAAAATTTTTTGCATAACTAGGCATTTGCGCTAAAGCATCTGCAAAAGGAATGTTAATGTGCAATTTTTTAAATACATCAAGAAATTTAGAAAATTGCTTATCTATTTTGTCTTCTTTGGAGTCGCCGAGGGAATGGAATTGGTGGCACATATGGCTTGGGATTATCTGGAAAAAGTTTACTCTTGCTTGTCTCCTTCGATTGTTTATTGACCACATCTTCCTTGTCTCTGAAAATCTCTTCTTCTCCCACTTGTTTACCACTTCTCAGGGTAATAGCCTTTATGTTTTCAATTGGATTTTTCTCTGTGTTGCTCAGCAAAGAACCCTGTTGCCTTCCTGACATCATGCTTGCTAACTGACCCACTTGCATCTCCAGATTTTTGATTGAAGCCTCTTGGTTTTGAAATCTCACATCCGTGCTTTTGATGAAGTTATGAGTCGTATTAGCAAGTTTGGTGACTATATCTTCCAAATTTGACTTTGTCTCTTCTGATTGTTTGAACCCCGGTGGTCTCGTCACATTCTGATTGTTCCATGAAAAATTTGGATGATTGCGCCATCCCGAATTGTACGTGTTGGAGTAGGGATTATTTTGTGACCTATTAAAATTCCCAACAAAGTTAGAATTTTCACTAGGTTGTTTGAAAGTATTACCTACCTGACACTCTGTGTTAACATGTCCTCCACCACAAAAATCACATGTCAAATTGTGAATTTTCATGGCTGAAACACTCATATTATCAAGCTTTTTGTTGAGTGTTTCAAATTGTGCAGCAATTGCAGCAAAAGCATCAACTTCATGAGCTCCACTAACTTTTCGCATTGGTAATCTCTCAGTAGGTCACTGATAACTATTGGATGCCATCTCTTCTAATAAATTGTAGGCTTCTTCTGGTGTTTTATTATTTAAAGTCCCCCCTGCAATTGCATCAATCATAGAACGAAGATTTGCACTAGAGCCATTATAAAAAGTTTGTACCTGCATCCATACGAGTAGTCCATGATGTGGGCATCTCCTAAGAAATTCTTTGAATCTTTCCCATGCTTCATATAATGATTCATTATCCATCTGCATAAAATTAGTAATATCGTTACGCATCTTCGCAGACTTTGCAGTTGGAAAGAACTTACCAAGAAATTTCTAAGCCATATCATTTTATGTAGTAATTGATCCTGCAGGAAGAGAAGAAAGCCAACTTTTAGCTTTGTCTCTAAGAGAGAATGGAAATAATCTCAATCTAATAGCATCATCTGTAACTCCATTATATTTAATGGCATCACAGATTTCAAGAAAAGCATCGATGTGAGCATTTGGATCATCGCTTGGTAGCCCACTGAATTGCACCGATTGTTGAAGCATCTGAATAAGTGACGGCTTAATCTCAAAGTTGTTTGCTTGAATTGCAAGTCTTCTGATACTTGATGTGGTGCCTTGAACTGTTGGCGCAGCATAATCTCTTAAGAGTTTACGTGGATTTTCATTCTCACCGTCTGCCATCTTAGCGTGATTTTTTTGTTCTCTTAGTCGCCTTTTGAATGTACGCTCGATTTTTGGATCAAGCTCAACAAGTTTCCCTTGTTGGCTACGTGTCATAAACCGATGTACACCCTGAAAAAAAAACAAAACGAAAGCTAGATTAAACTTAGAATTATCTGGTATCAATATTAATTAGTATTAAACAAACGATCCCCGGCAATGGCGCCAAAAACTTGTTCGTAAAATTCTAAACGCAAGTGCACGTATCGAACAAGTAATATAATGATGAGAAAAAGTATCGTCCCACGGAGATCGATGATTAATAAACTAATTAAATACTATTAATTTTAAAATTTATCTAACAAATCAAAATATAATTTAGAATAAATTAAAAACAAAACTTGAAGACTAAATGCAGTAAAATCAATTAGATAAATATGTTAGAGCATCCGATTTCACCATAACCAGTAGATATGAATTTCAGATTGTTGTGAATACAGAACGATATCAAACATGTGATAGCGGAATTTCCTAATCTATTTACTATCCTATCTCTAGGTATAGCAAACTTACTCAGCTTATTAATCCACTATATCTCTATATGAATTAAACTAAACATAAGTGCATTAAAAATTATGAATATTCCCGGTTTACAATGAGTCTTTTGGATCACCTTATCATCGAAAGCTACACAAATAACGCGGTATATTTCTATCCACGTTTAATTCATGGTTATATATTATAATGATCAATTGCATATTATCACCTCTCAATCTCAAACATGCACATCAGATCATTCAAGTGGTGGCCAGTCACTCAAAAGCATTAAACGCAATAATATATAACTCACATGAATGAAATCAATTGTAAAACATAAAAATCATGAAATTCATATCATCATGGTTAGGTTATATCGTAGCCCTAACAAAAGAAAATTAGAACATAGTAGAATAAGAAATAAAAATAAAAATATAGATCAAATCCAGCATCTTGAATCAAAGGACAAGAATTATGTCACCACTTTTGTCTTCTCTTCAAAATATTTGAAAAAACTCTCAGAAGAATGAAAAACGATCTAACCCCCCAAAAAACCCTAGCTACTCTCTCTTCCTATTTATAGGAAATCTAAAATATCTATCTCCCAATGCTTGTAGATAACATTAGGGAACAAAATTAAGAATTTCCTAATTTGATATCCATCTTCCACTTTCTTTGCTTTTATTTGAATTCCGATAATTGCCATTATTTTCCTTGTCTTCTCCATATCTCATTATTCTGCATAAACAAGAAAAATTCAAATAATCAGAAGGAAATCCAAATATTTTCTCATAGATAATGCATTAATTGTTGCCTAAAATAGGTAAAATAACTCTATTTTATAGAGTTATCAACTGCCGATTGAAGAGTTGGCTGTGACCGATGGGTTGTAAGAACTAGAACATGCATGAATGGTTGAGATAGCTGTGCCTTATTATGGGGTAAAATTGTGTGGCATGGAATGGAACGTGTCATAACGATTTTATCTTATAATCGAAACCCCTGTGATTGAGTGATTTATGAAAATGTTATGTTCTAGTTATTGATTACGCTTGTTGCGTTTATATGTGTATATGAGATGTACTAATGTGTAGGGAGGTGCTAAGATGAGGTAAGTCCTATATGGTGCATGTTTAAGTTGCCTCTAGGTGAATTCTCATCCTAATCGAGGTTTAGGGTGTTGACTCGCTAAGACTTTGTTTCATCTCGTCGTGATTTAAATATTTTCAGGTCCCTAGTGTGGAGAACCCAGAGCCAGAGGCTGAAGGATTCGAAGCGTAGGTGGCTTAGGCCCTGTTTGGTGACCATTCCAATAGTGACTGATTCTGATTCTTTGTTCCCCGGAGTAGTTTGGGAATATAATCGCATTTGGTAAAATTTTTGTTCATGGGCACAAATTTCTATTTTTTGTTCTCAGAAGTAGATTTGGAACATAATCAAGAATAAAAAAAGAAGTTAATTCTTGTTTTGGGAACAAATCTAAAAATCAAAATCAACTCTTCTTCTTCCCTTTTCTCTTATTCTTCTTCTTCTTCTCTTTTTTTCTTCTTCATCAACTACCATCTCACGGTTGTGGTTCGCTGTCATCTGCCGTCAGTCGTTAGAGGCAAGCCTAGCCTCGCCTAGCCTCGCGGTGGCCAGGCAGGCCTCACCTAGCCCCGGGGAGGCCGGCCTAGCCATCGGTGAGGCTCTGCCTCGCCCAGTTGCTGATGAGGCTCGGCCAACGAGGGCCGACCTCGCCGCCGACCCTCGTCTGGCTTGTCGCTAGTCTAGCTATCGGCCACAAGAAGAAGAAGAAGAAGAAGAAGAAGAAGAAGAAGAAGAAGAAGAATAGGAGAAAAAGGAAAAAAAAAAGGAAAAAAAGTAAAAAAAATAGTTAAAAATTAAAAGAAATTGATTTGGAACATAATCAATGAACACGGTACCAAACAAAATTTTATTCTAGAATAAAAAAATTTGGACAGTTACCAAACGGCTTAAAATGCTTAGAAATTGTTCCCGGAACAGAATAAAAAAGAATCATTTATTACGCCAAAGAGTGGAAAAAATCCTTACCAGAGAGGAATTTCATGGCCCAAAGGAGGTTCTCCACCCAGGTCCTATTACGCCAAGGGAGGTGGCATCTAGCAGCCCAAAAATATGCTATTGTCGCCGAAGTGTGGTAGTCAAAGAACAGATGGTCTATAGAATCCGGCGTAGCATTACAAAAAGCACACAAGACATAGTCGATTCTTCCATAAGAAATGAGGAACACCTGATTAAGAAGTTAGTTTTTAGTAATTAGCCAAAGGTGGAATTGGAACCTGGGAGCGAAGGCATTATTCCATATAAAGGAGGCCCAAGGAACCTGGTTCTTCTTGCTTCTTATGACTTCCCAACCGAACTTATCGAGAAGACACCGGAGGAATCACCACATCAAGAAAACCAATCTTGAGCAGAAGAAAAAACCGGAAGGGGAAAGTCCCAACAATCCAACAGGGTCTTGAATTCTCGTCCCAAAGGAGAGAGGAGATCTGCCACGGTTGCTTGCTTAGACAGTCCAAAGCTGTATATGAGAGAATATGGGATCAATAAGCAGAGAGGGTATCCGGAAGCCAGCGGTCAAACCATAAGGACACCGACAGTCCATTACCAATCTTCCATAGAAAAGACAATCGAAAATCTCTTCTAAGATGAAGGATCTTCTTCCACGCCCATGAACACACAGAGGGTGTGGTAGAGACCCAAAAAAATTTCTTCTTTAAGAAGTTTGCGTGAATCCACCGACACTAGAGAGATTCCTTGTTTATAAAGAAAATCCAAATGTACTTTAGCATCACCTCTTTATTGCAATCTTTTAGCCTGCGGATGCCAAGACCACCCTCCTCCTTTGGGAGACACACGTCATCCTAAGAGACTTTAGCCCCTCCCCGACCAAGGGTGGTGCCATTCCATAAGAATTGTCTCAAAATACTCTCTATGCGGTCTAAGACCGAAGCTGGCAAGGTAAAAACACTGGCCCAGAAAACTTGAATGGAATGGAGGACTGACCTGACCAACTGAAGTCTACCTGCAAAGGAAAGGAACCGTTGGGCCCAAGTTTAAACCCTTGTAGTGATACGATCAATCAAGGCAATGCAGTCCGCCTTTCCAAGCCTGGATGAGATAATCGGTACCCCCAGATATCCAACCGGGAGCTTACCTTCCTGGAAACCAAGCGCCAATAGGATATAGTTCCTCAAGGAAGGTGAACCACCTGACAGGAAGACTTCACTCTTATTCTTGTTCGGCAATAATCCACTCCAGGAGGAAAAGATATCTAGGCCTCTTTTAAGTAAGGTAACCGAAGCCCAATCAGTTTGACAAAATAAAAAGACGTCATCGGCAAAAAAAAGGTGAGAGAGCCTCGTCGTTTTGCATTTCCAAAAGTACTTGAATTCATTTAGAGAAGTGCACGCATTTAGAATTCCAGAGAAGATCTCCATCACTAGGTAAATAGATAAGGAGACATAGGGTCCCCCTGACGAAGGCCTCATCCCCCTGAGAAGAACCCATGAAGCTCGCCGTTGATCGAAATAGAATACTTTGGAGTGCGAACGCAAACCATAATGCGCTGAATCATCCATTGAGGAAAACCGAAGGCCATCAAGGTTAGCTCTAGGAAATCCCAATCCACTGTATCATAGGCCTTTTGAAAATCCATCTTGATTGCACATTTAGGCGTATAAGGTTCAAGATGGAAACCAGCAAAAAGCTCCAAGCCAGAAGAATGTTATCCTTAATTCTTCTACCTTTCACAAACGCATTTGGAGAGGAACTTATCAAGTCACTCAAGACGGTAGCTAAGCGATTGGCCATAATTTTCGTGATAACTTTATAGATAGTATTGCAACAAGAAATTGGCCTAAATTAGTAACAGAACAAGCATTAGGTACTTTAGGCACCAAGACTAAGATAGTGTTGTTTACCTCCCTTAGGAGATGACCAGAAGAGAAGAAGTCTTGCTCTGCCTCTAAGACCGATGGCCCCACATTACTCCAATTGCTTTTGAAGAATTCAACTGTAAAGCCATCCAGTCTAGGAGCTTTACCACGGCTAAGGGAAAAGAGAGTGTCGTGGATCTCCAAATCACTAACCGGTCAAGCGAGGTTGCTAACCTGGTCGTTCATTAAAGGTTGTTGAACAAGCTCATTCAAAACTTGCAGCGAAGGCTTGGCAAGAACAGCTTGCGGCGTAAAGAGGTCTGAGAAGAACGAAACAAAAACTTGCGGCACCATACCAGGGTCTGAAATCAAGGATCTTGAAGAATTTTTAACCAAAAGAATTCTGTTTCTCAGCTGCCTTATGCTAACAGAGTGGTGAAAGAACTTAGTATTGCGATCGCCTTCCTTCAGCCATCTGACTCTTGACTTTTGCTTATAGAAGGATTCCTCATGACTACGCAAGTCAACAAACGACCAACGCTGAAGCTTCTCTAGATATGCAAGAGCAATATCATTCGGTTCCTGTTGAAGACCCAGCTGAGTTCGATGTAGGGCATCCCTTGCTTCCGCAGTTCTCGCTGAAATATTACAAAAGGCCTCCTTGTTTAGTTGCTTGAGTCGGCCTTTCCAAGTCTTCAACTTAGACACAAGTCTAAATATGAGAACCCCTTTCATCGGGCTATCCCAAAATTGCTGAACAATTGAGTGGAAATCTGGGTGTTCCGACCAAAAGTCAAAATACTTAAACGGCTTCCTCCTATTAATTGGGTTGAGAACTTTGACCACCATCGGGGTATGATCAGAGATACCCAGGTTGAGGAAGGAGGCCTCCGAAAAAGAGAAATCAAGATTCCACTTAGAATTCACCAACACCCGATCTATCTTCCTCATTTTCCTAGTGGAACCTGCCGAAGTGGACCAAGTGAAGCGAAGACCGACATACCTGAGATCCACTAACTCTGTCTGAGCTAAGCAGTGACTGAACTCATCAAAGTATGGAATCCAGGTATTTGAATTTCGAACCCAATCAGATGGGTCTTTTATGACATTAGAGTCTCTCGCAACTAACCAAGCAGAATCCCACAAAAGATTGTTGAAGTGGAGAAGGTCCTTCCAAGGGGGCATTCATCGCACAAATGTATGTTCACCATAAATCACAGAGATACAACAATTTAGGGTAGAAAGGTTGAGCTTTAGGCATCTATGCATAGCTTGGGCGTTGGTAGAGAAAGGTTCAAAACTTACAAAATTCAGGTTCCAACCGACCCAAATTCTGCCTCGAGGAGAGAACTCATAGGTAGCTACCCAGCTCCACCCCCTCAGCAAGGTAGAGGAAATAGAATCAAACAAGGATTTAGGGACTTTTGTCTCAAGTAAGCCAAAAAGGTACAGATTGTTCGAAGAAACAAATCTTCTGATTTCAGCCCGCCTAACGAGATTAAGGATATCCCTTACATTCCAAAAACCTATAACATATTTACATATGAGAGGAAATAGAATTACCTCCTTTTAAAGGACTTGCGACGGCTAGTGGTCGCTTTAGGCAACATAGAGGGAGGTGGGTTAGGTTGAAGCAACATAAGTTGATCTTGAATGGTCTTAGCCCTTGTACTTGTGGGGGGACTCTCGGAGAAAGGGATCCAACAGAAAGCAAGTCTTCCTCATTCAAACCAACATGGATACTGGAGCTATAGATTTCATTCGAGCATTTAGGAGGCACTGAGGTAGTAGGAGGGACCTTAGATGAGGTCTTCGAGATTCCAATAGATTTTTGGGTTGATGGTGTAGTTGGAATTTTCACAAGAATAGAGTCCTTAAGTTTCAAAGATTGCCCCCCTTCACTAGGTGGGGCTAACCCGAACGAAGCAGCATCCTTATCAGCGAGGTGCTTCTTCTTCTTGCCTTTAACGTGCCTCCATCCCGGATCAACATCTGGAAAGGGATCTGAATCGGCTGGAGTTGAATCCATATCTAGAGCCACCTCACAATCATTTCCAGACCCAAAGCATTCAGCACCAGCCGTGCTTGTAAATGGTGAAGTATTAGTATTTGGAGCTGCATTAAGTTGCAGACTAGTGAAATTCACCTCAGCTGAAGGGCGTTCATCAAGCCTATTAACAACCAAGGGATCTTCTAACCTTTCTAAACCCTGCCTTTGCTGGTTCTGTGACATTGTAGGGGTTGCGAACGGATTGGGAGGAGTAGGGGTCAAGGCCATACCTTGAGTAGTAGGGGCACCATCAACTGGGGCTTGTGGGTTAGCACCTGCAGCAGCAGGTCTAGCAGCGAGAATGTTACAATTATGATAAAAAATGCCGCAACCAGAGCACGCAACAGGTCTCCATTCATATTCCACTTCAACTTCACAAGATTTACCATTATGAACCATCTTAATGGACTCACAAGTAGGTTGCTTTGCTGTGATCTTGACACTCACACGGGCAAACGCCAGCATTTTCAATTGTTCCATTTGCAAGTCCACGTACAGCGGCTTGCTCACTGCACTTGCCACTTTACCAATCGCTTGACCAGACCAATTGGTAAGAGGGAGATTCCTTAGCCTCACCCACACCGGCACAGTCATGTGGGTATCCTTTTTAAGCTCCAAATCCAGTTTCCATTGCTATAAAACCAGCGGAACTCTTACAACGGTAATGGGTCCCCCTTCAAGGAGCTTCCTAAGGAAGTCTTTGTCTGGAATATGTAAGAAGAAAAAACCTTGTCCATTAGACATTACTTCTAAAAGATTCGGACCCCAAGCGTTTTTTAGGTTGCTTCGGTGACTTTAAAGGGAAGTCGCTTGCCAATAAAATACCCCACCAGACACTCATGGAGCTTAGGGTCAGCAGCTTCTAGATCCAAGTCAGTCATCTCGACAACTGGTTTGTTATTAACATAAGTCGGAGGAGAAAACTCCAAATCATAGCCCTTAGTAGCAACTTTAGCTACAGCTGCCCAAGTGCGGGCATTTGGGTTTTTTTGAATCCCCCTTTTGTTGAGGGTGTTTAGATCTCGACCTACCCCTACTCTTTGCTCGCGGTTTAGTAGGAGCATGAGGGACTCGCGTCTGTTCAGTAATATCCTTCGAACCAGCAGGGGTCGAAGTTCTCTGTCTTAACTCCACAGTCGAAGAACCAACCAAAGAAGGGTGACCATGGATGGGAGGGAAAGGGCTTTGAGCACTAGGCCCTTCCCCATCGTTATGGGCCTGAATTGTCACAAACGCCATCACAGCAGCAGATCGTGACACAGCAGCACAAATGCGAAAGAAACCCTAACCGAACTCAGTCATAACGGCCCAAAAGAGATGTACCAGGCTTACACTTTGGAGGTTTTGAAGAGTGATACTGGGCGCCCTATACCACCAAAGATTGGCCTCAACCATCGGTCAAAGCATTAGGAAGAAGCCACGCACCAGCTCGCAGAAACAGTGCCCTAATCGCTTGCTTGGGAGCATCCGTGAACAGTAACCCGAGAAGGGACAAATGGCCTTAACCTGATATGTTTATAAAGTATATTTTGTAAAAATGGTTGGCATGTATTTTACTATCCCATGTATTTGCTTGTTGTCTGGGTATTTGTTTAATTCGTTTCTGCATGTGCATAAAAAGAATAGGTTGGCGACACGCCTTGGAAACGTCGCAAACTTTAGTCGATCGTCGAGGGATGTGTGTGTGCCTGGGGTTCGGGGCGTGATAGATTAATTTGTTATTATATCGGAAATGTTTGAATTTGCACCTCCCTTTCCATTTAGCTGGTGGAGGCGGCATTCCTGCACCGTTAAAGGAAGGTTGGTTGGGAAATATTCCACTGTCTAGCACACCAATAATCACTCCCTTTCCTAGATTCAAGCCCACGAAGGATCCTCATTACTATGGTAAGCCTAAGAATTGGGGACTGTATTGTTTGGATGTGATACATTTTCTTGGGACAAGCTGACACGAATCCTTCCTTCTTTTGCATGGCACCTACTTCTTCTGGAGTCAATCTCGCTACAAAGCCAGTCATCACATTTTGGTAAGCGTAAAGCATAGCTGTTGATTCTCCGAGATCTAGGTGCTATTAGGCAAAAATGACCGGTGCCAAGGATGAATGTCTTCATCCTTGGAAAGAATTTGGCCGTCAGGGTGATTCAAATGGATAATGTATGTTTGCAAGTCATCAGCACGAGTAAGCTCAAGATTGACATTTGATAATAGGATAATGAAGCTGAGAAGGGAAAGGAAACCCATACTAGGTGCCAAGGTAGTAAGCGAATTAAAAGTCGAATTGGAGTCTCTGTTGTTCGGCTAATTAGAACAGTTATTTATACAGAAGTAGAAAAAAGGCATATCCCAGCATGTGCATATGAGTACAATTCTTGAATGCTAATTTGATTAAGGTGGTGCCTTATGAGAGTTTGTCTTAAATGGCTCTTGGATCTGGATTTAGCATTTGAATCACTGGAGCATCGTGATTTGGCTAGTGAAGAATTGTTCAAACAATTCCTTTTAGTAATGTGTCCTCGTTAAAAGATGCTATTCCTGAAGCATAATGATTTGGCCAAAGCGGAATTTTTCCAGCTCCTTGAACAGTATATGGCCGATGCATAGCCTTCTCAATCACTGAGAATAACTTCAATTCGGCCTTTTGGTGTAACTTTAAAAATTCTTATGAATTAGCATTCAGCGTCATATATATGTTCCACATGGGCGCTCACCGCTCATTACAATTTATGCATGACCAGAAAGAGCGGCAAAAATAACCAAGCTACATAATGCTCTGTTTCTCATCAATTTTTAGCAGTTTTTGTCACACCATAGTTCACAAGAACAAATGCATGACACAGCCGTCCTTTCACCAAAGGACACAGCCTCAAAATAACCAAATTTAGCCGGATATCAATATACATGCATCCATACACAATTAATATTAGAGTCTTCTATAAACCACCATATCAATATATACACCTTCACAAAAAATTAACTCACAAACTTATCAACTATATACAACTTATACCAAAAAGTCCCTACCACAAAAAAAGTCATCCCCGATAACGAATGCTCACCTTACTTGTGGCTCATTGAAGAACGTGAAAAACAAATAGATGAGAGGAGTGAACTACCATGACTCAGTTAGTACATTTCTTCTAAGCGGATCAATAAATCACTATGCACATCTAATATATAACCAAAACTCGCCTTAAATTAATATATTCATAAAACAACTACCCAAAGCACCAATAGTTCAATACATTGGTCAATCTCATAAAAGTATGCATTAATGGTTTATTCCATTGATTAATCTTATCAAACTACATGTCAATGGTTCATTTTATCGACTAAACTTAAATCACACGTCAATGGTCCACTTCATTGATCAACTCGTGCTCAAATGTCTAGTCACGGTCATGCATAATGCCCGTGATAAGACGATCAAGATTCCCTCATTGATTAAGTCTCCACCTATTATTAGCCGATGGCTTGGCCCACAAGGATATCCTAAATTAGTATACGCGTACCCACACTCTCAGGGAGCATTAACCATCAATTACAAATATCCAATAATCGAACATTAGAATGAGAGTCATCTTACAACTCAAGCATTTGATATATAAATATCAAAACATTCTTCAAGAATCACAAACGTTTTAAGATTCTTTCATAAAGGATTTTGCAAATCATTTTTAGGTAATCATTAAAACCGAATTCAAAGGATAATTCTCCTTTTTAAACAACAAAATGACAGTAAAAGCTCGATCATGTTTTATGTAATAAAAGATGTTATTTATCAACTCATGGCATATATAATCCATATTTTTTTTCAAAACATGAGTTTAAAATACAATGAGGGAATAGTGTCACTCACTTGAGAAAAGCCAAAAACCAACTACGACGCTTATTCAAGCCAACGCACTCGAAATCCTAACTATTGATCGAAAAATGATATCAAAAGACCGAATAAAATGATATTCTAATGAATGACTCAACTATACTACACCTATTTGTCAATAAAACGACACTTACACGCCAACGAAAAGCCAGCCTTTAGCAACAACCTGTTGTTGTCAGCTAGGTGTGACCCGCGTGTCGAACTTCATTGTGCCATAGGTTCTTCCACAAAATTCCATTTCGAGCCATTTTATAGTTCTTGGAAAGCTCTCTTGATGTACTGCAAAACCCCAACTTAGCCTTCCCAAAATCTCATTGAAAACGGCTAAAGTCTAGGCTCAAAGTTACTGTTCGGTATTGTATTTAGAACGCACAGCAAACTTGAAAATTCTGTTTTAGGCAAATCATAAGCTTAAATTAGGATCTGTAAAATCCTATAGTTTCACAATACCCTAAAATATCATATTCACAAAAAAACGTAGCTCAATGACTCAAAAATTGGACTTTGCCGTACAAATTTCCCATAATTCCGAATTTTAAGCCCTAATTGTAATGATTTGCTTGAATAGACGATTAAAGGCTTTGATCACTTACTAGCATTGCAAAATGAAGTTGAGTCAGCTTGATGAGTCATCTGGCTCGTGATAGTGTCAAAATTTTTCTCTTTTTCCCTTTTTCCTTTCTCTTTCTCTCTCTCTCAAAGCTGAAGTCCACTTTTTTATATATATTATTTTGGTCTTCTTTTATTTTTCTTTCTTTCTTTTCTTTCCTTTTCTCTCTCTCTCTTCTTTTTCTTCCATATTTACTCCCAAGTGAGCTCTCGGTCTTCTGCTCTTCTTTGACCATTCACCCTTGGCCCACCAGCCAAATCTTACAATTTTAGTGCATGACCAGCCAGTGAGAGTGGCAAAAACAACCAAGCTACGGAATGCCCAAGTCCTAGCAATTGCTTTGTTATGTTCCATGCACCTTTTGAACGAGCTCCTGGAATCTTAAAAGTTAATGATGAAAGTATCCATGTTGTGATTGTTCCAACCTGGCCAGCATGTCAATTAAAACTACAATAGATTGTGGAAAAATTATGATTTCGAATCAATAGAGCAATCAAGTCGGACTTTGAGGCGTGATATCACTCTTTTTAAGAATTTATTTGTCCCACAAAGTTGATAATGGTCATAGGTAAATATCCTTCAAGATATAACAAAGTCTCAAAATGAGAATACTAGACAGCAATTCTAATATTTTTCTCGGGTTTCTCTAGGAAATAATTAAAAAAATGGCTGTAATTTTGGGAAGAAGACTTGAAAATTATCTCATATTCATTCATCTAGAAAAACTAACATATATATATATATATATAAATCATTCTTAAAGAATATAAGCAACTTTTCGTGAAAGATTGTAAAGTGAACAAATATATCATTTCAGAAGAAGTTGCAAAATGAACAAAGGTGTCCATTCAAAAAAATTTAAAAAGTGAACAAGTGCAACCCTTCGGGAAATGTTGCAAACTAAATGAGTATCATTTCCTAAAATTATCTTGAAAAGACACAAATATAAAAATTCGAAATAACAAAATATTAAAAAAATATTTTAAAAAAAAATAAAATTTCGAATTTTCTTAAATTCCAAAAATTCTCAATAAACAAAAACAACCTTTGACCTAATAAAAAGTTAATAAGATAACCGTATGGAATAAAATAATTTTTAAAAAAATGAGTTGGTGTGTGTAATAATCGCAAAATTATTCACCTCCCGCACGCAGATATGGTGGGGTCTAACCCACACTCAATTTTTTCTTTAGATATATTAAATAAGCCTCACACTTATTAATTGGTGATCCGATTATTTATTTATTACATAGAAAATTAGGGGTTAATTTTATCCTTGAAAAAATATTAATTGCATAGTATATAGATTTATGTGCATTTATTTTTAGTTTGCATGTTTCGCATTTATTGGACCGGTGGTGGATGAGTTCAAATAAGTAGTTCTGAGCTTTAAATTGATAGGTAGGACTAAGTCCACGAATGGAGCAAATTGGCCCAAGCCCGTTTTCTTTTATGACCAAAAAATTATTTGGTGATGAATAGTGATTTGAAATTTTCTGAGATATGATGGGGATGTTTCAATATCATTAGAGAGGGCAAGTGTGACAAAAAATATCGCGAGCTCATCTTTGCAAGATTTGTGATTTGAGAAAAATTCCATCATAATCTTGAATACAATCGGTGAAGGGATTTTGATCTAAAACCCTAGTCCACTCACCTATAAATAGGTTGCCACACCATAGAAAAAAAGGGGGCCACACAATTGACATACACGGCCATAAGAAGGTGAGAGAGAAAATAGAGACGAAAGAGATGAGGGGAAAGGGGTCTCTTCTTGAGCCTTTCGTCCGTCTTTCGTCCACCTTTCAAACCCCTCTCGGCCGTGGGTCGCTTATCCACCTTCACTGACATACCCAGCATCCCAGAGCTGCGTCTAAGCTCGGCATCCCTCCGGTGCCCAGCGAGCTTCGGGTATATTTGGTCGTGTTCCAACTCAGCGAGTATCACGAAGCAAATCGCAAGTGAATCCGAAATCACAGACTTCCAGCTCGTCCACGCAACCCCCTCACCAGCGGCATTTAATTCTTTGGTGATTTCCAGTAAATTCCCAGCGTGACCAGCGGGTTGCGCCCGTCGTCGTCGTCTCCCCAACGTGACAACTCAACCAAATACCGACGCCTGCAGTCATTCTTCCAATCCGATCGTGGGGATTTTAAAAGTCAAAATTTGAGAAGAGGGGGAGGGAAGATCCTGTAGTTGAAAAACCCACGCAAACTTGAAGGGTTCGGAACGGTGAATTTGTCTTCTTCCAATTTTGTCCGGGTTCGCTGAAGCAAGGTAGCGAACTTATGGTGCTCTGTCAATACACAAACAAGAAGCGAACGCAGCCAGCGTGTAACTGCTGTGCCGAGCTTATCCAGCGGGCACCAAGCCTCCATCGAGAAGTCCCCACGTCCACTTTAGCGAGCTGCCGCAACCACCACGAAGTAGTTCCTCCTCAGCCGGATATCACCGTGAATCATCCACCATGAGCCATTGCTGGTCCCCTCATCCGATGAGTCCAAATTCAGGAACGATATTACAAAATGGGTAAAGATATTCATGTGTTTTATCCAAAGTTTTCCTGAAAAGCTTTTTAAATTAGGGACTATTCCCTAATTACGCAACGGTACATGAATTTTTTATTCCATCTATAAGGCTTTAGATAGAATAATTAATCATGCGAGAATAAAATTGATACTTTGATCTATAAGGCTTAAGATCAATTTATCGATTTTATTAGTGAAATAATCAAGCTTGATTAGATATCGTCTCCAAATTCGAACAATATATAATATCTTTGATGACTGTGGATGATTTTGTGCTTATCTTTTAATTGTTTTGTTTATCCCAAAAATCCAAAAAAATTCATTTGCATGTAGATTAGGAATTGATTGCATGATAGGTTATTTTTTAAAATGCATGTTTAGAAGGCATTTAGAATAGATAGCATTTCACTTTAGTTTTCACTTTAGTTAGATTTTTAGTGATTTTTAATTATGAATTTTCATTAAAAAAATAAAAAATCATGCACATGTCACGAAATGCCCATCATCTAGTGATTGTTGCTAGGTTCATTTAGTTAGAAATTGCTCGTCATTAGAATTAGGTCATTTGGTTAATTTAGATTGCATATTTAAGTGTTGAATTTCTTTAATTTCGAATCTCATGGAAAGTACAAAAAAAAAAAATCATTTTTTTAGAATAAATCCATCTCATGCTTTAGGATAGACCGCATGCTTATTTATGTTATATTGCTTAGGTCATATAGGATAGATAGGTTATACTGTTATGACATATCATTGCATGTTAGATTAGAAGCATTGCATTGCATATGGATTATATTCACATTAAAAAGTGAAAACAAAAATTGAGTAATTGCGTGTTAATTAGAAATCATATCTAGAATTGTCGATGTGAATTCTAATCTAACATTACAGATGCTTTCGTTGTCATGAGGTAAGTCTTGCAATTTATTCATTGCTTTTCTTGGATGTTAAATTGATGGTTTGCGCACCCGCATGATAACCTTACATGTTAGGGAAATAAATTAAAATCAATTCAAACTGCCTGCAAAATATTTTTTCGAAATTAAAAGAGAAAGGTACCAAAAAAGGCGTTAGAGAAATATAATGTAATCAAGTCTCTCTAAAATCTCTAGTTTGTAGAAGTAAGATAATCCTCTCATTATTTTTCTTAGATGTCTAATCGACCTACCGAAAATTGATTAGTGGCGACTCCTGATTGAAAATCATTTACATGTTAAGAACTTGAACCTAAGTTGCGAATTGGTATAAGCTTGGAAGAGCCGAGTTAAATTTAGGCTTAACAATCCATTAGCCAAACTCTAGGTTTTAGTCGCGACATGGAACAAGGAAACACACACTTAGTTTATTTTACAAACAAACTTCCAACACAGATGACTATGTTGCAATCTTAGTTTAATCACTTTGAGTTTAGTTGAACAACATGGTCATATCTTTAGTGTTTATTTCTAAACCGTACATCAAGACAGTGGATGAGGCAGCATTTTGCTGTCATATAAATGCAGCACTTCTTTCGCTGCTTAAGTAGCATTCTTCAGTTGATTTTTCCAAGTACCTGGGAGGCATGCGCTTGTTAAACACTACAATTGATCTAATGGTGAAGATTTAAGAGATTGGCATGTCAGTTATGTTAAAAGTGCAGTGCAGTTAGGATCAGTGAAAACTTTCCTTAAATTGATGGAACTAAACATTGCGTAATAAGTTCAGCTTTATCTACGGTTGCACCTTGAAAAATAGATGAACTGGCTCTTCATCTTCTCCAAAACCCACAAATCACATATTTAGACGTAAATAAGGTTTCAATCAAACCCAACGTTGTACTGGAATAACGAAGCTTCATTTATCTCTAATGACAATTTCGGTTTTGATTTGAGAGGAGAGACAAGTGTAGATCTAGTTGTTCTTCTAAAGTCTGGATTACTACAAAGCAAATGACTATTCAATTAAATCTAACTCGTTAGATTCAAACTATTAGTTTTCCTAAGTGGAGTCTAGCCATGCAGCAGATGCTCTCTGAATTCTTAACACTCACTTTTTCATGTTGTCAATCTATTTTAGTTCTAGGAAGCAGAATGTAGTGAACTTTTTTCTAGCTATTGCGTTAAGAATAAGGTTTTTCTAGTTAATGACTACTTACACAGTGGAACTATAAGATTTCAAGTGATTTTATAATGAAATCTCAATCCGAAACTGTTCTGCTTTTTGCAGATGATTACTGAGAAAATCTTTTTTTTATAGTTTTTCTATTCTAACGTTCTTTTTTTCTGTTTCATATTGGACATGGTGGCTTTTCTCAGGGTAGCCTTTTGAACAACTGTCGTGTTATGTTTAAGGTTAAATATCTCGCTGAAAATCAATGTTCTGTTCCTATTGATACCAGTGATATCATCTTAGTGGACAAAATCATCAACAATGTAAGACTGATCAGTGCACAAGCCATCCATCATAACTGCAATAAACTACTGAACAACAGCCCAATCAACTAAGAGGATATAGAAAGGGGCAAACTACTATCATCTGAAGTTTGAATTAGCTCCAAGTTTTCTTCGAGGACCAGTTCACCGTCTCATTCCAAATCCAATCAAACGGATCCTATCAGATCTTTTATTGTTATATAGAGCGAAACATAAGGTCTTGACCTTGCATCACCACCTGTTCCTGTATCTAGAGACTCACTCTATCTTGCAAAGTCTGGCAACAGAGAACATTTCATTTGAAAACAACAGCAATGGGGCTTTCCACGGAGTGATCTGAAGAAACCCATGTCAGGGATCCTTGAGCAAATGGCTTAGTAACGCTCCCACCAGAACTTCTTTGGAAACCCACAGTATATGTGGCCGTTTGCACTGCCATATTGAACTTGATCTCAGAAGGACACACCGTGACATCGACACCTTCCGGAGCATCAACCTTGTATGTGTACGAGGAGTCAGCAGGCCCAACATTCGTAACTGTCCTAGAATAGTTCTGGGCGCTAGAGCCCAGTATTATGCTGAAGGATGGGTAATTTAGCTGTGCTTCAGGTATGCTTTTTATTTGTGAGCATTTGGCCTTTTCCTGTGTGATGGTTTCAATTTCGGAATCCTTGTATCCCAAACCGCATAAATAAGGGATGTAGTCATTGGGCTTGATGTCGTAAATAAGGCCTGGATCGTCTGCTTTAGGTGGATTCACGTGGCCTGCGCCTATGGCGAAGATGTCAGCTTGAAGAAGGGTTTCATCAATGATTGGCTTACTTCCAAGGCTCATTTGATATGCAGTGGTCATGATTGCGGATTTTATTGCAGCAGGCGACCAATCAGGGTGAGAGCTCTTCAGCAGAGCTGCAATGCCACTGAGATGAGGGCACGACATGGAGGTTCCAGAGATGATGTTGAAGGTCGCATCGGTAGTCGAGCTGTTATCGAGAGAGAATGGCCAGGCTGCCAGGATGCTGACTCCTGGGCCAATTATGTCGGGTTTCAGGATTCCAGGACTCTCAAAGCTGGGACCCCTGGAAGAGAAGGATGTCACTGCTGGTGCATCAGAATTCCCAATAATTGTTCCTTTGAACAAAATGGTGGCCGTTGGATTGGAGGTCGAGTTGATGTAGGACTTGATTTTCAGACCGTCAGCGTAAGGTATGTGGGTTGTGGGAAGGACATGAGCATCAGCTAGCGTGCTGTGGCCGTTGAGTTCATCGTTCATCAGAATCATGGCGGCCCCACTGGCATCCTTCACTGCTTGCCCTTTGGCGATTCTTGCGATTCCTCCGCCTCTCTCACACAAGACGACCTTTCCTTTCACATCCAAGTTCCGCAACGATCCTTCAGCACATAATGCGGATGTTTGGTTTCCATTTGAGCCAGCATACACTAGTGGGTAAGCCGATGCAAAATCCTTGGGCTGGAAAAGGGATTCGCCATCGTACTCTTCCCCATTTCCTAGCTTAGCGGTAGCTTTTACGGTCCTATCAATAGTGCTTGCTCCTACAGTGAGAATCCAGGGAGCCTCATTCGACAAGGAAGTGTTGATCGGGCCACTATTACCTGCTGAGCAGCTCACGAAGATTCCCTTTTGAATAGCAGAAAATGCCCCCACAGCGATTGAGTCAGCATAAAATGGAGCCGGACGAAAACCAATAGAGATAGAGAGCACATCGACACCGTCCTCGATAGCAGCATCCATAGCGGCCAGTATGCTGCTCTCAGGGCAGTCCACCTCAGAGCACACCTGGTACATGGCCAGGTGGGCATGAGTTGCGATCCCGATGGCAGTACCAAGGGCTTGTCCCAGGACATTGGCATTCTTTACAAAATTGCCTGCTGCCGTGCTGGAAGTGTGGGTGCCGTGTCCATCCTTGTCGGTTGGTGGTAAATTAGAGGTCACGAAATTCCTTGCGCCGATGAGCTTGTTATTGCAGGAAGTGGCATTGAAAGTACACTTACCTTTCCATTTAGCAGGGGGAGTGG
This sequence comes from Eucalyptus brandiana, assembly GCA_014182725.1. Classification (NCBI taxonomy): domain Eukaryota; kingdom Viridiplantae; phylum Streptophyta; class Magnoliopsida; order Myrtales; family Myrtaceae; genus Eucalyptus; species Eucalyptus brandiana. Next base: position 16,282,243 of record CM024668.1, read on the forward strand.
ACATTCCTTTGTCATCGAATGAAGGGTGACCCGGCGTTATTCCTGTGTCGAGGACTCCAATGATCACGCCCTTGCCCAAAGTCGAGGCTTTCCACAACCCCATCCCGGGGTTCAAGTTCAAGAAGGAGGGCGAGTGGGTCGTGTGCAACGAGAAAATCTTCTCTTGTTTCACAGACACAACTGCATCCAACTTCAAAAGTTCCTTGGCCTCGTCTGCGGTCATCTTTGCTGCAAATCCTGTGATTGCATGCTTGTAGGAATGGACCATACGCTTCGTCTGATCCCAATTCGCTGCCGTCTGGGGCAGGAACGATTGGTACCAGCTCTGTAGATCCTCCGACCGGGCAAAAACTTTACCCGCTGGTTTTCTAACATGGACAATATAGGTAGACAGGACATTTTGTTCATGCTCTAGAGCAGTTTTGGCGGTCGCTGGATGAAAACTGAAAGAGCAAATGAAACCAACAAGAAAGAAAACAGCCACCATGGGCAACTTTCCGCGTCGGTTTTCCTCCATTTTTCAGCAAGAAGGTTCAAGAGAAAAACCTATACAGCTTATGCTTTACGACTAATGAACTCAAGCCTGCATATAGAAAAGGGAAGTGAGAAGCTTACAGTCATTGCGACACATTAAAGATAACTTTGGTTTGTCCACCACTAATTTTCTCAAGAAAACCGCTTGACCTGTTTAACCGGTTTTCTTGAGAAAATTATAATTGGAAACTCTTGCTTGGTTAGACTTTATAAATATGAAGAAAGAAAATCAGCATAAAGAAATAAATAATTCCATAGCAAATTGAATACCACAATATAGATAATTACAAATAAAAGAATATTATCACTTTCTCAAAAGAACTTATTGATATCATTAAAGATATTTCTTAAATTTAAAAAATGACTATTATTTCACTCATCATTGACAAATTTAAATTTGAGAAAAAATTAATAATCACAAGTAGAAACATATTGTCAATTTTTCTCGTAAATCATGGGTAATTAGGAGAGAAGTCTTTGACGTGACATGTTTGGGAGGCGAGAGAGATTGGTGATGTGATAGAGAAGGAATGACGAGAAGATATTTTTTCTTTGGTTTTGACGAAGAAAAAAGGGACATGAGAAGAAAATGGCTTGGTCACTCTCACAATTGTGATGGAGCACCCTCCACCACAAGTTTTTTCCTCATAACTGGTTAGCCGGTGCATCCAATTTTGCTGCAAAAATGCACTTAAATTAAACGCTAATTTGTTGACACCTAAATTTTGATTATGTTTTTTTTAGATTAGGCCTTAGTCTCTTTTAATCTTTGTTTTTCCTTTTTTTTTTTCAGATAATAAATAAAAGATAATAAGAAAACAACAAAAATGAAAACAAAACTAAAAAAAAAAAAAATGTAGCTTGTCAGGCTGGGCCTTCGAGTCTAGCCCCTCCTTTTTTTCTTGTGTAGGCCCCACATGGCCTGGCCCACGTGACCTGACCCGGCCCTCTCTATCTCCTTTGTCTTCTTCTTCCTTCTTCCTTCTTTCACCTCTACAAGTCATGTGCGGCGATGAAGACGCGCTCGACGACAGCTACAGTAGAGAGAGGAACGTAGGTCGGTGGCTGAGGGGACGCAACATTGAAGGCGAGCATGCCTCCGTGGAAGGGGGAAGATTTGACGCCGGTTCGGCCGGTGGAGGAGGGCCGGTCGGTGCACCAAGGACCGCTGGCCTAGCCTCCGTCGATCGGACCCCCTTCACCTATAAATAGCGGGGCACCACCTCCATCGAAAGACACAAACGGCAAAGGATTGAGGGATACAAATCTTCGAACCTCCCACTGAGAGACTTCAGGGGGGTCGAGGACGAGTAGGCCGAGATCCAAGGATAGCCGAGATTGGAGGAAAGACCGAAGGAGCTCGTCAGTGAAGTCAGGGCCGAACAGTGAGCAAACCCGAAGAGAGAGAAGGAAAAGGGCCAGATCTGGAAGACGGAGGACCAGATCTGAGAAGTCGAGGATCCGTCGTCACGACAGTTGCTACCCCGTCGCGTCTGTCACTCTAGGTAGTCGCCTCCACCACCAACGACGCCTTATCTATGACCAGCAACGCTGCCGCCGTGCCCTCTTTACAAACATGTATCAGCTTTGCTTGCCGCGTTGCTGTCACCTTTTCCGCCCGAAACCTTGGCCGCCACCGTTGTCTGTCATCATCGTCACCATAACACCCCCCTGTGAAGCCCCGATTCCGATCCCGACAGGCCAAATAGATCCGGCTGTCGTCGCCATGCGTCATTCTTTGATCCCATGGAACAACTAGCCACTGTTGTCCTCCGCGTTGCCATCGCCGTCGACACCGACCTGTCGTCCCAGCCCTTCTATCGGCACCGCATTTAGGCAAAGAGAGGAGGAAGCATTGCGTCGGGTCACAACCTGAGTTGAATTTGGTTAGGGTTTCGTAGAACAAGCAGGTCGTCGGGTTGGGTTCGGAGCTCAGGCCGGGTGTCCTAGTTCTTTTTAAAAAAATAGGCCTGGTTTCTTTGCACGGGCCGGGCATTCTCTGGGCTGGGCTGGGCTTGTGGGTGACCCAGGTCGGTCCCAACTTAGGGACTCGACCTAGGTCGCATTTTAATAATATAATATAATATAATATTTTAAAAAAATAAAATAAAATAATTATTTTCCAAAAAAACCAAAAATATCAAAAATATCCATATTTTCCCAAAAAAGCCAAAAAGTCAGAAAAGCCAAAACTGATTTATATTTTCAGAAAATCAAAAATCCAAAAAAATACATTTTATGTTCAAAAAATGAGAAAAAGACAAAAATGTTTTTCCTCCACAAATGCATGGAAAATCCCTAAAAAAATCTAAAAAGCCTTAGGGTTTAAACAAGATTAAATACCTAAAGGACATTAATGATTAACTAGTATAATCAAGTCCCCGATCTTAATTTCTTTGGTTGCGCAGGAGCGAGTATTTCTCCCGATACTTCGCTTGGATTTCTAATCGATCCACCCTAAACCGATTAGTGGCGACTTCGTTTTAAAATCAACTCACAGGTTAAAAACTTGGACTATTAAGTCGTGAATTGGACTTGGGAGAGTCCGGGTTAAGCCTAATAGACATAGCAAAACCATTAGCCTTCGTAGGCGCCCACCCCAATCGAGAGCCGAAAAAAAGAGGTCGCAACAGCTTGGCGACTCCACTAGGGACATTTTGAGGACTTAGGCCGTTTTATCTTGTTTAAGCACTTTACTGACTTGTTTTTGTTTTTGTTTTGTTTTGTTTTGTTCTTTTTTTTTTTTTATGCATGGTTACTAGCTTAGATTTTTTTTTTTATTATTCCAATAAAATAAAACGTTTTGTGATCATAAACTACTATACATGCTTTATTGTTTTAGCACTACACATGGCACACACAACCGGGCCATCGGACCTAGGCCGCCATAGGATATTTAGGATGGTGTTAAGAAATATACAGCTTCGAACGCGAGACTGCGTTGTAGAAGTTGCCTTTCTTTTCCCCGAATTTCTTTAGGTAGAGCCGAGATTAAAAGGGTATGCTGCCAACATGAGACTGTGACGGACGGACACCCTTTTAATTTCAACAAGCCTTTTAGTTAGAAATCGAGCCACACATATCATGCGCATATCTATGTGATTGTCGTCAATTTCCTCGCATGAAGTAAGTTTTTATTTGTGCCATTTGCAATTTACTTACCTTCCTGTATATATTGAGAGGTTCATAATTAGTCTAGGATTTAATACCACGATCATTTAAAGTTCTTTAAAAAAAAAGAAAAAAAATTTGCAAAGGAAATTACTTTCAGTTTGATTTCTTTTTTTTTTTCTCAAGCATGTTACGAAATTCTTTTCCGCAAGGATTTTCGTTTGCTTCAAAAAGGGATAGAAGTCTTTTTCAAAATTTGTTGCACTTCATGCTTTCTTCGCCTTTCAAATTGAATATCTTTTTAGTCCATGCTAACATGTCACATGCCCTTTTTCAATCCATACTTAGGAAATCCTCTACCTTTTCATGAATAAACAAAAAGAGTAGGATTAGATCATCATCATGGACTGACTCCCTATTTACGCCTTGTCTTCACACATGCTTGTTTATTCATGGGCAGTTAATCACGGAGCATCAATGTTCGCCGATCCAGACTCGCTCAAAAGCAGGAGCAAGAATGGCCGAAGAAAATGTACCAAGCCGTATTGCGGTCATAGAAAGCGTAATGAAGCAAGTCTTCAATGTGCTTCAACAACTTTCAAAGCATATAGACTCCATCTAAGGCAAACTCACTCCCGCCATGACCTCAATCGAGGTATTGTTGCCACAATCATCTACCAAGGGTGATCAAAGTGGAGATATCGACGATAACATGCCTGAATTGGAGGATGATTTGCACCAAACCGCGATTGAGAAATCGAAGCCATACAGTTTGTCTAAAACTGAGCATGACAAACGCCTTGAAAAGCTTGAGGAGAGGCTGAAACAATTGCAAGGCCTCCAAGATCCTACTTTGACGGACCTCTCAATTTATTCCAAGGTCAAAATGCCGGAAAAATTCAAAATGCCTGAATTTGAGAAGTACGATGGCACAACTTGCTCAAGGGCTCATTTGCAAATGTACTTGGTTCGAATGACCTAATACGTTAATAATGCACCATTAATGATCCAGCTGTTCCAATCAAGTCTAGTAGGTCCGGCCCTAAGGTCCCATCACGAAGAACATGAACCTCCTTGAAACATGGAGCAAAGTGAGTGAGGCATTTTTCAAGTAGTATAAGTTCATAATGGACATTACCCCTTCTCGTGAGGATCTTGAGCGTACCGAAAAGAAAAAGCACGAATCGTTCAAAGAATATACTATTAGATGGAGGAATCTGGCCGCCCAAATCAGTCCTGAACCAACCGATTTCGAGCTGAGAAAGATGTTTATCAAAACCTTCCCATACGAGTACCGCAATCGAATGGTAACCATAATTGCCGAATCGTTTAATCAACTCATTCCAATAGGGGAGCAAATCGAGATAGAGTTGAGGGATGGTTGGTTCACTGAACCTGCACCCACGGGTAGGTTCAGCATGAAGAAAGACAAATAACCCCTAGTAGATGTCAATGCAACCTACAATCATCCACCAACAATTCAGACAAGTGCAGGATAGCAACCGACCACTAGCCGTCAGTCGTCCCAGTGTTACAACAACAAGAGACAATTTACTCCTCTTCCTAGATCTCCATCATAGGTACTGGCAGTACTTCGGAAGAAGAACCTCTTTTCAATTAAGCCAAAACGACCCAATGCTAAAAGCTTTTCCAACTACGACTCGTCAAAGATATGCGACTATCACATGGGAGAAGTGGGGCACTCAACTGATGAGTGTTTTGCCCTCAAGAGTCGAATCCAGAACCTGTTAGACACTAAAGCTTTCTCATTCTAGAGCAATCCGCTCCCTAATCAACTGACAAAGTAAACACGGTATTTAGTTTTGAAGTTAGTCAGATCAGAAATGTCGATGCACATACCGCTGACATTTATCAAAGGATGGTAGAGGCCGGGTATTATTCAAGCAATGAAGTACCACCCTTAGCAACAAAGAAAGAAGGGCCAAATGACATGACCACCATATTTGGAGACCTTTTCATTGGCGCTATTGACGAAGGACTGTTAGGGGAAATGGGTGTAGGCCTGCTCAAGTAGAACCCTTTTTAATTTCATTGCATATTCCCCCACGTGGGAACCTGTACATTTTTCTTAACTCTGGCTTGTTTTGTTTTCAACATCAGTTCCACTCGAGGAACTAACTTTTGAAATCACTATTCCAAAATGTAGATCCACCTATTACTAAATAAAGTTGAAGATAGTTTGAGGGCATGAGGAGACACACCAAACCAACCCAATGATGTTATCCAACCATGAAAAGTAAATACCATCCAATGAGAATACTAAGGGCTGGATTCCCTCATGCTTCCTCCCTCCAAATACATGCTTTTGAAAACAAAAATATTTCATTACCAAAAGTTTTTGTCAAAACAAGATGTTAAATTTGTCTTTCTGACTCACTCACTTCGTGTCTCAGAATATCATTTCCTTTGACTTAGTGCAATAGGAGGCATTTAAAGCTAGCACTTTGTGTGAACTCACCAAATTCAAAGACACCCTTATAAGAAAACGGGGGTAAATAGAAATGATCATCCCGCCTCAAAAAGGGTAAGTCTTATTCCTTGAACGTAATGAAGGATGGGGCGAAATAGGCATAGGCCTAATATCAAACTTGAAGCATGCATAACATGATAGCTCAAGGCAGGACATCACAAGTTCATGGGACTTCCAGCTTTGACGAGCCAAGAAGCATAGGATTCCATGGAAACCTGAGGTACATGACTTTGCCTAATGCTGTTAATGTTCATGCAAAAGCAGAAGAAAAATTCCACAGAAGGAGGGTGTTGAAGATGAATCAACAAATATCAATCATGCATACATAGCTGCAAATGAGGACGGCCAATTAAAAGAGACGTTGAATTATGTCAAGACAAAAGGCTATCATCGACATTCAAATATCCCTAGGAGTCAGCAAATGCGAACTTTGGTGAAGCATCGGGATTCAAGAGCCAAACTTGATGATTAGGTTTGGCAAATCAATATTGGCCAAGCTAGTACATGAAAATGACCCGCATCAATTCACCTGACTTCGTGTAAAATGACGTGTCATCCAGGAGCCAAATTAGAGAATAATTGACCTAACGAAGCAAGGGACGTAGGACTTTGTGTCCCTCTCTCACTTCAGGTCCACCCAATTATCTGCAAACCAATGAAGGGTAAAGTTGTATCGCTTCTAGTTATTTTACTCTTGAAAGAGTTCATGACTAACACATTCCCTCTTATCTGTTGTAGGATCACCTGACCATCGAAGACACGGATAACAACTTAATAAGAGACATGTCAGACTCTGATAAGCTCTTTCAAGCAAAATGGCTCCTCAAATATCATCAAAACAGATGACAAAAACCTTTCAGGCCTCAATTCACGTGTGATCTTGGCTAATCTATTTCCACATCTTCTCTTCAGGAGCAAAAGCTGAAGTGCCCATCAAATCAATGATCAAATTCCTAATCCTGGTTGATCCTTCTTGTGTCATCTCCTTATTCAATAGGGACAATTCATCAACACCCGTTTGTGAATAACTCTTCTGATGTTCAAAATTTAACATATTTGGAAACACCATTCTATTAACCCCTAAAGATGCCAATAAGGTCTTTTTTGAGTAAAAATCATTTGTTTTGAGAGTACAAACTCTCTCATACTTAAAAATGTTGCATGCCTCCTCCAAATGGATTTTTGTATGATGATTTTGTCTATCTAAATCACTGATTTCACTGAGAATTATCAAAATAGACAGCTAAATGAAAAATACAAGATTGATCGAACATGCTGGATGAGGCACGTCAGAATGATGAAAGGAAAGCCATATCCTACACACAGTCCTCCATCTATACACTCGTGAGATGAGTGCAAAAGATTCTATGGTTGCAAAATAAAGAGTTCTCTCGCGAATGGTACGATAACCAAAATAGTGAGATGCATTTCATTGCTCACCCCCTTTTTTGAGCCCCATGCACTGGTGAAGCTTCTCTCATACCCCTATCAAGAACCACCCCACACAGGGGCAGGCCGAAGATGAGGCGGCATTGCAAGGTGAGAAGAGGGATAGAAATTTTCTTGCTCGCTCGCACTTGCATCAATTTTCGGGTGTCTTTATTCTATATGAAGACTCATGATAATTTAAGTGCCATAGAATGACGAAAAGCAATTCTTTCTTTACACACTTGTATTCATTATACAGCCCAATTAAGTCTGTAATTTCACCCTCACATTGAGGCAAAATAGAAGTTACTACCATTTAAGCAACATAGCCTAGAGCGCTAGCTGAAGATGAAGACTCAAGAGTCTAACAACAGTGTCGCGCTTGAACTTGCCTAGGCCAGTTCCTCTAATGACAAGAATGAAAAACAGGGGCATGAAAAAAGCAGTGTACCTGGTAAAAGCAAGGTCAATGTCCATAAATGAAAAATTAGAATTAAAAATTGGGGGCATAAAAAAGTAATGTACCTAGTAAAAGTAAGGCCAATGCCCCCAGGTGAAAAAGTGAATTTAGCCATTAGTGCTTCCAAACAAAAGTTGCTATTGTGATTCGATTAATAAAGCCTCCATCTGATAGTGAGAAGAAAGATTGTCATGCTTCGATCCTCGAGCGCGCGCCTATCCCTCACTGGTCGATTAAATAGCGACGTCCTAGGACGCATCTCCGACCCATTCATTCTAATATGCATGCGGAAGCATATAAAATCACCAGATAATAAAATAATGTGATAAGAAAGTATGACCAATTTTTCAAACCAAAACAAACCTTTTTTTAAACAACCAAGTTTATTTACAAGACAAGACTATTTAAAAAAAGGTCGGATCATTCCAAAAGGAATGGTCCTATGATCTACTAGTCAGATTCGTTGCCGATTCTGGTCTATCCATCTTTCCAAACTCCGGGGCTTCCGGTCCTCCACCAACATCATTTAAGGACCTGAAAATGGTTATACAATAAGCACTGAGACAATGTCTCAGCAAGTTCTACCCTCTAAGACCCGATTAGGAAGCTAATACGCCCTAAGAGCTGCTTAAGCACAATATGGGTCAAAGGACTTACCTTGGCCTTAGTTCCATCCTGCAAATCAATGTCATTTACAGATGCCTCAAATCACAATAACTAATCAATTCACAGTATTAGATCAAATCATTAATCAATCGACCTAGTCAATTACATGTCACCATGACCTTCCCTCAGTTGGTACATTCAATACTATCTATAAGTTCACCATAATAGGATTGCTCGCTCTAAGCTGATTAGGTATACTACTCTCTCTAAGCTGATATATCGCTCGTAGGTTGATATAATATACTGGCATATTGCTCACAGTCTAAGTTGACATATCGCTCCTAGGTTGATATAGTATACCATCCTGACCATTCAATCAATTCTTCATTTTTATCATACCCGATAAAAATAGTCATGTGTGGGTACACGGTCAACCTTAGCCAAGATATAATAATTTCATTTTTTGAACATCCCACCAGTTTTAACAGCCCATAACATATTTTGGCGTTGTAAACCGACACCTAATAATTTTCTCATTAATTACCAAAATTAATTAATTTAGGAATAAAATCATAAAATCATAATTAATTCAGTTCAGCACAATTTAACGCTCAAATAAATAAATAGACCGCACCACAATAATTAACATAAAATTTCAGTCGTCGGCTATTTCAACCTAATTTCCGAAAAATAAATAAATAAATAAATAATTATGGAAAATATTAAATAAATGCAATAAATACAATTTAGGCCCATAATGCTTAATTAGACGTTGAAACGGACTCGAAAAATTTCCGAGACTCGTTCAATAAATAATAACACGAGTCTACTTGCTAATATCACTAACCATTTGTCTAACATGCATTAATAAGGCGTTAATTTAATTGCTCTTCTCTAATCTATCTACCTAATCATACTTAATTAAATATAATCAACCAATAAGCATCATTAACCTACTAAGTAGGGATTAGTGAGTAAAACTCACTAGTGCAAAGCGAAAACCGGTTCACCGTGACGGCGGCGCGATGGCGGCACGACGGCGGCGGCGTCAACGGGCTTGAACCGGGCCCAAAAGCCTTGCAAGCCCACAGCAAATTGCTGGGCTTGGTCTGGGCTTTGGCTTGGCTGCAGGCTAGGCCTGCTTGGCGGGCCCAAGATGGGCCGAACTGCTGAACAATTGCGAGTTGGGCTTCTGGACTTCAAGTGGGCCGAAGGACTCAATTGGTGGGCTGCTGGTGGGCTTTCCTAGATTGAGAATGGGCTGACTTCGTTGGGCTTCCGGCTTGTGGGCTGTTGCAGTGGAAATGGGCCAAGCTTGATGGAGATGAGCTCAGTCTAGCTGGCATGAGCGAAGGAAGACCAAAGCAGCTGGTCTTCAACGTGGAGAGGAATGTACGCGGCAAGGAGCTGGCGTCTTTGGTGGGGACGTGTGGCTAGGCGGTCTTCGTTGCTGGATGCTTGACTTAACATGCGGCAAAGATAGTTGGAGAGGATGAGCTGGCTACTACTTCGTGGGATGTGGGCTGGTTAGTGGACTCTTGGGCTGAAGTAACAATGTGAGAGAGAGATTGGGTGGAGAGATGGGCAAACGGTGGCTTTGTGGAGATGATCGCGTGGATTGTGGCCAATAAACCTATTGGAGTTGAATTCAATGGAGCTGAATCAATGAGTGGAGTTGGACGATGGTTTTGACTACAGGGAAAAACCATGAAGATGGGACTTGTTCGGTCTAGTTGGGCGATGAAAGGGAGGGAGGCACGTGGCAAAGCAGAGGGAGAAGTGGTGTTGATTCCGTCGGTTTGCGAAGGAGGTCGTGCACGTCCAAAATGAAAAGAAGGAGCAGCTGTGGTGTTTTGCCGAGATAGGAATCGCACGAAGAAAGAGGTAGAGTAGGTGTGTGAGAGAAGATTGGTGAGGGGGGAGGGAAGGTCAACAAAACAAATATCCACATAAATGCTTGGTCCCCCCCTTAGTCTTCAATCTTATCCCCCAAGTCCCCAATTTCTTTCTAGAATAAAATTCACCAAATAATCCAAATTTGATGCTATAAATCCAACCCCTTCTACAAAGCTCCGAATTTCCACAATTGAATTTCAATTCCTCCTCGAAATTTCCCAATTCGATGTCCAATTCGATGAAAAAGAAAGCCCATAAATTTTCTATGAGTTCCCATTGCCTAAAGGCTCGGTAAGGAGGCCAAAGATTCATTCAGTTTGGCCAATCCGAATTTCCGTAAATTTTCGAATCATCCGAACCGATTTTCCGTAAAAAAATCCCGAAATCTCTGAAAATTCTTCGAAGGAGTCGACGTTCCTAAAATAAATCATGACACGACAGAACTTTCAATTTCTGAAACCGGGTTCAAATTCGCGGTTAATTTCAATCTGATGTAATTTTAGCGTGATCTAACCTATTGGGTAGCTTTTATGAATTTTTGATGCAATTGACCCGTAGTCAATTTTCTTCAAGCCACACGTACCTCTTTGACACATTAGCGACTATTGGTTGTCGTGAAAACCTCAAAGTTTCAAATATGGACACAAAGCACCAAAATGACAGAAAAATTAATCTAGTGTTGATCGACGAGAATTTTGCAAATTAGTGGAATCACCCACGTTTAGCCACACATCTTAGTCAAACCAACATATCTCCAATCTCTAATAGGTTTTCAACTATGCCGTAATGAACCGTGTAGACCAACACGATCGAACAGTCGATTCCTGGTCGAATTCTCAAGTTTATTGCGTTAAAGTCCCTTAATAGCTTCACCTGATAGCTTAGTTATCTCGTGAGTGACCATCTCAGAAAAAGCATTATAGTCGCATTGATGAAAAGCTCAGCTTATCTAATCGAAATCAGAACCTGAAATTCAAGATGTCACAAAGACTGGTGACAATGCCAAGGCAATCGGCAACTCTTACCCTTTTATACATGAGTCAAGCTTATATTACGTCCCATTGTAAAAGTCTCTTCAGACTATGACACTTCAATTAACTTAGGATTTTATATGTCTATAAGCATTGCTTGAAGAAGTATGAGCAAGACTATTCTATCTTTTTTCGTAGGATTCTTGACTTGCAAACCTACAGATGATTGTGCGGCACTTTGTTCATGAGCCTTGACCTCAATGGTCTCGTTTAATGAGTCGTTGACCAAGTCTTCATCACAATTTCAATAAAGATCTCTTACATTGGTAAAGTCGTACCACTTGCGAGAACACTCGGACCCCTGTTGACATGATGATAATGAGATAGTGTAATCCTTATAAATCTTGCAGCAATGATCAGGATAGCTTTTTTCCCTGAGAGTAAGTGGAAAGCTTGTCGCGACCCAATTTTTTCGGTTCATCACCTAAAGCTAGGTTAATGGATTACTAAGTCTTTAAGCTTAGCTCGGGCTCTCCCAAGCCCATACCAATTCGCAACTTAGGTTTGAATTCTTAACATGCAAATGATTTTCAATCAGGAGTCGCCACTAATCTATTTTTGGTGGGTCGATTAGAAACCCAAGTAAAGTAACAGGAGATTTACTTTACTCCTACGAACCGTAGATTTATGAGTTCGGGGATTTGGTTACACTAGACTATCCTAGTGCCCTTTCGTACCTTTTATTTCATTTTCAAAAATGTTTGGCAATTGAATTGATTTTAATTTAACTTCCTAACATGTGAGGTGATCATACATGTGCGCATACCACCAATTCAACACTCAAGAAAGCAATTAAATAATGCAAAACATACTTCGAAATAACGAAAGCATATGCATTATTAAATCAGAATTCACATCAACCATCCTAGATATGATTTCTAATTAACACGCAATTTAATTTTTGTTTTCGCTTTTCTTAATGAAAATCATGCGATGCACGTTAATAATCTAATATGACATGGCAACATGACCTAAACTATATGACATGAAGAAATGCAATGATTAAATGCAATCTAAATGACTTAATTTTAATGACACGCAATGTGATGCAATGACATACAAAATTATTTAAACATGCAGCATATAATTTAGTATATGAGTTATATGTCATGCGACATTTATTAAATGACTTAGTCTAATGACAAGGAAGTTCTAATTAAATGAACTTAATAAAAACTAAATGACGTGCATTTGATATTTATATTTTTTAAAAATGCAAGAATGATCTAGTTAGATTAAAATTCTATCTAATTCAAACTAAGGATTAAGTCATATTAAATCCTAATTTAAACCATGCAATTTATGACGTGCAAGAATGCCCTAATTCAACATGATATATGCATGATAGTTTTTTTATTTTTTTATTTGAAATTTAAAATCGCCATGTAATTAAAAATGCAACTTAAATTAAACAGAAACTAAAAATCCTAAATGAATGCATTTTTTTAGTTTTTTTGGTTTTTTATATTTTTGAACTGAAATCCCTATCCTAGATATGCCGATAACAAAAATATTCCAAAACAAACGGATCCTAATTCAAATATTTTTTAGATTTTTTTAGTGGCTTTTCAAAAACAATCGATTATTAACCAAACATTAAATCTAAACAATCAAAATATTCAATCAAATAAAGGATCAAAATAACCGGAAAAATAACCCGTTGTCTCACAGTCAACTAATTATCACGACAGAGTTCAAAATAACTAAAAATCTGATCCGAATTCTTACGGATCAAATTAATAGTTATATTGATTTAGTACTTAAAAACTATCAACAAATCCCAAAAATTAATGTAATTAAAAATAACCCGACATCTTACTGGTGAAATTAATAATTACAATAAGTTTAGGGATAACTCTTGCGAATAATGCCTACAAGATTCATAAAGTAAACATTGGGATCCAATTAAATAACTAAACTAAAGAATATAAACAAAATAAAGTAAAATAAATGAAAAAGAAAAACTACCTAATCAGATTTTCTTTTTCTTTTTTTTTGCTTTTGTTTTTCTGTTTTTTCTTCTTTTCCAGCCACGTTTGGGCGGCTTCGTGGAGGTCCACCGGGAGTTAAACGTCGGAGCTCCGGCGATGACGACTGGCCAGCGAGCGGATCGGCGGCGAGCGGTGGTGTCGCGAGGAGCAGCGGCAAGCGAGATCTCGGCCGGCGTCGCGGCTGAGGAGGAGGCGCGGCGGACAAGTCGGACGGCGTCTTCGCAGGGGCTAGCGTTCTGTTCGGGACTTGCTGGCGGAGCAGCGAGCGATCGGGCGATGGAGAGCTCCGGCGACAGGCGAGATGGCGGTGCGGGTGCAGCGATCGGTGGTTGCAGCAGCGTTGTCGTGGTGTGGGCACGGCGTCGGAACAGACGCGCGTTGCGGGTGGAGGCGCCGGGGGGAGACGGCAGAGGCGAACGGCGGGGGTCGTCGGGGCTCGTGCGGAGGAAGATCCAGGCGTCGGACGGGACTGGCTTCGAGCTCTAGGCGGCGTCGGCGTGCGCGGTGAGGCGGTTCGTCAGGGAGCGGAGCAGGGGCAAGGCTCGGCGCGGCACGGCTTGTGGAGACCTCACGGATGGAAGTTGCAGAGGTGGGCAGCGGATTTGGGAAGATGATGAACAGTAGGGGTCAAATCACCCCTTTTTACTTTCCTCCTCTCTCTCTCTCTCTCTCTCACGTTCTGACTTTTTCTTTTACACTTTTGAGTTTTGGCTTTTTCTTTTCTCTCTTGCTTTTGTGCAGGGTTCTTAAAAGAACGAAGAGAAGACCAAGGAAAAGCTTTTCCTTTCGGTGGAATTTTTTTGACCTAGCACTTGAGAGAAGAAAGCCCCCAGTAGCAAAATCTCTCCTCCCCTTTTTCTGAATTTTTTTTGAAGCTCTCCGTACACGGTTGCTTTTATAGAGGGTAAGAGATAAGCTTTCGATTTCCCCTTCAAATCTGCATCCGCGATACACTTTCACCAACCGATCACTATTGACAAAAATTTAAGATTACGATAAATATTTTCTCGAAATCCAAATCTTGCAAAGATAAATCGCAATATTTTTTACCCATCTGCCATATCTAAAAAGATTCATATCTCGGAAAAATTTTAAAATATTATATTCCCATGAGATAATTTTTAATTATTAAAAACGCGGCTTGGGCCAACTCGCTCACTTCGTGGGCCTGATCCATTTAATTCGAACTCATCCGCCACCGGTCCAAAATATGCGAATAACAAAATAAATGCAATTTAAATCTATATGCTATGCAATTAACATTTTTTTTAGGAATTAAATTAACCCATAATTTCTTAATGCGACAAATTACTAAACGGGTAGCCAAAATTTAGGTGTCCACAGCTGCCCCTCTTTGAAGGTGAGCTCGAAGAGGTTGCCTTCAAAGACAAATTGAGACCTAAATTTTGACTATGCACATGCATTAAATGATTGCTTGATTTGATTTGATTTTTGATTTTTTGATTTTTTTTTTCGGAAAATGAATTCCATTTTAAAATGCAATTAATATGATGCATGAAGATGCTAATGCAAATGCATGATGTCTAAGGAAAGAACGTACCTACAGTTACTTACCCGTCAGTGTGGTAAAGCATCTTGAGGTACATGATAAATCCCTATTTACTCCACAAGTACTCAACTCTCACTCAGGTTCCTTGAAAAGCGTAACAGGTAAGAACATTCACATCCAATGTGAAATGTTCAACGAAAGAAATTGAGACATCTAGATCCAGACTGAGATGTCAAAATTTTTGAAAAACTCAAAATACCTAGATCCAGACTAAGGTATAATGAGAAGGATTGACAACATCCAGAGTGAAACGTTTGAATGAAAATAATCCAGACATTCAGGTCCAAACTAAGATGTCAAGATTTTTGTACTCGAGATACCTAGATCCAGACTAAGTATAACGAGAAACGTTGAAAAAAAAAAAAAGCATTCACATCTAGAGTGAAATATTTAACGAAGAGAATTGAGACATCCAGATCCAGACTGAGATGTCGAAATTTTGGAATGCAATTTGTATACAAATGGTAAAGGAACCTACCTAGAATATCTTACCTTCAAGGAGGGTAGAGTGATTCAAGATAGATGGTGTTACATGTTCAGGACCTGTACCTTTCTATGGTCGCCTAAAATAGTAACGAAGACACTACTTTCCTAGGACCCGTACCTTTCTACGGTCGCCCAGTAGGGTAGCAAAGTTTTGTAAGGAAACTACTTTCCTAGGACCCGTACCTTTCTACGGTCGCCTAGTAGGGCAGTGTTTGGTTGTGTCTAGGACCCGTACCATTCTACGGTCGCCTAAACGGGATTTACCTTCCAGGACCCGTACCATTCTACGGTTGCCCGAATAGGGAAATAGATGTTGTCTAGGACCTGTACCATTCTACAGTCGCCCAGACGGGGATTTACCTTTCAGGACCCGTACCATTCTACGATCGCCTGAATGGGGAAATTGCTTTTCCAGGATCCGTACCTTTCTACGGTTGTCTGTTAGAGCAATAAATGTTGTCTAGGACCCGTACCTTTCTACGGTCGCCTAAACTGAGGTTTTGCTTGGCTAGGACCTGAACCATTCTTCGGTCGCCCAGCCTTGCAACAGAAATCATCTGACCAGGACCCGAACCATTCTTCGGTCGCCTTAATCGATTGAATCTGGAGGAAAAATCTTTGGGGGACAACTCAGTCGAGTGTCGGTGTTTTCAAAAGGGACTCTGGGCTACAGAAGCACGCCATGTCAATATAAAGAGACTCTGGGCTACAAAAGCACACCAGGTCGATATAACTGAACAGCTTGACCAAGTCAAGTGTCGATGCACTTGAGAGAGAATACCTGCACAATGACAAGTATTTTAGAGTATGGTAGAGATATACTTACCTGGTGATATCTCTAATTCTTGGGGATATGTCTTTTAGAATTTAGATATCCTGTGGAGGTCTTTCACCTCCTGGTGGAGTTTTCTCATCTTCTAATATCATGAAACATTTTGAAAGGAACTTGAATTACCTGTCAGACACGATTTAGAGCAAAAACTAATATGCATTCATCAAAGAGATAGACAATCTAAGCTACTCTAGAATGTACATTTCAAAATTCAGTGAGTTTTTCATCAACTCAATCAGGGTTTATGCATAATGACATTTGCATCACCTAAATTTCCACTGGAGAGAATTATCATTCAAGACAATCTTCTCTCATGACATGGATTTCTTAAGAATACTAAATGAGAGACTTTCGGTTAGAAAGGACTTTCACTCACTCTCATTTAGAATGTCTATTTTATGCAAATCACTCAATTTCATCATATCGACATGAGTCCGAGTATTCTCGCAAGTGGTACGATCTTACCAATCTGAGAGGTCTTTAATGGGGACCATAATGAGGGCTTGGTCAATGGCTTAACAAAAAGACTCTTTGAGTCAAAGCTATTGAATGAACTGTCTTGTAACTATCTCCGGGTTTACAAGTCAAGAACCCTGCAAAATGAAAAAAAAATAATCCTGCTCGCGCTTCTTCGAGCGATGCTTATAAACATATGAACTCCTACGTTAATTCAAATGCCCTAATCTGAAGAGACTTTGTAAGGGACGTAACGTAGGTTGGGTTCATGGGTTGAAAAATGAAAGGATCATTAGGCTCAAAATGTGTGTAAAAGGTGAGAGTTGATGATCATCTTGGCATTGCCATCAATTTTCTTTTTCACCATCGGGGATTGTGTTCATGAAGTGCCCCATTGATTGTAAAAACTCAGCATTTGAGTTATTTGACTATTGTTCCATTGGGATTCAATTCTGGTAATTGACAGTCACCTATCTTGACTCTTTTTTCATTCATGGGCATTGGCCTTGCTTTTACCAGGCACACCGTTTTTTCATGCCCCTAGTTTTCATT
This sequence comes from Eucalyptus brandiana, assembly GCA_014182725.1. NCBI lineage: Eukaryota > Viridiplantae > Streptophyta > Magnoliopsida > Myrtales > Myrtaceae > Eucalyptus > Eucalyptus brandiana. Next base: position 16,299,687 of record CM024668.1, read on the forward strand.
CACTTTTCTTCACTTCTTTTCATGGGCGTTGGCCTTGCTTTTACCAGGCACACTGCTTTTTCATGCCCCTTAATTCTATTTTGAATTCTTGCGCATAATGCATGTGTCAAGCAATTACACTTTGAATGGCACTCGAACTTTTCAAGAGTCTTCATCTACCTTTTGCCTTGCCCCAGTGTGGGGGATGATCACCAATTGGGTTTAAAGAAATGAAATTGCAGGCTCAAATGGGCTATGCAAAGGATATAAGTGTATGGGATAGAGAAAGAAATGCTCTTCATCATCCTAAGGCACTTAAATTAACACATGAATTCAATGTAATAGCATGACTTGAAGATTGATGCAAGTGAGAGCAAGAAAATTTCAATTCATTTTCCTCACCTCATGATGCCATTTTATCTCTTAGTTGCCCTGATGTGGGGTGATTCTTGACAGGGGTGATTTGAAAAGAATATCCATAAGTGTATGGGCTCAAAAGGGTTAAGCAACAGATCACCTGTAGTGTTTGGGATAGAGATATGAATTGCCTCTCATCATTTCGGTTGCCGTACCTCTTGCGAGAGAACTCCTTACCTTATGGATATGAACCTTCCTACACTCATCTCACAAGTGTATGAATATGGGACTGTGTATAGGATGGGGTTTGCCTTTCATCATCCTGATACGTCTCATTCAGCATTCTTAAACATTGATGTCACTCCATTGAGTTGTCTATCTTGATAAATCTCCACATGAAATTGGTGAGCTAAATCAATATGAAAATTCTATTTTCAAAAGAGTCTAGCAACTTTAAGCATGAAAAGCGTTTGTGACTTCAAACAAACAATTTACTACACTCAAAAATGCTCTCATAAGTATGAAAACATGATTTCAAGCATTCATTCAAGGAATTGTCCCATGAAGGGACTGTCTCAACAATGGGTGTCCTTGGATTGCCCCTATTGAAAGGGAACAAACACACAAATTGATCAATCGAGGATGAAAATCCGATCTTTAATTTGATGAAATCTTGCTTTTGCCCCTGCACAAAACAACGTGCATGAATAGGATACTATGCAATATTAAAGTAAATTCAAATTGCACAATCATTTCAGCTCGGGTGAAGAATTTATCCCAGTCAGGTCACTACCAAAACCTGTCATGCCCCCAATTTGTCAACTCTTTCACCAGGGAATGACAGTCCTCTTTTACTTGCCCCAAATTTGTTTTTTTTCACTGCAAGTGCGCTCTAAGCCTGTTGATCACAAGTCAAGTTTATGATCATTGAAACTTGATACGCTATTTTCAGATGTCCTTTGTCATAACAAGTGATAGAATTATGCTCTGAGACAAGAAGTAAATGAGTCAGACAAACAAACAGGTTTAATCTGCTACAAGTTTTGGGAAAATGTTTTTTGTTTGTTCTTTTTAAACAGTGAAATGCTTTTGTTTTCAAAAAAGTTTTTGGGAGGAAGCATGAGAAAGTCCAGCCCTCAGGATTTCTCCGTGGATGATATTTTTCTTTTTCATGGTCGGATATCGTCATTGGACTGGTTTGGTATACTCCATCATGTCCTCAAAATTTGAAATAAAATTGTAATTTCATTGAATAGAATCAAATGAATTACATTATTAGAATGAAAATTGTGATTCCTAAACCTAAGAAATGATTCCTAGAAAGCGAAAACAATTCCTAAAAAGTAATAAAAATTCCCACGCAGGGGAGGTGCAACCGAGCAAGTTACTCTTGCAGGCTAACGTCCATGTCTTCCGAAGGTCCTTCGTCATTGGCTCCTATGAAGAGGTCATCGAACAGACACACTGTGATTCCTTCCAAGGTGTTATCGAGTTCTCTGTCTTTGGAGACGTCAGATCGTCCATGTCATCCCATCCACTTGGAACTATGTTGCGGGAGTTAAAGTAAAAGCTAGGAGGAGCCGAATACTTCACCAGGTAATCAAACTTGCCACTAGGCTGCCCCATAGTATCCATCACTTCCACTTCATCCTGCCCCATCTTAGGGACATTATCAAGTTTAGTTTTTTCGGCAGTGACGAAGAGTGGGTCATCTTCCAGGTCAAGCATGTCGCCGTTGCTCATTTGGGTCTTACCTGACTGCTTCAGGACTACTGTCTCAGGGAGAGTAGGTGTAGGAGTCAAATCCGTTCGGAGTGATTGGATTTGAGCTATCATGAATTGCATAGAGGCGAGCAACTGTCGAAGTTGGTCTTCCATAGCGGAGATACGATCACGCATTTCGGTTTGGTCAGCCATTTTAGTTCTTGGTCACCTAATTTCAATAAATAGGAACATGTAAGCATGGAGTGTAAATAAAGAGCTAGTCCATGACAACAATTTATTTTTAGTCAAGAAAAGTCCACATATGAAGAGGATTTCCTAAAAATGAATTAAGAAAACAAAGATATGGGATGCTCCAGTAGGGATGAAATTTCCTAAACATGAACTAGGAAAAGCCAAGACATAAATTGAAAACAAATTTCCAATTTTTTATTTTCCAAATGATTCATTATATGGCAATTCATTTCATTTCTAATGGACAAAGGAATTAAATCAATGATTGACCTAGATTGTCATGGACCGACCAAGAGTTTGACAAAGTAAGTAGATTGCATTAATATGGGAATAGAAGACTTACTTCACCAAGGAAAATCGATGGCAATCACATAGACATGCACATGAGATGTGAGGTTCGATTTCTGTCTAGATGGCTTAACAAGGTGGGGCTAAGAGGATGATCTGACCGTTGCAGTCTCGCATTAACATGTCAGGTCCCCCTAACTCTGGCTCAGTCGAATGGAATACCCAATAATCACGCAGTCTTGCGGATATGGACAAACACATTCGGCACCATGAAAGAAATTTCGGGGAAGAGAAGGTCAACCTCTATATAGCAATCTCGCTTTGGAGAAAGTATCCTTCTCAACACCATCCTAGAAATCCTATCGCAGCCCAGGTCCGACCGCAGGTTGTGTGTGCAAATAGTGTGGTGCTAAAGCAATAAAGCATGCACAACAGTTTAAATGCAAACAACACTTCTATAGTTTTAATTCAAACATTCATCCCTATTCCAACATGCAAGACAGGGGTTAGCAAAGACTACTCCCCTTATAACTCCTATCTGCAAGAACATTTAACACCTTAGAGATGTTAGGGACGTACCTGAGATCCTTGCTGCCAAACAAAAATATTTTTTAAAAGAAAAATTGGCCTAAGTCCACTAAGTGTCTTAACATCATTCCCCAGTGGAGTCGCCAAGCTGTCGCGACCCAATTTTTTCGGTTCATCACCTAAAACTAGGTTAATGGATTACTAAGTCTTTAAGCTTAGCTCAGACTCTCCCAAACCCATACCAATTCGCAACTTAGGTTTGAATTCTTAACATGCAAATTATTTTCAATTAGGAGTCGCCACTAATCTATTTTTGGTGGGTCAATTAGAAACCCAAGTAAAGTAACGGGAGATTTACTTTACTCCTACGAACTAGAGATTTATGAGTTCGGGGACTTGGTTACACTAGACTATCCTAGTGCCCTTTCAGTACCTTTTATTTCATTTTCAAAAAATGTTTGGCAATTGAATTGATTTTAATTTAACTTCCTAACATGTGAGGTGATCATACATGTGCGCATACCACCAATTCAACACTCAAGAAAGCAATTAAATAATGCAAAACATACTTCGAAATAATGAAAGCATCTGCATTATTAAATCAGAATTCACATCAACCATCCTAGATATGATTTCTAATTAACACGCAATTTAATTTTTGTTTTCGCTTTTCTTAATGAAAATCATGCGATGCACGTTAATAATCTAATATGACATGGCAACATGACCTAAACTATATGACATGAAGAAATGCAATGATTAAATGCAATCTAAATGACTTAATTTTAATGACACGCAATGTGATGCAATGACATACAAAATTATTTAAACATGCAGCATATAATTTAGTATATGAGTTATATGTCACGTGACATTTATTAAATGACTTAGTCTAATGACATGAAAGTTCTAATTAAATGAACTTAATAAAAACTAAATGACGTGCATTTGATATTTCTATTTTTAAAAATGCAAGAATGATCTAGTTAGATTAAAATTCTATCTAATTCAAACTAAGGATTAAGTCATATTAAATCCTAATTTAAACCATGCAATTTATGACATGCAAGAATGCCCTAATTCAACATGATATATGCATGATAGTTTTTTTATTTTTTATTTGAAATTTAAAATCGCCATGTAATTAAAAATGCAACTTAAATTAAACAGAAACTAAAAATCCTAAATGAATGCATTTTTTTAGTTTTTTTGGTTTTTTATATTTTTTGAACTGAAATCCCTATCCTAGATATGCCAGATAACAAAAAATATTCCAAAACAAACTGGATCCTAATTCAAATATTTTTTAGATTTTTTTAGTGGCTTTTCAAAAACAATCGATTATTAACCAAACATTAAATCTAAACAATCAAAATATTCAATCAAATAAAGGATCAAAATAACCGGAAAAATAACCTGTTGTCTCACAGGTCAACTAATTATCACGACAAAGAGTTCAAAATAACTAAAAATCTGATCCGAATTCTTACGGATCAAATTAATAGTTATATTGATTTAGTACTTAAAAACTATCAACAAATCCCAAAAATTAATGTAATTAAAAAATAACCCGACATCTTACGGGTGAAATTAATAATTACAATAAGTTTAGGGATAACTCTTGTGAATAATGCCTACAAGATTCATAAAGTAAACATTGGGATCCAATTAAATAACTAAACTAAAGAATATAAACAAAATAAAGTAAAATAAATGAAAAAGAAAAACTACCTAATCAGATTTTCTTTTTCTTTTTGCTTTTGTTTTTCTGTTTTTTCTTCTTTTCCAGCCACGTTTGGGCGGCTTCGTGGAGGTCCACCGGGAGATAAACGTCGGAGCTCCGGCGATGAGGACCAGCAGCGAGCGGATCGGCGGCGAGCGGTGGTGTCGCGAGGAGCAGCGGCATGCGAGATCTCGGCCGGCGTCGCGACTGAGGAGGAGGCGCGGCGGACAAGTCGGACGGCGTCTCCGCGAGGGGTTAGCGTTCGTTTGGGACTTGCTTTGGCGGAGCGACGAGCGATCGGGCGATGGAGAGCTCCGGCGACGAGGCGAGATGGCGGTGCGGGTGCAGCGATCGGTGGTTGCAGCAGCGTTGTCGTGGTGTGGGCGCGGCGTCGGAACAGACGCGTCGCAGGTGGAGGCGTTGCAGGGGAGACGGCAGAGGCGAACGGCGGGGGTCGTCGGGGCTCGTGTGGAGGAAGATCCAGGCGTCGGACGGGACTGGCTTCGAGCTCTAGGCGGCGTCGGCGTGCACGGTGAGGCGGTTCGTCAGGGAGCGGAGCAGGGGCAAGGCTCGGCGCGGCACGGCTAGTGGAGACCTCACGGATGGAAGTTGCAGAGGTGGGGCAGCGGATTTGGGAAGATGATGAACAGTAGGGGTCAAATCACCCCTTTTTACTTTCCTCCTCTCTCTCTCTCTCTCTCTCACGTTCTGACTTTTTCTTTTACACTTTTGAGTTTTGGCTTTTTCTTTTCTCTCTTGCTTTTGTGCAGGGTTCTTAAAAGAACGAAGAGAAGACCAAGGAAAAGCTTTTCCTTTCGGTGGAATTTTTTTTGACCTAGCACTTGAGAGAAGAAAGCCCCTAGTAGCAAAATCTCTCCTCCCCTTTTTCTGAATTTTTTTTGAAGCTCTCCGTACACGGTTGCTTTTATAGAGGGTAAGAGATAAGCTTTCGATTTCCCCTTCAAATCTGCACCCGCGATACATTTTCACCAACCGATCACTATTGACAAAAATTTAAGATTACGATAAATATTTTCTCGAAATCCAAATCTTGCAAAGATAAATCGCAATATTTTTTACCCATCTGCCATATCTAAAAAAGATTCATATCTCGGAAAAATTTTAAAATATTATATTCCCATGAGATAATTTTTAATTATTAAAAAACGCGGGCTTGGGCCAACCTGCTCACTTCGTGGGCCTGATCCATTTAATTAGAACTCATCCGCCACCGGTCCAAAATATGCGAATAACAAAATAAATGCAATTTAAATCTATATGCTATGCAATTAACATTTTTTTTTAGGAATTAAATTAACCCCTAATTTCTTAATGCGACAAATTACTAAACGGGTAGCCAAAATTTAGGTGTCCACAAAGCTCTTTCAGACAGAAAGTCCCTCATCTGGTATGCTTAAGACATCTACATTCTAAATGAAGGTTGTCTTTCAAAATCTTCCCCAGTGGAATTCGGATGATGCAAAACTAACAAGATTGTCATGCATGAATTGCATTTAAATTCATGAATTTACAGCATATATAATCATGTGTGTATACTGTGCAAATAGCAGACATACTTTCAAATAGCAAAGATGTCATTAGGTAGACATATCTTTACCATTATTTCAAAAATCCTATTTTCAAGTACCTATCACTGTCCAGATACTCCCTCTTATTGATACTTGACCTGTCCTAGTTGTTCCTAGAGTATTGATATTTGTGACTGTCAAAGTATCCCATTGTTTTTTAGTATCGGCCACCGTTCGAATACTCCATTCTCTTAACACTCGACCTGTTCGGGTTGTCCTCATAGTATGGATACTCGTGACTGCTCAAGTATCCAATTATTTTCTAATACCTACCACTATCCAGGTTTTCCAGCTCTTCCAAGCACCTACGACCATTCAGGTAAGTCTCGTGTCACATTCAATTTTATGTTGCCAGGAGGTGGGAGACCTTCACGAATATATGAGATACATCATCGATATTCCCCTTTATCAGGAGGTGAGAGACCTTCATGAATATGCGAGGCATGTCCTCGATATTCTCAATTACCAGGAGGTGAGAGACCTTCATGAATATCCAAGGTACGTCATCGATATTCCTAATTACTGGGAGGTGAGAGACCTTCACGAATATTTCAGGTACGTCATCGATATTCCCCTTTACTAGGAGGTGAGAGACCTTTATGAATATGCGGACATATCCTCGATATTCCCATTACTAGGAGGTGAGAGATCTTCATGAATATGCAAGGCACGTCCTCGATATTTTCAATTACCAGAAGGCAAGAGACCTTCATGAATATCCCAGGTACGTCCTCGATATTCCCAATTACCAAGAGGCGAGAGACCTTCACAAATATCCCAGGTACATCATCGATATTCCCAATTACCAAGAGGCGAAAGACCTTCATGAATATGCGAAGCACGTCTTTGATATTCCCAATTATCAGGAGGTGAGAGACTTTCATGAATATCCAAGGTACGTCTTCGATATTCCCAATTACCAAGAGGTGAGAGATCTTCACGAATATCTTAGGTACCTCCTCGATATTCCCCTTTACCAGAAGGTGAGAGATCTTCATGAATATGTGAGCCACGTTCTCGATATTCCCAATTACCAAGAGGTGAGAGACCTTCATGAATATCCAATATACGTCTTCGATATTCCCAATTACCAAGAGGTGAGAGACCTTCACGAATATTCCAAGTACGTCCTCGATATTCCCAATTACCAGTAGGTGAGAAACCTTCACAAATATCCCAGGTACATCCTCGATATTCCATCTACCAAGAGACTTTCAAAGACAATCAAGCATTCTCTAGAGTTTGGTACCTGTGATTATCTAAGTACCCCTTCGATACTTGCGAACGTCCAGGTATCCTCCAAGAATTTGTACTTGTGATCAGTCAGGTATCCCTCGATACCTGCGAACGTCCAGGTATCCTCCAAGAGTTTGTACTTGTGATCATCCAAGTACCCCTTTGATGCCTGCGAACATCCAGGCACCCTTCAGATTTTGTACTTGTGATAATCAAAGTACCCATTCGACACCTGCGAACAACCAGGTATCCTCCAGGTTAGTACTTGTGAATATCTAGGTACTCTTTTAGTGCTTGTGAATGTCCAAGTATCTCTCGAACAAACAAGATGCCCTGAGAAAAGTCAGCGCATCTCCCAAGAAAAGTCAGGTACCATCTAGTGTCCCTGATAGAGATCAAACACCCAACAAATAAATGTCTTGAGAAAGGTTAGTGCATCTCCCGAGAAAAGTTGGGTATCAACTGATGTGAATCGTTGCAGAAAGATCGTTCTATGAAGGCCTGGATGGTGCGAATTGCGAACCTCGACCTCCAATCAAACCTGTGTTGGCAACCTCGGTATGAATGTGACCTGTTGATGAATGTGTGTCAACCAACCAACGTTATAGACGCCACGAGCGAAAGAATTCGCTCTCTCGCTCGATAAGTCGAATTGACCGTCACAAGGGAACCTTGATAAGGTCAAATTCTCAAAAGAATAGTAGAAGAGAATCTTTAAATTTCTTCCTCAAAAATAAAATGTATCCCCCAAAGAAATTCAGTCAGTCTTTAACATAGGCCTTCTAGCCACCGCACAAACCCTAAAACCAACCCTAGAAATCTAATGCCTCATATTCTAGAATATACCTAAACAAGAATATATATATATTGACTTGGTCAAATATTTGGTGACCAGATAATCAAATTACGCCAAGATTTCCAAGATTCTTCAAGATTTGATCTAAGGTCATCTCTACGCCGAAGATCGCGAACCATGACGCCAACAACTTGCCTGAATTGCTTGGCCCGCGCTCGAGTAATCAAACTAGTAGGAATAGACAATGAGTCCCTAGTACCTCCTCCTCGATATGGTTCGATGTCCACATCATTCCCTCCCCCATGCAAAGGATTTGCCCTCAAATCATCACTTGCATCGAAAAGGGTCAAGTCAGAAACATTAAATGTAGCACTAACATCATACTTATCTGAAAGATCAAGCTTATAAGCATTATTGTTAACTCTTTCCAACATCATGAATGGTCCATCCCCTCGTAGTAATAACTTAGAATGTCGTTGCTCAGGAAATCACTCCTTGCGCATATGAACCCAAACCCAATCGCTGGGTTCAAACACCACTTCCTTGCGCCCTTTATTGGCTTGCGTTGCATATTGCTCAGTCTTGCACTCAATATTTGTGCTCGTCTTCTCATGCAACACCTTGACAAATTCGGCTTTCTTTGCTCCATCTAAATCCACACGCTCATCAATAGGTAAATAGGTTAAATCTAATGGAGTTAACAGATTAAAACCATAGACAACCTCAAATGGTGTAAATTTAGTAGCAGAATACATGCTCCTATTATATGCAAATTCAACATGTGGTAGACAATCTTCCCAAGATTTTATGTTCTTTTTAATAATAGCATGCAACAATACCCCAAAAGTTCTATTAACTACCTTGGTTTGATCATCAGTCTGTGGATGACAAGTAATAGAAAATAACAATTGTGTTCCTAGTTTTGTCCATAATGTTTTCCAAAAGTAGTTAAGAAATTTAGAATCTCGATCTGAAACAATCGATCTAGGCATGCCATGCAAACGTACAACCTCCCTAAAGAACAAATCAGCAACATGAGATGCATCGTCAGTTTTATGACAAGGTATAAAATGAGTCATCTTTGAAAACCGATCAACAACCACATAAATAGAATCTCTTCCATACTTAGACCTAGGCAATCCTAACACAAAATTCATAGAAATATCAGTCCAAGGATGCGTTGGAATAAGTAATGGTGTATATAAGCCATGCGGTTTAGTTGTAGACTTCAATTGCTTACAAACAATGCATCTCTCACAGACACATGTGACATCTCTCTTCATAAGTGGCCAATAAAAATGTTCATGCAACACTTCATAAGTCTTATTAATGCCAAAATGCCCCCATTAAACCACCAATATGTGCTTCTCGCACCAACAGTTCACACAAAAAACACTTAGGCAAACATAGTTTGTTTTCACTGAAGATAACCTTCACGCCTATAGAATTTATCAAATGCAGCATGCTCACATGCTTCAAACACTCTCCCAAAGTCATCATCATCAGTATATAAGCCATTGATATGCTCAAAACCTAGACACTTTGCTTCTAAAGTAATTAAAATCGCATACCTTCAAGAAAGTGCATTGGCTACCACATTCTCCTTACCATTCTTGTACTTGATCACATATGGAAAAGTCTCGATGAACTCCATCCATTTGGCATGTCTTTTATTCAACTTCTGTTGCCCTTTCAAGTACTTCAAGGTCTCGTGGTCGGTGTGGATCACAAACTCCTTCGGCCATAAATAATGTTGCCAAGTCTCAAAAGCTCGCATTAAAGCATGTATCTCCTTATCATTGGTAGGATAATTCAATATTGCTCCACTCAATTTCTCGCTAAAATAAGCTATGGGACGCCCTCATTGCATCAACACGGCTCCAATCCTTGTACCAAAAGCATCGCACTCTATCTCAAAAGTAGCACTGAAATTCGGCAAAGATAACAAAGGAGCATTAGTCAACTTATATTTTAGCAAATCCACATGAAACTCACGTGCTTCTTGATAACCTCAATTAAAGGTGTGGCAATGGTGCTGAAATTTCTCACAAATCACTGATAAAAACTCGTCAATCCATGAAAGCTACGCACGTCTCCTAGTGTCTTATGACGGATTGCTTTGACCTTTTCTTCATCAACCCATATACCATCAGCACTAACAACAAATCCTAGAAATACTAATTTGTTGATAACAAAAGAGCATTTCTTTAGATTAGTGTATAATTGCTTGGCCTTTAAAGCCTGCAAGACAGCTCGCACATGCTCAATATGGTCATCAGGGCTTCAGCTATATATCAAGATGTCATCGAAATAGACAACCACAAATCGACCAATAAAAGCACGCAAAACACGATTCATAAGTCGCATAAACGTGCTCGGTGCATTAGTTAATCCAAATGGCATTACTAACCACTCATATAATCCATACTTGGTCTTAAATGCAATTTTCCATTCATCACATTCTTTCATCCTAATTTGATGATAGCCACTTTTCAAATCGATCTTAGTGAAGATGCAAGAACCATGCAACTCATCCAACATGTCATCTAACCTAGGAATAGGATGTCGATACTTTACCGTAATGTTATTGATTGCTTGGCAATCGACACACATTCACCAAGTTCCATCTTTCTTTGGCACCAACAAAACAAGGACAGCGCATGGGCTAAGACTCTCTCACACACCCCCGTTCCAATAGTTCGCTAACTTGCCGCTGAAGTTCCTTTGTTTCCTCGGGATTGCTTCGATATGCGGGTCAGTTAGGTAATGGCTTATCAGGAATCAAGTCAATTTGATGTTCTATGCCTCAAATCGGTGGTATCCCTCCAGGAAGTTCATCAGAAAAGACATCTTCAAATTCCTGCAATAAAGACACAGTAGGACTAGGCAAACTTGGGTCAAGATCGTTAGTAGAAAACAAAACTCATTGTACAAAAGTACAAGCATCGGTCGATCTAGAACTAAAGCTCTCCTCACCTCACTCGATTTTGCATAAAAATTCTTTTGCCTATTTTCTTTCCTCTCTTCTTTTCCCTCGGTTTTTACTACAATCCTTCTCTCGGCCTCTCATTTTCCTTGTGTCTTAGTCACACCACGCAAGCCCTCGGATTTCTCACCTTTTCTCTCTCTCTCTCAACTTCTTGTTGTAACTTTAACTGATCTTGATACACCTCACTAGGTGTCATTGGTACCAAGGTATAAGTCTTTTGATTCATCACCAATGAATAACGATTAGTATACCCATCATGATGTACCTTTCGATCATATTGCCATGGTCTTCCAAGTAAGATTTGACCCACTTGCATAGGTACAACATCACACTCTATCTCGTCCTTGTATCTCCTTATCTCAAATGGGATTCAAACTTGCTTCAACACTTTCACCTCTCCACTATCATTTAACTATTGAAGTTTATAAGACCTAGGGTGTTTTGTCGTCTTCAAACCCAACTTATCCACCATAATACAACTTGCCACATTTGTACAAGTACCTCCATCAATTATCAAACTACTGATCTTACCATTCACCACATCTTGTATGAAACAAGTTATCTTCTTGTTGATAATGCTCCTCCTCCTTTACTTGTACACTAAGAGAACGCCTAACCACCAATAAGTCTCCTTTTATAACTATTTCTCCATCACTACATTCCTCTAACGGTGGCATCTCAAATACTTAAAACATTTAATCTTACGAGTTCTAGTGTTAGGATTTTCGGTTTTATCTGAAGCCAGATTCATTCTAACTTTATCGTCTCTCTCATTTTCCTTTGAGGTTTCAGTTTTAATGTTGTTTCCTCTCCAATTTGGCTTCGCATCTCTCTTCCAATTGGATCTCCAATTCTGATTTGAACCTTCTTCACTCTTGTGATTTCAGTCCAACTTCAATTGCCACTCAACTTTGATGACTTTGTCCACCCATTCCTCCAATTCAACATAGTGTTGCAGCTCCACTACCCTTGCTATGTCTCTGCTCAAACTACTCAAAAATCTTAACATTGTGGCCTCACGATCCTCCACCACATTAGCACGGATCATGGTAATCTCCATCTCCCTATGATACTCTTTCACGCTCTTATTGCCTTGTGTGAGATTTTGTAACTTTTGAAACAAATCTTGATGGTAATGACTTAGTACAAAACGTCTCCTCATCACCGCTTTCATCTCATCCCACGTCTTTATCGGTCTTTCACCATTACACCTCTTACTAGTCACAAGTTGATCCCACTAAATTATAGCATAATTAGTAAATTCAACCGCTACAATTTTTACTTTTTTGAGCTCGAAGTATCGTTGGCAATCAAATACCATCTCCATGCGTTTCTCCCATTCTAGATACGCATCAGGATCATTCTTCTCTTGGAAAGAAGGAATCTTCATATTGATATTTTCAAGTTCATTATATTCTCGGTGTCTAAACCCTCGGGATCCATTCCATCTTTCAAATCGAGCATCTCGATCATCCTCCATGTCGGCCTCATCATCATCATAATGCCACTGCCTTTCATGTCGTGTTCTAGAGGCGTCACGCTGATGTTACGGCCTTCCCCGGGGTAGCTCTCGATCACCATCAACCCTCATGCCATTCCCCATCATTCGGCCACTAAGCTCCTCCACTACGGCCTTCAATTGTTGGATGCTTTCCACGAGCGCTTCATCCCTTCATATGGAGTCAACCTCCCTTTCATTCACGCTTTCTTCGTGCGACATATTTTAGATCTGCAAGTAAATGTTAGTCACAAAAATTCTCACCAATCGCTCCCTCACATGTTTCTCTCAAGGTGTTTGTCACTCCCCCCGTGTTTAATTCAAGTTTAGGCTTTTTCCACTCTCAACTAAGCTTACACACTTTTGCTTTTTCCCTCTCGTATTCTCTTTTTACAAGCTCTTTAGACTCAAAACCCATCTCTCAACCCCCTCACGACAATCAATCAAGCTAATCAAACAAGATTAGATCACTATTGATTTGTTTCAGCAAGTAACAATTTCAAACCAACAAGTACAACTTTCAAAATTCCAATTGAAACGCAAATCACTACTGATTTTGTTGCAATTCGGTCCACTAACAAACAAGTCACCTTCTTACCACCGCATTGGTGGCATCGATGGTTTGGCTCTCTCCCCATCGTGAAGGGGAGGAGTTCGAATCCCCTCACGGTCGCTTGGGGTCTTAAGTGTGATGTCGGGGTGGTGAGTCCTCAGCTAGCGTCATTCCGGGGCTTACCCACCCGCTGCCGGCTGTACAGGGTTCCTTGGGTATCAAAAAAAAAACAAAAAACAAACAAACGAGTCGCCTTCTTGATTTTTTTTTTTTTTGTTCGGCTATTTTTTTTGCCGAATCTGTTTTTTTTTTTCTCTTGCGCACTTTTTTTTTGTGTGCATTTTCTTTCTCTTCTTTTTTTTTGTTTTGATGAACTTTCTCTCTTTTTTTACGAACTCGGATATAATTTAAAATGCTAGAAAAAAATATTAAAACTAACGGCAGACAATTATGTATGAAAGCACAAAAGCAATTGGATCCCTAAATTGGCTAGAACCGAAACCCTAGCTCAATAAATCTTAAATTGCTGCATATAAATAAAAAATTAAAGATAAATAGACCTTATAGAAGCAAGCTTTGATACCAAATGATGTGAATCGTTGTGGAAAGATCGTTCTATGAAGGCCTGGATGGTGCGAATTGCGACCTCGACCTCCAATCAAATTTGTGATTGGCAACCTCAATATGAACATGACATGTTGACGAACACGTGTCAACCAACCAACGTTATAAATGCCACAAGCAAAAGAATTCGTTATCTCACTCAATAAGTCGAATCGACCGTCACAAGGGAACCTTGATAAAGTCAAGTCCTCAAAAGAATAATAAAAGAGAATCTCTCAATTTTTTCCTCAAAAATAAAATGTATTCCCCAAAGAAATTCAATCAATCTTTAATATAGGCCTTCTAGCTGCCACACAAACCTTAAAACCAACCCTAGACATCTAATGCCTCATATTTTAGAATATACCTAAATAAGAATATATATATATTGACTTGGTCAAATATTTGGTGACCAGATAATCAAATTGCGCCAAGATTTTCAAGATTCTTCAAGATTCAATTGACTAGATAATCAAATTGCGCCAAATTTCCAAGATTCTTCAAGATTTGATCCAAGGTCATCGCCACGCCGAGGATCACGAACCATGATGCCAATAGCTTGCCTGAGTTGCTTGGCCCACGCTCAAGTAATCAAACCAATAGGAATTGACAATGGGTCCCTAACACCTCCTCCTCGATATGGCTCGATGTCCACATCATCAACTAGTGTCCCTGACAGAGATCAAACACCCAACAAATCGATGCCCTGAGAAAGGTCGGGTATCAACCGATGTCCTTGACTAAGGTCAGGCACCCTAACAAATCGATGCCTTGAGAAAAATCGGCGCATCTCCCAAGAAAGGTCGGGTACCAACCGGTGTCCTTGACTAAGGTCAGGCACCCCAACGAACAGATGCCTTGAGAAAGGTTGGCACATACCCCGAGAAAGGTCGAGTAAACAACTTATTGCTCTAAACAGGCAACCGAAGAAAGGTTCAGGTCTTGGAAAAGCGATTCCCCGTCAAGGCGACCAAAGAAAGGTTCGGGTCCTAGACAAATCACTTAGCTTTAACAAGCAATCGAAGAAAGGTTTAGGTCCTAGAAAAGCGATTCCTCCATGTCACCAGGTAAGATGACACCTTGATACTTGCCAAGCTCGGGTTTCACATCCTATCTCATTCATTCATGGTAAGTAACTACATGTATCTTCTTATCTGTCTTAGTATGTGTAATGTTATATTGCTCAGTTTCTACATAGGACACTAGGTCCCAAGTAAGATATAATTTATTGCATATGTATAGGCAAAATTTAGGTATCAGTTTGTCTTTGAATGCAATCTCTGCGAACTCAACTTCAAAGAGAGGTAGCTATTGATACCTAAATTTTGATTAGGTTTTTTTTAATTAGACCTTAGTCTCTTTTAATCTTTGTTTTTCCTTCTTTTTTTTTTTAAGATAATAAAAAAACAACAAAAATGAAAAGAAAACAGAAAAAACGAATGCAATCCGTCAGGCTGGGCCTTCGAGCCCAACCCCTCCGTTTTTTCTCGCACAGGCCCCCCACGACCTGGCCCGCGTGACTCAACCCGGTCCCCTCTTTCTCCTTTGTCTTCTTCCTCCCATCTTCTTCTTCCTTCCTCCTTCTTCCGCCTTTGCAAGTCACGCGTGGCAACGAAGACGCGCTCGACAACGGCCTACAGCAAAGAGAGGAATGTAGGCCGGTGGGTGAAGGGACGTAGCATTGAAGGCAAGCATGCCTCCATGGAAGGGGGAAGATTTGACGTCGGTTCGGTCGGTGGAGGAAGGCCGGTCGGTGCACCAAGGACCGTTAGCCTAGCCTCCGTCGACTGGATCCCCCTCGCTTATAAATAGCGGGGCACCACCTTCGTCGAAAGACACAAACAGAAAAGGATCGAGGGTTGCAAATCTTCGAACCTCCCACTGAGAGACTTCAGGGGGGGCTAAGGACAGGTAGGCTGAGATCCAAGGATGGCCAAGATCGGAGGAAGTCCGGAGGAGCTCCTCAGTTAAGCCAAGGCCGAACAGCGAGCAAACCCGGAGAGAGAGAGAAGGAAAAGGGCCAAATCTGGAAGATGGAGGACTAGATCTGAGAAGCCGAGGATCCGCCATCGCTGCCTCGTCGCGACCGTCGTTGCCCCATCGCGTCTGTCACTCTGGGCAGTCGCCTCCACCACCAACGACGCCGTCTCGCCGACCATCAACGCCGTCGTGCCATGCCCTCTTTACAGACATGTATCAGCTCTGCTTGCCATGTCGCCGTCACTTTTTCCGCTCGAAACCCTGGCCGTCGCCGTTGTTTGTCACCGTTGTCACCATAGCACCCCCCTCCGTGAAGCCCCGATTTCGGTCCCAACAAGCCAAGTAGATATGGTTGCCATCGCCATGCGTCATTCTCCGATCCTGTAGAATGACCAACCACTGCTATCCTCCGTGTCGCCGCCACCGTCGACGCCGACCCGTTGTCCCAGCCCCTCTATCGGTGCCGCATTTAGGTGAAAAGAGGAGGAAGCATCGCGTCGGGTCATGACCCGGGTCGGATCCAGGTAGGGTTTCGTAGAATAAGCAGGTCGCCAAGTTAGGTTCGAAGCTCAGGCCAAATGTCCTAGTTCTTTTTAAAAAACGGGCCCGGTTTCTTCGCACGGGCCGGGCCTGTGGGCGACCCGAGTCAATCCCAATTGAGGGCCCGACCCGGGTTGCATTTTAATATTATAATATAATATTATTTTAAAAAATAAAATAAAATAATTATTTTCCAAAAAAACAAAAATATCAAAAATATCCATATTTTCCCCAAAAAAAAAAGCCAAAAATGATTTATATTTTTAGAAAATCAAAAATCCAAAAAAAATACCTTTTATGTTCAAAAAATGAGAAAAAAACAAAAATGTTTTTCCTCCACAAATAGATGGAAAATCCCTTAAAAAATCCAAAAGCTTTAGGGTTTAAACAAGATTAGGTACCGAAAGGGTATTAGTGATTAACTAGTGTAATCAAGTCTCCGATCATAATTTCTCTGTTGCGCAGAGTGAGTATTTCTCCTAATACTTCGCTTGGGTTTCTAATCGACTCACCCCAAACCGATTAGTAGTGACTCTGTTTTAAAATTAACTCACAGGTTAAAAACTTGGACTATTAAGTCGTAAATTGGTGGACTTGGGAGAGTCCAGGCTAAGCCTAATAGACATCGCATAACCATTAGCCTCTGTAGGTGCTCGCCTCGATCGGGAGCCGAAAAAAAGAGGTCGCGACAATATTGTTTTTCTCAAACTATTCCATTTGATGGAACTTTCCAAGAGGCAAAGATCAAATGAAAAGAGAACATAGTTAGGCCAAAAAATAAATTAGAAAATAACAAGAAGAATAAAAAAGACAAAATAAGTAATTGGAAGGTGGATATCCCAACTTTTCAAAGGATCTCAAAGAAATTTTTACTTAAAAGGGACGAGTAGACTCACCATTAAAATTTTCATTCATGTAAGTTGGTGCCAAAATGTGATTAACGATGCTAATGTTTCGGATGAATACAAGGAGCTCGTCGAGCTAGCATCTCTTCATTGAGATGCCATATGGTCTTGTACTTTTGTTTGCTTCTTGTGAAACTTTTGTCCATGACTGATAAAGTTTTCATATTGGACATAATTTGATGTTTATCCCTGTAGATAGTTTCGTCTCTTCATATTCGACTCTCCTTTTCACATCTTCCGTCACAGCCAATGTTGACAATATCTCTCATATTGTAATGTAGCCTAAACACAATCTGTCCATCTTGCTTGCCCCTAACAATTATAACATTGTTTAAAGGAAACAAAAAGGAAATCCAAAACCCGACCTGGACTTACCTGATTTGACCCGAGTTTGGATTTTGGGTCATGTGCAATTCAGGTTAGGTTCGGGTCAGAGCAAACACACAACCCTAATGGTTCAGGTCTGGTCGAGTCGGTTAGTATGGAAATCTACCCTATCCCCATCCATTGACACCCCTACTTTATAGTGCTTTTGAAGCTTTGATTGTCCTTCCCTTTTGTCTGAAATAGAGACAAAGGGGATAAACCTTCAACTCCCCCTATACAGAACAATCAACACGCGAATGGAAGTTCACCGCTAGAAAGAGTGGGAACTTGCGGAACCCAAACTATTGCACGAATACAATAGCGATTGACTAGAGCTCAAGTTACATATAAAGTGCCATTTATTGATGGTAGTTTTCACCCTCTCGATATGTAGAGCCACCCTCTACCATCCATGGTAGTTTTTTCACTAAATCAAACCCTAATTCCACCTTTATATCTCCATCATCGCGTCTATCCCTGTCCCTCCGCCAAGTGCGTCTCTCGTATGCTTGGAATTAAACAGCTCCACTGATTCCATCTTTTTCCCTATTCTCCACACTTTCGAAACCTTATTCAAACCCTCGCTTTTCTTTACTGTGTTCTGGAATTTTTGTATGCCTATGGTTTTCTCGAACCCTTAATTGATGGCTTTGTTTCAATTTCCCACCTTGCTTCTTCACAATCGCTAGCACAAAATACTAATTGCAAGTCTATGACACTTCTGCATGCACTTGTTCCCTCGCAATTGTCCTCTAGTGCACAGCTCTATACCCTGCCCCAATGGATGATCATGAGAAGGAAGAAGAATCCCGTTTAACTGCCCGTTTAACTGCCCTATGCTCCTGTATGGGTCGTCTATGGCCAGAGCAACAAATTGATATTTGGAATGAGGCACCACCTGCGGAGACAGTAGAAGCATGCAAATTAATGATGGTAGGCAAAATTCTATCTGATACTTCCATCAATTTTCAGGCTTTACAGAATACATTAAGGCACGCATGGAAAACAGACCAGGTGGATGTTTCTGCAAGGGAAGCTGGTTTATATGTAGCAAAGTTTAAGTCTGCTGTGGACCGACAACGGGTCTTGGAGGGTGGCCCGTGGCTATTCTCTAACCACTTACTCATTTTTAAACCCCGGCACCCCAACACGCTGCTCCATTGTTATGATTTTTCCATGTGCGCATTTTGGGGTGCAAGTCTTTGAGTTGCCGTTGGAGTGGTGTTTTGAGCATATGATTGAAAGGGCTGTTAAACATATAGGGAAAGTACTGGAGGTTAAGATAGAAAATAAGGAGGGGACATACCTGTGTACCGGGAAAGCTAGAGTTGAATTTAATCTACAGGAACCTTTGAAGACGGGCCAGCTTATTCGAATCAATGGTAAGTCCATCTGGCTTGATTTTCGCTATGAGCGACTTTCGCACTTTTGCTATTCCTGTGGAAAACTCGGGCACTATGCTATGCACTATAAGGATTTTCCCTTTACTGAAGCTAAGATGAACGGAACAAAAAAGATGGCATATGGCCAATGGTTAAAAGCATAAGTGAGGGAACATAGCCCATATTGGAAAACTTTCTATGCACCACAAGACAAACCTGATATGTCTAAAGAAGTGGTACAAGAAACTCCCCCACCAGCACCCATTTTGGGTCCTACACAACCTCTTACCAAGGATATAACCACGGATTTGCCTCAGCAAACGACTCAACCACTCACCCTAGGTACTTACGATCTTCATCAGCATAAGGCCCCTATAGATCAGCTAGAGCAAAATCCACATTTAGAAGGGTCAGCTCTCATACCAGCACAGGTGAAGTCAAAATATGTTTCTGAAGTGGCCTCCTCTAGTTCCAAGAAACTAAAGCATAGCAGACTCAATGTCAAAACAGTCAATACAAAGAAATTGAAGCGTTATACCCCTTATGAACCACGCATGTATCAGCAAGAAGATATTGATGAGACGCATCTTCTGGACACTCCCATATTGGAAGCTCCTGAAGTTGGAGAATGGGCTATGGTGGCTTGCCCAAAAAAGCCACCCATTGACAAATGAAGCTTTTGAGTTGGAACTGTTAGGGGCTGGGCAACCCCCTGACAGTTCAATCCCTCAAGGCCCTAGTGGCTAAGGAGAGGCCTGATGCTATCTTTTTGATGGAAACTAAAAACCAATAGGTTCATCTTCTGCGTTTACAAAAACGCCTTAATTGTCCTAGCTCTTTTATTTTCAATCCTATCGGTTTAGCTGGTGGGCTGGCCCTATTTTGGAATGATCAGCTCAATATTTTTTTGAATCACTCTTTTTCTGAGTTTTATGATGTAACATGTACTGATCTCCACAGTGGAGTTAGGATGAGACTTACATGTCTCCATGCTCCAGTAATGTTTCAGCAACGTCAGCAGCTTTGGGTAACGTTACATATCATCAAAGATTCCAATCATCTACCTTGGCTCTGCATCGGAGACTTCAACAAAATTCTATACCATTGGGAGAAAGTTGGTAAGTGTTTGGCTAATGCTCAGCAATTTAATCTTTTAGAGATGTTTTGCATATTGTGCACTTATGGACTTAGAAAGTAAGGGATGTTCCTTTACCTGGATGAACCATAGAGCTGGTGATGAATTAGTGAAGGAAAGATTGGATAGGGCTTTGTGCTCTTTGGACTGGCGTCTTGCCTTTCCTGAGGCTGAAGTGCTGGCTTTACCTGTAGTGGGGTCTGACCACAGCCCTTTGCTCTTAACCACTAAGGCCTTACCTCATCGAACTTCTCGGCCTTTTGGACCCAAGACCCGGAGTGCCGGGAAATTATTGCCCATTCATGGAGATCTACACATCCAACAGCTTCTACAATTGTCTCTAAACTGAAATCAGTTACCTTTGCTCTAGCTAGATGGAGTAAATCCAAATTTTCAAAAGGTCATCAGCAACTTCAAGTGTTACATCAGTGACTTTAGCATCATGTAAACCAAACTCATGACCATTCTGATGTGCTGTTGATCACTCACTTGCAAGAGCAAATTCAAAAATTATGGTAGCAAGAAGAACAATACTGGGCCATGAGGTCTAGGATAAATTGGCTGAGGTGGGGGGATAAGAACAACAGATTCTTTCATGCAACAACTATACATAGGAGACAACGTAATAAGATCAGTATGCTACAAGATGAAAACCAAGTTTGGGTGCGGGATCCCCAATTTTTACAACAGATGACTATAGATTACTTTTCTACTCTATACTAGACAGTGGGCAAGCGAGATTATGAGCCTATTCTGAGTCAATGCACTCGTATAGTCACGGAGGAAATGAACTTATCCTTGACAGCTCCAGTCATTAAGGAAGAAGTCCGTCAAGCCACCTTCCAATTGGGAAAAACAAAAGCGCCGAGGCCATATGGTTTAAACGGCATTTTCTATCAAGAGCATTGGGATATACTTCAAGATGAGCTTACACTTTTAGTGCAACAATTTTTCCTCTCTGGAGTTATGCCGCTCCATCTAAATCGTATCGTTATCTCTTTGATCCCCAAGGTACCTCATCCTGAAAGGCTAGACCAATATCGTCCAATCAGTCTTTGCAATTATGCCTACAAAATCATATCTAAAGTGATCGCTAATCGTCTGAAACCCTACTTGTCTGATCTAATCTCTAAGGAACAGAGTGCCTTTGTGAATGGACGACAAATACAAGACAATATACTAATAGTCCAGGAGGTGCTACATCAACTTAAGATCAGGAAATGTAAGCGCAAATTTCAAGTTATTCTAAAAATGGATATGCGGAAGGCATATGACCGAGTTGAATGGGATTTCCTCCAAGATTATCTACTAAAAATAGGCCTTCATGCAACATGGGTACAGTGGATTATGGAATGTATAACAACGGTGTCTTTTAGTGTAAAATTTAATGGTGAACACCTCCAATATTTCAAACCATCCAGGGGCCTTAGACAGTGAGATCTCTTTCCCCTTATATTTTCATCCTCATGATGGACACTCTCTCTCATCTTGTGAATCAAGTAGTTACCATGGGGCATCTCACAGTCGTCCAACTGAACAGGTGATGCTACTCTATCTCACTTGTTCTTTGTAGATGATACTATTTTCTTTTTAGATGGTAAGATACTGGAATGTCATAATTTAGCCAATATCATCAACCAGTATTGTTTTGCTATTGGCCAGGCTGTTAATAGAAATAAATCTGGATTATTTTGTAGCAAAGGTTGTCCTCATACTCTATAGGTTAATCTAGCTCAAGAACTTTGAATTCCTATGATTGATAAGGCTGGTAAATATCTTGGTATACCATCCGACTGGGGAAGATCAAAGAGAGAGATGTTTGCTTGGTTATCAGGAAGAGTTCATGCCAAACTAGAGGGGTGGAAAGAGAATCTGATCTCTAAGGGTGGTAAGGAAATCTTACTCAAAATTGTTGTACAAGCATTATCACAATATGCCATGTCTATTTTTGAAATACCTGTGTCAATTTGCAAGTCTATAGAACAGAAAATTGCTCATTTCTGGTGGCAGAGTGATGGAAAGAAATTAGGCATACATTGGAAAAATTGGAATGTTCTCAAGAGTGGAAAAGACAGTGGGGGTCTTGGTTTTCGTGATCTCATCGACTTCAACAAAGCCATGCTTGGTAAGCAAGCATGGAGACTATTGCAGTACCCTACATCCCTTTGGAGCACCCTTTTTAAAGGGCTTTATTTCCATTCTCGGAATTTTCGGAATGCTGATCAGGGACCCAGATCTTCCTGGGGATGGCGGAGTATTATCCTAGGGAGGGATGTTATTCTACTGCACTTACAATGGTCTGTTGGTAATGGTCAATCTATTAATATCTGGACGAATCGTTGGCTTCAAGTGGTAGCTGAGCTTCTTGACTCAACCACCAAGGAATGGAACAGCCCCCTTATCCAACAGTTTTTTGATGGCCCCACAACCGCTGAAATTACAGCCATATAGGTTAGTCTTACCACAATTCTGATTAATTGATTTGGTTAAAAAACCAAAATGGCAACTACACTGTTAAAAGTGCCTATCATACCATCAGACAACCTACTTCCAGAAACCAACAGAACCAAGCTTCATCATCTTACAACCCCCCTAAACTCCTATGGAAATCCATATGGACTGTCAACTTACCCCCCAAATTTCGAACTTTCCTTTGGTCAGTATGTAACAATGCAATAGCAATGAAAGACAACCTTTTTCAGCATTGCATTACTACAGAACCGACCTGCTCTATATACAATCACCACACACCTGAAACAATAGAACATCTCTTCCTTTTATGTCCATGGATGCAACATGTTTGGTCACACCCACAGATCAATATTCAAATCATACCGCAATCAGTCACACGCATGGATGAGTGGTTAACAGTATAGATAGAAAGCCGAAGTACTTCACCTGGTCTGGAGAGTATTGTTGCGCTTTTATGGCAGATCTGGAAATCGCGAAATGGTTTCATCTTTCGCAAACAACGCCCCAACTCGTCCCGGGTAGTGCAAGAGGCCCTTGCACAGGTACGAATCGCAACACTCTGTTCTAGATCATCACTGCGCACAGCTCTTTTTGCTTCATCGACTGATCTACAATGGCGACCACCGGACCCTAGTGAGATGAAAATAAATATTGATGGAGCATATGAACCAACAAGTGCTAAAGGTGCTATGGCGTGCATCATCCGTGATCACACAGGAACTTTGATTAGTGGCTTTACCTGTGATTTCTCTGCATCTTTGGCTTTGCACAGCGAGATCCAGGCGCTCCTTCTCACTTTTGATCATCTGATGGAATAGGATCGGGACCGTTTTTCGCTTGAATCTGATTGTATGGTCTTGGTTGAAGGAGTCCGGGAACCATTATCGAAGCCATGGGAGATGAGATCTCTTCTTGCAGAAGCGACGACCAAACTCTTTGCTTTCCCTAATCTCAGCTTTCGGCACTGTAGACGCGAAGCCAACTTTGTGGCTGATTGGGCCGCAAAGGCCCATTTTAATGGCTGTTTATCTCAAAACTAGGCTACGGCCCCACCCTCTCTGCTTGCGGATCTTTTGTACTTTGACGCCCTAGCTTCGGGCTGTCGTAAACATTTACGTTCGTAATGTAATAGTCCCTTTCACGTCCAAAAAAAAAAAAGAAATTGGGAAAAAAAAAGAATCTCAATTCCAAATCTGCCATTTATTAAGAATTGTCAAATGAGATGGTACCATTTTTACTTAGCGAAAGGCCCATTTGCATCCCGATGCCCAGATAAGTTTCATTACATAAAGAAAATGTCACTATTCGATTTAATATAATTTTGTACGTTCGTCTTTATTTTTAAGCATGGAGTCAAAATTGTTAAGGGAAGTGTAGTTTTTCCATA
The DNA here is from genome assembly GCA_014182725.1 of Eucalyptus brandiana. NCBI lineage: Eukaryota > Viridiplantae > Streptophyta > Magnoliopsida > Myrtales > Myrtaceae > Eucalyptus > Eucalyptus brandiana. The sequence goes on from CM024668.1 coordinate 16,323,949, forward strand.
CTAATCTGCATGTTCCCAACCCTTAAATTTTTTATTTATCTATAATAAGGCCCACAATCCACTACATGTCCTTAGAGGACAATAACGTTTGCTTCTCTTTTTTTTTTCCCTTAAATTAACGCTAATGTCACGAATCATTTGCAGCTAGAAACACCGTACATTTCACATGAACATGTAATGTTTTCTCTCATCTAGCATGTTCCCGTGTGACACATGAGCATCCCGTGGTGCCAGTCAACATGGAGCCTCCCACGGTGAACAATTGTGAGATTGTGAAGCCCGTTTTTCTTTCTAACATCAAAATTTAAAATGATGATGCCCTCATCTTCAAAACTTGTGATACACTTACCGAAACGAATTTTACTAAATTATGAGGAAAGAGAAACTATATAGTGATTTGGATCTTCCTTTTACTAAATATAAACTCCAAGAAATTTATGAAATTACCCATTGATGGTTATCTTTGCCATGCTTAACTTAGGATTTTTCCCATTTGGCAATAATATACCATTTAAGTTCGACCAAACAAAAAAAAAAACATATAATGAAATTTTTTATAGAAAGTTCCCAATGACGGCCAGATCTCGCATCGTAGGGTTTTGCTATAAATAGGTTATAGCTTGACATCATATCCTGACACCACCTCATCAGATCTAAAGAGGCAGCCGAGGGTGGCGAACCTGATGAAATCTGGTCGATCGAATACTGCTTCCACTCTTGCTTTCAGTCTCCTCTAGCAAGGTCTGGTAAATCTCCCTAGCCCCCTCGGTCTCACGTTCTCTCTGATCTCTGCATCGAGTCGTTTTCTTGCTGATGGACCGAGCGATTCGATGAGCCGGTTTGAAGTTCCGGCCATTCCGATGAACGAATGCAACCACGGCGGGTCGGTGAAAGCCGACGGTACTTCGTGTGGCTTCAAGATCGCTGCGGTTCAGCTGTTGCCTGGGGCTCTTGGTTCTGTCCGACTGGCGGGGGTTGCAGTGAGGATGGATCGAATGGATTCGATTGGAATGTGTTGCGACTTTTATAGTTTCAGCCTTGATCTTGGGTTCTCTGTTTTGAGCAAAATGTTCGAGCTTCGACTTAAACCATGTGGAATGCCCGTCTTCACTTTAAACGAAGGGCTCTATGAAGAGGGTAGAATTGCACAATCTACTAGGTCGGTCAACGAAATATTGTGCACTGGATTCGATGCCGATATGATTGCTTGTGGAGCGAGTATGAAGGGGTTGTGCAAGATGGGTAATGCCTTATGATTCTTCTGTCACGGTGAAGTTTGGAAATGTTAGAAAATTTTATATGAGATGATGTAAAACTCACCCAAAATGGAGAGCAGCTTTTCAAATGCAAATAGCAGTTTTTTAAATGCAAAGAGAATCACAGTGGTATAAGGTGAATAGGGACCAATCCAACTAAAAAAAATTTGAAAAGAAAAAGAAACTGGTAGAGAGTTGATACCACTCTCCTGACGATGGCCATGGTAGGCCGAAACCAGTTGGGGGATACTTAATAGATTGGCTATAGTTTCGTTAGTCTCCCATCTAACAATATCTGAAGAAACTACAATAGTCGGCCTTTATGTCTATGATATATTATAGCAGTGGCTTAGACGCAGTTGGTATGAAGACTCAACTAAATCAGTTGAGATCTCTGAACATGGAATTGAGAATACATCGGTATAGACTTGGAATTTTATATGGTCCATTCTGTGCTGATCTTTTTGTCTTTCCTCCAAACATGCTCCTGATGGAGAGGGTCAAGCTCAAGCAGTCTTCCAGGACGGATGATTCAGGTCACCGTAGACAAGCACATCTGATTTCATCATTGGTGAAGTGAATCTGATTCTGATCCGAAGTTTGGTTTAATGTCAACATCAACTCATTTCAATCGATTTTTGTCTTGTAGAACTGTAGCAGCTAGCTCTAATGCAACAGCAGAGTTTGTGATTATTCATATGAAAGGGAAGATTGGCACAGACAGAGACCGAGGTAATTTTTTGCTTGGAATCCCCGCATCTGATCTGCACCTCGACCTCCATCGACATGTATTCTGGTTATAAGATTCGACTTTCGCTACGACACCAATTTCTCCAATCTGACATTAAAAGAGAAGACTTACATTAAACGCAGCTAAAGTTATTCGTACTATGTATGGAGAGAACTATAGTCGCCTTTAGTTCATTGGGGAATTGGGCAAATTGTGATTCATTGGCGAATTGGGCAAAACGTGTGAGGCCAGCTCATCAATCTTGTTATCCAATGTGCTCAAATGGGCATCTTGCTGCCTGACGTTCATTCCCATAATTCTAGATCGAGTTCGGATGGCAACGTAATTGAAGATTCTCGGCCACAAAAGCAGAGTGGAACGGGGCATTCGGCGAAGCAGTGAAATGGCAGAAAGTGATGATTATGGCCACCATTGTTTGCTTGAGATCAGTGAAAATGATGGCAACTCTCAAAGTAGTCGAAGATGGAGATGCGACTGGTGAGGAGGGATGGTTGACATGAATTGAAAATGAGGAGATTTCTGGAAATTGATTTCTCTCCGAGAGAAAAACCTTTGAACCCGATCTCCTCAACTCAAAAGCGTTCGACCAAGGGGCACAGTCCAGGCCCGGATTATCTTGGAAGCTCGAGTTTTTGTGAAATATCATCGTGTTTAAAATAAAAAGTTAGTTTTTTTTTCCCCTCTTGGATGATCTGCATTTATTTGAGTTTTATACAGATTGAATGTAGTTGGCGTGAAGATTAAACATGGATTGGCGAATTCATTAATATAGACTTGGAACTTTTCAAGATCTTGTAGATGATTACTGTTGAATCTCGAGAAGTTGTTGTGTCGCAAATAATCTTTGTAGCACCGATGATTAAATGCGACTGCGATGAGAAGTCCGGCTCGGCGGTATCTCTATAACTCAATTTGAATTGCATTTACTCATTTTTGGCTCATCGAATCGTCTTGTGGAATTGTAGCAGCTAGTTCTTAAGCAAATAGCAGAGTCCGAGACTTTCCTGTTGGCTTGTTCGATTTGCTCTGATGCAATGGCATGGCTAATGCTGTGTTCGATTTGTTCGAGCAGGAATAAGGTATGATATTAGGTTTACCACGGATGGAGTTCCTTGTGATGAGATTTTAGTTCGGAAACTCGAGCATTTGATTGTAGGATGAAGTGTGCTGTGGGCTGGAGTTGGAGTTGTCGCAGGCAACTCGGAAACTTGGGTCTTGGCCGGGCAACGATCCGGCCAGACCTGGTTCTTTGCCGGCGATATCGCAGTTGGGACAGATCCTAGACCATTGCTTGGTGGAATCGCCGAGATATATACCCTATCTGTAATACCAATTCTAGCTGAACAATCTCGTTTCTTGCTCTACGAGGAAGCTGCTAGTGGAGAACCCTAGGCAAAGTAATTTGATTGAATCTGAACAGAGTCAAAGCCAAGATTTTGTGCAACGTGACTTTTGATTCTGCACGTGTTAGCCAAGCAGCAAACTAGAGGCTTTGATCTTTCAAATGCCTAAAGTCAGTTCAATTTCTTCTTCCGTTAGTTCTGTACGTTTCGATCCTAGTTTTTAATTTCTTCGTAAAGGCATCCAATTTGAAAAGTCCAATCACATTATTGTCGCATTTAAACCGATGGTTAATCGGGTTCGCCTTCATGTTGATCCGAACAAGATTTGCCTTCAAAATTGGAAAAAGGAAAAAAAAGAAGAAGAAGAAAACAACCCAATATATATGCAAGAGATGATCACCGGGCAAGTCGAGATATAAATTATAATAACCTCAACCTCACTTATTATCCAGAACTGTCTGACAACACTGACTATAATTACATTTCGTCAGACGGGAGCCAGCATGACTCGAGCCCAATCAGGTCCTGCCCGTCAATCGAAGAGACCATCATTGCCTCAACTCGTCAAATTTCGGGTTCGGGCCCTTCTTGCACTAGGTGGATCAGGACAGCGCGCAAGCCCGTCTCGACCCATGTTCGTACATGCGATCCCGGCTGAGATGAAAATTTTTGGGGGAAAGAAAAGTATCGAGTAAAAAAAAAATTCACAGAAGAAGAAAGAAAGAAGGAAAGAATGCCGGGCTACATTGGAAAAGAACGTAAAAGAGGAATGATCGTCGATGGCTTTGTACGGCGCTGTTGAGTTGTTTCTTGTTCATTGGAGCTCTCGTTTCATGGCGGATGACAGAGTGGTTTGTCTTCGCATTGGGAAATCCTTGTTAGTGCTCATTTCGCTATAGATGGAGCTCTCGTTCTTTGACTGTCGGATAAGTGTGATGACGGTGATTATTCCTGCGGATGTTGGGTTGTGGCAAGTAATTAGTTTTCAACCACGCGGAGTGATCATCCATGGTGATTAATCTTCATATGCGCCTATACATCAATAGTTAGGATCTTTTAGGTCATCCTAGTGCTTGTAAGATAGTCTAAAAAATTGTTGGTATCAGTGAAATGGGTGTTAAATTTGACAATCATGCCGATGAAAAATCCTGATATGTTTACTACATTAATACACATGCCGTGACAGATTTTGAGTCAAAATTGGAATTTTGGACTTCACTAATTCAGAAATAAGTCAATTATAGAATGGTTACCAAAACGATCTGTCTTTGGATGGAAGAATACGCCTTAATGTATCGGCATAATGTGAAGAACTTGCGAAAAGCAAGAAATGGCAGCATCTTGCTCATTAAATGCTTTATAGCATGCTTCTGTTTGTTCTTTGCAATGTGACTATACATAAATCTAAATGCTCCTCATGCAATTGTAAGATTGCCAAATCAAAGAAAAATAAAATAAAATTTAGTTTTGTTTCGGAAGTCTACACAATTGGTTGTTGTCCTTTCATTTTTCATCCATCCATAGGGGTGGAGGAGTTGAATAAAAGCGAACTAACTTGATTGAAATCGTGGGATTGCATGACGCTTTGCCTTACGTTTTAGATTTTATTTAGGCTTTGCTTGGGAGAGAGGGGAGAGGGAAAATGAGAGGTGGGCATGGAAGATTTTGAAAAGAAAATTGAACTTTATGCAAGTGTGAATTGGAAGGGAATTGTGAAATTTTCTTCTCTGAACCGTAGCAGCTAGCTCTAATGCAACAGCAGAGTTTGTGATTTCGCATATGAAAGGGAAGATTGGAAAAGACAGAGACCGAGGTATTTTTTTTCTTCGGAATCTCGGCATCTCCACCTCAACCTCCTTCGACAGGTATTTTGGTTATAAGATTCGACTTTCGCTACGACGCCAATTTCTGCGATACGACAGCAAAAGAGAAAACTTACATTAAACGCTGCTAAAGTTATTCGTATTATGTGCTGCGCTCAATTTCTTATTTAGTTTTATAGAGCTTCATATTGAATCTAAGCTGAGGAGATTTAGCGTCCGCTGGAGCTTGCATATGATGGAAGCAATCGAATTCCTTGTGATGAGATTCCGGTTCGATTTTAGGATGAAGTGCACTTTGGAATCAAGTTCAAGCCCTTGCTAGGAACTTGGAAACTCCCATCGTGACGAGATCATATGCACGATGCCAACTTTAGTTTATTTATTTTATTCCTATGAGAAATCCAAATTCCATGGTACTTTAATTCCATGCTAATCTCTTTACCACATAAATGGAACACCAGGGCAATGTCCTTTGATTTAATCTCAACAGAGTCAACCCAAAGTCGATCCAGTTATTTTGACTTGCTAATCTCCACTTTCAAAATACTTCCTTTAAGTTCATATTTGAACCTAGTTTCTAACTATTCGTAAGTGCATGCAATTTCCAATATTCATTCACATTATTGTTGATTTTGAACGGACCGATGAATTTAATTTATCTTTATAACAAGTTATGCCTAGAGAGTTGGCTAAAAGAAAACTTCCCCATAGAAAATTATATGGAGTAGAGGTGATCTGTGGGCAAATCCACATTAGATAATCCTCGGCCTCACTTATTATTTAAGTTGGCCATCACCGCAAGTTAATTAGTATCAAGCGAAATTCACAAAGAAGAAAGAAGAAAGAGAAGAGTGGCATGCTCTTTGGCATCCAATGGTGCCAGTCTCATACGGCACGGAGCATCCGATGGAGTTGTGCCAGAGTACAACTGCGAAGTGAATAATAGCCTGCTAGCATTAAGAAATTAGAACAACGATAAACTTGCTTTCAAAATTTGCCATACTCCCATCACATCAATTTTTACTAAATTACAAGATAAGAGAAGATACATGGTGAATCGGATTCTTTTTGAAGATCAAGTAAATGATCAAATTTAAATTCAAGAGATCTGCAAATCACACTCGATTATTTTTAACTTGTCTAACTTACAATTTTGTCTATTTTGTAATGATGTGTCGCGCAAATTTATGTAAAGTTTTTTTTTTTTTTTTTTGAAGTGTAAAGTTGAGTTTTCCTACATTTTTTCAACTTAATTTCACTGAAATAACCATCATCATCACCACCCAGATTTTGTAGTTAGAATTACTTTCCAATCTTTTATTTTCAATAAGTACTTAATTGCAATACTTTTCATATGGGGGATCGTTAGTTGAATTTTGAAATTTCAGGGGGCCCAAGTGCCAAATCTCCCATCTGTTAGGGTTTCATGAATCATGTATAAGAAAATTAACGAAATAAACGCAGCGAAACAACTATATATTTTACACATGATTCTCCTTAGGCGTTGTTCGTGCGTTTTAATCAAAAAACTAAACATAACAGGGAGTTAAATGAAATACCTCTCGAAGCGCGCTTTGAAACAAGTCGGTTCGGATGTTCTACGACGAGTCCCACAAGCGTCGGACCTCTAGTTCGGACACACCAACAACGAACGTCGAACGGAAGAGAGGACTTTCGGATATTGACCACTTCGATCGTGCTAGCAATCACGTGGAAAGAATCCGTCGTATTCTTGGTGTATAGTAGTCACGGCCCGAACGAGAGAATTGTTTCTCTTCCTCGTCTCTCAAAGACAAAAGAACACGCACACACTTTGCTTTCTATTTTCAGCAAAGCAACACTGATTTCTCGCTTGTGTTTCTCTCGAACAAAACCAAAACCACACTAACTCTTTTCTCTGTTTTTCAACAACCTTTTTAACTCTCGTCCACTCTCATTTTATAATAAAAAATGACCAGCAACGGTTGCTGATCAATGGACGATCAGCAACCGTTGCTGATCGTCCATAGTGGACGATCGTGGCATGATGGTCAGCGGTTGCTGACCATCAATGCTACGTGCATAATGGTCAGCAACCGCTGACCATTACGCTTGCGTGCATGTGCACGAATTCGTGCACATGCATGAAGCTTTACTTTTTTTTTTCTTTTTTTTTAAAATTATTTATTAATAAGTTAATTTAGGGCATACTACTAACAATCTCCCACTTGCACTAAAGCCAACTTGTTTGGTATGTTAACATATATCCACTTTGGGCATGCGTGTGCATCATATGCAAGTAGGCTCGTGACTATAATACAAATTAAATTAAATCTCATTTAATTTAATTTCAAATCGACTCAATTCGATTGCAGTAATTGCAAACATATTTGCAATAATATTTCTCTCTTGTTCCACGTCATCTTAGTTGTTTATGGTGTGTGATATCCCTAGGTTCATCACTAAGCTGGTAGTAAGACTTGTACTAACACATTAGTACTTCCAAAAGAATTAATTGTCCCGATTAATCTTTTAGGTCCTACAAGCCACGATTGACATCTAGCAATATGTCATGGCTACCTAGATAGTATGAATACTTTAAGAACATAATGAACCTGTCAGCTTTGGTTACAAAGTAATTCAATCCTCTGTCTTACTATGTCCCGATCAAACAAAGACCATGGAATATTTGTCAAATCATTAATTCGATCATATGCACAAATCTAATTGACATGCATTTTATTCGAGACATAAACAATTTATTCTCGGTTACAACCCCGGCCGAGGATTTCAATGCAAAGTCACAATTAGATCGCATAGGACATCATTATCATACCTTGCATATAACAAGGAGACAGATTCCATATTGCGCACACGTGTAACCGTATATGAACAAACTATGACCATCAAGTATAAAGACGGATCGACGACCCGGCATTATGTGCACCCGTGAACCATAGTTGTTCGATACACAAGTTAACACTGTACCTCAGGTCTAAGGATTATTTACACAAGACCAAAGCATGAACAATTAGACATTGACCACGCTAAAAGCTTCCATGTCGCTAATCGTTCCATATGTGTCACGTTCAGTGAATTTGTCTAATACAAACACCGTGTTCTAACTCGGGCATCATAATACCCAATGACATGTGACTCATCATTCCCTTAAGTATCCAATACTTAATGGCGAAGTTAAGAACACACCGGTCTCAACAGGATTATTAATATCCACTCAATAATCCATCGACCGGGAACGATTTAAAGATTCAGTCTAACTATGAAACCGTCACATATATTCTCGACGTCTCAAGAATAGGTCTAGTTGCAACTGATCTCATGGAATCATTCATCAATATAAAATAATTGGACAAATGAATGAATACGTCATTGCCATTAATTAAATAATAATAATGAAAGTACAACTGAAATCCCTAATATGTAACTATTACACAGCAACTTTAGGGCATACATCCAACAATTTCCCGGTTGCACTAAAGCCAATTTGTCAGGTACCTCAAACCCATTTTGTCAATATGTCTTTCAAAAGAAGACGAGGTAAGGCCTTAGTGAAGGGATCTCGCCACGTTTTCGCTGAGGCAATTTTCTGCAAGGCGATATCACCTCTCCCAACAATTTCTCGATGAGATGGAAGCGTTTCTCAATATGCTTGGACTTCGGTGAGACCTCGGTTCCTTAGCTTGAGCTATCGCCCCATTGTTGTCACAAAACAATGTGATCGGTTGCTCAATTGAAGGAACGACTCCAAGTTCGAAAATAAACTTCTTCATCCAAGCGGCTTCCTTTGCCGCTTCGTAAGCGCTACATACTCTACCTCGGTGGTGGAATCGGCGGTTATATTTTGTTTGGAACTTTTCCAACTAACTCGCACCACCATTGAATGTGAAGACAAATCCAGGACGTAGACTTATAATCATTAGGATCCGATTGAAAATCAGAATCGTATAAGCTACAACTTCAAATTCTCCTTCTCCATATATCAAGAATAAATCTTTAGTCCTTCGCAAGTACTTAAGAATATTCTTGACTCGCTATCCAAAGTTCTTCTCCTGGATCGATCGATATCTCGCTAGTAATACTTACAGCATGTGCGATATCGGTCTAGTACATAGCATAGCATACATTATGCTTCCAATAGCGGATGCATATGGTATCTTTGCCATCCGCTCTCTTTCTTCGGGAGTGTTGGGACACATCTCCTTAGAAAGACGGATCCCTTGCCTAAAAGGCAATAATCCTCTCTTGGAACATTGCATGTTAAACCGTGTTAACACTTTGTCTATGTACGTAGACTGTGAGAGGCCAATCAATCGTCTTGATCTATCTCTATAGATCTTGATACCTAAAATGTAGGTTGCCTCTCCTAATCTTTCATGGAGAATTTCGTGACAAGAATAGTTTTATCGATGATATCATTGGTATATCATTTCCAATCAAAAGTATATCATCGACATACAAAACCAGAAATGCAATTGCACTCCCACTGATCTTCTTATATACACAAGGTTCATCCGGATTTTTGATGAAGCCAAACGATTTGACTACCTCATCAAAACGGATGTTCCAACTTCTGGAGGCTTGTTTGAGTCCATAAATGGATCTCTTAAGCTTACACACCTTCTGTTTTTCACTAATGGATTCAAAACCCTGTGGCTGTTCCATATAGATGTCCTCATCGAGAAAACCATTTAGAAAAGCCGTTTTGACATCCATCTGGAATATCTCATAATCAAGGTGTGCGGCTATAGCCAACATAATCCGAATGGATTTTAGCATGGCCACGGTGAGAAAGTTTCGTCATAATCAATTCCTTCTTTTTGACGATATCCTTTCGCCACCAGCCGTGCTTTGTAAATTCCAATTTGACCTTCAACATTCATCTTCCTCTTGAAGATCCATTTACAGCCAATTGGTACAATACCATCAGGCAGGTCAGTCAAGGTCCATACCTCATTGGAATACATTGAATCCATTTCGGATTTCATGACTTCTAGCCATTTACCAGAATCGATGTCCAACATCGCCTCCTCATAGGTTTTAGGATCACCGGGTTGATCACTATCATTCACAATGAATAATAGTTCAATATGATCAACCGAGTGTCTATAACGAGCAGGTGGGCGAGACATTCTCGCACTTCTCCTAAGAGGTTGTGTATTAGAAGCTCCCACTGAATCAGAGATTGGTATCTGAACTCGGTTGTTTGATACTTCATTATTTTCTTCTTGTAAGACTATTTTCCGCCCAGCACCACTTTCTTGGATGAACTGATTCTCCAAGAAAGAAGCGTGCTTGCATACCAAAATTCTTTGGTCTGAATGAAAATAGAAATAATATCCAAGAGTTTCCTTTGGATATCCAATGAAGCGACCTTGTTCAGATCTTGCCTCCAATTTTTCCACTTTTAGCTTTTTCACAAAAGCTGGACAACCCCAAATCTTAATATGATTAAGACTAGGTTTCCTACTATGCCATATCTCATAGGGCGTAGTTGGAACAGATTTGGACGGCACTCTATTCAGTATATATACAGTTGTCTCAAGGGCATATCCCCAAAGGGATATTGGCAAATCGGTGTAACTCATCATAGATCGTACCATATCTAATAAAGTACGATTTCTTCGTTCAGATACACCATTATGTTCGGAGTTCCGGAGGTGTCCATTGTGATAAAATGCCATTCTCTTTAAGAAAGTCCAGGAATTCAGTACTAAGCTATTCACCTCCTCGATCTGATCGAAGAGTCTTAATACATTTTCTTGTTTGTTTCTCAACTTCAGCCTTGAATTCCTTGAACTTTTCAAATGATTCAGATTTATACTCATGAGGTATAAATAACCATACCGTGACTGATCATCAGTGAAGGTAATGAAGTAATTATAACCACCTCTAGCAGATTCATTAATTGGTCCACATACATCTCGTATGTATTAATTCTAATATGTCAAGAGCTCGCGCACTTTGTCCCACAAAAGGCGCTTTGGTCATTTTTCCTAGAAGACATGCCTCACAAGTTGAGTATGACTCAAAGTTTGAAGGATCAATGTATCCATCATTACTCAACTTGTTAATTCTCGTCTTCTCCAATATGACCTAATCGGAGATGCCAAACATATTTTTTATTTGGACCGTCTCTAGGGCGTTTATTAGTTATGGCATTTATATCAGTTATAGTTTGCTTATTGACATTGGTAATCGCATTACCGGACATTGTAATGGTATAAAGATTGTTGGTTAATAAGCTAGAACCAACACATATTCTATTATGATAAATAGAACAAACATCATCAAGCAAAAGAAAATTCATAATTCTCTTTACCCGGACGAGATATAGAGATGATGTTCCTAACAAAGATTCTTATAATGCAAACAGTTCTTTAAAACCAAAACATGTCCGGAAGGCAAACATAAACGAAAAGTCCCTATAGCTAATGCAGCAACTCTTGCTCCATTGGCAAACGTCAGGACAATCTCATTTCACCCTAGCATCCTGCTTGTTTCCAGATTCTGCAAAGACATACAAATATGTGAAGTTGCAGCAGAATCTAGAACCCATGAGCTGGATTCAGCACTAACCATATGATTAGTTTCAATAAGCATAGACACCATACCTTCATAAGGTCGGTTCTTGGGCTTGACCTTCAAGCTCGCGAGGTACCTCTTACGGTTCCTCCTCCAAAGTGCCCTTTGACACCACAAAGAATGACATTTCCCTTTATCAATCATGGGTTTTGGTTGCATAACGGGTTTGGCGGGTCTCTTCCATTTATTCTTCTTTAAAATGGTCTTACCCTTTGAAGAAGAAGCCTTAGCCATAGCCACTACATTTGGCCTCGTGTTATGCATTTCCTTCTCATAAACTACCAGCATGCTATGTAACTCAGCAAGAGTTTTCTCCATTTTATGCATGTGGAAGTTTTGGACAAAACTAGAGAAGGAATCGGGTAAAGATTGGAGGATCAAATCCACAGCTAACTCATTGTCCATAACGAGATTCAGCCTAGCCAATTCTTCAATGTGCCAGATCATTTTCAAAGCATGATCATTAACGAGATGATCCTTCAGCCATCCTCATACGGTACAATGCCTTAGATATCTCATATCTAGAGGTTCGACCATTCTCATCAAAGTATTCCTTTAAGTGCAAAATGATCGACGCAAAGATCTTCCATAGATTCATACTTCTTCGTAATTCATTATTCATAGAAGCAAGCATATATGACCTAACTTTTAAGTCATCATCACGCCACTTATCATAAGTGACACGCTCCTCTTGGGTCCCACCCTCAGGAAAGGAGGTTGGCATCTTTTCATCAAGCACATACCCAATTTTTTCTGAATTGAGAACAATTCTCAAATTCCTCACCCGTCAGTGAAATTGGGTCCAGTCAAACAATTCTTGTCAAGTATAGAAGCAAGTGGGTTTGTGGTCACCATTTTCGAGTAATAATATATCTGTTGCAGAAAATAAATTGTTAGCCGTTGTATCTTTCAAAGTAACTATTTCATTTTGGCCTTTAAATGAAATAGATCCTCCCACTAAATTTATATTCGAATCCCATACTCCTTAAGATGGGAAGCGGTAATCTTTGTTGGGTAAAGATTACTAGTGGGGATTGAGTCCCACCAGTCCAAAGTCCACCTCACCTAACAGCTTATTGGTGTCCTATGAACTTAGTGAGTGAACCAGCTTGTTCAATGCATCATATGCGAGTCCCAATCATAACTTCGGCCTCTAGACCATGAAAACCTCACCTAACAGTTATTGGCATCATGATCATAGTTAAGTCTAGCCCATCGTCTCATGCAAGTATTGAAAACACAAATGATTCCCTCACCTGACAGTTATTAGAAATCATTTGGCTCCAATCCCACAGCATCATATGCATAATGGAGTGGTCCAGTATTATAAATGGTAATCAACCCCTATGTATCCATAACCGGGTAATTAACCACTATAATATTGGATCAAACCACAACGATGGAAGGCCACGAGTCCGAAACCCGTTTCGACTTAATGTTCTTTGTAAGGAGATTTGGGTCGTTACTAACGGTCTCACTTTACACATTAACCGGTTTAACATGCACGATATCATAAACAATAAATAAATAGATATCACATAAACATCTATCCTATGTGGTGATCATGGAATTATGGTTTAATGGGTCTCGAGCCAAAGAAACCCATTTAGCCATTTTAATGTTTTAATAATATGGACCTGCTCTTTACTTTTCTTCAATCTTTGAACTCTTCAAAGACCGGGCCCAAAGAGCTCACCGGTTTAATGGCTCCTCCAATGGCTCCTCCAATGGCTCCTCCTCTCTTGTAGTATTTACATCAACAATTGAAATACTAAACTATACTAAAAATTACATATCAAGGAAAAATTAAAGTAAAATAAAAGGAAGGACGCAGCCTCCATTTAATAATTACATCCCCAAAAAGAATACCTGTAATCATCATACATTCATCCATACAACAATCACAACAATTAGGGATTTTTCCATGATCACTACCCTTCCTTACGAGCCATAAATTCAAAATTTAAAGCTCTGGAAGGCATGCATAAAATTCTGCATATCATTTGCAAAATATAAACATCAAGTATAACAAGTTACGGATTTTGATTCAAAATTGATTTAATTCTAATTTTTGCTTAGTCGATTAAATTAATCACATAAATTAATCAACTTCTATAGGCCACATAAAAGGTAAGAGAACCGATTCTCTTAACAAAAATAAATTGGCCATTAGAATGCAAAAATATATTTGAACTATAAAATCAATTAAACGCACGAAAACGCCTAAGGTTGGCTCTGATACCACTGTTAGGGTTTCATGAATCATGTATAAGAAAATTAACGAAATAAACGCAGCGAAACAACTATATATTTTACACATGATTCTCCTTAGGCGTTGTTCGTGCGTTTTAATCAAAAAACTAAACATAACAGGGAGTTAAATGAAATACCTCTCGAAGCGCGCTTTGAAACAAGTCGGTTCGGATGTTCTACGATCTGAGTCCCACAAGCATCGGACCTCTAGTTCGGACACACCAACAACGAACGTCGAACGGAAGAGAGGACTTTCGGATATTGACCACTTCGATCGTGCTAGCAATCACGTGGAAAGAATCCGTCGTATTCTTGGTGTATAGTAGTCACGGCCCGAACGAGAGAATTGTTTCTCTTCCTCGTCTCTCAAAGACAAAAGAACACGCACACACTTTGCTTTCTATTTTCAGCAAAGCAACACGATTTCTCGCTTGTGTTTCTCTCGAACAAAACCAAAACCACACTAACTCTTTTCTCTGTTTTTCAACAACCTTTTTAACTCTCGTCCACTCTCATTTTATAATAAAAAATGACCAGCAACGGTTCTTTGATCAATGGACGATCGTGCATGAGCAACCGCTCATGCACGATCGTGGCATGATGGTCGGCGGTTGCCGACCATCAATGCTACGTGCATAATGGTCGGCAACCGCCGACCATTAGCCGTGCATGTGCACGAATTCGTGCACATGCATGAAGCTTTACTTTTTTTTTTTTTTTTTTTAAATTATTTATTAATAAGTTAATTTAGGGCATACTACTAACACCATCATCCCCAGTCCACGGGGGTTTTCCTATTAGACCAGGGGTATCTTCTCCAACGAGAGCATCTGGTAAATCTCACTAAGCCTCTCAGTCTCACCCTCTCTCGTCTCTGTATCGATTCGTTCTCTTCGTCCCTCTGTCGATCCCTCCCTTTGGAGTCCCGGACTTTCCGAGGAATGGCTGCAAACATGGCGGGTCGGAGAAAGCCGACGATTCTTTGTGTCGCTTCAAGATTATTGCGGTTCGGCTGTTGCGTTCAACACTCGGTTCCATCCGACTGGCGGAGAGATGCGGTGAGGATGGATCGAATGGATTCGGTTGGACCATGTCGCAGACCAATTTGTTTTTCAGCCGGTTTGATATTGGGTTCTCTGTTTGAGCAAATTATTTCTAATCTTATTTTTATTTTTCTTGGTGGAGCGGCCTTCTTATTTATGACGACAGCCTGTTCGGACGATGGCATCGACTTTTTTTTTGGTCAGTATGGCATCGACTTCATTCGTCTCATAATTCATTCGTCCCATAATCGCACGAGACTGCATAGCCTTCCTTTAGATTTAATGTTGCTCGTAAGTGGTAGCTCAATTACCACTAATTCCAGTTAATCTCTTCCCAACTCCAAGCTTGCGAATTCCTCAACCGCCAAATCAACAATCACATATTCAAACGTACAATCGTCCGAATCCACAGGCCCTCCTCAAGTCAATGACGAGGACTTGATAAAAAGGAAAAGTGCCAAAAAAGTCTTAAACCTTTTGTCTTTGTGCCAATTTAGTCTTAAACCTTTTTTTTGGTGCCGATTTAGAACTAAACCTTTTTACATTGTGCCAATTTAGTCCTTTTCGGCCAATTTTGGCAGGATTTTCTTTTGGATCTTTGGTTGGCGACGTGGCTTTGGCTGATCGGTCTTGATGTGGATAACTTTTAATAATATTTTAATATTTTTGAAATTTTCTTTTTCTTTTTCTTTTTTTTTCTTTTCCTCTTCTTCCTCCAGCTAGTCGCCGGACCTTGGCGACCAGCCAGAGGCAATGACCGGCGAGGCCGCCCTCAAGGCCTGGAAGGCGAGGCTCGCCCTCGCCAGATCTAGTGAGGGTTGAGCCTCGCAATCTAGTGAAGGTCCGGCGACTAGCTGGAGGAAGAAGAGGAAAAGAAAAAAAAGAAAAAGAAAAAGAAAATTTCAAAAATATTAAAATATTATTAAAAGTTATCCACGTCGCACCGATTAGGCCACGCGTCGATCCAACTCAAAGATCCAAAAGAAAAATCTGCCAAAATTGGCCGAAAAGGACTAAATTGGCACAATGTAAAAAGGTTTAGTTCTAAATCGGCACCAAAAAAAGGTTTAAGACTAAATCGGCACAAAGACAAAAGGTTTAGGACTTTTTTGGCACTTTTCCCCTTGATAAAGTAGTCATATGTTTCACTCGGCTGGCTGGCCCGGAGTATCTATCACTGTTGGAAATATAATTTGATAACTTAGGAAATACCATCCTGAGTATCAATGATTGATTTATTTAGTCGGTAATTGACTTGGTAAAATAGGAATTAGAATCGATGTATATTTTCTTTTATTCCTTTCCTGTTTTACACTTTGTCCTTTGTATTACAAATAGTGTAATCAGCATGTACAACAGCGATATACAGAAATACAAAAGCTCCAGTTTCCTCTCCACCTTATTTTCTGTCATGGTATCAGAGCAGCAGATTTTGGCCTAAGCTTCTGCATCTTCGAATTGCCCTTCGGTTCTTTTCTGGTCTGTTGTTGCGACATCAACTCTGCAAAGCAAACCAGCCACCGAATAGGAATTTCTTCTCTGCTCTTTTTTAAAACCTTGATAAAATCATCCAATGGAGGAAACCTCCAACTCACCTCACCAAGCTTCAGATCTAGCATTAGTCGACCCAATAGAAGAAGGAGCAATACCTGCTCGATCATCAGTTATTGCTTCGTCGATACCTGCTCAGCCATCTGTTACGATGCCACCTGCTTCGTTCCAAATACACGGACCAATTCAGTGGCCTCATCTCGGCTGGTACCCTATTCAAGGCCAATGGGCCGCTGGGTCGAGCAATGTATGGGTTCAATAGAGCTTACCTGGAGAGGAGAATGGAATGGGCTTCAGAATTCGACCCGAAGGACGTGGATCTTCTCGGGAGAACTATCCAAACGACGGGTCGGGCTGGACAAGAACGGGTCCTGGATCCGGATCCATCCCAACGGATCCCTACCCGGTTCCTCAACTCGGTTTCCAACCCGGTTTCCTAACCGGTTTTCTGCCTTACGCATTTCCGTTCAACGGTGGCCGTCCCGAGCCCGGAGATCCCCTTCACACGGTGACGGCCGACGGATCGGAGCTCCGACTTATCAACATGCAGCTCACTGGACAGGACAACTACAACGCTTGGGCTCGCGACCTCCGACAAGCACTCGTAACGAAGGACAAGGATGGTTTCCTTGATGGCACCGTCCCCTATCCGACCAACGAACGAATGCAACGTTTCTGGAAAAAATGCAACCAATTAGTCCGTACTTGGATCGGAAATTGTCTCGATCCGGACGTTGCAGTTGGGCTACTGCCGACCGAGGACTCCAAGACTTTTTGGGTGAATATCCGAGAGATGTATGGGCGTCTCGATCCGGCGAAGCTCTTTACCATTACCCAGGCTATCTCGGAGCTGAAACAGAACAATCAATCGGTCACTACCTGCTTCAATCGGCTCTCGGCTCTCTGGAATGAGCTTGAGGCGGCGGAGGAACGACTCGAGGGTCTTGAAGAAACGCTAAAACAGTACCAGAAAATTAAGGAACGGGAGAAAGTGACTCGGTTTCTACTTATCTTGAACGATACGTACTCACCTTTTCGATCGCAAATCTTGGCGACCGACCCGTTACCTTCGCTCGGCCGGATCTACCAACTGGCGGTCCAAGAGGAAAGCCAGCGGCAAGCCGCGACCGAGCACGGCAGAGTCGGTGAAGGAGTCGCCCTTGCTGCCTTCCAAACGAACTTCAGATCTGGAGAGACGCCGCATGGAGTCCATGGTAGTTGCGGCATGGCTGGAGGAGTCGAGCGCTTCGCACAAGAAGGAGGAGGACGCGGACGTTTTGGGATGATGATTGGGGTAGGTGGAAACCCTACAATCAACGGCTGGGATGGAAGCAAATTGGACGGCTACGGTTTGATCCGCCCATCAGCATCCGATGGTTCACATCAGAAGAGATCGGATGGTCCTTATCTAATTGCCGGCCCAAGCGAATCCAACGCCCCTTATTTGGCCATGATAGCACCCGCATATAGGGCATCCGGAGGCTCACAGAATGCCACGTCATCCACCAAAAATATTGGGCAAAATTCAAAAATTAAGGGTAAATACTGTGAATATTGTAGACGTCCTCATCATACTATTGATATGTGCTGGAAATTACATGGAAAGCCAGGTGATAAGAAGGAAAAAGATGTTGCTGCTTACCAGGTTTCAGCACGAAGGACTGATGGGGCAAATCAGATAATTACCCAAGATCAGTATCAGAATATAATGAAAGCATTAAATCAGCTGGCAACAAACGATAAGGCTGCGAATTTCTCAGGTATTTCTTTATACAAAGAAAATTCAATATTAGTTGATGCATGGATAGTTGATTCGAGTGATAGTGATCATATAGTTTGCAATGAACGGTTATTTACTAGTATTCAAAAGAGGCCACATTCTTCGGTATCTGTACGCCTCCCCAATGGAAATACCACTCATGTTACCAGAATTGGTACTGTCCAACTTAGTCCAGATATTATTCTAAAAAATGTTCTATTCATTCCTGATCTTCGGTATCTCTTATCAGTCTCAAAAGCTTGTGAGGATAATTCTTGTTGTGCCATATTCAATCGTAATGATTGCTTCTTTTAGGACCTTTTGACTGGCAGACTGATGGGCTTGGGTAGTGTTGTAGAAGGGCTATATTTTTGGATTGATACCCAAAGGAATTTCGAATTATTCAATAAAAGCATTTCTTGTAATGCGATTGCTAGTAATAAAAATCTTATTTTTCATCAACGCTTGGGTCATACTGCAAAATTCCCTTATCCTAAATGTCCAATTTGCCCATTGGCAAAACAGTCTCAGACACATTTTCCAATTAGCACATCTAGATCCACCAGTGCTTTCTCTTTACTTCATTTGGATATTTGGGGACCCTACCACACTCCACATCGTGATGGGTCTCGGTTTTTCTTGACCATTGTTGATGACTATACTCGAGCTACTTGGGTTTTCCTTATGCAATCCAAGAGTCAGACCTTTTCAACACTGTCGAATTTTCTATCTCTCATTAAAATCAATTCGACAGACCTGTCCAAAAAATTCGTATGGATAATGGACGTGAGTTCTTTTCTGCGGAATGTGAATCTTTCTTGTCTTCTCGGGGTATTCTACATGAGAGTTCATGTAATTATACACCCCAACAAAATGGGATTGTCGAAAGAAAACATCGTCACCTCTTAGAGGTAGCTCGAGCCCTAAAATATCAAGCTTCCATACCTGAAGAATTTTGGGGAGATTGTGTAATCATAGCAGCTTATTTGATCAATCGAATGCCAACTAGAATTCTTAATGGACGGACTCCTTTTGAATTACTTTATGGAAAGCAACCAATAATTGATCATCTTCGAGTTTTCGGATGTTTGTGTTATGCGGCGAATTTGGGCCACCGAAGTAAAATGGATCCTTGTGCCATTCAGTGTGTTTTTATGGGATATCCTACATTGCAAAAAGGCTATCGGGTCATGGAAATCTCTACAGGGCATTTTTTTGTTAGCAGGGATGTTGTCTTCCAAGAAGATATTTTTCCTTTTCAAGAAACTGCGTTGATGTCTTCCATTCCAAAGTCAGATCAACCTTTCTTATCAGAAGATGACCTCACTGTTCAGAATTAGTATATATTTATTGCACCAGAACAGCATATGCCCGATTATTCGAATCAAGCAATCGACTCACCAATTTCTTCACCTGAGGAAGATAATTCATCAAATTCTTTAGCGACCTCTTTGCCGATGATCCACTAGAATCCGTCTCCTGTAATATCAGAAGAAACCAGAATTGAGCAGCCTCGGCGTTCTGGACGTCACACTAGACCTCCTACATGGACAAAGGATTATATATGTCCTACGTTGGATTGTCAAGATACGCAGTACCCCGTATCATCTTATGTTTCATTTAGTAGATTGTCATCAGAACACATGTGCTGCATTAGTAGAATTTCGGAAGAACAAGAACCATCATCGTACTCTGAAGCAGCGCATGATCCTAAATGGCAGCATGCTATGGAAGCTGAACTCAAGGCTCTCAATGAGAATCAGACTTGGGACATTGTTCCATTACTAGCAGGACGAAAACCTATTGGCTGCAAATGAGTTTATAAAATCAAATTTAAAGCTGATGGAACCATTGAATGATACAAGGCCCATTTAGTTGCGAAAGGGTTCACGCAACGAGAAGGCTTTGATTATCATGAAACATTCTCTCCTATGGCAAAAGAAGTCACCGTTCGCTCTTTCTTATCCATTGTTGTTTTTCGCAATTGGCCGTTGCATCAAATGGATGTTAATACATGGAGATCTAGATGAAGAGATTTACATGGAGCTTCCACAGGGATTACGCAGACAGGGGGAGTCTCGTGTGTGTCGTCTCCACAAATCCCTGTATGGACTCAAATAGGCTTCTAGACAATGGTATGCTAAGTTCACTGCTGCTTTAACCAACATAGGTTTTCAGCATTCCAGACACGATTATGCCTTGTTCACATGGACTGAAGGTACTTCATCAATCTATCTTTTAATATATGTTGATGATATTCTTATCATGGGGAATAATGAAGTGTCTATTGCAAAATTCAAAAGCTATCTCCATTCCACTTTTCATATCAAAGACTTGGGATCTCCTAAGTATTTTCTAGGCATTGAGATAGCCCGGTTTGATAGAGGAATGTCTCTCAGCCAAAGAAAGTTCATTTTGGAAATAATCTCTGAAGCAGAATTATTAGGATGCAAACTGGCAGTTATTCCGATTAAGTAGAATACAAAGTTTACGACACATGAGTATGATTCGACCTCATCTTCTCTCATTGAAGATTCGTTACTTGAAGATCCATCAATATACCAACGACTTGTTGGGAAATTGATTTATCTCACGATGGCAAGACCGGATATATGCTATGCTCTGCAAATACTCAGTCAATTCATGCACAAACCGAAGCAGTCTCACATGAATGCAGCCTTGAAAGTGGTGAAATACTTGAAGGGATGCCCAGGACTTAGCATTTTTCTATCTCAAGATTGTGACATGAAAATGATGGCATATTGTGATACAAATTATGCCACTTGTCCAATGACGAGAAGATCCATCATTGGTTTTTGTATCAAATTTGGAAAGTCTCTTATCTCGTGGAAAACAAAGAAAAAGTCAACCGTATCACTATCATCAGCAGAATTAGAATATCGAGCTATGGCAAAGACTGTTTGTGGAATAATCTGGATACGAGGATTACTTGCAGATCTTGGAGTACAAGTGGATGGACCCACTAAATTATTCTGTGACAATGATGCTGCACTCAAGTTAGCAGCCAATCCAGTGTTTCATGAAAGGACTAAGCATATAGAGGTCAATTGTCATTTCACTCGAGACAAGATTCGAGAAGGGATCATCACAACAAGAGGAATAGGAACTACGGAGCAACCTGCGGACATTTTTACCAAGCCATTATGCCAAAGACAACATGCATATCTGTTAAGCAAGCTTGATGTCCTCGATATATATAGACTACTGGCTTGAGGGGGAGTGTTGGATATATAATTTGATAACTTAGGAAATACCATCCTGAGTATCAATGATTGATTTATTTAGTCGGTAATTGACTTGGTAAAATAGGAATTAGAATCGATGTATATTTTCTTTTATTCCTTTCCTGTTTTACACTTTGCCCTTTGTATTACAAATAGTGTAATCAGCATGTACAACAGCAATATACAGAAATACAAAAGCTCCAGTTTCCTCTCCACCTTATTTTCTGTCAATCACCTCTCTCTTTTTTACTGTCATCTTCAAAATTCACGAAATCAGAAGAGATCAGCCTTCTTATTTATTCTGGAGAACGTGGGAAGAAGGATTCTAAACTCGGTATTCGTATTCTGTTCATTCGCGGTACCAGCAAAGGCGGACTGCGCGTTCCCACTGCGTCGTATGTTTAGTCTTTAGTTCATTAGCGAATTGGGAAAAGGTGTCATTAATTGGCGAATGATCCATGGACAAGGGTGACGCTGGAGGAGGTGGGACGGTTGTTCTGTAAATATAGCAAGTGGAGGTCTGCGTCTTGTATGGAGGGAACCATAGTCGCCCTTAGTTCATTGGCGAATTGGGCAAAATGTGTGAGGCCAGCTCATCAATCTTGTTATCCAATGCGCTCAAACGGGCATTTTGCTGCTCGATGTTTTTCTCTAGAATTCTAGAGCCCCAATCTCGAGCGGAGGAGCGGAAACGTGCGCGGCAGACGTGGCAACGAGGGCGGCGAAGGAGGAGGACAAGGAATCGGAGGAAATGGAATGCACCGGGCGGGCAGTGCGCTCATGCCTTGTGCGACGCATCGGATTCGCCCTCTTCCAGCTTGCTTTGTACACGCCACCGCAGCAAGATGGGCCTGGTAGAGTGGGCCCAATGCTTTGTGGACGATCGAATAAATAGTGTTATGAACTAATGGATTGAATCGAATCTCGTCACATCTTTAAGGAAAATCGTTAGGCATGAATATGTTAAATATATATAATTTAATTGATAAAATTTTCCAAAAAAGCATTTTTTTTTTTTTACAACAGCACAAAGAAAATATTTTGTTGCGAATACACCTTCGACAACGTTGCTGTTTTGGTTCTTGTAGTTCGACTCCACCTGTTAACTCTTTTTTTGGGGCTTGCCTTGCCTAGACATTTCTTTAGCTAAAAATTTAATATAATACTTAGTTAAGACTAGGCCTGTCAAAATGGGTCATAAATCCATTTATTAACTTATGTGAATGTTAATAGGTTAGTTATATTGAGTAAATGGCTCATATATGGATTTAGATACAATATGATCGTAAAATGAGTCATAAGTGGAAGTACAACTTATTTAGACCCACTCTCTTTTTATTCTCTATCTTCTTCACTTAATCTCGTGCTTGTTTTCACTCCACATTTGCACCTCAGTTAGGCTATGAGTTTTTATAGATTAAGTTAAATGTGAAAGTATTTTAATAATATGGATCGGATTGAATGTGGGTCAAGTTAGATCGAGTATGGGTTGTTGGATTTGCATTGAATCGCAATTAGTCAAAACAAATTAAATGGGATTATTTGAATCGGACTATTTATCACTTAACCTAAACCCATCTCGACCCATCTGTTTGACGAGTCTAGTTAAGGCCCAATAATTAATATTTGTTTAGTCATTAGCATAACAAAACCACATCGTGCATGATTTTTAGCTCCAACCCCAAATGAACATTGACGATGCCCAATCAAGATTGACTTCCCGTCACCACCTCTGATTCCATAACGAGATCTGGACCACAATTTCAACCGGCTGCCTAGTTCAATAAGTGGCTTCTTCAACTCATTTTTTTTCTTCTTAGGGCAAGTTGCCCGCCTCTCATTGCGCAATCTTGATGATATCTAATAAAAATCTCTAAAGGTACATCTTATCGATGTGCTGTGGTCGTCCCTGTTTTTTAAAACAACAATTAACAGTTAATTAAGTTAATTTATCATAGCTTGAAAGTCAAATTATCTTTGTTTTGATAAGATGTCAATGATAAAAGATAGGGTGCCAATGTATAGCTTTAATGTGTCATCATAAGAATCTGCCGTATATGAGATACGCATGTGTCACGGGCCGATCGATTCACTCTCGATCACACGTAGGTTGACCCGTGCGGCCTTAAGGTTTTACCCCTAAGCAGCCTTTCAACACTCGACTCACAAGGAACTTTAGAGAGAGAAACTCTTGATGAGAGAGAAGCTCTGGTTTTATATATCTTGTGAATGAGAATACAATAAGGGAGGAAACCCCTTTATATACAAGTACAAGGCAAACCATATCCGTAGATCTCCCTTAGATCTAATGGTGGAGATTACACCTCCCCATCTACCAACTACCCACATTAATTACATAACTACCGGCTACTCGCATTTATATCGTATGCGTACAGGTATCATATACAGGTATCGTATCGCCCCTTCCCCAAGAGTATTCTAGAAGACTCGAGAATACTCTAAGTCTTAGGGATATAAGCCGAGGGTCGAATGTGTCACGCCCGTCTCATAGGAACCTCTTGGATGGGCTTTCTTTCGAGCCATGACATTCTCTCCCACCTAATCAGGCAACACCCTCATCGTGTCTTCGGCATGAAAGGCTTCGATCTTTTTCTTGAATTGTCAAAGACTCTCCTCGGGCTCCCAGCTTGCTTCACTCTCCGGAAGACCCTTCCATTAGATCAAGTATTCTCGCTTGGCCGCGCAATATCGCTTCCGTATGACTCGGTCCACCAAGATGCTCTCGACTTCTCGATCGTATGAGGTCTTTGCTCCAAGCGGCGCCCGTTGAGACTCTCCTTGATTCGGATTTTCCTCATCAACTTGGAAAGGTTTAAGCATACTTACATGGAAAATCGGATGCACCTTTAGCTTTGGTGGTAGCTTCAGCTTGTATGCGATATTCCCAACTCGTTGTAGCACACAAAATGGCCCTTTGTAACGACGAATCAACCCCTTATGCACGTTTTTGTATTGAAGAACCAAGTGCAGTTTGGTCAACACTTGGTCCCCAACTTGGAACTCCACATGTCGTCGCTTCTTATCCGCCCATTTCTTCATGCGCTTGGAGGCTTTGTGTAGACACGCTCATGCCAAGTCTGCCTCTTCTTGCATATTCTTGGCAAACTTGTAGGCGGACGGACTACTCCCCCGGTAACCCGAAGCAATTGCACTCGGGGTGTTCGGTTGCTACCCAGTTGCAACCTCGAATGGACTTTGGCCGGTCGACTCGCTTCGTTGCAAGTTGTAAGAGAACTGGGCTACGTCGATCAGTTTCACCCAATTCACTTGCGTCGTGCTCACATAGTGTCGGAGGTAGATCTCCAAGAGAGCATTGACCCGCTCCGTTTGACCGTCAGTTTGGGGATG
Source organism: Eucalyptus brandiana (assembly GCA_014182725.1). Lineage (NCBI taxonomy): Eukaryota > Viridiplantae > Streptophyta > Magnoliopsida > Myrtales > Myrtaceae > Eucalyptus > Eucalyptus brandiana. Next base: position 16,348,924 of record CM024668.1, read on the forward strand.
GAAACTCGTCGAAATATTCAGTTCCGACCCTAGCAGCATGAACACCTCGGACTAGAATCGTCCCGTGAAGCGAGGATCCCGATCGCTTACGATCGTTTGTGGCACTCCCCAATACTTCACTACATGCTTCATGAACAGCTTGGCCGCCTCCTCGGCCGGGCAATCCTTTGTTGCAAGCACAAAGGTTGCGTATTTTGAGAACCTGTCAACCACCACCATTAGTGTCCGATACCCTTCGGACTTTGGCAGGTTGATGATGAAGTCCATGGAAATACTTTCCCATGGATGAGTTGGAATGGAAGCGGCTCCAACAAACCTGGCGACGACCGTTGCTCCAGCTTGTCTTGTTGGCACACTAGACAAGTCTTCACATATGCCTCAACGTCATCCCGCATTTGGGGCCAGTAGTACGGATCTTCGATGAGGGCCAACGTGCGGTGGATCCTTGGATGACCCGTCCACTTCGAGTCGTGGCACTCGCACAAGATCTCCTTCCTTAACTTCCCATAGAAGGGCAAGTACAGGCGCTTTCCCTTGGTGTAGAGGAGCTTGTCCTCACACCAGAATTGTTGAGTCTTACCTTCCTTGGCATACCCAATGAGGGCTTGAGCTCTTGGATCATGCGTCAACCCCTCCTTGATGCGATCGACCCAAAGACAACTCGGTTGACTCACAGTGTGGCTCATCAGCTCCGTCTTTCGACTCAATGCGTTTGCCACGGAGTTGGCCTTCCTCGGTTTGTACTCCAACACGTAGTCGAACTTTGTCAGAAAATCCTGCCATCGAGCTTGCTTCGGACTCAGCTTCTTTTGGGTCTGAAAATAGCTCGTGGCCACGTTGTCCATCTTCACAACGAACTTTGATCCCGGGAGATAGTGTCTCCACGTCCGGAGGCAATGGACCACCGCGGTCATCTCATTTTCTTGAATGGTATACCGTCGCTTGGTATCATTCAGCTTCTGAGACTCGAACATCACCGGATGGCCATCTTGCATAAGAACACCTCCTATAGCGTAATCCGATGCGTCGGTCTCCACCTCATATGGTTTGTGTGGTCAAAGGCTCTTTGGCATCAATCCGTCCACTCCCACGCCTTCTCCTTCTTTAGAAGGTCCGTGAGTGGCACGGTGATACTCGAGTAACTTCGAATGAACCATCGGTAGTAGTTGGTGAGGCCCAGGTCGTGACCTCAACACTGGCACCTTCATCGGCGGTTCCCATTCGACGATCGATTGAATCTTCGCCTTGTCCATCCACACATGTCCACCCTCGACGATGTGCCCCAAGAACGGAACTTCGTCTTGGGCGAAAGCGCACTTCTCGCGCTTAACATACAGCTTGTTCTCGCGCAAGGTTTGAAAGACTTACCTTATATGTTCGACATGCTCTTCCAACGTTCGACTATATATATCACAATATCATTTAGGTAAACCACTACAAACCTATCTAGGAAAGGGTGGAGTACCTTGTTCATCATTGTGCAGAAAGTCGCCGGAGCGTTGGTCAAGCCGAACGGCATTACGAGGAACTCGTAGGATCCATATCGGCATTACAAGGAACTCGTAGGATCCATACCGTATCATGCAGGTTGTCTTTGGCTCGTCCCCTTCCGCGATCCGAACTTGATGGTAGCTTGATCGGAGATCTAGCTTGGTAAACCATTGAGCTCCACCAAGTTGTTTGAAGAGATCTGCGATGAGCGGGATCGGGTACTTGTTCTTCACAGTTAGCTTGTTCAGCGCCCGGTAGTTGATGCACATCTGGAGTGACCCATCATGCTTCTTCTAAAATAGGACTAGTACACCAAACGGGGCTTTTGACGACCGTATGTAGCCCGCGTCGAGCAGCTCCTTGAGTTGCCTCCTCAACTCTTCCAATTCGGGCGGCGCCATGCGGTAAGGTGCCATGGCAGGCGGTCGAGCATTAGACACTAGCTCGATCTGGTGATCCACCTCTCTCTTGGGTGGCAGTTTCTTCGGCAACTCCGAAGGCATAATATCCTTGAATGAGTCGAGGACTTGGGTTGCTTTCGTCTGAACTTCCTTCCCTTCACCCTTGTCGTCCTCGATCTTCAAGGCCACCAAGAAGGTCACTTCACCCTTCCTTGCTCCTTTGGTGAGTCATATGGCCGAGATCATCTTTCGATCATGATCCGACTCACGATGGACTGGAATCACGCATTGACTACTCTTGTCCAATACGCATATACACTCGGCAAAGGGAACTACAACTGCATGGATTCTATCTAGGAATTTGATTCCAATGACAATATCGTAGTCGTCAAGTGGAATTACCTTTAGAGTTTCTTTGCATTTCCACAACCCGAGTTGTAGCTCCACGTCCCTTGCAACACCGATCGTAGGGACTTCCTTTGAATTCACCGCCTTGAGCCAACCGGCTCCCTTCTCAACTTGTAGGTTAAGTTTCTTTACGGCTTCTTCCGAGATGAAGATGTTGGATGCTCCCATGTCCACGAGCGCACTCATCATGGTCACTTCGATCTTGACGTCCGCAAACATCAAGTCTTTAGGCTCCTTTACCTTCTTGGACTTGATTGTGCTAAGGAGTCGCAACGATCCTGTCGCGACCTAATTTTTCGGGGTTTGGACTACCTAAAACTAGGTTAATGGACTACTAAGCCTTTAAGCTTAACTCGGGCTCTCCCAAGCCTATACCAATTCGCGACTTAGGTTCAAATTTCTTAACATGCAAATTGACTTTATTTAGGAGTCGCCACTAATCAGTTTATGGTAGGTCGATTAGACACCTAAGTAAAATAATGGGAGAATTACTTTACTCCTACGAACCAGAGACTAAGGATACGGGGACTTGGTTACACCAGATTATCCTAGTGCCCTTTCGGTACCTTTTTATTTCATTTTCAAGAAAATGTTTGGCAATTGAATTGATTTTAATTTAACTTCCTAACATGTGAGGTGATTATACATGTGCGCATACCACCAATTTAACACTCAAGAAAGCAATTAAATAATGCAAAACATACTTCGAAGCAACGACAGCATCTGCATTATTAAATCAGAATTCACATCAACCATCCTAGATATGATTTCTAATTAACACGCAATTTTAATTTTTGTTTTCGCTTTTCTTAATGAAAATCATGCGATGCATGTTAATAATCTAATATGACATGGTAGCGTGACCTAAACTATATGACATGAAGAAATGCAATAATTAAATGCAATCTAAATGACCTAATTTTAATGACATGCAATGCGATGTAATGACATACAAAATTATTTAAACTAAAATGACATGCAGCATATAATTTAGTATGCGAGTTATATGTCATGCGACATTTATTAAATGACTTAGTCTAATGACGTGCATTTGATATTTCTATTTTTAAAAAATGCAAAAATGATCTAGTTAGATTAAAATTTTATCTAGTTTAAACTAAGGATTAAGTCACATTAAATCCTAATTTAAACTAAGACATTATCTTAATCTAACATACAATCTATCTAATATGCAATGACGTGCGGGGCATGCCCTAATTCTACATGACATATGCATGATATTTTTTATTTTTTATAAAATTCAAAATTTAAAATTGCCACGTAATTAAACATGCAACTAAAATCCTAAATTAATGCATATTTTATATTTTTCGAATTGAAATCCCTACCCTAGATATGCAAGATAACAAGAAATATTTTAAAACAAACTGAATCTTAATTCAAATATTTTTTGGATTTTTTAGTGGCTTTTTAAAACAATGCGATTACCAACTAAAAATTAAATATAAACTAATCAAGGCATCCAATCAAATGAAGGATCAAAATAATCGAAAAAATAACCTGTTGTCTCACAGGTTAAATTAACGATTATCCTAACCTAATTATCACGAAAAGAGTTCAAAATAACTAAAAATCTGATCCGAATTCTTACGGATCAAATTAATAATTATATTGATTCAGCACTTAAAACACTATCAACGAACCCCAAAAATTAATATAATTAAAAAAATGATCCGACGTCTTACGGATCAAATTAGTAATTACAATAATTTTAGGGAAGACCCTGTGGATAATGCCTACAAAATCCATGAAATAAAGATCACTCCTAAAATTAAAAGAAATAAATAAAATAAAGTAAAAAGAAAAAGAAAATAAAACTACCTAATTTCCCTTTCCATTTCTTTTTTTGTTTTTCTTTTACTTGCTTATCTTCACCCACGGCTTGCTTATGCGGCTGATCTCCGGGCAGCGGGTTTTGATCGTCGGAGGGCGTCACAGTCGGAGCTCCGGGCTGGCGAGGGGAATCGGCGGCGAGCAGACTGGCGGGTAGAGGCGTCACAACCGGAGCTAGGCAGAGGAGTAGGCCCTCGGGCGGAGATGCGAGCGCCGTTGGTCGTCACTCGGGCGTGTTGGAGCTCGGACCTGATCTTGGCGTCGCGGGTCAGCAGCAAGTTGGGCTCCGAGCGGGTGTGAGTGCAGAGGATTCAAGCGATGTGCGGTTCGGTGGCGTCGGGGCGGTACTCGTGGGTTGCCGGCGTCGGGTTGCGCGGATCGGGAGCAGTGGGGATTCGGTGTCGTCGGATCTCGGCTGAAAATGAAATCGGGTTAGGAGCGATCGGCGCCTGGGTCACCGTGGGGGAGACGGGCACTGCAACGGGTCACCGAAATCGTGGGTCGGCGCGGCACAAACGGGAGAGCTCGGGCGGACACCGGCAGGGCTTCGAGCGAGGTGGCCGCGGCTGACCTCGGCTTCCAAGCGGCGTCGATGTGGCAAGACTGCAACGTCCGGCGGGCAATGTCGGTGTTCCGGTGCGGCTGAGTGGCGATGCTCGGAGACGTGGCAACGGCAAACGAGGTCACGATCAGCAGGGCAAGCCCCTGTGGATCGGGTAGGGGTGCAGATTCGGCTCAGGTGACCGCGGAGGCGCGGCGGATTTGGGTGGCGCGGCGAGGCACAGTGGCGATGTCCGGCAGGCAGGAGACGGAGCGCGGGCAGACGGCAGCAAGTCACCGGAGAAGAAGAACAGTGTTCTTCTTCTTCTTTTTTAATTTTTCTTTTTTCCTCCTGTTTCTCTCTCTCACCTGTCTCTCTCACGTCACTTTCCCTCTGTTTTCTTCACTTTTCTGCAGAAGCTTTTTGCTTTTTTCTTTTCTCTTCTTTCCTTTCAAGCTCCACGGATGGCTTGTCTCCCCTCTTTCACTTTTGACTTCTTTTTTCTTTTTCTTTTCCGAACAGAGAGAAACCCTAGACCGAAGCTCTCTCTTCCCTCCCTTTCAATCTTTTTTTTTTTCTCATCGTACACGGCTCCCTTTATAAGCAAATAAGATGTGATCTTTGTGAAATATTTCATCCACTTTTCAATATACACGAAGATTTTCCTATAACCTCCTAATCATAAAAATCTTCTTATTTTCCTTATCTCAAAAATATTCTCCCCCGATTTCATCATCTATTGATAAAGATAAGATTACAGTGCGATTTTTTAATTTCGAAAAAATCATCATAATATCGCATCAAATCTTAAATTTTCACAAGATAATTAATTAAATATAACGACGGGCTTAGGTTAATTTTCTTCATGGGCTTAGTCCAGCCTATTAATTTAAAACCCAAAACAACCCATCCACCACCGGTCCAGTAAATGCAAATAAAAAATAAATGCACCTATAACTAAATGCTATGCAATTAATATTTTTTCAGGAATTAAATTAACCCCTAATTTCTTAGTGCGACAAATTACTAAACAGGTACCCAAAATTTAGGTGTCCACAGATCCCAACCACGCTTCCCGCTAGGCTCATATTCTTTGCAAAGAGCGGCCAACTTGGCCTTGTTCGAGCAATCCCGCGCCATGTGCGGACCGTTGGAGAAGAAACAGCTATACGAGCGTACCTTCCTTTGTCCTCCTCCGTTCGGCCCCGCATGAGCCCGGTGAGGATGAGGGCTGGCCGGTGGTCTAACTCCAGTCGGGTGATTGTTGAATCTACCTCGATCTCCCCCACTAGTGGCTCTATCCCTTGGGCCAGCGTTCGGTCGGGATGTGGAAGGCGACGCCTTATACTCCACGAGCAATTCGGCTATGATCATGGCTGTCGTGAGATCTTCCACATTGAATTGCTTCAACTCCTGCTTGGTCCATGGCTTGAGACCACTCATGAATTGGTGGTATCCTTTAACTTCATTCATTGAGGGGATTTAGAGTAGCAACTCCGAAAACCGCTTGATGTAGTCACGCACACCACCATTCTACTTGAGACGCTTCAACTCATCATGAGCTTTCTCCTCCGCATAAGCGGGAAAGTAGTTCCGTTGGAACTCCTTGATGAAGCCACTCCAGGTCGCGATAGGGTTCCCGCACCTATCATCCGACCGACGACGCCACCACAACAATGCACTATTAGCTAAATACATCGATGTAGTGTTTACCCGTGTTTGGTCGTTGTTGATTCCCATGGCCTGGAAGTACCACTCCATGTACCATAGAAAGTTGTCCACATCCATGGTCACCCACGAGTCCCGGAACTCCTTTGGCTTCGACATGTCCACCCATGGACCTTGCACCGTGATCACTCCATTCACACGTGCAGCTTGTGTTTCAGTGAGCTTACCCGTGAGCTCCGCTATCTCCGTGCGCATAGCAGCCATCATGGCCTCCAAGGGTTTGTACTGTTGTGCAAGTACCTCCTGTAAGGTCCCCAACAACTCATGGTGGAGTTCTCCCATGCCAGTCTTGAGCTCTTGCACATCCGCAACTAGCTCCTCTCTTCCGGCGTGGACTCTGTCCATGGTCTGGGTCAGGTCATCGACCGATCCTTGGACATCGGTGATGAACAACTCTAACTTCACCATCTGTTGTGCAAGATCCCCCGTTGGATCCCTAGAACTCGAGACACCTCGGTTCTTCTTCCCCTTAGCCGTAGCCTTCTTGGCATTCCGTCCACGATCAGCGTAGTGACCACTCATGGCGAGTGCCTCATCATATCGTGGATTAGCCATGGTACTTGCACTTGGATTAAAATCAGCTCTGATACCACTTGTCACGGGCAGATCGATTCACTCTCGATCACACATAGGTTGACTCGTCCGGTCTTAAGGTTTTACCCCTAAGCAGCCTTTCAGCACTCGACTCACAAGGAACTTTAGAGAGAGAAACTCTTGATGAGAGAGAAGCTCTGGTTTTATATATTTTGTGAATGAGAATACAATGAGGGAGGAGACCCCTTTATATACAAGTACAAGGCAAACCATATCCGTAGATTTCCCTTAGATCTAACGGTGGAGATTGCACCTCCTCATTTACCAACTACCCGCATTAATTACACAACTACCGGCTACTCGCATTTATATTCGTATGCGTACAGGTATCGTATATAGGTATCGTATCGCCCCTTCCTCAAGAGTATTCTAGAAGACTCGAGAATACTCTAAGTCTTGGGGATAAGCCGAGGGTCGGATGTGTCACGCCCGTCTCGTAGGAACCTCTTGGATGGGCTTTCTTTCGGGCCATGACACATGCTTGAGAAAGACAAACAAATTTGTCTTTTTCCAAGCAAATGGGAATGTAGAACTCCCTATCACATTCATGCCATCTCCGGTTGAAGTCTACATTGTAAGATACAAAATGTGCAATCCCATGATCTCCATAACTAGAATAAGAGCACAGATAATCAAATAAAAAGATTAACACACATGTTTTTAGAATCCATCATTCTTGATGCAAAAGTGAAAAATCAATGATCCACACCCAAGTCCTTCTCCTCTATTGCCTCTATATCACTAGCTCAATGAGATGATCCCATCACCCTTTTGCATTAGGTAAACGCTTATTTTGTGAGGATACTTGTGAGAATTTTTGGTTAGAGGAGAGATTTGAGCACTATTTATAGAATTTTCAATCAAGCCCTCTCATTATGGGCCAGGCTAAACTCGGCCTACACTAGCTAGCCCCATATTATACTAATAAAGAAACCTTATATCTCACCTTAGACCAACCAACCTCATAAAATGGTAAATTATAATATCAATTAATGTAGCCAATATTAGGAAAACTCTTACATTTCCCACTTGGGTTATATTAATCGAAATTATACTGTATGCGAGCACATTAGTCTAGAGATAATTCTTAATAGTCAATCATATCTTATAAAGTCTCAAATACCGAATCATGGCGATAACTGCATGTATACACACAGAGTCTTTCATGGTCACGAGTGCTTTCAACTTTATTGATATTGATTCAATATGGTAGTATGACAAATGGATAACATATCTCCTAGAGAGATCTCATTTGTTAGTCACCATTCTCTTATATTAAATGTCACAAAAAAGTTGTACCATTAAAGAATGTCTTTATGGTTTCAATAAACCCACATATGCCTTGTCTTTACGGTTAACATTTCTTTATATATAATAAAACATATGAATAAGACTAATAATCGGATGCCCCTAGTCTTCACTCAAAGTTTATACAATACCTTGAAACTTTTATCAATATGTATTAAATATAATAATAACACATAAAAAATATTTTATTGAATGTACCAAACCGTTATTGAATGTAATGAACACAGATGTAAACTTTATTAGAGTAAAACCAAAATGGTCCCACTAAACAACAACATCTCATGATGCTCTTAAGCACATATTAATGACATGTCGAAGTCCTTTAGTTAGTGAATTTGCAACTATATCATTCAGGGAAATATGTTATATTATAACGTCACCTTTCTGTACTGTTTTTTTTATGGTAAAAAATTTGATTGTTGTATATTTAGACCCCTTAAGATTTCTGTTGTTAACAAATAATACTATAAATTTATTGTCTCAATACAACCGTATGGGTCAATCCATAAAGTTAAAAACGACCAACTCCTTAATGAGGTTCTAGAGCCTAATAGCCCAAGTAACACCCTAAAAGAGTGTTATAAACTCTGCTCACATAGTAGAAAATGACATAGAGCTTTATTTACTGCACTTCCTGCTAACATAAATATATATTTCGTTATTGATCTCATGTCATCTTAATAGCTAGAAAAGTTTACATCTAAATGCCCTACTAGCTACAAGACTTGAACATGTATGTAAATCAGCATACATCATACTTTTAAATGCACTAACACAAGATACACCATTTAACTAGATTTTCTCAATATCTAAATAAGGATAATGTAATAGATTTGATCAATCACCCTTAATGGCATGAGTAATTCCTAGCTTGCAGTGATGTATATAAAATATTTTCAACAAATGTCCTTTGAGATAAATCCTATATATATGGCGAGAACAATCCTTACGGACCTCAGTGCAAATGGCAAAATATGTCTCAAAGTCACTACTTGTAAGCAAAATATCACGTACATAAAATATGAGAAAAATATATTTCCTTCCATTGACCTTTCAGTATATATCTACTAAATTACTTTGTTCCCAACCGAACGAAATGACAACACTATAAAACTTTAATAATATTATTTGGAAATTTGCTTAAGACCATAAATAAGACTTTTCAGTCTACACATAAGTTTACTTGAATCATTTACTGCGAAATCCTTCGGTTGGTCTATATGGATTTTGTTATCAACGTGTCCATTTGAAAAGATAGTATCTATTTGACGTAACTCTATATCAGGAAGAACTATTAATGTCATGCTTACTCTAAAAGAATTTTTAAAAGATATTAAATAATATATCTTTTAGAGTAAAAACTTTGGCTACCAGTTTAGCTTTAAACTCCATAATCTTCATTTGAAATCCTTTTAGTTTTGTATAGCTATTTACAACTAATGAGCTTGTGATCTTTAGGCAAATAAGTAAGTTTCCAAACACTATAATATTTCATAGATTGCATATAGTCTTTTATGGCATCTAATCACATATTTGATTGGGGATAAGAAACAACATTTATAAAAGTCGCTAAATCAATCATATAGTGGATATTGCAGTCATGCTCTCACAAATAGATTATATAGTCGATGATATAACCGATCGTCTTTTCTTAACAGATCTCTTGAGTAAAGTTATAACCATTTCATTCTGTACTTTAGAGGTTTGAGAAATTTCATCATAAACTATATCAAGAATAGTATTTTGAACCTCAATAAGTTTAGTATATGGTATAAGATATTCCACAATTATCTGTATAGGCAAAAATAATGACACAGTGATCTCTATTGTACTATTATCCTTAATAGTCTAAGAGCAGCCATCCTCTATAACTACGTCGAACTTTAGAAACTTTATTCCATAATTTTTGCACCTTCATTAAGGTCATAAAATTGATACTCCTTTGACCAATCTGAGTAAGGTACAAAATAATTCCAAGTGGATCTGAATTCCAATGCACTTAATATTAGATTATACAACCTCACTTCAGCATGACACCTCTAAATTTTAATATAATTCAAGTTAAATTTATGTTCAGTTCATAACTCAAAAGAAGTTTACGGAACAACTTTGGTAAGAAACACGTTTTTGTATGTGATAAGGTTGCTTTCAAAATATTAATCCATAGAAGACCGAATAAATTAGTCTTACTAATCATACTCATCACCATGTTCATTATGGTGCAATTATGCTTTTCGGCCAAATCATTTTGTAAAGATTTTCAGGTATAGTATATTAAGTTACCATCCTAAAATTTACCAAGTATTTGACAAATGATCTTTTAAGCTATTCAGCATTGCCATACTTGCCAAAATACTCAACGCCACTGTTAAGCTTGATAACCTTTAAGATTAATTCTAACTAATTTATTATGTATCTTGATCATTTTGCTTCCATAATAATTTAATGAAGTCTTTAGATAACCGTTAAGAGTAGACATAATATTAATATTATCACATTTTCTACTCTTTCTTTAGATATGTGAGAGATTATTCCTTAGGTAGAAATTTTTTTGAAAACAACATTTTTAATTGTATACGAGACGTATATATCATTAAGAGTTAAACACAATCTGTACAATTCATATGATATAGTACTCAACCTTATTTGAATTAAAGAACACAATTTTCTGTTTGTTCTAATTTTTAGCTTTGTTTATGAATCAATTACCTATTATAAGTTTGTCTAGTTCATGCGGGCTAGATAATAGGGCAACAACTTTGTTGTGTTTATCATACGAAGATTCATAAATCTAAAAAAGCCAAATTAAGATGAATTATATAGCTCACCATGGAACAATCACTAATTCTTCTTGAATGATTCCATCGTAGAACCCAAACTATTAAAATAGCCGGTGGTTTCATGAGTTATTTTATAAGTATAATTTTAAACTTTAAATCTACTATCCTTAGAATATAATCCATAACCTTATCACAATAATCATATCTTATGTTAACAAGAGTCATTGCAGATGTGTCCTAATTTCGGTATTAGACAAGACATAATTTCAAACCACTAAGACTTCTATCATCTTTTAGCAGTGCAATCAATTGGTAAACCACTTTTCAAATGTTCCTAAATGAAATGCTTCATGAATAACAAGTAAATCCGATTGCTTTTTTACCAAATAGAAAATCCTATTTCCACTACTTAAAATTTGAACTGGTAAAAAAACCTCAATAAGAGTGGAGTTATTAATTATCGAAAAGACGACTGAAAAACAAGTAATGTATATACTTAGCATTATGCGAGCACTGTGTAACGTGACGTACAAGTACACATCTAGAGAGTTACATGTAAAATTATATAATCACATCTGGGCAGAATACATGATATGCAATTGTACACTCATTACATGATAGTAGTTATAGGAATATATTCTAATATTCATGAATTCAACACTTTTAGGCATATGAACCACTAAGATCAGTCACTCCTCTATCACACTATCATGTATTTCTTCATGAACTAATACACAATCACCTCATTTGGGAGTATGACTACGCATTAGATTAAGAAACATCCCAATCATTATACGAGACCAATATTTCTCAAACCCAATCAAGTGTGCCACTTTAGCGGTCACTACTCAAATCACATATCATGCTAATTACACTGATTTATTCATTAATAAAAGTTAAAATTTATTTATTTAATCAATGACTCACATTTTTATAATATTTATGTGATAACATACCTATAAAACAGCACATGTATTTCCAAAATCACAGAAAAATACAAAAAAATACGCAAAAATATACTAAAAATACATGTATTTAAGGTTTCATATGTATTTTCACATCTATAAAATCATCAAACATATAAAATAAATATACCACAACATAGAAAATACTCATATGAACCTGTAGCCACCAACCACGCTCCTGCACGCAGCCCGTAGAGCTCACGTGTGAGCGTAAGATCCCTTAAAAATCGGTCCGATTGGTAGTGGTTTGACTGGTTCCTAGCTCGACCGCCTGATCCAACTGTCCAATCCGACCAATTGATCGGTCTGGTCCACAGTTGACTGAGTTGGGTCGGGTCAAGTCAGGTCAACGGGTCGAGTTGAGTTTGGTATTGGTCGGGTTGGGCCCCTGGGTTGCTGACGTCATCGTGACGTCAACCCTTGCATCGCACGCACGAGCGGTGCCCTGCGTGTAGGAGCATGTGAGGGCGCATGGCCGCGTGTGGGGGCGCGTGCTCGATGCCCTGGCGGCACGTGGTAGCACATGGGGCCTCCCCCGGCGACACGTCACCCACGGTTTTATTTGTCTCACCGAGTCCAGTCTAAATTTATACTTTAATTTGATTTTTATTGAACAAAAAATCACGAAAATCACAAAATTAGGGCAAAAATTCTATGCATTCAAGTTTTAGGTTATGGCTGCTCTGATACCACATGTAAGATGTAAAACGTGCAATCTCATGATCCCCATAACTAGAACATACTTGTTTTTGGACTCCATCATTCTTGATGCGAAAGCGGAAAAGTGATGATCCACGCTCAAGTCCTTTTCTTCTATCGCCCTATATATCAATGGCTCAATGAGATGTCCCCCTCATCCTTTTGCGCAAGGTAAACGCTCCTTTTGTGAGGATACTTCTGAGAATTTTTGGTTAAATGAGAGACTTGAGCACTATTTATAGAGTTTCCAACTAAGCTCTCTCATTATGGGCCAGGCTCAACTCGGCCCACACTATTTAGCCCCATATTAGACTAATTAAGAAATTTTCTAAATCACCTTAGACCAACAAATTCCATAAAACGGTAAATTACAACATTAATTAATATAGCTCACATTAGGAAAACTCTTACATACATAAGACTTCATGTTTTCCTTCAATTTTACTGGCTCCATCCTTTGTGTTTTTTCTCTGAATTGGACTTATCGCTCAATGTCCGATAGCTTATTATCTCTTTTGGTGATAGCTTATCACCATCTTCTCAAAAGCTTATCACCCATTCAATGATAGCTTAGTACCTATTTGATGATAACCTATTAACTTTACTTATCACTTATCGCGATAATCTATTCGACTTATCATTGATCACGATAACTTATTGACTAAACTATCATTAATTAATACTAACTACAATTAGCCTTAATCTAAACTACCCCTAAACACAATTAAAACCTTAATCGATGATTAGGAAGTTAACTCATGGTTTTACAATGACGGCAAGCTAATGACAATGGTGGCTCAACGACAACAAGAACGTGATGCTTGGGGCTTGAACAACGGCACCAACGGAGGAGCTTGGAGGACGTGGCTTCCTTGGTGGTGCGACAACTCATCTTGTGGAAGGCGGTGGTGGCGTGAGGAATGGCAGAGAAGAAGAAAGAGAGCAAAGTAAGAGAGATGGAGAGGGGAGATGGAACTAATTAAGACTAACTGCGATTAATCAATCTAACTGTAATTAACCTTAATATAACCATCCTTAATCACAATTAAAACTAAACCATTGTTAATAAGTGCTAAATGTCCTTAATTAAGGCTAACTACGATTAGCCTTAATCCAATTCATCCTTAAACGCAATTAACGCTAAATCATCATTAACTAACACTAAACACCATTACTCATAATCTAATCCTACACCTAAACGCAATTAACTCCCTAATTTAGGAGGAGGAGGTTAACTCACAGTTTTACGGCAACAATGAGCTTATGGTGACGGCAAGACAACATCATCGAGGGCATGATATTCGCGGCTCAAACGGCGGCACGAACAGCATGTCTTGGCGAGGCTTGGACTCACGGCCAAGCTTGGGAGGGGTGGTGGCTTGCAAGAAGCGGCAAACAGTGTGAGGAATGGCAGAGCAACAATAGTGCGAGCAGCAAACATGAGTTAGATGCATGGCATGAAAGGCAATGGCAAGCCTCATGGCTAACGGAGATCGACGAGCTTGGGAGGTGGCTTGGTGGCTTGTGGATGGTGACGACGGTGCATATGGATGGTGGTGACGACACGGACAAGTGGTGGCAAGAATGGCGGTGATGGCGGTGACTTGCGGTGGTGATGGTGAGGAGGGGAAGAAGAAGAAGAAGAAGATGATGATGATGAGAGAAGAAAAGAGAGTGATGGGGGGGGTTGTGGGTGGCCAACAAAGGTGTGATATCTTGACATTTGACCCCTTTTGAAATATATGAAATGGTTATTTCATCAATGCACTAATAGTTAATTTACTCTGAACTGATCACTCATGAGTTAACTAATCTATTGGGTGATGCCATAAAGGATTAAAATGCGAACGACTAGAGAATTTAATCAAGGATAGATTGCTCAACCATAAGGATTGACAATGGACAATACTACACTATTACAAGTCAATTAGTGAATGAATATAAATTGATTCGACAGAGATACGTAGTCGGATTGCGAGTGATTTCACACGATTACGATGCTTGTTGTGAACAATAGTAAATCGATTTTCTATTGATCTTTTATTCAGGGTGAATAATTGATTCCTCGCGATTACATGATAATCGAAGGTTATTCATGATTTGAAGAGGCACAAACCTAGATAAAAAATTATCAACCATGGGTCAAATGTGTGAAAACCTCTGAAAGCCATCCGATAGTTTAGGTCGTATTAAAGTTGTATTTGATCGATTTCAACCATGAATTTTAATTTGATTTTGGGTATCAAACTTCCAAGGATTCCAAGATCAACCTATCATACGTCGCCTCATTTATTGGTCAATTTATTAGTAAGCCTTAATCTTTGGACAAGGAGTAGTAGGTTGAGAATTGGAAGCTAGAAAAGGAGCCGAGCCAAGCGAAGGCCCAATGGGCCTCACGCCCAAATTAAAGGCTCAAATTGGATGAGTTAAGCCCAAACCCAAGTTTGTCAAGCCCAAATCCAAGCCCTAATGAATAGTGTGCATGAATAGTAACTCGTGTGAATAGTAACCTAGCCTCTAGAAGCCTAATTTTAGGCTTGCCTTCAAAGTCTTGATTCATTAATGCCCTCTAGAAGCCATGATTACAAGAGACAAAGACTTTGGTCTTGCAAGAAGACTTGTCACCTTTGGTTTCTTAAATTCTACTTTGATTCCAATTTTCTAAATTCTTGGACCCTCACTGTTTTCTGATTTTATAAAACTTATTGTGGTTTGAATTTGGAGAAACTTCTTTCATGAAAGTTCAAAATATTTTGATTTATAACATACTTTAATTTCAGAATTTTCTGAGATGAAATGCTTAGTACGAGAGACTATTCTTTTACCGTGTGAAAACTACCCAGTGTAGTAAAAAAAGTGACCTATTTGTCTTCTCATTTTTTTATAAAATTTTTCCTTTAGAATATTGTGGCACCCCTCAATGGCCCCCGAACCGTTAGGGTCGCCACAGTTCAATTACCATTCTCTTGCTTGACCTGAAGGTCTATCAATCCTGGAGGTTTATATCCTTTAGATCGGTCCCTGTGCAATTTATATGACGGAAGCACATCTATCAACTCCCTGCCTTATATTCAGAAAATGATGCACACCTACTAAACATTTTTAGGTAAAAGCCGAGCACTTTTATTTACTTAAACCAGATGGATATCATTCATCGGTACATCCAAAATGCCGGAGTCTTCTATACTCGGCTATACTTCAAAAGATGATTGACATCTCCTCTAATAGTCGTATACTTAAAGTCCATCGATCAGTGTCGGCATCCAAAAGTTCCTTCCTTTGCTATCCTCCTCCTCGCGGTCATATCTAACCACTCGATCCATCTACCAGTGGCAGTAGCAGCAGAGATATCTTATCTAGTCTGAAATGTTAATCTCCAAAGAGGTGAGTACAACCACTCAGCAGTAAAGATCCACCAAACTACATAATGCGTCAAACAGAACAATCAAGGTATCATGAATAAAACACATATCATTCATGCATTCGAGCATACCTCACCTTACAGCCATACATATATCACCATACAACATGCATATACCACCATGCACTTGTACTCATATCATCAAGCAGCCATGCATATATTACCATATAACGTGCATATACCACCATGCACTTGTACTTATATCATCAAGCAGCCATGCATATATCACCATACAACGTGCATATACCACCATGCACTTCATGCTTGCATTCCCATGAGATTCATCCCATGCCATATGCACACATCCATGCACATGATTCAATTCTCGATTTGAATCTTTCAATTAGATCACATCAATTTTCTTCCCAGGGACTAATGTTTGCATCCCACAATTTATCGCTCGCATCTAGCATGGCATCGTGAGGAGCCTCCGGCACACACTTCCAGGCATCTGGCACACACACTCCGAGCATCTCATATCCCAACTAGCATCACGAGGAATCCCCCTGGCACACACCTCTAGGGCTTCTGGCACACACACTCTAGGCATCTCGAAACTCTCGAGGACATCCGGCACACACACTCCAGGCATCTGGCACCCACACTCCGGGCATCCTAACACTCCCGGGTATCGTCAGCTCATACCTCCGACGGTCTCGTTATTATCACAATATATAATCTCATATATGTCTTATTTTCATCATGGCATTTGATGCAACAATATCAAAGATCTAAACCATCTTTTGATGTCACATGATATGCCAAACATCACCATATATGCAGCATATACAACCACTTAAGACATCATATTTCGTAGGGCAGTCCATTTATTCTTGAAAATACAGCAAATTTTGGATAAAGCAGAATGCACTTCTTTAATAAAAATTCTGGAAAAATTAGTAAACAATCTTAATAAATTCTGAGAATTTAACATGATGTAAACAAGATCCAGAGGAAGATATTTCATGAAGAACACTATGTCAAGAAAGTTTCACATCAATCACATAAATCCATACATCACAGCAAAAGAAATTCCAGTACCACTTTTGCACAGTTTCGGAAATAATTTCGATTAAACCCTTAAATGAACTCAGAAAATTATGCGATTTTAATATGTTATAATGGAGACATAGTGGTAAAAGTCTCATGAAGAAATCAAGATTTAATTCCTTCTGGATTAAAATTTATAATTTTTATAACTCTTCCTATCTCTCGGTTCATTGTCCAGATTTATTCTTTTCAAAGAAAATTGTTTTCCCCAATCATTACTTGTCCGTTTGTCCTCAAATTTTAGTATGTTACTCCTCAAGATATCTTATACAACTGTCATCAAGAACATGAGATCAAATTCGGACTAGATAATTGCAAGAAATTCACAGAATCACAATAGATCATCATAACAGTTTCTAGATCTAGCTTCATCAAAGAAAAATGGTTTCATCAACCTATACTTGTTCTTTTTTTAAAAAATTTTTTGACATTTTATTCTCCAAGAAGTCCTTTACAAGTTTCATCAAGAAGTCAAAGTCAGATTCCAACTGGAACATCGCATGCAACTCACGAAATCATCAAAGGTCGGACTGTTTTTCCAGAAACAGAATACTAGGCTAGAACACAACTCTTATAACTTCGAAATTTCACACTTCATCCACATCCAAAATTCACCATTTATCACACACAAAACACAGCAAGCAAGGGATATATCAATGGACTGTACTTGCCTCTAATTCTTTAGCTTAATTGCAAGCGAAAACAGGGCTCGTGGGTCTCGGGCTCGACTCAACGGCGACGGAGACTAGCGGCATCGACGGCAGCAGCTTGAGCATGGCAGAAGGCGGTCCCTACTTCCTCTTCACCGTTCACCTGCCCACTACTCACTCGCAAATTTCAGGGCTTGTGGGTCTCGGGCTCAACTCAACGGCGGCGGAGACTAGCGGCATCAACGGCAGTAGCTTGAGCACGGCAGAAGGCGGTCCCTACTTCCTCTTCACCGTTCACCTGCCCGCTACTCACTCGCAAATTTCCTCTCTCTCTGGAGGAAACATGTCTCGCAAATTGTTTCTTTTCTTAGCTGCTCGACACCTTGCTTCCCCATGCAAGGAACGTGTCCTCAGCAACCGTACTCTTTCTTGTTGCTGTCCACCGAAGGAAGAGCTACGTGGCTCTTGGTCAACAAATTTCTTCCACGGTTAACTCCTCACTCAACGGTCACATGTGCCGCATGGTGGCCAAATCTTTTCTATCATTACATGGTAGGAATTTGTGGCCGTTGGTGGGGCTGTCCGCATGGCCATTCAAGGAGAATTTCATTCTCTCCGAAAGTTAATACCTTGGGACGTCGAGTGGCGATGAAACGGGGTCGAAAGTGGTACCAATGATGATGAATGTCGCGCAAGTGAAGAGACGTGCAAGGTCCTTACGCATGGTTCAATTCCTCCAAAATTCGACTCTTAATTTCAGCATGTGCAAGTGCTGAAAAATAATTACTTATGTGGCTGCATGAGGTCGCAACAATGTACATGGGAGGTTCGGTTCATAGGGTACACAATTTGATAGCCAAATTTAGTATAGAAAATATCTTGTCGACACATCTCATGGAATAAATCTCGGTCTCGCTTGAACGTAGGGACGAGGCTATAACTCATTCGATGATCGAACCATTTCTAATTGTGACCCATTGGTCTGATGGTAATAACAAAACAATGTCCGTTGTAGTGTCGATAACACCGTTTGACGATGCTTCCGTCACTTAGTCACAAGCCGTCGCATATCCGAGGGTTGTCAAAATTTTCGGATGCCACAAATATGAACATTCTTCCTTCACAAAAATTGTAAAAGACATCCATATCTAAAACATTATAAAATTTCAAAGTGTTTTATGAAGATTTGGATGTCAAAATGAATTTTCTTCTGCGATCATTGAATCTGTCTGACGGACAAAATGTTGGGTTGTCTTTGGTGATTTTCTACTCTTTATAAAAAAATGATCTAGGCTTGGTTCCTTCATGAAAAAAAATGTTATTTAAGACCTTTTCTACAACATATTCAATTTTCATAATTTTTCAAATCCGTTTGATAAGGTAATGGCATTTATTTCAAAAATTGCTCGAAACTATTCTTTACATTAGAAGGGGAGGGCCACACACCCAAGCTTGGAGGACAAGCCTAGGCAATTGCATGGTTGAGATCAACCCTTGCTCCCCAAGATTAGACTATTGGATGGCCAAGATTGCTTCTTGCTCCCCGAGTTCAGTCAATTGTGTGGTCTCGGGAGTTTAGGTAATTGTGCGGTTGAGATCTACCCTTGCTCCCCCAGTTGGAATGGAGAGCCAAGATGTGTTCTTACTCCCCAAGTTAGGACTTTAAGTCAGGAGTATTAATTGGCCAACTTCTTCCCCAAGTTTTTCTCTTTTTCAATCATTTCTCTCACTTTCTCTCTCTACCCCTCCCATTAGACAAATTTTCCTTCATCTCTCTCCCTCATCTCATACCCATTCCTTTCTCTTTCTCTCTTGGTTTGCTACCCTACGTTGTCATGCCGTGTTGCCTTGCCATTCACCATCCCTCAAGCCGTGAGCCACCATCACCGCCGGACCACCACCAAGCCACCAAGCTTCCTTGGCCGTGAGCTCAAGCTATTGCTGCTGCTGTGGTGCCGCCGTTCGAACCGTGAGCTCCACATTCTCATCATCGTCGTGCCACCGTTGCCATTAGCTCGCCGTCGTCGTAAAAACTATGAGTTAACTTCCTAATCTTTGATTAGGATGTTGATTGCGTATATGGGTGCTTTAGATTAAGGCTAATGGTAGTTAGTATGGTTTAGTTGATACGTTATCGCAATAGGTGATAAGCGAACTTATCGCGATAGGTGATAAGTAAACTTGATAGGTTATTGCAATAGGTGATAAGTGAACTTGATAGGTTATCACAATAGGCAATAAGTGGACTTAATAGATTATCAAGGATAAGTGATAAGCTATTGCTAAAGGGATGATAAGCTATCGCTGAAGGGATGATAAGCTATCAAGAAATTGGTGATAAGCTATCACTAAATGGGTGATAAGCTATCGGAAAATAAGTGATAAGCTATCGCTAAATAGGCGATAATCTATTGGTTTAAGGTTGATAGATTATCGCAATAGGGTGATAAGTGATGATTTTTATGTGTTTTGTACTTGATTTATTGGATGAATTTATGCATAATTCGAATTGTTTGAGGTTATTATGCCATGATGTTGATTGCCCAAATCATAAGTTTTAAATGATATTTTCAAAGAAGGTTTTACTTACAAGAAAATGGCAAACTTTGGGGCATCATGTTTGGACGCCATGTTTTATGTGCTAAATGGGGCAATGGGGTTTTAAAATGAAAGCATGCAAAGTTTGGCAAGTTGATTACAAGTACATGACCACATGTGACTATTTCAATGGAATTTTAAGAGTAAAGATTTTCTGAGATTTTTTATTTGGGCACGTACTCTTTTACACTAGGCTAATTGATAACAGATAAAATTGGCTTGAGAGTTAGCGTGCTTGAGCGGTCACTTAATTGAACTTGTCACCCAACAGGAGTTTGGGGGCAATGCCCGATGTTTATTGGATGCCCAATGGGGGTCTGGATGCCGAGTCGTGGTTAAGGTCGGACTGATGCTCCTTTATGGAATGCCGTCTAGGCGGGGGTTCTAGACGTTGTCATGCCCGATGGGGCGGGATGATGCTCGGTCATGCCGAAAGACCGCCAACCCTTGTGGTGGCTGTGGCTCGAGGGGTCGTAATAATCTGGAATCATGATCTTGAGAGTAGCATGGTAGTATGGGATGCCATGATATTCTTGAGATGCCGTGTGTGCAAAATGCATGAGTGCTAATGCATAGTCTAAGAGTGATATTATGACTTGCACATGTATGGCATGGAAATATATATGAGTTGCATGAGACATATGTGATTAACTAATGTGCAGGATGTGCCAAGGCGAGGTAAGGATGCCTACGGGTTACTTAATAGCTTTAATATTTGTTTTTGGGGTTGGTTTCCTAACCATGTTTATAGTTAAGGTAAAGCAAGGATTGCTTTGCTATTGATATGCCATCGATATAATGTTGCATGTTTAGGCTACCTTCGAGACAAATTAGCGTCCTAGTTGAGGCTTAGGTTGTTAATTCACCGAGATATTTATATTTCCCCCCGTTGTTGTTTAATATTTTTCAGGTCTGTAGTATGGAGAACCGTCATGCTCGGTTCAAGGTCCCTTTGGAGATGAGAGATTGGCCTAGCGTTAGTGAAGTTTAATTAACCCTGACTCATTGTTGGTTTTGTTGGTTGGTTGGAAGTTGTTAGTGTAAGGGCTTGTAATCACTAAACTTCCTAGGGTTAACGGTAAATTTGTAATTGAAGTGTTTGGTTTGATGTTGTGGTGTTTTCCATGCTATCCCTGTTATATTTGTTATGATTGACTAGGTGTTGTTTATATCAAATACTTCCGCTCACGTTTAATTGAAAGAATAAAAGAATGGGTCGACAACGTGTCCTGGGTTGTTGTAAATTTATCAACCATGGTGGGATGTTCGCGTGCTCGGAGGTTCGGGGCATGACAAAAGGTGAGGGAGATGAGGGGGGAAGAGAGAGAGAGAGAGAGAGAGAGAGAGAGAGAGAGAGAGAGATAAGATTTTTTTCCCAAAAAATATTCCTTAAAATCCTCTCCACCAAGCCTTTTTCCCTTTTGTCTTTTTGCTAAACTTTCTAGAAGGGCAAAATGTTCTTTTTACACTTTTAACTTAAATTTTCAATTTTGCCCTTGGGCCCATTTGCTTGAAATGAGCTTGGCTTGGCTTGGCTAGCATAAGTAGGTCCTCATGATTGACTTGAGGGGCATGAGGCCCGTTGGCCTTCACTTGGCCCAACTTCTCTCTCTGGCTTCTAATTCTTGATTAATTAGTCCTAATCTGGAAATTTTAAGCTTGCCGATAAATCAACGGATAAATGAGGGGATGTCCAATAAGTTAATTTTCAAATTCTTGAATGTTCAATACCCAAAATCAGATTAAAATTCATAGTTAAGATCAATCAAATACAACTTTAGTATGACCTAAACTCTTGGATGGCTTTTAGGGGTTTTTGCGCAGTTAACTCGTGAGCAATAATTTTCGATCCACGTTTGTGCCTCTTCAATCATGGATGAATATCAGTTGTCATGTGATCGCAAGGAATCTATGACTAACTCTAAGTACAAGATCAATAGAAAATCTATTTACTGTCGTTCATAGTGAATATCGATATCGTGTGGAATCACTCGCAGACCGACTACATACTCATGCCAAATCGATTTATATCTGTTCGCTAATTGACTTATAATAGTATAGTATTATCTCTTGTTGATCCTTGTAGTCAAGCGATCTATCCCTAATTGAATTTTCCAGTTTTTCACTTTTTAACCCTTTGTGGCATCTTCCAATAGATTAGTTAACTCATGAGTGATTAGTTCAGAGTAAATTACTATCAGTGAATTAATGAAATAAGTATTTCATATATTTCAAAATGGGTCGAATTTTAGGATATCATAATATGCGTGCTTGATGTATTGTCATGGGCACATATTAATTAACAACGTGTAGAGGTGTGCCAAGGTGAGGTAAAAATGCATGCGGGACTATTTGATGTTCTAGATATGTAGGTTGCACCCGAGACAAATTAACATCCTAATTAAGGCTTAGGTTGTTGACTTATTGAGATTTTATCTCACCTATTGTTGTTTATTGTTTTCAGGCTCGTTGTATGAAGAACTGTCACGTTCGGTTCAGGGTCCTAATGGATCAAGATACTATCTTGACCTCACACTATCCCGAGATCCAACCAAGTGTACGAACTTTTTATCACGATAGTTTGGGTAAACGAGTGGTTGGCCCACTAGGTGTGTGACATCCTGAAATTCGACCCCGTTTCGATAAAGTGAAATGAGCATTTCGTCGACGTGCCTATGGCCCTTTTTCTCTAAGCTAATCACTCACGAGTTAACTAACCTATTGGGTGAAGCCGTTAAGGGATGTATCAGCTGTAAAATCCCTAAAAGCTACCTAATTGGTTGGATTGAGCTAAAATCACGTCTGACCGATTTTTAACCATGAAATTGAACTCGATTTCGGGAATCGAATTTTAAGCGCGTCATAATTCTTATTTTTAGGATCTCATGTCTCATCGCTCGTCAATTTATTGACGAGTCCGAAATTTCGATAAAGAAATTATCGGAAGAAAAATTGAAACCCAAAAAGAAAATAGAAAGGAAAAGGAAAAGAGAAATTTTTTTTGTATTTCCTTTTTCTTTTTCCTCTCTCTCCCTCTCTTTTCTTTTCTTTCTTTTTCTCTCTTTTCTTTCTCTCTCCTCTCCCCTCCCTTTCGTGCGGACGCCCCACCCACCGACTCACTTTTCTCTCTCTTATCTCTTCTCTCCCTTATCTCTTCCCTCTCTCTCCTCTCTCTTCTCTCCCACTTTATTTTTCCCCCACGTGACCGAAGGCTTCCCCTTCCCCTCATTTCTCGCTCGTGAAAACCAGAAGCGAGGAAGAAGAAGCCATACGACTGTAGCTCGACGGAGCCGTCACCGCTGCACCGCCGCCCCGCACGCCCGCGCCGCGCTGCGCCCGTGCGCCCACCGCTCGGCCTCGCCAAGCCGCCACCTACCTTCCCGAACCCTTGCCGCCCCCAACCAACTCACTTCCTCTCTGTTTTGCAGCAAAAACAGCAACCCACCGTGTGGGTTTCCAGCTGGTTCAAGCCCGCTTTTGGGCCGTTTCCGGACCCCGAACCCGAGCCGTGCTTTGAGAAGAATTGTTCCTCGCGTTGTGTAACATCCCGGGTCCCACTTGTGTGATATTGTCCGCTTTGGACACTGAGTCCTCACGGCTTTAAAACGCGTCTCACAAGTTAAGGGAACCCAAGCCTTATATACAAGGCCCATGACCCCTCCCTAAGCGATGTGGGACAAGAGGGAGAGGAATCCCTTCCCCTTCCCTTGCGCACGTCCGAGGACCGGAGGCACGGACGCACCGCCATCCCTCCTCCCCGCGCACCGCCGCTCGGGTCGTCACACTCTCCCCCCCTTGGGAGCACAGCGTCCTCGCTGTGGCCCCACACGTTGTCGGGAGTCGCCTCGATACCATTTGTAACATCCCGGGTCCCACTTGTGTGATATTGTCCGCTTTGGACACTGAGTCCTCACGGCTTTAAAACGCGTCTCACAAGTTAAGGGAACCCAAGCCTTATATACAAGGCCCATGACCCCTCCCTAAGCGATGTGGGACAAGAGGGAGAGGAATCCCTTCCCCTTCCCTTGCGCACGTCCGAGGACCGGAGGCGCGGACGCACCGCCATCCCTCCTCCCCGCGCACCGCGGTTGCGAAGACCTTGGGAGTTCATGTGGAGCCATCCGGGAAGTCATACAAACCGATCAACTCGGACGACTTCCATGGTGTAGGAGCAACACCCGACGTGGACGTCAAGATTGGTGGATGGAAGGGCCGAATGGCGTTCGAGGTAATCCCCCTTGACGCGGGCTTTGGCACGATCCTTCTTCCTTTTGTTTTGCTTTGCTCGGACGCTCTTGAACGAAGGACCACAACCTTCGATGATGAAGTCGGACGCACGTAGCTCGGTCTTCGGCTTGGGAGGAGCACGCGGCGCGCACTCAACCTCGGGGAAGAGTGCTTGGATGGGCATAGCGTTGGTTGGAGTAGGATCCAACTCAACCTTCGGCTTTACCTCGGACAGCTTGTTGATGCGCATGACGGCCTTCAAGCTTTTGTCGAGGCGACGGATCGATGCGATGGTCTTGGTGTTGACCATCCCTTTGATCATGGGGATCATCGACGGATTCTTTTGATCGAGGAGCATCAGACACTTGGTCCTCATGTCGATCATGGCTCCCACACTATCGAAAAACTGCATCCCAAGTATGAGATCGTAGTCGTCAAGGGGGATGACGACCCGAGCGGCGGTGCGCGGGGAGGAGGGATGGCGGTGCGTCCGCGCCTCCGGTCCTCGGACGTGCGCAAGGGAAGGGGAAGGGATTCCTCTCCCTCTTGTCCCACATCGCTTAGGGAGGGGTCATGGGCCTTGTATATAAGGCTTGGGTTCCCTTAACTTGTGAGACGCGTTTCACACATGCTTCCGCCGTGCTGAGAACAAAGCCTTGAGGGTGGCCCGACTGGGATGGCGGTGCGTCCGCGCCAGTGCGGGGCCCAAAGAGGACAATATTACGGCTTGGGAGAGGGAAGGCCTGCGGGATGGCCCTCTGCCCTTGCGTGACGCGTTTTAAAGCCGTGAGGACTCAGTGTCCAAAGCGGACAATATCACACAAGTGGGACCCGGGATGTTACAAATGGTATCAGAGCTGACTCCCGACAGCGTGTGAGGCCACAGCGAGGACGCTGTGCTCCCAAGGGGGGGAGAGTGTGACGACCCGAGCGGCGGTGTGCGGGGAGGAGGGATGGCGGTGCGTCCGCGCCTCCGGTCCTCGGACGTGCGCAAGGGAAAGGGAAGGGATTCCTCTCCCTCTTGTCCCACATCGCTTAGGGAGGGGTCATGGGCCTTGTATATAAGGCTTGGGTTCCCTTAACTTGTGAGACGCGTTTCACACATGCTTCCGCCGTGCTGAGAACAAAGCCTTGAGGGTGGCCCGACTGGGATGGCGGTGCGTCCGCGCCGCCAAGGGGCCCAAAGAGGACAATATTACGGCTTGGGAGAGGGAAGGCCTGCGGGATGGCCCTCTGCCCTTGCGTGACGCGTTTTAAAGCCGTGAGGACACAGTGTCCAAAGCGGACAATATCACACAAGTGGGACCCGGGATGTTACACGTTGCCCCCGTCGGATTGATCCGATTTGCGCGCGATTTGGTGAGTAATCTCACTAATCCCGAATTAGTTGGCTAATTATGCTTAAGGTTGGTTTAGTTTTAATTAATTATGTTTAGGTTGTTAGATTAGAATAAATTAGCAATTATTAGTCAATTGTGATTTGATTTAGATAAATTGATTGCGCAATTAGCAAGTAGACGTGGTCTACTATTTATTGGGAGTATCTCGGAAATTTTCCGACCCCTAATCGGGCTTCAATTTGGCGATTCGGGCCTAAGTGGGATTATTGGCATTTAAATATTATTTTTCGGAATTAAATTAAATAATTATTTACTTTCAAAAATTCAACTGAGATGGTCCGGAACCGGAAAATTATGCTGAAGACCGTGGTGAAGTCCGTTTATTTAATCGGGCTTTATTTTAAGCTAAATTGAATTTCTTGTATTTAAATATTATTTATCGGAATTAATTAATTATTTATTTATTTTCCGGAAATTCAACTTGGATGGCTAGTGGCCGAATTTTTATGCTGATAATCATGGTGCAGCCCGTTTATTTAATTGGGCTTTAATTTGAGCTAAATTGGATTTATTGAAATTAATTATTAATTTTCGAAATTAATTAATTATTTATTTATTTTTTGGAAATTAAGATTGAAATGGCCGACGACTGAAATTTTGTGATGATCGTCGTTGTGAAATCCATTTATTTAATGGAGCTTTATTTTGTGTTGAATTGAATTATTTGCGAAGGATGAGAACTATTCTTTAATTGGAAAATCATTGGTTATTAATTGAAAAATAACCGGGCATCGGTTGATAATGCCAAAACTATTTGAGCGGATTACAGAAAATGTGGGAGTTATAGAAAGGAAAATATTAGATTTTGGCTAAGGCCAGCCGTGTGCCCGCGCACGATATTTTAGTGGATATTTCTAATACGAAGAAATGAGGCCAAGACATTACTTTAATTGAGAAAGTTAAGTGCAAGGCACAATGTCATTAGGCCATGATGGATTAATCGTATGTTGGCTTATAGTTGAAGCAAGATGATTATTGGAAGTTGATGTGATGTGTGTTGTGTTGAGGGAAACCAATGTATCATGAGCAGGTAAAGGACTAAGCACTACACAAGTGGAAGACTTCGTGTGAGTTACCTCTAGCGCCTTATACCATTGCTTATTGTAGTTAAGGACTAAGTATTACATGGCGACCTGAGTCGCATGGGAATTACCTCTAGCGCCTTGCTGCATTGTTATGCATAGTGGAGGGCTAAGTGCTACACGATGGA
The DNA here is from genome assembly GCA_014182725.1 of Eucalyptus brandiana. Taxonomy (NCBI): domain Eukaryota; kingdom Viridiplantae; phylum Streptophyta; class Magnoliopsida; order Myrtales; family Myrtaceae; genus Eucalyptus; species Eucalyptus brandiana. The sequence continues at coordinate 16,376,249 of CM024668.1, forward strand.
AGATCTCGTGTGAGTCACCTCTAGCGCCTTACCCTATTGCATTTTATAGTGAAGGACTAAGTACTACACGATAGCGAGACTTCGTGTGAGCTACCTCTAGCGCCTTATACTATTGCGTTTTGTAGTAAAGGACTAAGTACTACATGATAGCGATATTTCGTGTGAGTTACCTCTAGCGCCTTATACTATTGTTATTTGTGGTCAAGGACTAAGTACCGCACAATGGCGAGACTTTGTGTTGGGGTCACCTCTAGCGCCTTGAGCCTATATTTGAGTCGGAATGTTGAATGGGAATGTTGAGATTAATTATCGAGTATAGATGAAATCATCGATATGGTTTGATTCGTTTGTCATGGATTGATTGATTGAATTGAATTGGCCGGGGAAAGGTCATTGTTGACATGTAATCGACTAAGTCGATTGATCATTGCCTTGAGTCTGATGTTGCAAATTGATTGACTGATCGGAAATGACCGTGAGTGGTCTTGTTGGCTTGTAATCGACTAGGTCGATTTGATCGATGCTTCGATCAGTGTTGTGATTACTTGGGTGCCTATTGTGAATTGTACTAACTTGCAGGTGGGATCTGATGCTAAGGTACGTCCTCTGCCCTATGCGTGTTTAGGCAGCCTATAGTATAATGGTTTACTAATCAGGCTTAGTGGGGTAGAACTCGCTGAGACGTAGTCTCATCCCGATTTGGGGAAAAACATTTCAGGATCCCGATGAGGAGTTGAGAAGGAAGAATCTGAGAAGGAGAACTTTGAGTTGAAACCTGAGGAGGAGGATTTTTGGAAGAAGAAGATAATATCGAGAGAGATCTTGAGTACGACCTAGATGAATTGAGATTCCATCTTCTCTTGTGAACTTCAATTGATGTGAATAGTTATGAAGTTCTCTGGTTTGTGTTATGTATAAAAGTTTGGTTATAAGTTTCAATATGAAAAATATGGCCTGCTTTTCTATCCCATCGTTTTATTGTCTGGGGATTTTAATTGCTTCCGCATGTGCTTAATAAATGAAAGGGTCGGCGATACATAGTCCTGGGATATCGCATTTTAAAATCGACCAAGTAGAAGGATGTGTGCGTGCCCGAGGATCGGGGCGTGACAAGGTGACCCATAGGTTTAAGGCATAGTTTATCCGGGTCGGGGAGGAACATCTTAACTTCATCTGTGATTTTCATGGACCACATAGCGAGGCTCCTGGAGAGCAAGTATGGGATCCTATGGACATTGACACCCCTAATGGTGCCGTTGAAGATCTAGAGACCGACCCTAATGTGGAGTCTGATCTTGAGACACCACTTAGATATCACAGTTGGCCCAGACATTTGTAAATTTTGGGTTAGTCCTAACCTCTGCTGGTTTTTATTGATGGTTGATAGGAAGTTGCCATTGTGGGAAAGGCTTGTAAATATTTAACTTCCTAGAGTTAACAAGTACATAAATAAAAGTAGTGCTTTTGGAAATGTTTGTTGTTGAGTTTTTTTTTTGGTAACCCAGGAAACCCCATAAGCTGACAGCCAGCGAGCAAACCCTGGGGGAGCGACTGCAGGACCTACCACCACAGTACTCCAAGTAATAATCCCTAACGTCGCCTCTAGGATTCGAACTCCTCCCCTTCGTGAGGGTTTGTTGTTGTGTTTATACTATCCCTACTAATAAATTTGACTTTGTGTTTATAATATGCTTCTGGTTTTTATTTAATTGAAAGAATAAAAGTATGGGTTGGCGATGCATACCGAGATGTCGCAACTAAACCATCATGGAGGGATGTTCACGTGCTTGGGGTTCGGGGCGTGACACATACCGCCATGGATGTGTCCAGATTCACTCACCATGATTTCGTGGCCAGCATTATTTCTTTTTTTCTTTTTCTTAATTTCTGCTTCGCTCAATCTTTCCATTCAGCTTTTCTTGTTTGCATTGCCTCGTGCAGTCAATTCTGTCCATATTGCCGGATAAATCCGACTAATTCTTTCCCTAAATTTGCTCACTCTCGCTGCCGTTTCACGGCTCGCTAATTTCAGAAGCACCAACTTCTGCAAATATCTGAATTCTTTCCCTCATTTCATCTCTTCATACATTCTTTTCTTTTCTTCCTATTCCTAACTCAGTATCTTGCTTTCAAGCCTCTGCGCTTCATCTTATTAATGACATTTACATATTTAGACCGGAAAAAAAAAAATATCTATCTTGCCCCCTCGCCGGCCATATTTCAAATATGTGAATCATTTAATTGTGGAAGAAATTCCACCGATTCCTCCTCTGGCTTCGAGCACCCAATCAAGGTCCTTTCAAAATTGTGACGCGTGATCCCTTTTCTTAAGCCACCATTCTAGCCGTCATGCATCATCCTTCATTCCTCATTGGCCAAATTTAGACTCCAAAACGGGTTACCATGTAGAAAATCCTAATTCAAATTGCGACCTTTATCCATTCAATAAATCCAAGATTTTCGCTCAAAATATGTCAATTCCAATTGATGCCAGTCAATAAGAAAGATTCCGCATGTAATACTCCACGGTATTTTGCATGCCACTAATGAGAATGCAAATGGGAACTATGCAATATTGATTTATTGATTTTTTTTTTTTTGTTTAGGGATTGAACTTGATACCTAATTTTTCATGTGATAAATGACTAAAGAATAATCAAAATTTAGGTGTCAACATTGATCAAAAAATGTTAGGCCTGTGAAATACCTTAGTAATCTCAGTGCCTACATAAAATGTGAGCCAAAGCTCCAGTGAAACGGTCATGAGATGGGAAACTTTAACACCATCTTCATTAAGATGACATAATTTATCCTACGAAGTCAAAAATATGCAGGCCTCATCTTAGTAATTCATCGACATTTAAAATCCAAGCCGGCAATGATTCCTCATGTAAAAATAACATCTTAGTTTGACTTTTGCCACAAAAAAAAAAACACGAAGGATACTCGCATAGGTACCATCCTTCCCCCTCATGTCATATACTCCAAATTAATCTGATTTACAATATGTAACTCAAAGCCGGCTCATTCTTTTAACTCATAACTATGTACTTTGTCTCATGCTCTATTTTCATCTATAAATAGAAAGGTACGCAAGGCATATCTCTTACAAACTCAGTACCGAAAGAAGCTCAGATATTCAAAAAGCATGGCTAAGATCACCAGTCACAAGTGCACCATCTTCTTCAACTTGGTTTCGATACTCTTCTTCGTCCTCATGGTCACCCGGGTCGAGAGCCGATGCATTACAGGTAAGTAATGGGTTACTAATCTCCATTAATTGATAATATATATTTTCCACTCGCATACTTCAAAATCTTGTTGCAACTTAATCGTACGTTGAGGATCCGATTTCTATTTCAAAACCTCAGCGAACCACAAGTTACATCCCTAGTGCCAGTACTTTCGACCGGTTTTGAAAGAAAATCTGTTTTAATGCTGCATTAATAGCTGGAAGTTTTTCTTTCCTACGGGAGGATGAGCAGCTTGACATTACCCATGTTTTCCCATAATATTAAAGCAGTTTGCATGCATGAGCTAAGCAAAATTCTTTTAATTGCAATTAAAAAAATTTATTAATTTTTTGCCCTACATAATTGTGTTGCAAATACAATGTATATAAAGGACTCCAAGAGATAAGATACCGATATGATACCAAATCAAAAAAATTATTTATTTTTTCCCTACATAATTATGTTGCAAAAACAATGTAAATAAAGGACTCTAAGAAATAAGATACAAAAGGCAATTGAATAACAAATATTCCCTAAATATTTGTTGACTTACTAACTCTAAGAGATAAGATGCAAAAGGTAACATAATAACAAAAATTCCCTAAATATTTGTTGAATATTTTTTTCCTTAACAATTGCTAATGTAAATTACGCAATTAGTGTTTCACTTAGTCATCAATCAAGTCTTTCCGTTGGGACTCAAGTCTTTCTTTGGTTTATGCATGGTGCTTTACAGGGACTTTCTTTTGCCGCCGAGATGTGCAAGTGAACAGTGGAGACACTTGCTATGCAATAGCACAGCAGTACGGCTTGACTCTGGACACCTTCTATTCCTACAATCCAAACGTAAACTGCGATGATCTCTCCATTGGTCAATATCTTTGCATCTTCGGGGTGTGGCTCTAAGCCACAAAGATATCTAGTTTACACTTGTATGAATAAAGGAGTGGATAAGTGCAACGCGCTCATCACGCAATTGCTGGTAATGCAAGCGCAGGGGTCTGGTCATCATGTTTTGTTTCAGTGTCATCAAGCAATGCGGTTTGAGCATTGTGACTAGAGGGTGTCGATAAAGTTAGTACGCATGCTTTATTTCAGTTTTTTGGTGAATAGTTAAAGTATATTTGTTATTCATAAGAAATTATTGGGCGCAGCAAGGGTAGACACCTCAATAATGCATTAGTCCATTCCACTAGCAACATGTATAACTCGCGGGTCCACCTTTAAGAAAACCCAGAAGTCCCTCACTCCTTCGTTTCTCTCTTTTCTACACCGTTGCTTTCTTCGTTTTCTTTTTGCCCTTCCAAGGCCATGGACGATGCTCGATTGCAACGGCCAGCCATGGACAAACCACTCACGAGCATGCCGACACTTATCCACGCTCGTCATCGGCATCATTCACGCATGCTATTGATCCACAGGCATCCATCTTTCCCATCTAGCCATGGATGACGCTCGCGGCCAACCATGGATGACCAGCGAGTGTCAAATACCCTGAGTGCCAAGACTTGACATAAGTAAACACTTAAGTGCGAAAATTAGAGAAAAAAATGAACATTTGAGTGCCAACGGTGAGACTTTCCGGCCAAATTGCTAACTTAGCATTTTCTTGCACGACTTTTAACAAATGTGGCAATTCTTTTAAAAAAATTTATCAACGTGGCGCTAACATGGCTAGATAAAACCAAAACGACGTCGCCTTGGTCCAAACTTGATTTTTAATATAAATATTAATTAAATTAAATTTAAACATCTAAAAAGAAAAGTTTAGATATGGGGGCCATGGAGGCCATTGCTGCCACCTCCCCCACCATTGCCGGAAAGGGCCAGCACCAGTGGGGCAAGGATTAGCCGGAGCCCCATATTTGGGCGAAGGCTTGTAGGCCGCAAGCCTTTCGGATATTGTGAAAATAACAATTTGTTGTAAGTCACAAATTCTTGAAAAATCAGGTCCCACAACAATTTATAATTATTTATGATTTAGTTTTTATGGTCTAAAATAAAATGTTATTCTCACACTAGATTAAAAACTAGCACGCAATGTCGTCCACTTTTTTTACTAATAACAAGATGGGTGTTCTAAATAGTTTATACCTAAAGGGGGATTTTGCCTTGAACCTTTAGGTTGAATATAAAACTAAAAAGTTACCTGTTCATTATATATGGGTTCATCTTACGCTCAATGGCAGCTCTTTTCGGACATCCTAGTTTTAGAGCAACTACAATATTACACCAAGTATTAAGTTGTAATCAACCTCCACTTCAAATAAACACTCCTAACTTTCTCAGCAAACAGTCTGATGTTAGAGCCAAACACGGATGAGATCCTCTTCTTAACATCAGATAGCACCAGATTAGAAAGTCTTATTAACACAAGGAGAAGCCTTGCCGCATATCCCATCATTTCAATCTTGCCAAATACAATATAAAGCGGAATTCTGAATCTACATCAGTATGATTTATCTCTGATTAGATGTTATTGATTAGTACCACACAAATGGCGATCCGCTGGATGAAAATCTCCATCACTTGAACCTGAGAGTATAATTTTACCGAAGCAGCTGAAATGGGAAAAAGAGTGCCTTCCAAAGCAGCTCGACTACTCTCCCGCTTCATCTCCGCATCCCAAAAACTCTAATCTTTTTATGTACGACTTTTTTATATTTTGTTAACTTATGTGTATAGCTTTTTATAATCTAACCATACATTACAATAAGGTTATACTCATGTTTGAGCACTTTCATACTTCATTTTAGTTATATTTTGTACGACCATAGATCAAAGGGCTACGTCTAGTGGCATACGAATCGAAATGCTAAGTAGAAATCAAGTGTTCAGCTACAAAGAAAATTTCAGATTCCACTTCTCTTTTTCATTCCCCAATATGTGCAGATTAGGATATGTTTGATACACATTGTTGATCGACGAATTTGGGGGAGACAACCTCAGAAATCAGAGGAATGTTACAAAACGGCATCGAAGAGCTTGAGTCCCACATTGTCTCACTGTGTGAGTGACATGCAAACCCTAGGTTGCCACATCCTCTCAGCGATCGACGGTTGGAGGCTGGAGTTTCCATGGCGTTTTGTGATTGGAATAAATGGAAGAGCCAAACGAATGTTTCTTCTTCCCCTCTATTTCTCTCTCTTCTTATTCTGTTCCGTGTACTATTTCAGTCTCGCAGTTGTCCAGGAATGGCGACGGAGGCCAGAGAAATCACCAGAAACTTGCCCACCAGAATGAAATACCGCTGGTGCGAAACTGATAGCTCTATTTTCTGGTGATCGAGCGATCGGGCTGATTGCACGTCAGGACTGGCCAATGACAAACGCAAGAACTTGTTGGTGCACTTGTGGCGGTTGGAGAGAATCGCTCAGTGGCTGGCACTCGTCTCGGGAAGATCACGAGCAGGCGAGCTTGAGTGGCTGAATGGACTCCAGGAAGGGACGAACTCTAAAACTTTGGATCTCTTCGGATGTGATTCTTGTTTCAATAAATCAATGATGGTGATGCTATGAAGAAGTCCACTCTGCTCGCTCTCTCTCTCTCTCTCTCTCTTCGCTTAGAGCATCTCTGTATATTTTCATGATCGACTCCTCTATCTCACTCTCTGCTTGTGCGTACTCCCAGTGAAGATTTAGAGATGGACGTGGTATATCGTGAAGGATGAGGTGATGGGCGTGAAATGGTGGGGATGGCAAATAATGATGAAGGTTTCCCCTGTTCTCTCCTTTTATCACTCTGCTTGCATTACCTCCTACAAGTTTCCCATTCTCTTTCTCTTTGCAAAAGTGAGCATGGAGACTGAGAAACGTGATCGTGTGTAGCTGCCATCTTGTGATGACTTCTTGTGAACATGCTGATTGTTATCAAGAGAGAAGATTGTGGGAGTGCTTGCTGAATGAAACGGAGATGTGAACCCTCGGAGGTCCTCTCCTCGGAGTTAATCTGGACAAGAAAACAGAACACCGTTGCAACAGTTTGAATAGCAAAATGGAATCGCGCACAACCAAACTGAAGAAAAAGATGCTCAAAATGATTGTTGTCAACGTCCATGAAGTAAGATGAACACTTGATGTCAAGAGAACCTGCAAAAGAGTGAATAGATCGCTGGGCTTGGTAGGAAGTGATGGAGAAGCGCAGGGATCACTAATCGTGCACAGCAAAGACCAACGTGGTGTGAGTGAAAAGAGAGAGGGGGAAGAACACTATAAATGCCAAAAATTGTGTAGGGCACTCACTTTACTGTCAAAAGTTTTCGCTAAATTGCTTGAATGCCAAATTGGAGAAAAAAAAACAGTTACTGAAGTACCAACGGTGAGAAATTCCAGCCAAAAAATAATCCATAGCTTTTATAATGAAAATTTTTATGACTTGGCAGACTTGGCATATTATTTAAAAAAATCCAGTCCAAGTGGCATTTTCATGTGGTGTGTTTGATACTGAAATTATCGTCTTTTTAATGACGATTGGCACTAAAATAATCACTTTAAAAAAATTTTAGCATTCAAACTATTATTTATAACTTTTAAACAACGTCATTCAAGGGTTATATGTTGACTGGGTGCACTTACAAGCCATGCAGAATTGAGAAATTAATAAAACACATATAGAAGTTGGCACTTAAGTTATGGTTTTTTAAAAGAAAGTGGCACTTATTTATCCGAAAGACTTTTGACACAACTTTGGGCACTTCTAGTGTCCTTATCTTGTGAAAAAGGAAATGATTTCATGGCCAGCATTTTCCTTAATTCTTTCCCTTAATTTCCTCTTCGCTTAATCTTTCCATTCGACTTTTCTTATTTGTATTGCGTCGCACATGAACGCCCAATGTTCAGCCGAGTGAGCGTCCATTCTGTCCATAGTGCCAGATAAATCCCACTGATTCTTTCCCTAAATTTGCTCACCATCCTTGCCGTTTCACGGCTTGCTAATGTTAGGAGCACTAACTTCTGCTAATATCTTGGTTCTTTCCCTCATTTCATCTCTTCATACGTTATTTTCTTTTCTTCGCATTCCTCACTCAGTATCTTGCTTCAAGCCTCTGTACTTCATCTTATTAATGACATTTACATATTTTTACCCAAAAAAAATAAAAAAATAAAAAGTTCATCTATCTTGCCCCCTTGCCAGCCGTACTTTCAATTGTGGATAATTTAATTGTGGAAGAAATTCCACCGATTCCTCCACTTGGCTTCGACCACGCCCCCAAAATCACAGTCCTTTCAAGATCGTGATGTGCGATCCCCATTTCTAAACCACTATTTTAGCAGTTATGCATTATCCTCCTTTCCTTATTGGCCAAATTTGGACTCCAATTCGGGTTGCCATGTCAGAAAATCCTAATTCAAATTGTGACCTTGATCCATTCAATGAATCCATGACTTTTGGCTAAAATATGTCAATTTCAATCAATGCCAGTCAATAAGAAAGATTCTGCGCGTAATACTCCACGGTATTTCACGCACCACTGATGAGAAAGCAAATAGGAACTATGCTATATTGATATATATTTTTTTTTTTTTTTATGGATTGAATTTGATCCCTAATTCTTCAAGTGATAGATGACTAAAGAAAAATCAAAATTGAGGTGTCAACACCAACCAAAAAAAGAAGCTACAAACCCATGAAATACTTTAGTAATCTTGTAGCCTGTGACATCCTGAAATTCGACCCCCATTTCGATAATATGAAATGGTTACTTCGTCGACGCGCCTATGGTCATTTTACTCAGAATTGATCACTCGCAAGTTAACTAATCTATTAGGTGAGGCCATTACCCCCATTTCCTCTTTCATTCTCATCTTCTTCCCCTCCATTTTACTTCCTTTCTCCTCAACTTCCCCTCCTCCTTCCTTGATTTTTCATCAATGCCTTTGTGACATCCTGAATTTTCGAACCCCGTCTCAATAAAATGAAATAGGCTTTTTACCTACGCGCCTATGGTCCTTTTTCTCTGAGCTAATGACTCACGAGTTAACTAACCTATTAGGTGAAGCCATTAAAGGATATAACTGCGGTAAAATTCCTAAAAGCTACATGGTAGGTTGAATTGAACTAAAATCGCGTCCAGTTGATTTTAACCATGAAATTAAATTCCATTTCGGGAATCGAACGTTCAAGCGTGTCACGATTTATTTTTATGACATCGTCTCATCTTTTGAAGAAATTCCATCGAGCCAGGAATTTTCGCGGAAAACCAACTTTGACAATTTAAATTCAAGGAAATTCGAATGGTCATTTTTGGGTGGACTTTTGGCCTTCAAGATGGATTGTTTGGTGAAAGAAAGGCATGTAATTTATATAGGCTGAGTGGATGTGATTTTTGGCAACCGATTTCGCTTGAATTGGTGAGGAATTGATTAAGGACCAAGGGAAATTCGTAGGGCTGATTTGCTGCTGAATTTGGCCTTCAAAGTGGCTTGTTTGGGAAGCTTTGGAGGGAAAAAACACCATGGACTTGGAGGGCAGCTAAAGACTTTGTGGCCACACTCAAGTGCTTGATTTTTAGCTTGGAAGGCCATTGGACAGCAGCAAGACTTCAAGACCCCTTTGTCCGCCCCCCTTGGCTTCCTCTCTCCTCCCCTCTCTTCTTCTTTTACACGTGTGCACCTTCCTTTTGGCAAAATAATTTATGCTTCTTCTTCATTTCTTCTTCTTCTGCACTTCATCTTCTTCAATTTTCCATTTTCCTCAAGCCTTTTCTTCCCTAGTTTTTGTTGCCGCCCCCACAGAACCACCTCTGACCAGCAACGACCACTTGCACTGCCTTAATCGTTGTCTCGACCTTGCGAGTCCAGCCCGCTTTTGGCTCGTTAACTTGTTGAGTTGCTGCCGTCCCTCTGTTTGAGTTGCTAGTAGCAGCTCTGCCCGACCAACTCCAGCTACTCAACCGTCCAACTAGTTGCTATTCCCTAGCCGTCCAAGCCCAACAATCATTGCTAGCCAGCCCCGCCATCAACTAAGATTAGCCCTAAGCAAAACTGAAGTTCCAGCAGCAAGTAGAGATTTGTTGGCTATTTTTCAGTGCCTTCCAAGCCTCCCTTGGAGCTATCGTAGACATGAGATCTCACCATCATTGTGCCGTTGTCGCTGTGAACTCGTTTGCTCGCTAATCCGGTGAGTTAACTCCCTAATCCTTGATTATGTTGTTAATTGCACTTAGTTAGGTGGATTAGTGTTAATTAGCTTAATTAGATTAGTACTAAGTGAGATTAGTCTTAAGATGAATTAGTGCTAATCTAATTTGGTTAGATTAGCCTTAAAATGAATTAGTGTTAATCTAATTGATTGGATTAGCACTAATGAGGATGGATTAGTCTAATTCAAGGGATTTTTACCTAGATCTAGTTTCTGGACCCTCGCCATTTTCCATTTTTGTAGATATAAATGGGTTGTGAATTTAGATTTATTCCTTCTTGAGAAATGTTTTAGACATATTCAGCTATGACATATATTTTACTCAATATTTTTAGAGATTTAAAAGTATGAGATTTCAACTCCGTCATTTGCAAACAGAATCTCGGATTTTGTGACCTTTTGGAATTCTATGGATTTTTATCAACTCTTCGGGTTCTAATTTCAAAATTGTTTCTTCACAGAATTTGTTTGTCACATCTTGTAGTTTAAGATTTTGGATTTAAACTTAGAGATGCGCGAGTGGACTGTTTCTGCTAGTTAGGGCCGGATATGATTTTGTGGTGTTATTGGTGCAATACTTGTTGGTTTGTGCATATTTGATTATATGGTTGGTTTGTGACATATTTGGAACTTGTGCATGATGATGTGTGAATGGTCGTGCCATGCCGATGGTTTATGGTCATGGCAAAATATGGCTGTTGAAGGGCGACATATGATTATGTGAGGACTATTGAAAGATGAGGTGATGTGCTGAGGCAATCACATGTGTTGTGTGGAGGAAACCGAATGGGTGGTGAGTCGGTAAAAAACTAAGTGCTACACGATAACATAACTTCATGTGAACCACCTCTAGAATCTTGTACCGTTGCTTATTGTAGTCAAGGGCTTAGTGCGACATGGTGAATTGAGTCACATGGGAGCCACCTCTAGAGCTTTACACTATTGTCTTGCATAGTCGAGGGCTAAGTGCTACACGATAGCGTGATTTCATGGGAGCCACCTCTAGAACCTTGTCCCGTTGCTATATGTGGAAAATGACTAAGTGCTACACGACAAATAAACTTCGTGTGAGTCACCTCTAGAATCGTGAGCTATTGCTTATTGTGGTTAGGGACTAAGTGTTACATGACAGCGTGACTTCGTGGGAGCCACCTCTAGAACCTTGTACTGCTGTTGATTGTGGTCAGGGACTAAATACCACACAATTATGGAACTTCATGGGGGTCACCTCTAGAACCTTGAGCATGAATATTGAGTTTAGATGTTGAGAGTGAATATCGGGTGTGGATTAAACCACCACCGAGATGAGATATCTACGCCTGATTATGGGATGAAATTGTGTGACACGGAATGGGGCATGTCATGATGATTTGACTTTATAATCGGGACCTATGTGAATATTTGATGAGTGATATGATGTGTTATAATTATTGAATGCATTTACGGTATGCATATTTTTTATGAGATGCACTAATGTGTAGGAAGGTGCTGAGGCAAGGTAAGTTCTGAGTGATGCATGTTTAAGACGCCTTTGAGTGAATTCTCGTCCTAATCGGGGTTTAGGGTGTTGACTTGCTGGGATTTATTCTCACCCCGTTGTGGTTTACAATTTTTCAAGTCTCTTGAATGGAGGATCTGGAGTCCAAGGTGAAAGGGTCCAGAGTTTAGGTGGCTTAGAAGTTTCTTTTGAGATGGGGCTCGTGTGTATAGACTGGCATGATCGACTTGCTTTGTTTATAAAGTTTCGTTCGTGAAAAATTATTGTCCTGCTGTTATTATCCCATGTTTGTTGTTGTTAGGGGGTTTGTTTAATTCACTTCCACATGTACATAAAATAAAAAGGGTCGGCAACGCGTCCTAGGAACGTTGCAAATTTTAGTCGACCGCCAAGAGGTGTGTGCGCGCCCGGGGTTCGGGGCGTGACATCCTTGCCTGAAGTGGTATCAAAGCTGATTAGTGTCTAAAGTGATAATGTGCGATGGGTTATGGGATAACTAGTATAAAAGACCTTTTCTTTATGCAAACACCTATGATTGATTGATTGATTGATTGATTGTGTGGGTCACTCAGTTTTCTAATTCTGTGTAGAATTAGGAAGCAAGTTTCTATAAAGATCTTGTAGAATGAGCGATTCAAAGCAGAGGACTCCTCAGAAGAGGAGCATTGCATTAGCCTCTCGTGGTAGGACACCAACTAGGGTTGGTGCTCGAGGTAGAGTGCAGGCTTAGGCCAGCGTGAGTGAGACAGTATCACCGTAGGCCGGTACTGGTGTAGCAGCACCTGGCGATCCTAGAATCGACGGGATCGTACAAGCGCTTGAGACTTTGGGAAATCTAATAGGGCAACAAGTTTAGAATCAAGCTATCGCTGCCGCACCTGCCGAGGTTCCACCTGGGAACGTGATTGGTGATCTGCCCATGCATAAGTTGGTAGGGCAGTTTCTAAAGCTGAACTTGCCAAGGTTCTCAGGAGCAAGTGATCCCAAGGCTACAACCCTCTGGATCCAAGAATTAGATAAGGCCTTTGCACTGTTGAGGTGCTCGGAGGAAGATAAGGTTGCCATTACAGTCTATCAATTGCAAGGTAATGCAAGTACCTGGTGGAGGGCCACCAGAGGAAGAGTATTTCTTGAAGGCGTGGTTCCGGTGTGGAACGCCTTCATTGAAGTCTTTAATGGAAAGTACTTCACTAACTGCACCAAAAAGCAGAAATGGCAGAGTTTCAGTGTCTTTGTCAAGGAATGATGTTAGTAGACCAGTATGAGGCGAAGTTCATCAAGTTGTCCTAGTATGCACCGAGACTGGTAGAGGATCTAGTCGATAGAGCAAGGAGATTCCGAGATGGACTGAGATCGGAGCTAAAGGATCTACTGGTGCCGTTTGATGTGAAGGACTACAATGATCTATATGGCAGGGCGCTACTGATAGAGAAGAACTTGAGTGAATGAGCCACCGCATTTGAGTCGTGGTTCAAGTCCAACAAAGATGGCAATCGATTTAGGAAGAAGCCGATGTCTGAAAGAAGGTATCCCATTCCACCCAACAAAAAGGATGGGATTGGAAAGTCAACACCCAACTCGAACAACTTGTGTCATTTCTATAGGAAAAGATATGGTTCAGCTCCATATATTAGGATGAGAGCATGTTTTAAATGTGGCCGACACAGCCACTAGTTCGGGGATTGTCCACGCAAGCAGATGGGACCACAGCAGCTGTTACCGCCGCCACCGATGGGATAGAACAAAGGGAATGCACCGCAGACAGGACGCCATTAGGATGGCGAAGGGGACATGAATGAACTGAGCTATGCATCGATCAGGGGAAAGAATGTTTTTGGGGTAATGTTATTAGAGTGGCACAGAGGAATTTTGGTTAAGCTTGTAGAATTTCAGTTTGTTGAAATGAAGTTGTAAAAAGGAGAATTACTGGCTAAAGTTGCACTCAATGATTTTGCTTATGTGTTGAATTGTTTGGCTTAAGGAGCATCTTGTGGTAATGGATTGTTATTGTGAAGTAATACAGTTTAACCCGTTAGCATGTGGAAGTTTTGAGTTTGTTGGGAACCGAGAAGGACCCTCGATTATTCTAAATTCGTTTGTCATTAAAGGCAATCGGTTTCTGGATGTAGGTTGCCAAGGTTATTTGGCAACATAATGGATATGCCAGTTAAGGAACCGAAGATGGAGAACATAGCAGTGGTACAAAATTTTTCTAAGGCGTTTCCTGAAGAATTACCCAGTCTGCTCCTAGAAAGGGAGATTGAGTTCGTGATTGAGTTGGCCCCTAGGACGGAGCCAATCTCTAAGTTTTCTTATTGTATGGTGTTGTCATAATTGAAGGAACTGAAGGTGTAGATACGAGAGTTGTTAGACAAGGGATTTATACGCCCTAGCGCATCACCTTGGGGAGCACCAGTTCTGTTTGTAAGGAAGAAAGATGGGTCATTGCGCCTTTGCATCGACTACTAGCAACTCAACCGGGTGACGATCAAGAACAAGTATCTGTTGCTGAGGATTGATGATCTGTTTGATCCGTTATAGGGAGCGTCAAGATTCTCGAAGGTTGACCTAAGGACTGGTTATCATTAGCTGAGGATTAAGAAAGAGTTGAACATGAGACGGTGTCATTGGATGGAACTCCTCAAGGACTATGATTGCGAAAATCCTATATCACCCCAGAAAAGCTAATAAAGTTACATATGCATTGGGTTGAAAGTCATCGATTGCGCAAATGGTGATTCAGGAGTGGATGTTACTCGAAGGAGTTCGAAATTCGGTTTTCAAATTTGAGGTAGGCTACCTTTCAAGTCTTATGGCCACTCTCAGAATTGAATCAGAAGTATAGCTAAGAATCAAGACGTTGCAGTTGACAGATCCTGAGATTTGGAAAATTCTGTAGGAAGATACGGAAAAGAAGAAGGCTGATTTTTAGATTTCTGAGGATGGAACATTAAAGTTTCGCAAACGATTGTGTGTACCTGACGATGCAAAGCTTAAAGAGGAGATATTGCCAGAAGCTCACTATAGCAGTTACAGCATTCATCCAAACAGTACAAAGATATGTTAGAATCTGCGTCAACAGGATTGGTGGACCGGTATGAAGGTGGATATCGCTAGACATGTCACCAAGTGTTTGACATGCTAGCAGTGAAGGCACATCATTACAAGCTGGGAGGACCTTTGTAATCTCTCGTGATTCCCAAGTGGGAATAGGAACATATCATGATGGAATTTTATGATGGAGTACCAATGACGATCATGTCAAATTGAAACCCGAAGGTTGCAGACTGCCTTGGGAATGAAGCTACAGTATAGCATAGCCTGATGGCCAGTCTGAGAGGGTGACTCAAACCCTCGAGGACATACTACGAGCTTGCGTGTTGGACTTCAAAGGAAGCCGGGAGGAACAGCTTCATCTAATTGAGTTCGCCTATAATGGCAGCTATCAGCAGAGCATTCATATGGTACCGTTTGAAGCGTTATATGGCAAAGCGTGCAGAACTCCAGTTTGTTGGGATGAAGTCAAAGAGCGAAAGATCACCAGCCCAGAGTTAGTTTGACAATCAATGTGTGCCGTCACAATTATTTGAGAAAGACTCAAGACTGCTCATAGTCGTCAGAGAAGTTTGTAGATAAGCAGCGAAGACCAGTTCAGATAATAGATCGAAAGGAGCAAGTACTGCATACTAAAACGATTTCTTTGGTCAAAGTGATCGGGCAACACCATGGAATAGAATGAGCTATTTGGGAAAGCAAAGAATTGATGAGACGATAATACCCCCACATTTTTTAAGAAGAATTTTAATGGTTTAAATTTCGAGACCGAAAGTTTTATAAGAGGGGAAGAGTTGTGACATCTTGAATTTTCGAACCCCGTCTCGATAAAATGAAATGGGCTTTTCACCAACGCGCGTATGGTCCTTTTTCTCTAAAGTGATCACTCACTAGTTAACTAACATATTAGGTGAAACCGTTAAGGGATATAACCGTGGTAAAATCCCTAAAAGCTACCCGGTAGGTTGGATTGGAATAAAATCGCGTCCAGTTGATTTTAACCACAAAATTGAATTCAATTTCAGGAATCAAATGTTCGAACGTATCACGATTCATTTTTAGGACCTTGTCTCATCTTTTGAAGAAATTTCATCGAGCTAGGAATTTTTGCGGAAAACCAACTTTGACAAATTAAATTCAAGAATGGCCATTTTTGGGTGGACTTTTGGCCTTCAAGATGGATTGTTTGGTGAAAGAAAGGCATGGAATTTATATGGGCTAAGTGGGTGTGATTTTTGGCTACCAATTTGGCTTGATTTGGTGAGGAATTGATTGAGGACCAAGGGAAATTCGTAGGGCTGACTTGCTGCTGAATTTTGGTCTTCAGAGTGGCTTGTTTGGGAAGCTTTGAAGGGAAAAATCACCATTGGGTGGCATATTGACTTCCTTGGGCCGAATTACAGAATTTGTGGCCACCAAATTGAATTAAATTGTGAGAATTTGGATGGAAATTCGTAGGGGCAGCAAGGGAGGCATTTTTGGGCTGCCAATTGAAGATAAATGGTGAAGAAAAGGGAGGAAATTGGCCATTGAAGGATGCATGGACTTTGAGGGCAGCTAAAGACTTTGTGGCTACACTCAAGTGCTTGATTTTTAGCTTGGAAGGCCATTGCACAACAGCAAGACTTCAAGACCCCCTTTTCCCCCCTTGGCTTCCTCTCTCCTCCCCTCTCTTCTTCTTTTGGACGTGCTCACCTTCCCTTTGGGAGAACAATTTCTGCTTCTTCTTCTGCACTTCATCTTCTTCATTTTTCCATTTCCCTCGAGCCTTTTCTTCCCTGGTTTTTGCTGCCGCCCCCACAGAACCACCTCTGACCAGCAGCAACCACTTGCACTACCTCAGTCGTTGTCCTAACCCCGTGAGTCCAGCCTGCATTTGGCTTGTCAGCTTACCGAGCCACTGCCGTCCCTCTGTCCGAGCTGCTAGCAGCAGCTCTGCCTGATCAACTCCAGTTACTTGACTACCCAACCAGCCGCTATTCCCTAGCCGTCCGAGCCCAACAACTGTTGCCAACCAGCCCCGCCATCAGCCGAGATCAGCCTCGAGCAGAACCGAAGTTCCAGCAGTAAGCAGAGATTTGTTGGCTATTTTTCAATGCCTTTCGAGCCTCCCTTGGAGCTGCTGTAGACACGTGATCTCACCACCGTCGCGCCATCGCCGTGAACCTATTTGCTCGCTAATCCAGTGAATTAACTCAATAATCCTTGATTAGGTTGTTAATTGTACTTAGTTAGGTGGATTAGTGTTAATTAGCTTAATTAGATTAGTACTAAGTGAGATTAGTCTTAAGATGAAATAGTGCTAAGCTAATTTGGTTAGATTAGCCTTAAGATGAATTAGTGTTGATTTAATTAATTGGATTAGCACTAATGATGATGGATTAGTCTAATTCAGGGGATTTTTACCTGGATCTGGTTTCTGAACCCTCGCCATTTACCATTTTTGTAGATAGAAATGGATTGCGAATTTAAGGTTGATTCCTCTTGAGAAATGTTTTAGACATCTTCAACTATGACATGTATTTTACTCAAGATTTTTAGAGATTTAAAAGTATGAGATTTCAACTCCGTCATTTGCAAACAGAATCTTGGATTGTGATGGATTTTGTGACCTTTTGGGATTTTAGGGATTTTTATCAACTCTTAGGTTTCTAATTTCAAAATGGTTTCTTCATAAAATTTATTTATCACATATTGTAGTTTAATATACTCGAATATCAAATCAAACAAACAAATTTTGTGTCTTAAACCAAACTGATTTCGGAAAACAGATTTTCTGGAAACGAACATGATTTTTTGTACTGGATTGAGTGATTTATTGGGCTTAATCTAGAATGATCTGGGTTAAGGTGCCTACATGAAAAATGTTCTTTTATGTGTCATTTACAACATATTCAGATTTGAGAATTTTTCGAACTTTTTTTATTAAGATTTTGGATTTAAACTCGGAGACACGTGAGTAGACCATTTCTACCGGTTATGGCCAATTATGATTTTGTGATGTTATTGGTGCAATGCTTGATGGATTGTGCATATTTGATGATATGGTTGGTTTGTGACATGCTTGGAACTTGTGCATGATGATGTGTGAATGGTCATGCCATGGCGATGGTTCATGATCATGGCAAAAGATGGCTGTTGAAGGGTGACATGTGATTATATGAGGACTATTGAAAGATGAGGTGATGTGCTGAGGCAATCACATGTGTTGTGTGGAGGAAATCAAATGGGTGGTGAGCCGATAAAGAACTAAGTTCTACACGATAACGTAACTTCGTGTGAGCCACCTTTAGAATCTTGTACTGTTGCTTATTGTAGTCAAGGGCTAAGTGCGACATGGTAAATTGAGTCACATGGGAGCCACCTCTAGAGCTTTACACTATTGTCTTGCATAGTCGAGGGTTAAGTGCTATACGATAGTGTGACTTCATGGGAGCCACCTCTAGAACCTTATACTATTGCTATATGTGGAAAAGGATTAAGTGCTTCACAACAAATAAACTTCGTGTGAGTCACCTTCAGAACCGTGAGCTATTACTTATTGTGGTCAGGGACCAAGTGCTACACGACACTGTGACTTCGTGGGAGCCACCTCTAGAACCTTGTACTGTTGCTGATTGTGGTTAGGGACTAAATGCCACACGATAACAGAACTTCGTGGGGGTCACCTCTAGAACCTTGAGCTTGAATATTGAGTTTGGATGTTGAGACTGAATATCGAGTGTGGATTGAACCACTAATATGAGATATCTGCGCCTGATTATGGGACGAAATTATTTGGCAAGGAATGGGGCGTGTCATGATGATTTGGCCTTATAATCGGGACCTCTATGAATATTTGATGAGTGATATGATGTATTACAATTATTAGATGCATTTACGGTATGCATATCTTTTATGAGATGCACCAGTGTGCAGGAAGGTGCTGAGGTGAGGTAAGTTATGAGTGGTGCATGTTTAGGATGCCTTTGAGTGAATTCTCGTCCTAATCGGGGTTTAGGGTGTTGACTTGCTGTGATTTATTCTCACCCCCATCGTGGTTTACAATTTTTCAGGTCTCTAGAACGAAGGATCTAGAGTCTGAGGTGGAAGGGTCCGGAGTTTAGGTGGCCTAGTAGTTTCTTTTGAGACAAGACTCGTGTGTATAAATTGGTAGGACCGACTTGTCATGTTTATAAAGTTTGGTTCGTGAAAAATGGTTGTCCTACTTTTACTATCCCATGTTTGTTGTTGTCAAGGGGTTTGTTTAATTCGTTTCTGCATGTGCATAAAATAAAAAAGGGTCGGTGACGTATCCTGGGAACATCGCAAATTTTAGTCGACTGCCAAGGGGTATGTGCGCGCCCGGGGTTTGGGGCGTGACAGCCTTTTTCCTTTCCTTGACTTTCATTTGGTCGTCATCACCCACCATTCTCACCACCCATATCATTTGCCCACAACACCGTCCACCACCACTGTCCATTGCCATATGATCACCATCACCACTCACCAGCCGTCCGTCAAGCCATCGCACCACCACATGCTCGATGCCACTCCTCGCCAACTGTCACCCTCACCAAGAGCCACCACCGCCCAAGCCAAGCTTGGCCGTGGGTTTTTAGGAGCCGCCGCCACCGCCGCCGCCATCGTCGAGTTTCCATTCGAGCCATGAGCATCACATTCTCAACGCTGTCATGCCGCCGCCGTCGCCGCCGGCTCACCATTGTAGGAAACCTATGAGTTAACTCCTAATCTTTGATTAGGGTGTTAATTGCGTTCAAGGGGTAGGTTAATTTAAAGACAATGGAGGTTAGTATTAGTCAATTTTAGTTTAGCTTTAATTATGATTAAGGACGGTTAAGTAAGTATGATTAGATTAACTAATCATGGTTATAATTATAGTTATGTGAATTAATCGAGTTTGACCTAATTAATTACAATTAGCTTAATTAATCGTGCTTAGCCTAATTAATATTGATTAGCTTAATTAATCGTGATTAGTGTAATTAATGATGGATTGGCCATTAAGTAGAATTTTATGCTTGTTTTGTTGGATAGACATATGCATAATTCTGATTATTTGAGCCTGTTATGCCATGTTATTAGTTATCTAATGTATATGCTTTGATTAGTATTTTCAAATAAGGTTTTATGGGCAAGAAAATATAAAATTTTGAGGTGTCAGGTTTGGATGCCAAATTTTGCATGCTAAATAAAACGATGGTGTTTCAAAATGGAAGTGTGCAAAGTTTGATGGGTTAATTTCAAAGACATGACCACGTACGAATATCTTACTAGAATTTTTAAGTGTGAAAAATTGCCAAACTTGATTATTTGAAAACAAACTCTTTTTATTATTGGCTAATTAATGGCAATAAAATTGGCTTGATTGTTGGTGTACTTGAGTGGTTATTTAATCAAACCAATCACCCAATGGGAGTTTGGGGGCGATGCTCGATTTTTATTGAATGCCCGGCGAGAGTTCGAATGCCAAGTCGTGGTTGAGGCCAGACCGATGCTCCTTTATAGAATGCCGTCTAGGTGGGGGTTCTAGATGATGTCATGCCCGATGGGGCAAGACAATGCCCTGTCATGTCAGAAGACCACTGACTCTAGTATGGAGAGTCTTCAAGCTCGGTTCAGGGTCCCTTGGGAGATAAGGGATTGGCCTAGCGTTAGTGAAGCTAAAATTAACCTTAACCCTTATGACCCTTTTTGCTTATTGGTCATTAGGAAATTGTCTATTGAGATAGACTTGTAAAAATTAAACTTCGTGATGTTAACAAGTCGATATATAAATGCGCCACTTTTGGAAAATTATTTGTTGTGTTTTGCTATCCCTATTGTTTGTTGATTGACTAGGTGTTAATTTAATTTGCTTCTGCATGCGTTTAATCGAAAGATAAAAAGAATGGGTTGGCGACGCATCTTGGGACGTCACAAATTTAATCGACAATCGAAGGATGTTCGCGCACTTGGGGTTCGGGGTGTGACATTATAAGAAAAATATGCATTTGATAATGCCACAAAATTTCTCTCCTGAGTGTCGATGGAAGGAAGGGGTGGCTGACGGTTGTAGGAGGCGGTCAGCAGTGCCTGCGTACGGGGGGTGGGGGGGAGGTGGAAGGGAGATGATGAGGATAGGTGGTGGCGGACGACCGGTGGGCGACACCAAAGGTGGGGGGGCCAATATCTAGCGATTGGCAACCGATGTTTGGCGGAGAGGCCGATAATGGCAACTAACGAATGGGCGATGAGGGGCAAGTGGAGATGGATGGTGGGAGTGTAGTGGTGGATAGTGGGCGGGCGGGCGGGCGGGCGGGCGGGCGGCGAGCGGCGGATGATGGGTCTTGAGTGGCGAGCGACAAACAGCGGGTAAGTGGCGAACAATGAATGTGTAGGCAGCCAACTAGTAGAAAGGGCAAGCAACGATAAAATTTTTTATTTCTTATTTCTTCTTTAGAAATAGAAAAATGACATTGCATTATCAAACAAATAATTGCTACAAACAAGTTTGAAACAAAAAAATAGTTCTAGAATAGAAATAGAATGGTTATCATATATAAGGGCACAGATGATAAAATTTCAGGCTAGAATTCTGAAAGAGAAATATATAATTTTATTTCAATTTCTAGATGAGTTTCTAAGAAAAAATTTGTGTTTGATAATGACGCAAAATTTATATTCTTGGAATAAAATTTTGTTTGATAACAACATAAAATTTCCCCCTTACAGGGTTGGCGGCACATAGCTAGCGGCAGCAGCAGGTGATCGACTGCCAGCGGCTGTGTCACACTTGGAACCTCGAGCACGCACACATCCCTTGGTGGTCGATAAAAATGCAACGTCCCAAGACACGTCGCCGACCCATTCATTTTAATGCACATGCGGAAGCGAAATAAAACAATCCCCAGACAACACGCAACAGGACAACCAATTCAAACCAAACATACTTTTATAAACAAACTAAGTTTATACACATATGCCAACTCTAAGGTTTATGTACAGAAGTCTAGATAAAATATGGCTACGAGGCCACCTAAACCTTGGGCTCTCTAAACCCTAGCTCCGGGTGTTCCACGGCACCATTCGAAGTGTTGATGTCCAAAGGGTGCCCTATCTCCCACTCTCCGGTCCCAACAGGAGGCCCGTCAAAACCACCTAAAGGACCCTCCCGTGTCATGCCCCGATCCTCGAACGAGTGCTCATCCCTCAGTGGTCGATAAATTTTGCAACGTCCCAGGATGCATCGCCAACCTATTCATTTTAATGCCCATGCGGAAGCGAAACAATTACCCTTGACAACAACCAACACGGGATAGAAAAGAAGGAAACATATTCACAACCAAAACACTTTTAGAAACACCCCAGTTTATATACAAGACTAGTCTAAAGACAAAAGTCTACAAGCCGACTAGGCTAACAAATCCCCAAGTAAAAACTCCGAGGTCTCCTAGGGATTCGGGTCCACCACTGCACCACCAGGAGGGTTAGCTGTACCCTCGCCAAAAGCGACTTCTAACATCGATACTGGGATCTCAAAATCCTACAGGGGACTCACTCTGTATCAATTGAGCTCGCGATGATACCAAGCTCTGAATTAATGGGGTACCCTCTAGGGTAGACCCACATCGACCTAGACGATGGTCCTCACAAGTTCATAGACCCGACTCTGTGGCCCCCAGGAACAGGGATATCATTGACCTGCTTGGTGATCCTCTTGGGCTGACCAAAACGTTCCAAAAGAACCGCCATCTAAGGACCTAAAAAAGTTGAGCCCACGACGGGGTGAGACAATGTCTCAGCAAGTTCACCCCCAAACTCCGACTTGGAAGGAAATATGCCTAGAGGCAGTCTAAGCACACCAATCAAAAGAGTTACCTTGTCTTAGTTCCTTCCTACACATCAGTACAGTTCATAATCTCAACCAATCAATTCCATCAAATCGATCATTCAATGCATTCAATTCAATACAATCGATACAATCAACACCATTTATCAATCAATCACATCTATTAATTCAATCAATACCATCACTGCTTACACAAGCTGAAATAGATTATAGCTCTCACAAGCTGATATATATTATAGCTCACCCAAGCTGATATAGAATTTTGCTCTCACAAGCTAACATCATTGCTCACACAAGTTAACGATTCAATAATGCTCACACAAACTCATGATTCAATGCTCTTACAAGCTGACGATTCAATAATGCTCACATAAGCTAATACACGATAAATCAATTCCGGCCAAGGACATTGTGCTTTTCACACCAATTCCTCAATTACAATAATGAACTTGGCCAATCTCATCATGTTAAAAATACCCGATAAAAATAATCGCGTGTGAGTACACGATCGATCTAAGCCAAAATGCTATATCTTTCTTTTCACAAATCACACTATTTAATATGGTGTCTAAAAATGTTTTTGCCGTTAAAAACCATCACCCCGGTAATTTCTGATTAAATTACATCATTTTGGGATAAATACAAAAAATTACAATTTCCACTCAATTTGCACAAAATAGCATTCAATTGTAGAAACTAAGCATACAACC
Organism: Eucalyptus brandiana; assembly: GCA_014182725.1. NCBI lineage: Eukaryota > Viridiplantae > Streptophyta > Magnoliopsida > Myrtales > Myrtaceae > Eucalyptus > Eucalyptus brandiana. The sequence goes on from CM024668.1 coordinate 16,399,715, forward strand.
GCAATCGGCACGAAATTCCGATCACCGGCTATCCCGGTAAAATTTTCGAAAAATAATAAATAAAAAATAAATACCAAATATAATTAAATAAATAGAATTAATTACCAAAAATACCAACTTAGGCAAAAAATGCTTAATTAACTGCCCGAACGGGCCAGAAAAATTTCCGAACCTATCTAGATTAATAGCACAACTTATCTAATCTCTAATCTATCGGTTCTAACCACCTAACATGCACAAACAAATAATTAAATCGCTAATCCATTCTAACTAATCACCTAATCCATGCTTAACCTAAAATAATCACCCTTTAATCATCATTAACTCCCTAAGCAGAGTTTAGCAAGTAAACTCACTGGTTTAGCGATCCGGTGAGTCCATGACGACGGCAACGTGGAGACGGGCGATAAACAACCCTGCGGCAAAACCAAACAGAGACTGAAACGGGCCTTGAAGTCTCAAAGCCCTTGTTGGCTTCGGCTACTGACCTTGGGCCGAAGGAGCTGGCGCGAGGCTACTGGCTTGGCTGAAATGGTGAGGAGGGCTGGTGAGCGGTTGCAGTAGGCCAAACGGAGGCGGACGGCGGCTGGACGGTGGCCAAGCGGCTTCAACGGTGGTCTGGGTAGCTCGGGGCATAGCAAGGTGGCTTGGGACAAGCAGGACGACGAGCAAGAGGTGCGGACTGGTGGGGCGACAGGCAACAAGCTCGAGTGACGCGAGTGGTGGTTTCGATGGCTCAGCGGGCGTGCGACGAGCTAAAGGGGGAGGGGCTACCAGTTTTCTCTTATTTCTCTAAGCTCTGTCAAGCCACAACAATGGATAAAGTGGCCCATTGAAGAAGAAGAAGACAGCTGAAGGCTTAGAAGGTCCCCCTTGGCCACAAATATCCTTTTATTGATCATTGCTTGGCCCTCACTTGCCTTGGTTGTCATCTAAGCCAAAATGCAGAGCTCAATCTTCCCTTAGAAGCTTCATTGATGCCTCAAATGTTGCACATCAAGGGACCTGCGAATTTTGGAACATTTTCCCCCAAATTGAACCATATCCCCTCCAATTGGATCCAATTTAATGTCCATAAATCCCACCAAGGTACCATCATCAAATTCAATATTTTTCCTCAACAATTTGTCCAACCTGAATCCCAAAAACGCGACCAAAAACAGTCCCCTGATTTCCCCGGTTAAAAATACCCTTTGAATTTTTGCCAAAAATCTCGGTTTGTAAAAAAAATTTCAGAGGATGAGTCAACGGTCATAAAATAAATCGTGACATGACAGAACTTATAATTTATGAAATCAAGTTCAAATTTGCGGTTAATTTCAATCTAGTGCGATTTTAGCGTGACCTAACCTACCAGGTAGCTTTTAGGAAGTTTTAGTGCAATTGACACATGGTCGATTATTTTCGAGCCACATTGTACATCTTTGACATATTTACGACTCTCAATTGTTATGAAAAATCTTGAGATTTCAAATACGAACACAAGGTACCAAAAGGATAGAAAAATCGGTCTAGTGCCGATCGACGGGAATTTTGCAATTAGCTGGAATCACCCACATTAAATCACATGGCTCAGTCGAGTCGACATATCTCCGGTCTCTAATCGATTTTCAGTTGTGCCGTAATGACCCTTGCAAACTAGCATGGTCAAGCAGTTGATTTCTGGTCAAATTCTCAAATTTATTGCGTTAAAATCCCTTAATAGCTTCACCTAATAGACTAGTTATCTCGTGAGTGATCAGTTTAGGGAAAAAAACTATAGGTGTGTTAATGAAAAGACCGATTCATTCAATTGAAAACAGAATTGGAAATTCAGGATATCACATCCCGAATCCCATCGGGCTTGTAAAGGTACCACGCCTTGAAACGATGAGGTACCAAGTGAGATAGGCCCTCATCAACCCAAACGGTGGGCTCCACAAGCTCATGGTTCAGACTAGTTCCGAAGATTGGGAAATAGGAGTGATGGAAGTCTACTTCCCTCGGAACCTCATAGTGCACATGACGTGCCTCTATCTACCGACCTGAAAAGATAAGCCCACGACGGGGTGAGACAACGTCTCAGCAAGTCTACACTCTAAACCTCGATTAGGAATAAAATACGCCTAGAGATGGCCTAACAATACAATCAATGAGACTCACCTCACCTCAGTTCCTCCCTGCACGTCAGTACAGTTCATATACTCAATGCATATAATAGATGCACACATCAATTAGAACGTCTTAATCACATCTCAATCAATCGCATCTCAATCAAACACATCTCAATCAATCACATCTCAATCAAACACAAGGGTTCCGATTATAAGGCCAAATCGTTATGACATATCCAATTCCGTGCCACACAATTGTCCCATAATCAAGCGCGACTATCTCAATCAATTAAGCGTTCCAATTGATTACTACCCACACAGGCCGTTTTACCCGATGCACATTGGTCCTCTGGCATAACCAGGCTTCGTCTCATTCCTTGAGCACAGCAACGTGCACCTAGCGCACATCAGGGGACGGCATTCCCAAAGTAGCTTCGGTCCAGAATCTACTGCAACCAGCATCCATTGTCCAAGGGCATCCCATATAGGGGCATCGTTCTTTCGACGCACATCGAGGACGAGTTCACTTAATCATCACATGATCAATCAATTCTGGCCAAGAACAACGTGCATTGCACTCAAATGTCTCAATTAAGAAAATGTACTTGGCTTATTTTCTTCGTATTAAAAACACCCAGTGAAAATAATCGTGTGTGGGTACAAGATCAAATCGAACTTTAAAAATTGATACCCCTCCTTTTAAAATCTCACTATTTGATATAGTATTTAAAAATATTTTTGGTGTCAAAACCCGACACCAGTATTTTCTAATTAAATACCAAAATTTCCAAATTTTGAAATAAATACTCAAAATCACAATCACCCATCAATTTACACAAATTAACATTCAATTGCATAGATTAAACATACCACTGCAATCAACACAAAATTCTAGTCACCGGCTATCCTGGTATAATTTTTGAAAATTTTTAAATAATTAAATAAATTACAAAAATAATTAAATATATGCAATTAAATCCAATAAATGCAAACCTAGGTCGGAAACACTAATTTAACCACCTAAATGAGCCTAGAAAATTAATGCACCTATCCACATAAATATTACAATCTATTTAGCCCTTAATCAATCTATTCTAACCACCTAACAATCATAATTAAGCAATTAAATCACTAAACAAAACTAACTAACCACCTAAGCCATACTTAGGGGACAAGGACCGCCGCAGTGCCAAAAGTTGGCGCAAAGGGACACTTAAGTGCCAAAAGTTACGAAAGGTACACTTTAAGTGCTAAAATTGGAACAAAATGGATCACTTGAGTGCCAATCCAGCCAAAAATCGGCCAAAATGCCGACGTGGCATTTTTCCGGCTAACCGAGCCCAAAACGACGTCGTTTTGCACGCCGATATGGCCAAATAATACAAAAACGGCGTCGTTTTGAGCTCATGTGATAAAAAAATAATATAAAAATTAAATAAATTAAATTTAAAATTAGATTTAGTTAAAATATTAAAAAAATAATTTTAAAATTAAATTTAGTTAAAATATTAAAAATAATAATTTTAAAAATAAATAATTAAAATAATTAAAATAATAATTTTAAAATTAGATTTAGTTAAAATATTAAAAAAATAATTTTAAAATTAAATTTAATTAAAATATAAGAAAATAATAATTAAAAAATTAAAAAATTATTAAAAAGAGGGGGGATGGCTGAGGGCAGCCTAGCCACTGCCCCCCTTTTTTTTTTAATTTTCTAAATTTTAAATTATTATTTTTTAATATTATAACTAAATTTAATTTTAAATTTATTATGTTTTAAATTTTTTAACTAAATCTAATTTTAAAATTATTATTTTTTAGTTTTTTCAAAACTTTTTATTTTTAAAATTATTATTTTTAATATTTTAACTAAATTTATTTTTAAAATTATTATTTTTTTAATTTTTTTAACTAAATCTAGTTTTAAAATTATTAGTTTCTAATATTTTAAATAAATTTAATTTTAAAATTATTATTTTTTAATTTTTTAACTAAATCAAGTTTTATAATTATAATTTTTAATTTTATAATTTTTTGGAAATTATTATTTTTTAATATTTTAACTAAATTTAATTTTAAAATTATTTTTTAAATTTTTTTAACTAAATCTACTTTTAAAATTATTATTTTTTAGTTATTTTTAGAATTTTCTAATATTTTAACTAAATTTAAGTTTAAAATTATTTTTTTTTTAATTTTTTAACTAAATCTATTTTTTAAAATTATTATTTTTTATTTTTTTATTTTTAAAATTATTATTTTTAATATTTTAACTAAATTTAATTTTAAAATTATTATTTTTAATTTTTTAACTAAATCTAATTTTAAAATTATTATTTTTAATTATTCTAAATTTTTTTTTTTAATTTTAAAATTATTATTTTTTATTATTTAAAAATATTTAATTTTAGAATTATTATTTTTTAATATTTTAACTAAATTGAATTTTAAAATTATTAGTTTTTAAATATTTTAACTTAATCTAATTTTAAAATTATTATTTTTTAATATTTTAACTAAATCTAATTTTAAATTTGATTTATTTAATTTATATTTTTTTTTACCACGTCAGCCCAAAGCGACGCCGTTTTTGCATTATTTGCCACGTCGGCGTCAAAATCAAGGCTCGTTTTGGGTTCACTTCGCCGGAAATTCGTAAGAAAAATGCCACATCGCCTTTTGGTGGATTTTGGCCAGAAGTGGCACTTAAGTAATCCGTTTTTCTTCGAATGTGACACTTAAGTGTACCTTTCGTAACTTTTGGCACTTAAGTGTCCATTTATGCCAACTTTTGGCATTTGAAGCGTTCTTCTACCCATACTTAGCCTAATCTAATTACCTACTAAACGTTATTAAATCTCTAAGCTAATTTTAGCAAGTAAACTGCGGCACCTCGAAACACCTTTGGTCACTACAGGTACCTATCGCTCCACCTAATGAACACTAGTTACATCTCTTAGATAGGCATTTTTTTTTTATATATAACGGTCCCGGCACAACTTATTTGTGGAAGCATAATCAAGTCTTACCAATTCTCCCTTTAATAATTATGATACAATGCACACTACTAAGCACCATAAGAAAGATAAAGCCGAGCCACTCTTTATTTATAAATTTTTCAAGATGGATTTCACGGGTCGGTACAACCAAAAGGAAAGCCAAGAGTCTTGGCTAGACTTGGCCACAACTCAAAAGAGACAACTCGACCCCTCTATGTCAATCATGTATAATCCTTCATCTACAAGTGTTCGCTATGTCCAAAAAGTGTCAGCTCCCACTCCTCACGTGGGCTGTCACACCCATCCCGGTGCGTCAGGCGGTGGCGGCGGCAACATCCCCCGCATCACTCCGTCATGACGGACGTGGACAGATATGAACTCCTGAATGACCAGGCCTCTAGCCAGGCCCACATCGTACATAACTAGCACGCGAACTTGCACAAACGTCAGACTAGGGATGGTAACGTAATCAATCTCCGAACACTCTACCTCCACGTCAGATGGGAGGCTATAGAAGGTACCCCACGTGACAATAGGGAGCGACATCTTTCTAATCTAAAATGTTGGTCTCCAAAGGGGTGAGTACAACCACTCAGCAGGTAAAAGATCCAATAAACCACTCAATGCATCACACAATACGATCATAACAATCATAGCATAGTACACATCATTCATACATCCAAGCATAATTTACCTTGCAGCCATGCATATGTCATCATACCATATGTCCATACATCCTCATGTACTCATCACCATCATGTCATATATATATATACCATGCCATAGGTGCACATACAACCATGCACTCATCATCATCATCATGTTATACATATACCATGCCATAGGTGCACATACAACCATGCACTCATCATCATCATATCATATACCATCATGCCATAGGTGCACATATGACCATGCACTCATCATCATCGTATCATACAACCATGCATATGTCGCCATGTCATATGTGCATGATTCAATTTCCACTTTTATCTTTCAATTTGATCACCACATCTTTCTTTCCCGGGACCAGTAATTGCATCCCACATTCTATCACTCGCACCTCAACCTGGCATCGTGAGAAACCTCCGGCACACACCATCGGGCATTCAGCACCCCCACATTCCGGGCATCTTGCATCCCAACTAGCATCACGAAGTATTCCCCGGGCACAAACCTCCAAGGCTTCCGACACCCAACCATTCCGGGCATCTCAAAACTCCCGAGAACATTCGGGCATGTATCACAATACAACCGGGCATCCGGCACCTCCCATCCCGGGCATCCTGAAACTCCCAGGGCATTATCGGCCCACCTCCAATAGTCTCCTCATTCATCATAATTCATATTCACCAATTTATGTCTCACAATCAACATGGCACATGATGTAATAGCAACAAAGTCAAGTTCAGTATTTGATTCTATATGCAATGCCAAATATCATCACATGCTCAGCAAGATTCAATCACCTCAATCAATATAATTAATAGGGCTCAACCAAAACAGAATAATCATAAATTTCAGCATTTGGAATTCGCACAATCCAGCTTGCATAGTTTTAGAAAATATTTCCATTAAATACCCAGATGACCTTTAAAAATTATGAAATTCGAACATGTGATATTCAAGACATAATGGCAGATATTTCATGAAGGACGCTTCACCAAAAGACCCTCATATCATGCGGTATAGACCGAACATCACAGCACCATTGTCATAACCATTTAACTTGCACAGTTTTCGAAACATTTTCAGTTAAATAGGCAAATGAACTTCAAAAATTATGAAATTTGAATATGTTGCAGGGAAGACATAAAGAAAGATACTTCATGAAGAACACTTTGCCGAAATAATTTTATACAAAACGATATGGCCCACGCACTGAAACTGACTAAGTCCGAACGCGTCAGATTACTCGGTTTTTGAAATATTTCCGATTAAATACTCTGATGACCTTAAAAAATTATGAAATTTGAATATGTGGTAGTCAAGACCCTAAAGTATATTTTTCATGAAGACATAAAAGTCAGATTCTTCCTAGATAATTAATTATGGACGGTTGAAGCCCCTGTTCCTAGTACCGAACATTCCAGGTTTAGCCGTCTCCAAAAAATCACGATTTCACCTACTTATCTTCCATATTTTCCTCTTAATTGTTGATATGTTTTGCCTCAAGAGGTCTACTACAACTTTTATTAAGGGATCAAGGTGAGATTTTCAAAGGAAAGTCACTTTATAGTCCATGAAGTCACCGGAGTTCAGTACAACATTTCCAGATCTAACGTCTTCAAAAGAAAAATCGTTTCACTAGGCTATACTTGTTTGTTTTACCTCAAATTTGAGTATGTTAGTCTTCAAGATGTTCTTTACAACTTTCGTGAAGGGGTCGAAGTGAAATGTTCAGTAAAAAGTTACATGCAACACATAAAATCACCAAGAGGTCAACAAAACAGCTTCAGATCTAACATTTTCGTAGAGGGAGGGTTTCACCCCTAAAAAATCATCCATTTTGCCTCAAATTTTAGTATATTATACTTTAAGATGTTATCTACAACTTTCATGAAGAAGTCAAAGCCAAACTCCGACTCAAACATCGCATGCAAGCCACTACAATATTCTGGGTCAGACTGTTTACTCGAGAACAGTTTACTACTTCAAAACAACACCCTTAAAACTTCGTTTTTCACACCCTAGACATCCGAAATTCATCACCATTCGATAACACATTCTAGAGACAACATGCAAGAGCAGATCAAAGGATCTAACTTGCCTCTAAATCGAGCAACAGCGAGCACAACGGCGGCGAACGACGGACGCACGGGTGGACTTCTTCCTCGCGTGGCCTCCTCCTCCTCTCTCTCGGTTTCCCTCACTCTCTCGACAGCTTTCTCTCTCTCCCTCTCTCAAAACCGGTCACTCCCCCTCTCTTTATTTCCTTTTATTCAATCATTTGAAATGATTAGGAGCTGCAGGTTGCCGCCCAAGGTGACCAATGGGTGTTGCCTCTTCCTTTGCCACTTGGCAAACACCAAAGGGGCATTTGGGGTGGCATGCAACTGTTTCCCCCCCCCCCCCTTTTGGTCGACGGCAGCCCTTCATGGGCTTCATGGGCTAGCCTTTTGGCCCACTTTAGATCCAACACTCTTGGGCCTAAAGTCCAAACTTAAATAGCCCATGTTTACTTTTAATAATTCATCTTAATTTCCTCTTTTATAAATTCCAAATTTACAATTTCATATGACCATAAACTTGTAACATTAAACTATAAGAATCAAATCTATGAGGTGCATAGCCAAGAACAAATTCTTCTTATCAACTTATCCTATAATACTAATTTTAATAACCCATGAACACAAGATACATTTCCATCCACATAACACTCGGTCTTAAAAGAAAATCAATAGCTAATGCATAAACCAAAGACAATTTTATTACCTAATCATAGACTTTAATACATCTAAGGTTGCCTTGAATTTTGGGATGCCACATAAACTCACCGGATTAATGGGCCGGTGAGTCCAAGGCAACGGTAATGCCAAGGTGGGCGAGAGCCAAGCCTGCGGTGACACCAATGGAGGCTTGGAAGGGGTTGGAAAAGCCCAGCCAACCTCACAATTCGCTGCTAGCTTCGCTTCTATCCAGGGTTGAGGCAAGCTGGCTTGGGGCACGGCGCGAGGGAAAGGAGAGTGATGGATGGCCAGGCAGATAGCTACGGGCGAGCAGGGGCGACGGATGGCTAGACGGCCACGAAGGAGCTCCGGCGAAGTTGGACGGTGGCTCGAGGGCTCGCGAGGATGCGCGGTTGGCATGAGGACACGAGCTCGCAGGGCTGGACTCATGGGTGACAATGCGGTTAGCAGGTTACTTGGACGAGTGGCAATAGCGCACGACAGCGGTAGGGAGCAATTGACGAGCTGCTACTGGCTCTCTCTGGATTTGTTGAGCTCTCAAATGCACAACAATGGGGGAAGCAAGGCTGAAGAAGAAGAAGAAGATAGCTGCTGAGGAGGGGGGCCACAAGCTTTCAAAGTCTTCACAAATATCTCCATTCACTCAAGTGGCTGCCCCACCTTGTTCAGCCAAATCCATAGCCCATTTCTGTCTCTCAAATCTTCCTTAGCAAGCCAAGATGGCTGCCCAAATGTTGCACCCCACAAGGCCTACGAATTTTGAACATTTGCCCTCTAATTTCAATCAAATTTTGTCTTCAATTGGACTCAAATTGGTGCCCCCAAATTAAGCCAAAGTGTCCACACTTCATTCCACATGTTTCCTTGCCAAATAATCCAACTTAATGGCCAAATGTGCAACCAAAAACGGTCATCTAATTTTCCCGATCCAAAATAACCCAACTTTGAATTTTCACCAAAAATCTCACTTTACCGAAAAATCTTCGAAGGATAAGTCGATATTCCTAAAATAAATTGTGACATGACAGAACTTTCAATTTTTGAAATTGGGTTCAATTTTGTGGTTAATTTCAACCGAACGCGATTTTAGGAACTTTTAGCACATTTTACCCATAATCGATTATTTTCGAGCCACATTGTACATCTTCGACTCATTGGCGACTCTCGATTGTCATGAAAATCTTAAAGTTTCAAATACGGACATACGTTATAGAAACGACAAAAAAATCGATTTCGTGACATTCAACGAGAATTTTGCAATTAGGTGGAATCACCGACACTCTAATCATATGCCTCAGTTGAATCAACCTATCTCCAACCTCTAATCAATTTTATTAGTGCCGTATTGACCCTTGCAGATTAGCATGGTTGAGCAGTCGATTTCTGGTCGAATTCTTAAGTTTATTGCGTTAAAATCCATTAACGGTTTCACCTGATAGATTAGTTATCTATGACATCCTGGAATTTCAATTATGCTTTTAATTAAATAAACCAGGCCTTTCATCGATGCGTCTATAGTACTTTTTTTAGAGCTGATCACTCCTAAGATAATTAGACTATTTGGGGAAGTCATTAAAGGATTTTAATGCAATAGACTTGAGAATTCGAACATGAATTGACTACTCGACTGTGCTTATCTGTAGAGATCGTTACAACACAGTAAAGATCGATTAGAGATTAGAGATAGGTCAATTCAATTGAGATGTGTGGCTAAACGTGGGTGATTCCATCATATTACAAAATTTTTGTCAACCTGTACTAGACTGATTTTTCTATCGTTTCTGTACCCTATATCCAAAATTGAAACCTCGAGATTTTCATGACCACCAAGAGTCACCAAAGTGTCGTAGAGGTTCATTGTGGCTTGAAGAAAATCGACCATGGGTCATTTGCACAAAAATTTCTAAAAGCTACCTGATAAGCTATGCACACTAAAATTGTGCTATATTGAAATTAACTGTGAATTTAAATCCGATTTTAGAAATTAAAAGTTCTGTCATGTCACAAGTCATTTTAGGAATGTCGACTCATCCCCTAAACATTTTTCTGCAAACATAGATTTTTGGTGAAAAGTCAAGATAGGGTCGTTTTCGACCGGAAAATTCAGGAGACCGTTTTTTATCGCATTTTTCGGAAGCAAGTTAGTTTTCTTGGCAAGGAAAAATGTCAATTTAATCGCATTTTTCTTCGTGAAGAAGAAAGATGATTTGTTGCGTCTATGCATCGACTATTGTCAACTCAATTAGGTGACAATTAAGAAAAAGTATCCACTCCCGAGGATCGATGAATTGTTTGATCAGTTGCAAGGAGCGTCGATATTTTCAAAAATCAACTTGAGGAAAGGGTATCATCAGCTGAGGATCAAAAAAGAGGACATTCCAAAGTCAACATTTCGTACTCGATACAGCCATTATGAGTTTACTGTAATGCTGTTCAATTTGACGGACGCCCCAGCTGCCTTTATGGATTTGATAAAATGTTCAAGGAATATCCGGATCAGTTCGTGATCGTGTTTATCGATGATATTCTAGTATATTCGAGGAGTGCTGAGGAGCATCGGAGTCATCTGAGAATGGTACTACATACTCTGAGGATTCATTAGTTGTATGCTAAATTTAGCAAGTGTGAGTTTTGGTTGACTCGTGTAGTATTCCTAGGTCACGTGATTCAAGGCGAAGGAATCTCCGTGGACCCGACCAAGATTGAAGCGGTGATCAACTGGCCAAGACCGACTACAGTGACAGAGTTCATAAGTTTTCTAGGTTTGGCAGGTTACTATAGACGGTTCATGGAAGGATTTTCAGCCTTAGCTTCGCCGTTGACTCGACTCCTGAAGAAAGAATAAAAGTTTGTGTGGATAGACAAGTGCGAGTGTAGTTTCTAAGAGCTTAAGCAAAAGCTTACTACCGTATCTGTGCTGACCATTCCATCTGGTCCTAGAGGATACGAGATCTACAATGATGTGTCATTCAGAGGATTGGGTTGTGTGCTAATGCAACATGGTAGGGTTGTTGCATACACCTCCCGTCAACTAAGGCCTCATGAACAGAATTACCCGACGCATGATTTAGAACTCATAGCAATAATTTTCGTTCTAAAGATTTGGAGACATTACTTGTTTGGAGAAAGATTCTAGATCTTCATCGACCATCAATGTCTCAAGTATCTATTCTCTCAGAAGGAGTTGAATATGAGACAGCACCGCTGAATGGAACTTCTAAAAGACTATGATTGTGATATTCTATATCACCCCGGGTAGGCGAATAAGGTTGCTAACGCTTTGAGTCAGAAGTCTTCAGTCGCACATATGGTGGTTAAGGAGTGGAAATTACTCGAGAGAGCTCAAGATTCGGTTTTCAAGTTTGAGGTAGACCACTTTTCGAATCTTATGGCCACCCTCAGAATTGAGCCGGATGTTCAGATCATGATTAAATTACTTTAGTTGACAGACCCAGATGTTCAAAAGATTTTGCAAGAGGATACCAACAAGAGAAAAGCTTATTTTCAGGTTTCTGAGGACGGAACACTAAGGTTTTGAGGACGATTATGTGTACATGACGATGCAGAGCTTAGAGAAGAGATCTTATTAGAAGCACATTGTAGCAGTTACAACTTTCATCCTAGTAGTACGGAGTTGTATCAGAATCTACGTCAACATTACTGGTGGTCTGGTATGAAGGCGGACATCGCCAAGTATGTCGCCAAGTGTCTGACGTGTCAGCAAGTGAAGTCACAACATTACAAGCAGGGAGGACTTTTGTAATCTCTTGAGATCCTAGAGTGAAAGTGGGAGCATATCACGATGGATTTTGTAACAGGCTTACCGAGGAGTTAGAGAGCTAATGATTCCATTTAGGTAGAAGTCGATAGACTGACGAAGTCGGCTAACTTCAATGCAGTATGAAAGGATCTGGACTTGGACAGGCATGCAGAGTTGTACGTGCGTTAGATCGTTCATCTGCATGGAGTGCTAGTAATGATTACTTTAGACCGAGACTCGAGATTCACAACTACTTTTTGGAAGAGTTTGCAGGCTACTTTAGGTATGAAGCTACAATGTAGTACGGCATATCATCCTCAGACGGATAGCCAGTCTGAGAGGATGATCGAAACCCTCGAAGACATGCTGCGAGCTTGCATGTTGGATTTCAAGGGAAGCTGGAAGGAATAGTTTCATCTTGTCGAATTTGCCTACCACAACAGGTACCAGTAGAGCATCCAGATGTTTCCTTTCGAAGCGTTGTATGGCAGAGCATGTAGAACACCAGTGTGTTGGGATGAAGTCGGGGAAAGAAAGATAACAGACCCAGAGTCGGTTCAGTAATCAGTGGACGTAGTTGCAGTTATTAGAGGCAGCCTAAAGACCGCTTAGAGTCAGCAGAAGAGATACGCAGATAAGCGTCGAAAACCTTTGGAATTCCAAGTTGGTGATCATGTTTTTCTAAAGGTGTCGCTAATGAAGGGTACTTCACACTTTGGCAAGAAAGGAAAACTGAGTTCGAGGAACGTAGGTCCCTTTAAGATTCTGGAGAGAATTGGGATCCTAGCGTATTGTCTTGCATTGCCACCAAGACTGGCACAACTAAACGACGTCTTTCATGTGTCGATGTTGAGAAAGTATGAGCTTGACCTGACCCACGTGCTTAATTTTGAGGAATTGGACGTGGACGACAAAGTATCATACGTGGAAAGTCCAGTTCAGATTGTGGATTGAAAAGAACAAATTCTACATACCAAGACCATCCCGTTGATCAAAGTGGTCTGGCAATATCATGACACTGAAGGAGCAACCTAAGAGAGCGAAGAGTCGATGAGACAATTATACCCCCATATTTTTGTTTAAAGAATTGTAATAGTTTAAATTTCGATAACGAAATTTTTATAAGAGGGAAAGAGTTGTGACATCCTGGAATTTTAATTCTACTTTCAATTAAAAAATCCGGGCCTTTCATCGACGCGCCTATAGTGTTATTCTCAGAGCTGATCACTCCTGAGATAACTAGATTATCTGGGGAAGTCATTAAAGGATTTTAATGCAATAAACTTGAGAATTCGACCAGGAATCAACTACTCGACCATGCTTATCTGCAGAGAACATTATGGCACAATAAAGATCGATTAAAGATTAGAGATAGGTCGTTCGACTAAGATGTGTGGCTAAACATAGATGATTTCACTAAATTACAAAATTCTCATCGACCGATACTAAACCGATTTTTCTGTCGTTTTGGTGCCCTATGTCCGTAATTGAAATCTCGAGATTTTCACGACCACCGAGAGTCGCCAATGTGTCAAAGAGGTTCATTGTGGCTTGAAAAAAAATCGACCACGAGTCATTTGCACTAAAAGTTCATGAAAGTTACTCGGTAGGTTAGGTCGCGCTAAAATTGCGCTAGATTGAAATTAACCACGAATTTGATTCCGATTTCACAAATTGAAAGTTCTGTCATGTCACGAGTCATTTTAGGAATGTTGACTCATCTTTCGAAGATTTTTTTGCAAATCGAGATTTTTGGCGAAAAGTCAAGATAGGGCCGTTTTCGACCGGAAAATTTAGGGGACTGTTTTTTATTGCATTTTTAGGAAGCAAGTTAGTTCTATTGGCAAGGAAAAATGTCAATTTAATTGAGGACATGTTGGTGGAATTTTTTAGGGTTGAATTGATTTGATTCTAGTAGAAATTGGAGAGGAATTGAGGGAAATTTATACAAAATTCGTAGTCCCCACACCCTCAACATTTTGGACCATCTCAATGGCTTTTAAGACAAGCTTTGGGGCTAGAAAACTGCAAAGGAAGCCAACTATCAAGGTGGGGTCAAGCCAAGGAGACAAGATGATAGAAAGAGAGAGAAGTGGCCCCCTCCAAGCAAGTTTGGTCCCCTTCTCCTTCCTTCTATCGACCCCCCTCCATTCCAGCGAGCTTGAACTCTCCAAAACCCAAAAAACTGAGCAGAGCAGCCCCCCTCCACTGTCGAGCAACCCACCGAAGTCGCCTAGCGTCGTTGCTGCCACCGCGAGTCCCCACGTGAACCATGTTGGTCCCGTGCGCTGTCCCATCCCCTCCTGCGTCCAGCTCGTCCCTCAGGCCCATCCAACCATCGTCGCAAGTCGTTCCCATCGCTTGAGCCGCCGTGAGTCACCATCCAAGCCACCGAAGCCCCACCTGGACTAGCCACTACCTCCGCCGACCTTGTCTCACTGAACCAGCCGCTCAGCCTCCTCCTTCGACCCAAAACAGAACCGAGAAGCCTGGGTTTGCTGTGCGCTGTTTGGCCCACTTTGGAGCCCTTCCGGACCTCGAAATGTGCCCCCACTTTGGAGTTTATGGACCGTCTCCACGTCCCCGTCACCGTGGTCTGATTGGATCGCTAATCCAGTGAGTTTACTCACTAATCTCCGCTTATAGAGTTAATTATGCTTAAGGGTTGATTAGTTTAGGTTAAATATGATTTAGGTGGTTAGTTAGAACGGATTAGCAATTTAATAATTCGATATTGCACGTTAGGTGGTTAGAGTAGTACAATTAGCAAGTAGATAAACTGTAATATTTATCTAATTAGGTTCAGAATTTTTCCGAACTCGTCTTGGCTTTTAATTAGGCTTTTTCAGCCTAAGTTGCATTTATTGGCATTTATTAATTAATTTTTGTAATTATTTAATTAATTATTATTTTCCAAAAATTAGATGAGGATAGTCAGTGATTGGAATTTTATGCTGATCATAATGGTATGATTGGTTTATTTAATTAAGTGCTGGATTGTGCAAATTGAGTGTGATCTGTAATTTTGGGAATTTATCCCAAAATTCAATAATTTCAGTATTTAATTAGAAAATACTAGGCGTCGGTTTGCAATGCCAAAAATGTGTTTGTGGATCATTGAAATTAGTGGGATTTTCAAAAGAAAAAATATTGTATTTCGGCTAAGACCGACCGTATACCCATACACGATTATTTTTATCAGTAATGATAAAAATGGTGGCATTCTCAAATGGTGAGAACGATATACTATATTAGCCTATGGGTTTAATATGTTAACTTAGCGCGATCAGTATACTTTATCAGCTTAGAGTAAGCATCATATGTATACTATATTAGCCTACGAGCTTTGATATGTCAGCTTAGAGAAAGTAGTATACCAATATACTATATCAGTTTGAGGGCTTTAATATGTCGGCTTAGCGAAAGCAGTATTCCTTAGCAGCTTCTGGTGAGCATTATTTGTATACTATATCAGCCTGAGCACTTTAATATGTTAGCTTAGCACGAGCAGTATACTTTATCAGCTTAGTGCGAGCTATACTATCTATCTTCAGTTTAGAGTGAGCAGTCCTTAATATAATCGAACTTTATATATAGTATTGAATGGATTGACTGAGGGATGGTCTTGATGACATAAAATCGACTGGATCGATTGATTGATGGCTCGATTTGATGTGATGATTTGATTTGTTGATGTAATTCGATGATTATGTGAATCGTACTGACTTGCAGGAAGGAACGAAAGCAAAGGTAAGTCCTCTAACTTGTGCTTGTGCTTAGACAGCCCTTGGGGCGTATTTTTTTCCTAGTCAGGACTTACGGGGCAAACTTGTTGAGACATCATCTCACCCCATTGTGGGATAACACTTTCATGTCCTTAGATGGCAGCTCCTCCCGAGCGTTTTGGATAGCCGAAGAAGGTCACAGAGTAGGTATCTTACATCCCGCTTCATGGGAGCCCAAGAGGATGGGTCTATGAGCTCATAAGGTCCATGGTCTGGGTTGATGAGGTTCTACCCCATAAGGTACCCCATCAATACAAATCATGGTACCGTCGTGAGCGGAATGGGTAGAGAGAGGGTCCCATACCAGAATCTGAGATGCCTATGTGTGTGCTAGAGGTTGCTTTTAGGAAAGGCATGGCCAACCCACCAGGTGGTTCAATGGTGGACCCGGACCTATCAGATCCAGGGATGCCGGAGTATTCAGTTGAGGACTTGACTGATTAGAGGATCTGTAGCCTCTACTCCCTCCCCCCTTTTTGCAGACCTTGTATATTATCAGCTTGTATTATATATGACATAGTTTGATATGTATATATAAGAGTGCTGTAGTTTTCAAAAATTGTGGTCCTACTTTTCTATCACATCTTGTTGTTGTTTGGGGACTAATTATTTGTTTTTGCATGCGCATTAAAATGAATGGGTCAGTGATGTGTCTTGGGACGTCGTTATTTAATTGACCACAGAGGGATAGGCACACGCTCGAAGGATCAGGGCGTGACAATATCCCATGAGTGATCAACTCAGCGAAAATAACTATAGGCGGTTCGATGAAAAGCCCAATTCATTTAATCGAAAATAGAATAAAAAAATCAAGATGTCATAAGCTGGCGATCCGCAAGCTGTGTGTGGCGAGCGGCGACTGTGGATGGCAGGTGGGTAGCCGACTAGTAGAGAGGATGAGTAATGAATAGAGTTTTTATTTCTCATTTTTATTTCAAACCTATTTCTGGACTACTTTTTTTTTCAGAAAAAGAAAAATGAAATTGTGATGCCAAATAAATTTATCTTCCATAAATAAATCTGGAATAAAAAAAATAATTTTTTATCTCTCTTTGTAGTGTTCTAGCTTTAAGAAAATTCAGTGGATTTGACTTCTATGATTCTGTTTCTCATATGTTCCACAATCCTGGCTGAAGATGTGCTTTTATTATTTATAAAGACAGAAGATGATAATTGTGGTGGTATCAAGCTTGGATGGAATTTCAATGAATGTCTCCATGAGTTTTTTCAATGCTTCTCCAAGGATTTGTATTCTTTTAACCTCTTATCATTGACATTGGGTATTTTTTTTTTTTTTGGTAACCCTTACTCAATATCCATTTTTTTGCATGCAAATACTTATGATAAAGGTGATTATCTCTCTTTTACACATAGATAATCTCTCCCTCAATTTGACACATTTTAGCATGGTGAATTTACTGCTGTTGAAGGGGCAAATGAGACTGTTATATTATTCACTGGATTTCTGCTTGATATATTACGTCGAAATCTACCATCATCTTTATTTGATCAAGAACGTCTGATGAGTGGCTGGTTAAGTATTGAAAGGAAACAGGCCTTGCAGTGGAGGATCACCACTTCTAAGCATTTCATTGAAGCTTGGGAACAGCGATTGTCTTTTTTAAAGTGCCTTCTACCTCTCTATGAACGCCAATAGAGTTGGAAGGAGGCACTAACTGTGATACGTGCGGCCCCATCCAAGCTACTCAACCTGTGAGTCTGTTTTTATCTTTGTCTAGAAGCCTTTAAGCAGACTGGCTCTCATGTATGTTCCGGCGAATGGCTGCTAACATATAGTGATTACGAAGGTTACTATCAACTGGAGTCCTCCCCATATTTTTGTATCAATATCGTGCTTTTTGTTGAACAAGTCAGTCTTTTGGCCCTAACAGTGACATGGAAGAGTGTGTTGGCCCTTTGCTTCTAGTGTCTGATACCAGAAGGAGAGATACATGACACATAACACTACATGCCCGCACCTGAAAATGAGATAAAGTTTGGTAAGAAGGCCATAGTATTGCCCCAATTTGATGAGAGATCTTTAGGGGCTCCTAGATCACAACACCCCCATCGACCCCAGTCAATCTTGGCCTCACATTTGGTGTGAACTTCTTATTTTCTTTATAAACTGGAACGTGGTAATTGGCTTGGATTGATGAGAATGCTGTGCTTCGGAAGCATCTCAAAATTTTCTACAGTTTGACATGGGACTTCCCTCTCTCCACAAGCATGCGATTACAGATGCGGCTATTATGTAGGTACTGTAGAAGCTTGATTGTGAAGCTTGGCGATAGGGGAAAGCTTAAAACATATGCCTTTTACTTTATGCAAGGAATCTAGTTACTGCCTGATAATAAAGTTCTACAAAAGTATTGTCTTTGTTTTCCACCAACGGCGTTTTCGTTTCTTCTAGTTCTTTTTTTTTTTTTTTTTTTTGGGCGAGGGGGGTGTTATTTCCAGATAACTGACTTGTTAATCTCTTTGTGTTTTGGAAGTTGAGGCGTTCAGTATCAATAAAAGCAAGAATTTAAATGCTAAAGATTGCTAGAGGAAAAACCTGAAAGTCACAGCCTCCCTGAACACATGCGTGATCTTGCCATAGGTATCTCAGAGAAGCAGACGGTTAAAAAAAATTTCTGCATGGACCATATCTCTCTTATGTCTAATTTCATGGTAGAGTTTTCCGTCTTGACTATGGTTGGGAGGCTCAAGCATAAGATATTTTGCAGTTTTTGGAAGTGGTATGTCAATCTTCACAATCAACATGGCGAAGCTGATTATTCATTCCACAGCTCAAATTGAATCTGGCTTTAGATGGTTCAAATGGCTGTTTTCTTTTCCTACTTGGAGACAACGTAGTCAAAGTTGAAAATTGTGGAATTACGTTTATCTTTGGTGGCTTTATGAGGAACTGCTGAGAAGATTACTTGAAACATCCATGAGCAGACCAAAATGCATTCTTGACTACCCAAACGGAGGTGGTTAGCCAAAAATTTGATACTAATTCAATTTGTGGCGGTATGTATGATTCATCATTCAGAAATTTTATTGTTCTCCTTAAAGGCAACTTGGGAAGTAAGATGCGTATTTGAGCTACATTGGGTTTGACTGACTATACGGTTTGAGAAAATATTTTCGTCAAGTTCTTGGTAATTCTTGCTGACTGAACAGCAGCTAAATTTAAATTCTAAATCGGTCATTTAATTAATTGGAACAGATCTTAAAGAACGATATCGTTATTTTTACACTGTGTGCATGAACTGTCAATTATCTGGTTGGATTTGCGGGCATCTGCGAAATTCAATGTTGGTTGCAGGAAGGCAATTCATTTGTCGGAAGGACTAAATATCGAGATCAACCTTTAAAATATCATTTTCTTATATGTGATCTCTATTGCACGGCTAGCATTGCATGTCATTATATTCTGCCACTCATTTTTTTGCTCAAATCCATCACATAGAATCGCTGTAGGGTTTCCATCCACATATTACAGAGATTAATAGAAAGGTATAAGGATAGACAAGCGGTCTGGATATATTGGGGAAAGCATATGATGAGGTTCCAAAACAACTTAGGAGATTCAATAGGATAAAGGAGCAAGAGTTGCTTATTTACAAGCTCTGAAGAGATTTGTTTCATGGAACCATCATTTTCATCGACAGGGTTATGAAACGGTCGAATTGTAAAGCCTTATCCTTTTTTTTAGGGGTGGGGGTTCAAAAATGCCAATATTCATTACTAGATTGAAGATAAATGATTATGAAAGGATTCGAGATCCGAACATAAGATCAACCAAAGGGAATAGGGGGATTAATGATCCAGTTTGTGAAGTTGTTATAGCTCGATGAAAACAAAGATACCATTGTCTAGACAATTGTTTAAGGCCATATATTGAGCGATGAAACTTGTAAACATTATGCTATTGACCTTTAGTTATGAAACCTGTTGATTGCTTCATATATATTTCATCGTCTAGTTCTCTATTGAGAAATGTTGTCTTTACATCCATTTGATATAATTCAATGTACAGATGTGCAACGATAGTTAGGATAAGGCGTATTAAGGCAAACCTTACAATTGGTGAAAATGTTTTCTCATAGTCTATACCCTCTTGTTGAGTATAATAACATTTTGCCACAAGACGAGCCTTATACTTTTCAATGGAATCATCCGCCCTTCGCTTAATTTAAAAAACCCATTTGTTTCTAATAGCCTTGCGATTGGGTTGTAGATCAACCAAGTCCCAGACATGATTTGCCTTCCTTAACTCCATCTGATCTTCCAAAACTTTTCTCTATTCTTCCCTATCAAAGAATGATAGAGCCTCTTGAATAGTCTTAGGCTCGCATCGTCTTGTTCAGCAATCATAAATGCTTCCCCTTTAATCTAAAAACGATAACAATGAATACTTTTATGATTACTTTTATGTAACCGAATTTCTCTTGAATTCAGTTCGCTAGGTGATGCAACACTCCCATTAGGTCTTGTATGTTGAGGTAAATCTTCATTTCCCTCTACAACATCGGTGGATGTGTTATTAGGATATTTTATCTTATATAATTGGAAAACCTTATCAATCTCACATCTACTAGGAAATCGTTCTCCAAGAATGTGACATCTCGCGACTCTATTTCGGTCATACTTCCATAAGCTTGTTCACTTATAAACACGTACCCTTTGGAGTGTTTATAATATTATATAAAGATATATTTCTTTGCTCTAGGACCTAATTTGTCATATTTATGGGAAGAATTATGAACATAAGTTGCACACCTCCATTGACATAGATTACTTAAGTCTGGTTTCATACCAGTTCACAATTCATAAGGGATGAAAGTGACTAATTTTGAGGGCACTCAGTTAAGTACATAGGCATCAGTCAATATTCTCAATAGGAGATAGGTAAATTTGCTCGCACCATCATAAACCTAACCATTTTCAATATGGTTATATTCCTTCTCTCAACAACCTCATTTTGTTGTGGAGTACTAGGAATAATCAATTGTCGTACAATTCAATTTTCATCACAAAGAACCTTGAATTGCTCAGATAGATACTCACGTCCGCGATCGGTTCTTAATGCCTTTATTGTTTTGTTCCATTGATTCTCTACCATCACTATATCTCATTTAAAGCAGTCTAATACTTCTAACTCATGGGAGATAAAAAAAAAAAAAAACATAACCTAAATGTGTGAAGTCATTTTTGAAAGTGATGAAATATGAGACTCCATGCCTCGCCCTCATGTTCAAAATATATGAATTGTAAAGGAAATTCGGCTCTAGTTCTTTTATCGAATGGTTTTCTAGTTACTTTTCCCGCTAGACAATATTCACATACAGGTAGATTAACATTAGTGAGTGACTCTAAAAGGCATTCTCTAGCTAATCTTTGCATTATTTGTATCCAATGTGATCTAATCTAGCATGCCAAGTACTCGCATCAATTTCAACATTACTAGAAGATTTAATTAAAGAAAAACAACCATCAACATTAACATTGTACTGATCATAGTCAATGTCTAACACCATAAAATCATTCAATACATGACCTAAACCATAATAAATTGTTCCAACAAAATATCAACGCAATCACCGTGGAAATTCAATATATAACCTAGGCTAAGAAGAATAACTACGGAGACCAAGTTTCATCAAATATCTGGAGCATGGAGGATATCGTGTAGGAATAGGCTTCGACCGCCACGTAAAATTAATTTACATGTGCTGATACCCTTCACTTCAATTCTTGAATTATTTCCAACATATATCCATCTTCTTCCAGGCCGTATTTGATAATATTCCACAAATACTTCTTGGTCTCTAACTACGTGGTTTGTTGCTCTTAAGTCTACAATCCACATTGGATGAGATTCAGCAAGCATTACGGTACTAGAAACAAAAGCATTATTTAAAGTAATAAAATAATATGGTACCTCTTTAGTGCATTCATGAGCATAGTGACCCATCTTGTCACATTTCTTACGTCGGAAGGTCTTAACCCTCTTGGGTGTCTAATCAGTCTTCTTCCCTTTGTTGTTGAATCGATAATCCCTTTTGCGCTTGAAGTCCGAAACTTTACGTAAACTCGATTCAGCAACATAAGCATGGGTAGAGGATTTCGCAGCCTCTAGATGTTCATCTTCTAATTCCAAATAACATGCTATATCATCAAAAGTGATAATATTCTTATTATGCATCATGTTGATTTTCATTTGCTCCCAAATTATCAAGAGCAGACCTTATAATTGCTTGAGCTTGCTGTTCATCAGTAAATGAGTGACCTATCAATTTCAACTCACGAATCATGTTTAACACAAAAGACATAGCATGATGTGAACCAACGTACAAAAAACAATCATGCAACAACTATAATCAAAACTGTAATTCAACATGTAACAAAAAATCAAGGATTTCCTACCATTGTTCGAATTTTCTTGGAACTAGAAAATTGCAAGTATATTAAACTATATACATGCTATCATTGAACCAAGCTCTACATAATATATATGATACCATTTTCACGTAAGCTAGCAACTGTATTTCAAAAACCACAAGAAAATACAAGCTAAAAAGGAATATACAATGCATTTGTACTTCAAAAATACATGTACTTAGGGTTCCCTACACATTTTTTTTTTGTGACCCGGGAACTGCCGTACAGCCGGCAACCAGCGGCGTAAACCCGAGACGACTTGAGAGAACCCACCTCCCCCGGACCGCAGGTGAGTCGCACAAGCTACTGTGGGGATTTGAACTCGCTCCTTTCCGGTAGAGAAATTGAGTGCAAACCATGCGACCACCAATGGGGTGGGTGGGTTCTTTACACATTTTATACCTTTAAAAAACTCAAAAATATAAAATAATTATACCACGGTGTAGAGAACATTCATACGAACCAAATGCCGCTGACCACACTTCAATCAGAGCACCTACGTGCCCACATGCGCCGCCTGAGTGTGTAACGTGTGTGGCACATGAGTTAGTGAGCTAGAAGGCTCCTGGCCAATCTGATCAGTCCGACTGGTTGACCAATCAACAAGTCAAATCGAGTCTCGGGTCGGATCGGGTCTTAGGTCGGGTTGCCGACCGGCCAACTGCCACCGGTAGTGACATTATCCGACGGTTACCTACCGTGGACGATGTCAGCACGCGTTAGTTCGCCGACGCATGTGTGACGCTCATGAGTTAGGCAATCCTAGCTCGTTGGACACATGGCACCCACGCACCGTGGCTTCTAGGCACGCATGTGAGCACATCCAGCCTCCTCCGGTGGCGCTCGACCCGTCTTTTGACTCGTCTCGACGAGTACTTTCAACCTTTATATTTAAAAATTTATTTTGGCTGAAATTATATTCCTATTAATGGCCAAAACTGTATGGGTGTATACATCCCCAAACCCATTCTCCACTTCGGTTCGTTCTCGATGATTCAAATTGCAATTTTGAGCGATAAATATCTAGACAATGTAGATTTCATTCTCTCGATCTCAATATCAAATGGTAAATGAGAAAATTCTATGAAGAAATAAGGTAGAAATCACAATGGGGCTTTGATACCAATGTAAGAAGAAAGTTGACAAAAGACGACTTACCTCTTTCTGATGCGCAATGAACAATTTACCCCGGAACAATCGTTGAATTGCGAATGAATGACAAACAATATTACTTCACGTTGGTCTGAATGCAGTCACCAAGAAAACATCCAATTTCCACAGTGTAAATGTCAATTGTTTTTGTAAATGAGAAAAGGAATGCTTTCTTTTTCTTTGATGGAAATGGGACAAGAAAAAGAGAACAATTTCTTTCTGATGGTACGTTCTGCCAACCATAACAACGGTTATCTTCAGAAGTTTTTTATATGACTCCCTTATACCCTTTCAAAGGGTGTCTTTCCATCATAACATATCAAGTCAAAACAATGTATTCTAATTGCACCCCATCCTAGACGTATTAATTAAGTACAACATCTTCAATCTATCAGGAACTTCAAATATGTTTCTAGTAACACAGTTTCCTTCAAACCTTATTCTAAAGTTCCGTTCGTTTCACAGAAAATATTAAAATTCTAGAAAATATTTTTTAGGAAGCCATTTTCTAAAAAAATCACCATCTTTTTTTTTTTTTTTATACTTTGCTGAAATCTGAAAATGGAGTAGAAAATATTTTGTTATTGTTTGTTATCTGATTTGATTTTTGGGAAAAATTACCAATAAATTAAATTTTAATTTTTTTAACCCACTAACAAAATTAATTTTAATTTATATATTTTCAAAAATTGAATTTTTAATGATTTTATTTTCAAAAATCAAATTTTTGTTAAAATTTTTCCTTTTTCTTTATTTTCCCTTTTTCCTTTTTCTTTTCCTTCCTCCTCCTTCCTTTCTTTGCTACGTGCCTCTGTGATGGCCAACTACTTGGCAACCGACCAAGATGCGAATTGGCAAGCGTGAGCTCGCCGAGGCCAATGAGCCGGCGAGCTCACCAAATCTAGGCGAGCTCAAGCTCCACAATCCAATTGAGCCCGAGCTCCATCAAACAAGGCAACCTTGAGCCTCGCCCTCACTGGCCACAGGTCAGCAAGAAGCTTGCTAACCTATGATGAGGCTCGAGTTGACCTATGGACGGTCGCTGACTGTCGCCATAGCTAATGATCGGCCAGGAAGAAGAAAAAGAAAAAGAAAAAGAAAAAAAGCTTAAAGCTCAATTAAAAAAGAAAACAAAAAAATAAAAGAAAAATGTGTTTTCCTTGACTAGTTTATTTTCCGTGAAATAAATGCTGAAAAATCCGGAAAAAGTTTTCTCGGAAGTTGTTTTCTATGAAATGAACGGAGCCTAAATAATATATTACAATTCATCAAGCTTCTTGGGATGGAACCTATGAAATCATTATTACTTGTAGTGAAACATTAGAAAAAATACCAAAAAAGTCATAAACCTATTACGTTTGTACTAATTTAGTCATAATCCTTTCCACATTGGTACCAATTCAATCGATCCAGCTAATTTTGGCAGTCGGCACTAATGTGGACACCAGCCGTCCAGTCAACGCCCATGTGGCATTTTTTCATTTTTTTTCAATTTTTTAATTAATTTTTTTCTTTTTCTTTTTCTTTTTCTTTTTCTTTTTCTTTTTGCTCTTCTTCCTCCTTGGATCCTTACGATGGCTGGCAAGGCTCTAGCAAGGCTAGCCAACAATTGGGCAAGGGCTGTGGGCAAGGCGGCTTCGCCTAGATCTTAGCATGGCCCTGGGTGTGACATCCTGAAATTTTCAATTCTATTTTCAATTAAATAAATCAGGCCTTTCATCGACGTGCTTATAGTACTATTCTCAAAGTTGATCACTTTTGAGATAACTACACTATATGGGGAAGTCATTAAGAGATTTTAATGCAATAGACTTGAGGATTCGACCAAGAATCGACTACTTGACTATGCTCATCTGCAAAAATCATTACGACACAGTTAAAAATCGATTAAAGATCAGAGATATGTTGGTTCGATTGAGATGTGTGGCTAACGTGGGTGATTCACCAAATTGCTAAATTCTCATCGATCGGCACAAGACTGATTTTTCTGTCGTTTTGGTCCCCTATGTCCGCATTTGAAACCTCGAGATTTTCACAACCACCAAGAGTTGTCAATGTGTCGAAGAGGTTCATTGTGGCTTGAAGAAAATCGACCACGGTCATTTGCACTAAAAAATTCTGAAAGCTACCCAATAGCCTAAGTCACGCTAAAATCGCACCAGAGTGAAATTAACCGCGAATTTGAATCCAGTTTCAGAAATTGAAAGTTCTATCGTGTTACAAGTCATTTTAGGAACGCCGACTCATCTTCTGAAGATTTTTTTGCAAACCGAGATTTTTGGCAAAAAAAAAGTCGATATAGGGCTGTTTTCAACTGGGAAATTCAGAGGACCGTTTTTTATCGCGAAATTGGGTTGCAAGTAGGATCTATTGGCGAGAAAAAAATGCCAATTTGATCGAGGACTCGGTGGTTGAATTTATGGGAGCCGAATTGATTTAATTCAAGTGGGATTTTGGTTCAATTTGAGGGAAATCTTGTGCAAATTCGTAGCCCCCCTTGCCTTCAACCTTTGGACCATCTCAAGAACTTCTAGAGGAAGTTTTAAGGCTGGAAATTGTAGAGGAAACCAGCTAGCATGATGGGACTAAGTCAAGGGGACCAAAGAGGATAGAGGAGACCAAGGTGGCCCCCTCCTTAGCTAACTGGTTCCCCCTCCTTCTTCCTTCCCTCACCGTCGACCCCTCCCCTCCATTTCAGCTCATTGAAGCTTCCAAAGAACCCGAAAAAACCAACCAGTATCCAGCCCTTGCCGTCTGACCACCCCCATTGCCGTTCAACGGTCGCTGTGCACCGTCGCTCACCCTTCGCTACAGCTAGAGTCCCACGAGACCGTCGCGCCGTCTCGCCTCCTGCCACGCCCAGCCACCATCCCCCATGTCCCCTGGCCATCGTGGAGGTCACCGAAGCTCAGCTCGCCGCCGTCTAGCAGCCGCCTAGACCTGCACCTGCCTTCACCGCTCTTGTCTCGCCCAACCAACCACCAACTCCATCTCTCTGGGCCTAGACCAAAACCGAACAGAGTGAGTCTCGCCAGCACTATTTGGCCCGCTTTGGTGCCCTTTCGAACCTCGAAAGGCATACCTTTTTTGGAGTCTATCGATCCTCTCTGCCTCGCCGTCATTTTGGTTCAACTGATTTGTTAATCAAGTGAGTTTAACTCACTAATCCCTGCTTAATAAGTTAATGACGCTTAAGGGTTGATTAGTTTAGAGTAAGTTAAGATTATGTGGTTAGTTAGAATGGATTAGTGATTTAGTTAATCCTTGATGCAAGATAGGTGGTTACATTAGTGCAATTAGTAAGTAAATAAGTCGTAGTATTTATTTAGATAGGTTCGGAAATTTTTCAAACTCGTCTCGGTATTTAATTAGGCTTTTCCGGCCTAAGTGTGCATTTTTGGTATTTATTATTATTTAATAATTAATTTTCGTAATTATTTAATTAATTATTATTTTCCGGAAATAAGACCGGGATAGCCGGTGATCGGAATTTTATGCTGATCACAATTGGGTGATTTGTTTAATTAATTGAGTGCCAGTTTGTGCATTTTGAGTGTGATTTGTAATTTTGAGAAATTATCCCAAAATTTATTAATTTCGGTATTTAATTAGAATACCGGGCGTCGATTTACAACGCCAAAAATGTTTTTATTGACTATATAATTAGTGGAATTTAATAAAGTAAAGATATTATATTTTTGGCAGAGGTCGACCGTTTACCCACACACGATTATTTTTATCGGGTATGATAAAAGTGGTGAAATATTTGGTTGGGTAGAATTGTATACTATATCAACCAGAGGGCTTGATATATCAGCTTAGAGTGAACAATATGCCCTAAGTTTCGCACAGCTTTGGTGAGCAATTAAGTACCACACAGCTTTGGTGAGCAATTAAGTACTGCACAGCTTTGGTGAACAATTAAATATCACACAGCTTTGGTTAGCATTATTTATATACTATATCAACCTGAGGGTTTTGATATATCAGTTTAGGATGAGCAATATACGTTGTTATCAGCTTTTGGTGAGCATTTCTATCTATATTCAGCTTAGGGTGAGCAATCCCGGATATGATCAGACTTTATAGATAGTATTGTATGAGTGGACCGCAAGATGGTCTTGATGACATGGAATCGACTGAGTCGATTGATTAATGGTTCGACCTATTGGGTTAAAATGATTGGATGGTTATTTGAATTATACTGACTTGCAGGAAGGGACTGAGGCAAAGGTAAGTCCTCCAGCTTATGCTATGCTTAGGCAGCCCTTAAGGCATATTTTATTCCTAGTTGAGTCTTAGGGGGTGAACTTCCTGAGATGTCGTTTCACGCCATTGTGGGATAACAATTTCAAGTCCCTAGATAGCAGCTCTCCCTAAGCATTTTGGACAGCCAAAGAAGGTTACAAAGCTGAAGTGCTTCAGCCCGCTTCATAGAGACCCAAGGGGATGGGTTTATGAGTTGGTGAAATCCGTGGTCTGGGTCGATGCGGGTCTACCCAAAAAAGTGCCTCATCAATACAGATCATGGTATCGCCATGAGTGGAATGGATAAAGAGAGGGGTCCATACCAAAGTCCGAGGTTCCTTTTTATGTGCTAGAGGTTGCTTTTAGGAAAGGCACAGCAGATCCCCCCGGTGGTTCGGTCGTAGACCCAGATCTTTCAAATCCAGGGACCCCGGTGTATTCAGCTAGAGGCTCCAATGAGGATGAGGATGAGGATGAGAAAAAGGATGAGGATTTGTAGTTTTATGAAACCCCCCCTGTTTTGCAGACTTTGTTTTTATAAACTAATATTGTATATGACATGATTTGATATATATATATATATATATATAAGCGTGTTGTAGTTTGAAAAATTTATGGCCCTACTTTTCTATCATATCGTGTTGTTGTCTAGGGATTATTTATTTGCTTCTGCATGCGTATTAAAATGAATGGGTCGGCAATACGTCATGGGACGTCGCTATTTAATTGACTGAAGAGGAATGGGTATGTGCTCGGAGGATCGAGACGTAACATCCCCGTTTAAGTAGTATCAGAGCATGGTTAATGATTGGAGTGATAAGGTGCGATGATTCATGGGATAATTAGTAGAATTGGCCTTTATTTCACGCTCATGCATATCTGTGATAGCTATTTGGTAGAATTGCTTGTTTATGTGGATCGTTCAACTTCTAATCTAGTGTGGAATTGGAAGGCAGGTTTCAGTAGAAAACTTGCGTTACGAGTGATCAGGAGTAGAGGACTCTTAGGAAGCGTATTATGGAGCCTATTACTCAGGGTAGGACACTGACGAGGGTCAGTACCCAAGGAAGCTGTGGTAGAGCGCCAGCTCAAGCTAGCGCGAGTGGAGTAGCACCGCCTCTTGTTAGTGTTGGGGTAATAGCCCCCTGAGATCCAAGGTTCGCTAGGATCATGCAAGCACTCGAGATGCTGGGAAACAGAATGGATCAGCAAGCTCAGATTCAAGCCGTTAATGCCGCCGCCACTACCACAACTGTCGCTAATGCTATTTCTATTGCCGCACTTGCCGCTGCACCTGCTGCAGTTCCACTAGGGAACGTAGTAGTTGGGAGAGAAAGACCGATGCATAAGCTAGTGGAACAATTTCTGAAAATAAACCCACCAAAGTTCACTGGGGCAGGAGACCCCGAAGTTACAGCTCTATGGATCCAAGGCTTGGAGAAGACCTTTGCACTTCTAATGTGCACTGAGGCAGAGAAAGTAGTCCTTGCAACTTACCAACTACAGGGAATTGCGAGTACTTGGTGGAGAATCACCCAAGGAACGGTATTCCCTAAAGGTGTAGCCCCGGAGTGGAATGCCTTTATTGAGATTTTCAACAATAAATACTTTAATGAGACTGCCAGAGAATTGAAGATGGCAAAATTCTAGTGCCTTCGCCAAGGCTCAATGACGGTAAATCAGTATGACGCGAAGTTCGCTGAACTATCGCAATACGCTCCTGAACTAGTCGAGAATCCAGTAAATCGAGTTAGGAGATTCAGAGATGGACTCAGGCAAGAACTGAGAAGTCCACTGATATTGCTCAACTTGAGGAATTATAAAGACCTATATGAGCAGGTCCAGATGATATAGAGATCAGAATGAATGAGCCGCCGCATCTAGGTCACAGTTTGGATCGAATTGAGATGGGAATCGACATAGGAAGAGGCCTATGACTAGAGAAAGGTTTTTCGTCATGCCCAACAGGAAGGGTGGAGTTGGCAAGCCAAGGTCAAGCCAGAATGGTGTGTGTTGCTTTTGTGGAATGCGACATGGCTCGATCTCGTGCCCTCGAAGGATGGTTGCTTGTTTCGAATGTGGCCAACAGGGTCACATAGCCAAAGATTGTCCTAGAAGACCGAGGGGACAACATCAGTTACCGCTGCCACCACCAATGGGTCAGATCAAAGGGTATGCATTGCAAAATGCACTGTAGGGGGGCAGGTCAGACCCTCAGCTTAAGGAACAATGTATGCCATCACCAGAGGTCAGGCAGAGGACACGCCTGATGTAATAACAGGTATGGTTTCGTTGAACGACTATGTTGCTTATGCTTTATTCGACCCTAAAGCGACTCATTCGTTTATTGCTGAGCAATATGTTAAGCCGATAGGATTAAGTCCTGAGTTGCTGGAGTCAGTGGTTAGCATATCTACACCATTAAAGGATAAGGTATTGTCTACATTGGGTTGTTTGGGTTACAAGTTAGCGATTGGTCAGCGAGACGGGAGGATAGACTTGTTAGTCCTAGCCATGTATGACTTTGACTTGATAATTGGCATGGACTAGCTCACCAAGCAACGAGCTAAGATGG
Source organism: Eucalyptus brandiana (assembly GCA_014182725.1). Taxonomy (NCBI): domain Eukaryota; kingdom Viridiplantae; phylum Streptophyta; class Magnoliopsida; order Myrtales; family Myrtaceae; genus Eucalyptus; species Eucalyptus brandiana. The sequence continues at coordinate 16,430,175 of CM024668.1, forward strand.
ATTGTTATTGTAAAGCGATTCAGTTTAACCCGTTAGTGGGTGAGAGTTTCGAGTTTGTTGGAAGTTGAGGAAGACCCTCGATACATTGATCTCGTCACTTAAAGCAACCCATTTGTTAGATGAGGGTTGTCAGAGTTATCTAGCAACTGTCGTGGATACGACAGTTGAGGAGCTGAAAATCAAAGATATCTCAGTAGTGCAAGAATTTCCAAATGTATTTCCAAAGGAATTGCCAGACTTATCACCAGAGAGAAAGAGATCAAATTTGTGATTGAGTTAACACTCGAGACAGAGCCAATCTCTAAGGCTTTTTACTTAATGGCGTTATCCGAGTTGAAAGAACTGAAGGTGTAGATGCATGAATTGTTGGATAAAGAATTCATACGTCCCAGTGCATCACCTTGGGGAGCACCAATTCCATTCGTAAAGAAGAAAGATGGTTCGTTACGTCTGTTTATCGACTATCGTCAACTCAATTAGGTGATGATCAAGAATAAGTATCAACTCCCAAGGATTGATGACTTGTTTGATCAGTTACAAGGAGCATCGATATTTTCCAAAATCGACTTGAGGACATGACATCATCAACTGAAGATCAGGAAGGAGGATATACCAAAGTCAGTATTTCGTACTCGATACGGCCATTATGAGTTTACTGTAATGCCGTTTGGGTTGATGAATGCTCCAGCCGCCTTTATGGATTTGATGAACTGAGTGTTCAAGGAATATTTGGATCAATTCATGATTGTGTTCATCGATGATATTCTAGTGTATTCGAGGAGTGATAAAGAGCATGAAAGTCAATTGATAGTGATACTTTAGACTCTGAGGATTCATGGATTGTACGCCAAGTTCAGTAAGTGTGAGTTTTGGTTGACTCTAGATCACGTGATTTTAGGCGAAGGAATCTCCATGGACCTATCCAAGATTAAAGCAGTGATCAACTAGCCAAGACCGACTATAGTGACAGAGATCATAAGTTTTCTGGGTTTGGTAGGTTATTATAGATGGTTCAAGGAAGGATTTTCAGCATTAGCATCACCGTTGACTCAACTCTTGAAGAAGGACGAGAAGTTTGTGTGGACGGACAAGTGCGGGCATAGTTTCCAAGAGCTTAAGCAGAAGCTGACTACTGCACATGTGCTGACCATTCCATCTCGTCCTGGAGGATACGAGATCTATAGTGATGCATCGTTCAGAGGACTGGGTTGCGTGCTAATGTAGCATGGTAGGGTTGTTACATACGCCTCCCGTTAGTTGAGACCTCATGAGCAGAACTACCCGACGCATGACTTGGAACTCGCAGCAATTATATTCACTTTGAAGATTTGAAGACATTACTTGTGTAGAGAAAGATTCCAAATCTTCACTGACCATCAAAGTATCAAGTATCTATTCTCTCAGAAGGAGTTGAATATAAGACAACGCCGCTGGATGGAACTCCTGAATGATTACGATTGTGATATTCTAAATCACCCGGGAAAAGCAAATAAGGTCGCCAACGCCTTGAGTCGAAAGTCTTCAGTCGCTCATATGCTGGTTAAGGAGTGGAATTCAATCAAGAGAGCTCGAAATTCGGTGTTCAAATTTGAGGCAGGCCACCTTTCAAATCTCATGGCCACCCTCAGAATTGAGCCGGATGTTTAGATTAGAATCAAGGCACTTTAACCGATAAACCTAGATGGTCAGAAGATTCTACAAGAGGATCCCAATAAAAGGAAGACTGACTTTCAGATTTCTTAGGATGGAACGTTGAGGTTCCGAGGACGATTGTGTGTACTTGACGATGTAAAGCTTAGAGAGGAGATCCTATCAGAAGCTCATCGTAACAGTTACAACATTCATCCTAGCAGTATGAAGATGTATCAGAATCTGCGTCAACACTATTGATGGTCTAGTATGAAGGTGGACATCGCCAAGCATGTCGCCAAGTGTCTAACGTGTCAGCAAGTGAAAGCACAACATTGTAAGCCGAGAGAACTTCTGCAACCTCTCGAGATCCTGGAGTGGAAGTGGGAGCATATTACGATGGACTTTGTGACAAGTGTGCTGAGGAGTTAGAGAAGTAATGATTCCATCTAGGTAGTGGTCGACAGATTGACAAAGTCAGCTCACTTCATCGCAGAACAAAAAGATCTTGATTTGGACAGGCATGTAGAGTTGTACGTGCGTCAAATCGTTAGTTTGCATTGAGTGCAGGTAACAATTATTTCAGACTGAGACCCGAGGTTCATAGTTGCTTTTTAGAAGAGTTTGCATGCTGCTTTAGGAACGAAGCTATAGTATAATACTGCATATCATCCTTAGACGAATGACCAGTCTGAGAGGACGATCCAGACCCTCGAAGACATGCTGCAAGCTTGCATGTTAGATTTCAAGGGAAGCTGGGAGGAACAGCTTCATCTTGTCGAGTTTGCCTACAACAACAGCTACCATCAAAACATTCAAATGACTCCTTTTGAAGCGTTGTATGGTAGAACGTGTAGAACGCCAGTGTGTTGGGACGAAGTCAGGGAAAGAAAGATCATAGGCCTAGAGTTGGTTCAGAAGTCAGTGGATGCAGTTGCAATTATAAGAGACGGATTAAAGACCACTCAAAACCGACAAAAGGGCTACGCAGATAAGCGCTGAAGACCATTAGAATTCTAAGTTGGTGATCACGTTTTTTTGAAGGTGTCACCGATGAAGAGAACTTTGCGCTTTTGCAAGAAAGGAAAACTGAGTCCAAGGTACGCAAGTTCGTTTGAGATTCTAGAGAAAATCGAGATCCTAACGTATCGTCTTGCGTTGCCGCCGAGACTGGCGCAAGTGCATAATGTCTTTCACGTGTCGATGTTGAGGAAGTATGAGCCTGACCCGACCCACATGCTTAATTTTGAGGAATTGGACATGGACAATAGAGTATCATAATTAGAAAGCCTGGTTCAGATCGTGGATCGGAAAGAGCAAGTTCTGCGTACCAAGACCATCCCATTGGTCAAAATAGTCTGGCAATACCACGGCACTAAAAGAGCAACTTGTGAGAGTGAAGAGTCAATGAGACAATTGTACCCCACCTTTTTTGTTTAAAATATTGTAAAGGTTTAAATTTCAATAACGAAATTTTTATCAGAGGGGAAGATTTGTGACATCTTGACATTTTCAATTCTGTTTTCAATTAAATAAATCAAGCATTTCATCGACGCACATATAGTGCTATTCTCAGAGCTAATCACTCATAAGATAACTAGACTATCTGGGGAAATCATTAAGGGATTTTAATGCAATAGACTTGAGGATTTAACCAGGAATCAACTACTCGACCGTGCTCATTTGCAGAGATCATTACGGCACAATTAAAAATTGACTAGATATCAGAGATAAGTCAGTTCAATTGAGATGTGTGGCTAAACGTAGGTGATTCCACCAAATTGCAAAATTCCCATCGATCAGCAATAAACTGATTTTTCTATCGTTTTGGTACCCTGTGTTCGCATTTGAAACATCGAGATATTCACGACCACCGAGAGTCGCCAATGTATCAAAGAGGTTCATTGTGGCTAAAAAAAAATCGACCACGGGTCATTTGCACTAAAAACTTCTAAAAGCTACCTGGTAGCCTAGGTCACACTAAAATCGTACCAGAGTGAAATTAACCGCGAATTTAAATCCGATTTCAAAAATTGAAAATTCTGTTATATCACAAGTCATTTTAGGAACACCGACTCATCTTTCGAAGATTTTTCTGCAAACCGAGATTTTTGGCAGAAAAAGTCAATATGGGGCTGTTTTCAATCGGGAAATTCAGAGGACCGTTTTTTTTTTTTTTATCGAAATTAGGTTGCAAGTAGGATCTATTGGCGAGGAAAAATGCCAATTTGATCGATGACTCGGTGGTTGAATTTATGGGAGCCGAATTGATTTAATTCGAGTGGGATTTTGGTTCAATTTAAGGGAAACCTTGTGCAAATTCGTAGCCCCCCTAGCCTTCAACCTTTGGACCTTCTCAAGAGCTTCTAGAGGAAGCTTTGAGACTAGAAATTGCAAAGGAAACTAGCTAGCATGGTGGGACCAAGTCAAGGGGACCAAAGAGGATAAAGGAGACCAAGGTGGCCCCCGCCTTAGCCAACCGGTTCCCCCTCCTTCTCCCTTCCCTCACCGACGACCCCTCCCCTCCATTTCATCTCCTTGAAGCTTCCAGCAACCCAAAAAATCAACTAGCAGCCAGCCCTTGCCGTCTGATCACCCCTGTTGCCCATTCAACCATCGCCGTGCACCGTTGCTCACCCGTCGCTACTGCTGGAGTCCCACGAGATTGCCACGCTGTCTCGCCTCCTGTCACGCCCAGCCACCATCCCCCATGTCCTTTAACCGTCATGGAGGTCATCGAAGCTCAGCTCACCGCCGTCCAGCAGCCGCCTAGACCCGCACCTACCTCCGCCACTATTGTCTCGCCCAACTAGCCACTGATTCCACCTCTCTCAGACCAGACCAAAATCGAACAGAGTGGGTCTCGCCAGCACTGTTTGGCCCACTTTGGTGCCCTTCCAGACCTCGAAAGGCACACCTGTTTTGGAGTTTATCAATTCTCTCTGCCTCGCCATCGTTTTGGTTCAACCGATTCATTAATCAAGTGAGTTTAACTTACTAATCCCTGCTTAGTAAGTTAATGATGCTTAAGGGTTGATTAATTTAGAGTAAGCTAGGATTAGGTGGTTAGTTCGAATGAATTAGTGATTTAGTTAATCCTTTATGCATGTTAGGTGGCTACATTAGTGCAGTTAGCAAGTAAATAGGCCATAATATTTATTTAGATAGGTTGGAAAATTTTCCAAACCCGTTTCGGTATTTAATTAGGCTTTTCCGGCCTAAGTGTGCATTTTTGGTATTTATTAGTATTTAATAATTAATTTTCGTAATTATTTAATTAATTATTAATTTTCGGAAATAAGATCGGGATAGCCGGTGACTGGAATTTTATGCCGATCGCAATGGGGTGATTTGTTTATTTAATTGAGTGCCAGTTTGTGCAATTTGAGTGTGATTTATAATTTTAGGAAATTATCCCAAAATTTATTAATTTCAATATTTAATTATAAAATTACCAGGCGTTGGTTTACAGTGCCAAAAATGTTTTTATTGACTATATAATTAGAGGGATTTAATAAAGTAAAGATATTATTTTTTGGCAGAAGCCGACCGTGTACCCACACACGATTATTTTTATCGGGTATGATAAAAGTTGTGAAATAATTGGTTGGGTAGAATGGTATACTATATCAGCCAGAGGGCTTATATATCAGCTTAGAGTGAACAGTGTACCCTAAGTGTCGCACGGCTTTGGTGAGCAATTAAGTACTACACAGCTTTGGTGAGCAATTAAGTACCGCATAGCTTTAGTAAGCAATTAAGTATCGCACGGCTTTGGTGAACATTAATCGTATAATATATCAACCTGAGGGTTTTGATATATCAGCTTAGGGTGAACAGTATACGTTTTTATTAGCTTTTGGTGAGCATAGATATATATATATTCAGCTTGTGGTGAGCAATCCTTGATGTGATTGGACTTTATAAATAGTATTGTATGAGTGGACCGCAAGATGGTCTTGATGACATGGAATCAACCGAGTCAATTAATCGATGGTTCGATCTGTTTGGTTGAAATGATTAGATGGTTATTTGAATTATATTGACTTGCATGAAAGGACTGAGGCAAAGGTAAGTCTTCCGACTTGTGCTTGTGCTTAGGTAGCCCTTATGACGTATTTTCTTCATAGTCGGGCCTTAGGGGGTGAACTTGCTGAGACGTTGTCTCACCTCGTTGTGGGATAACAATTTCAAGTCCCTAGATGGCAGCTCCCCCTAAGCATTTTGGACAGCCAAAGAAGGTTACAGAGCAAAAGTGCTTCATCCCACTTCATGGAGACCCAAGGGGATGGGTTTATGAGTTGGTGAAATCCGTGGTCTGGGTCGATGCGGGCCTACCCGAAAAGGTGCCTCATCAATACATATCATGGTATCGCCAGAAGCGGAATGGATAGAGAGAGGGGCCCATACCGAAGTCCGAGGTTCCTTTTTATGTGCTAGAGATTGCTTTTGGGAAAGGCACAACAAATCATCCCGATGGTTCAGTCATAGACCCAGATCTTTCAGATCCAGGGACCCCATTGTATTTAGCTGGAGGCTCCAATGAGGATGAGGATCTGTCATTTTATGAAATCCCCCTGTTTTGCAAACTTTGTTTTTATAAATTGGTATTGCATATGACATGGCTTGATATATGTATATATAAGCGTGTTGTAGTTTGAAAAATTTATGACCCTGCTTTTCTATCCCATTGTGTTGTTGTCTGGGGATTATTTATTTGCTTCCACATGCATATTAAAATGAATGAGTTGGCAATGCATCTTGGGATGTCACTATTTAATCGACCGAAGAGGGATGGGTATGTGCTCGGAGGATCGAGACATGCCGAGCGAGAGCTGTGAGCCTCGCCAGCCATCGCGGGTATCTAAGGAAGAAGAAGAGGGATAAAAATTAATATAAATTAATAAAATTTTGAAATAAAAAAATTATTTAAAAATTTTCATGTCTACATTGGCCAGACGGTCAGCATCGTCAACGTCGATCGAGCAAAATTGGACGGATGGACTGAATTGGTACCGATGTGAAAAGATTTAGGACTGAATTGGTCCAATTGAAAGATTTATGATTAAATTAATACCGATGCAATAGGTTTAGAACTTTTTTGGTACTTTTTCTAGGAAACATTGCAATAAATCCCTAAGGCACATACATTTTCGAGTAGTTGCCCTTCAAATTCATTGTTAGCCAGGACTTCCCAATGGAACAGCTTTATTCATTGCGGCAAGCATACACCAGAAAGTATGTTGTCAATGAGTCCAATAACAGTTAAAATTATTCTTAGACATATATAATATTGCAAGAGATATCAATTTCCCTATCTCTATAGGATTCGAGCCTGAAAGATTATTCAAGAAATGTTGTAAGCTTAAATTCAAATTGCTAAATTTCTCAAGAGATTATGGGATTGGACCGGCCAAATTAGTTTCCGACAAATCTAAATCTTCAAGAAGTACCTGTTTCCCTATTTCTCGAGGAATTGGGCCAGAGATCGCAATTTTGATTAGGGAAGAAGAGAATAATTCCACGAGTTTTGATGGAAAGGGGATTGCGCCGGCGAGATTGTTGCTTGACCGGTAAAGTTTAGTAAGAGAAGCAAACCTCCCAATCTCTGAAGACGTGGATCTTATTTTGATTGCCATTTATGCTTGCATTTTAGTAAAGACATGGTTTACGATTGATTCGCATGGATTTCCTCTTTGAATCTGCTCAGTTTGTGTTTTGTTGAGGGATGTGAGTCGCTGTCCGTAGCGAGCTTTAAGCCTCATTTAATCCATTTGGGTGCCCCGGGCCATTGCTCATGGGTCCCCATGCCTCGAGGATGCATTAGGTCATTTTGGATGTTCATCGTTGCCGCTTGGTATGCAAAATGAAGCCCAAAGCCCGCTGTCCAGGCCAGACCGCATGTGAGGTTGGACAACCAGCTCTCGGTCTCATTTTTGCCTTATAAAGGTCCTTACATGGTCCCAAGGCGACTCGTCTGTATATGTTTGCATAGTTCTCATGATATATTCTATGTTCGCATCATACTCAGGCCCAATTCTATCGTGGTAGCTCGTTTGTTGCCGCAGTGTGTATGAAGTCTAATTTAGGCCTTAAGTTATTCATGAAAGAAACTATAAGGGATAAAAAACAAAGGATGGAAAAGAAAAATAAAAATATCAGAAATGCATTTAAATAAAATTTGCATCATAAAACTCAATTAAATTCAAGCTTAATTCTATTCTATTTGTTTAATATCTCATTGTTATCATCTAGTTTAGAAATTTGCATTCATTAGACTAGGTTGGTTACACATTTAATTATATACATAGCTCATGAGGTCCTATCCCAAGGCTTAATAATCAGGTCATGTTTAATTTTGCCTGATACAGCTTGAATTCTTTCCTTTATCGCACTTTATTTGCTTTGATATTGTTCGTTTCTATATGATTGTTTAAATGACACCCGATTACTTGTCTTACAAATTTTAAGGAATATATATATATAAAGGCTGCATGATTTGTTTTCATAAAAGAAAAAAAAAAAAGCGCACCAAGTTGTTAAACACATCTAGTGTAATCAAGTTCTTGTATCCATAAATATCTAGTTCTTAGAAGCAAGATGGACTGTCGTGTATCACTTGCCTTTTTATTGGTTTATAATAGATTAGTGACAACCCCTAAAGTAAAACTAATTGTGATAATTATTGAGAAAACTAAGTAACAATCGGTAGAACTTGAGAGGGCCCGTGCTAAGTGAAAGCGCCATTTTGTGAGAGGATTATTTGCACTTGCTTGGCAATCCTTCAAATCACACCGGGATATCTCTCCTTTGGAGGGTCGTGACAACGATTTCTTTATTAATCTTTGTTATAGGAGTGTTGCTAACAATTTTTTTTTGGGCACTATTCAAGACCACTATAAGTAGTAGAGACAAATGAGAGTGTAGTAGAAACAAATGAGAGTATTTTCAAACTTAAAAAAGAAATGTTTCAAGAAAGCCGTGTATTTCAAATAAAAATATTTACATTTTCAAAATACAATTAATAATCTTTGACAAGTATTCTGGGGACACTTTTTAACATTTTATATATTGTAAATCTCAACAACAGCTGAGTAATTAAATAATTCTCAACAAATTACTTGATAAACTTTTACATAAATGATCTTGTGCATATACTAGGAAAGTAAAAAATTCTAAAAAGAAAGAGCGTTGATAGGTTGCACATTATGGGAATCACTCAGATTTATATTTAGTATATTTTTCTTTAAATGATATCCAAAACTTGTAAGACATTAGTTAAAGATATGATTGGTAAAGTTTCCTCCAACCATAGACGGAGGAAAATGTAACTAATTGTTGATTAGCTTACAAGCACGTAATTGTTATTCTCCCCAAATGATAATGAAGTCAAGCCCTCCAACAATTAATTAATTTGTAATGTTATTCCACACTTGGCATCTATTTCAATATTGAAGTTCTCAAATTTCGATAAGGTTTGTCGCTCTCCATTTTCACAATTCATTAAATGGTCCAATTAGTTTTCGATCATCATCATCCTTGCAACTGTCCACATAATGTAAGTTTTATTTAATCAGTATCCCATGTCAACTTATTAGGAGAGTATAGAGATCAAATGGAACTATATTGAAAGTTCTTGAATTAAATTACACACCGTACAAAAGTTGAGTGATTTAATTGAATCACTAAAAGTTTAAGAATAACATTACACATCAAACAAAAAGTTGGAGATAATAGTATCATTATCCCTTTCACAACAGAAAACTTTATTGAAGAATGTTGATCCAATGCACTTCACAAATTGAACAAGCTGGAAATAATAGTGAAATGAGACATCCATAGAAGCCTTCCCATAATTATTTCTAGTGCCACGACTGCAAAGTACAACCACTGATGCGCAGCATTCCAGGAATGCTAATAGGTAGGTAGGCTCTGCAGTGAAAATAATTTACATGGCATGATTGGTAAGAACTAAGAAGATAATCAAAATTGTCGAATAAGATTGGCTATTATAATTCTGATTAGCCCGCAAAAGTGGTTCAACTTTTCTTAGAAAGGGTGTCAATTTTTAAATAGATACTTATAGACCAAACAGACAAACATTGTACATGAAAAGCTAACTTCAAAACTTACAATATCCTTGGGATGCTTGAAATTTCCTGCCATTGAAATCACGAAGTTGCTCCAAGCTGACCGCAGAGAATGGCATTTCCAGCGGCACTCGAACTTGGAGCTCCTGCGAAACTTGTCTCATGGTCGGTCGAAGCTGTGGCTCCACTTGCAAACATGCAAATGCTAGCCGTGCAATAGAGACCACGTCTTCCGCATCTTGAAGTCGAACCCTAGAAGGTGAGAGACGTTGATCTAGCACATCCTTCAACAAGGTAGGTGACTCAATTTTGGCAGACAATGAACATTCCCAAGAGACAATATCTCCTGGATGCTTTCCCATTATTGTCTCTAATGCAACGACTCCAAAACTATACACATCAGATTTTTCAGTTGGAACTATAGAATAAGCCAGCTCTGCAAGTGAAGAAATCAAAATTTGTTCATAATCTCATCAGTTACACTTTAAGTTAACCACATTGATTCCTCTACATGTGATGATTATATTAAAAACCTTATCAAGCAGATATTATTTAAATTACACAAACTTAGTAACTACTAGATCCTAAACGCCAGTGGAAAAAAGCATGTAAGTACCCATGTAAGTACCTGGAGCAATGTAACCAATAGTGCCAGCTACTGCAGTCCAATTTGATGAATCTGGCCTCAATAGTCTTGCGGTGCCAAAATCCGAAACCCGAGCCTCATAATCAGCATCCAACAGAATATTGTTACTGGTCAAGTCTCGATGAATCCATGGATGAAAACAATCGTGATGCATATAGGACAATGCATCCACCACTCCTCGAACCATGTTTACTCTTTTGTCCCAGTCAAACTCTAATGCTTTCTCATCATCGTTCAAAATTGTTCTCAAGCTTCCTCTTTCTATGTACTCGTACACCAAAAAAGAATGGCGCACATGACAGCAAAACCCATAAAGTTTCACGATGTGGCGATGGCGGATATCTGATAAGGCTTGAATCTCCCTCTCAAAAGATTTGAAGGGGAGGAACTCCTCTTCATGGGACGAAGAAATTTTCTTGACAGCAACACTTTGACCTGTTGCTAGTTCAGCTTTGAAAATAACGCCGTATGCTCCTTCTCCTACGTAGAACTTGGAGTCAAATCCTTCTGTGGCCTCCAGGATTCGCTCGTAGAAAGCTTTGCCATCAAAATTCAGAATGCGCAAAAAGTCTAAATCATTCGATTGTCCATTGTTCTCTATCTGGATATTCTTTCTTTGACAACGTACAAAGATCAAGAGAATGATCAAGATGAAAGCAAGAAGCAGAAACCCCGAGAACGAAAGAACAAGGATAGCAGTAGTTCGATGCCCACCGGCTCCATTACCTTTCTTGCTGATAGGAGAGTTGCACTTCTGTAAACCAACAACATCCCCACAGAGTCTCTTGTTGTGCCAAATTGCCTCAAATGGAGCCTCATTAAAAGCTTTGACATTTGGGAGAGGACCTTCAAGGTTATTGTAGGACACATCAACAATAATTAATGCTAGCATATCACCAAAAGCCTGTGGGATGGAACCACACAAGCTATTGTGGGAGACATTCAATGTTTCGAGGACTCTCAGCTTTCCTAGCTCTTGTGGTATTCTTCCGGTCAAAAGATTTTGACTCAAATCAAGAACTTCTAGGAATCGTATGTTTCCTATCTCAGAAGAAATGCTTCCCTTGAGTTTATTTTTGCTCAAGTTCAAGCTCAACAAGTTCGTGCATTGAACGAGTTGTACTGGGATTGATCCACTGAAATTGTTCAATGCTAGGTTGAGATGCTCCAGTTTGGATAAGAGTCCTATTTCATTAGGAATAACACCTGTGATCCGATTACCATTCAGGATGAGATATAGCAAAAACTGCAAGCTTCCCAACTCCCTCGGAATCACTCCACTCAAATTATTTGAAGACAAGTCCAATGCCTGCAACTGAGTCATCCTTCCAAATACTGTGGATATCTCACCAAAAATATTGTTGTTGGATACTCTTAGGCTTGTCAAATTACGACAACGCCCCCATTTCCATGAAAGCCCACCATACAAATAATTGTGGCTCAAGTCTATAAATTTCAGCTGTGGATAAATTCCAAAAGCTTCCGTTATATTTCCAGAAAGTTGGTTTCCATCAAGCCTCACTCTTATTAATGCACTACAGTTCCTCAAGCTTTTTGGAATAAGCCCTGTGAAATGATTGTTTATAATGCTGAAATTCTGCAATAGATTCCCCTGGCATAATTCATCTGGCAATTGCCCTTCCAGTTCATTGTAAGACAAATCAAAAGCACTCAAACGAGTAATTTTATTAACTTCAGGGGGCAAGGAACCAGAAAAGTCATTGTAGCTGAGGTGTAATAAAGTTAAATTGGTTAGGCTACCAATTGATGAAGCGATAGAACCACTCAAACTGTTATTAGACAAATCTAATAGTCTGAGAGACAACAATTTCCCTATCTCTTCAGGAATTGGGCCTGAAAGATTATTCGAGTAAATGTATAAGAGATTTAGATTGCTCAAATTATGGATAGATGATGGAATTGGACCACCCAAACTATTTATAGCTAAATCTAAATTAGTAAGAAGAGTAAGCTTCCCCATTTCTGAAGGAATGGATCCGGAAAGCTCATTTCCCCACAAATAAAGAACCTCCAAATTCCTCAATTCACCCATCTCTTGTGGTATGGGACCAAAAAGATTGTTTTGTGAAATGCTCAATTTGGTTAAGTTGCCTAAATTTCCAAGAGAAGTAGGGATTGGACCAATCAAATTGTTTTCAGCCAATTCCAATTTATTGAGAGATATCAAATTTCCTATTTCTCGAGGGATCGGGCTGGAAATTTCATTTTTGGAAAGGTCAAGAACTGATAAACATGTCAAGTTTGCAATAGAAGGAGGGATTGAGCCGCTGAGATTGTTAATCGATAGGAAAAGTTTAGTAAGAGAAGTCAATCCCCCAATTTCTGAAGGTATGGGCCCTGAGAGTCTGTTTTTCCACAAATAAAGAATCTCCAAACTCTTCAAGCCACCTATTACGAGAGGGATGTGTCCACTAAGGTAATTTTCACATAGGTACAAAATGCGAAGATTTTTCAGTTCGCCTATATTAGGAGGAATGTTCCCATGGAGTGTATTGTTACATAAAATAAGATAGTTGAGTTTGGAAAGGTTACCGATATTCGAGGGAATGGAACCGTTGATCTGGTTGTTGCTAAAGTCAAGACTGAGCAAACTGGTTAAGAGTGAAAAGTCGAGACCATCTAAAGTTCCTCTCAAACCAAGATAGGAAAGATTAAGATGGGTAATGGATCCATAGTCATCGCAAATGACTCCAAGAAAGTCACAAGAATTGTTACCATGCCACGAAGACAGGAGGGATTGGCTATGGTCTTCAAGACTAGATTTCCATGTCAGGAGAGCCTCTGTTTGTTTCTCATTGCTGGCAGCCGCAGTGAAAGTTAAGGTGGAAGAAGCAAAGCTGACAAAGAACAAGAAGAAGGCGTTTCCTAAAGAAGGCAGATGATAATCGAATAGAGACATGGAAAAGATTAAGGAAGAACCCATGATTTGGCTGTGATTCATGTTGTTGAGACTTGAGATACTTATAGACCGTGGCTGGTCAATAAATGCCTAACTCTAGTGGACGGATTTCTGTGTTTCTTTTTTTCTGCATTTTCCACGAAATGCGGAAGAAGACTGGACAATTTTTCTACAAAATAGTGCATGGAAAAGAGGGAATTACGTGTTTAACGAAATATGAACAGGCTATAAACACAAAGTTGGTCAAAAGCTGATCGACTATCACTATAAAAGGGCAAAAAGAAAGAAAACTTTTCCGTTATGAACTTTCCTGCCGTTTGCATTAACTTTCTCGATCGGTCCAAAGTAACTTTTGTGAATGCGATTTTAATAATAAACAAAGAAAACTTCCCTCAAAATTCTTCTCGTGCAATTATATTAAAAGACCGCTAGGAGGCCACTTGCCTTGATTCATCACCAACCAGCTTTTGTGACTGCCCGGTCTCGTTCCACAGGGTCAAGCCATACAAAAGAAAATTTAAATATGACAACTCAAGCTGGAGACAACAAATTGTACGCCGTGCTAATGAATCACAGCTACTATGGTCTTCCAACGTGTCATTTGGGGAGATAAGAACATCACAAATTCCATAACTTCCATACGTTACTTTAGAATGATAACATCATGGCATCACTGAGCGTCTCTATGCTCTGAATGAAATCTCTGGGTAATTTGCAGCTAAAAAACAGTCCTCAAAAGGCTTGAACATGAGGTTTGCCGATTGTGGAATAGCATACCTACTACAACTGACATGGTTTTTCCTGGTTCTAAGAATAGATCCCCTCTTAACTTCTTCTTTTTATCAGCAAGAAATCCGACATGAACTTTTTTGAAAAGTACTCAAGTAATTGATTGAAAATCATATGATACTTAAGTGATTGGAAAAAAAAAATTATGACACTCGAGTGATCAAAAATATGATATTCAAATGAGCGTCGCACAAAAGTTATGACACTTGTAGTATCATTTTCCTAATTTGGTATATCACAAACTTTGCAACTACTCCATGCACATAGTTCCTGCCCTTTGAGTGAATGCATTCCTCTTGTTGAAAATATATCTCTAGTTTGAGTTCATAAAGAAAATTTCCTAAGTCAACTATATTTCCCAATGTGAACAAGTTTCCTAATTTGAGTTGGTTAAAATTTTTTTTATTATTTTGGATCCTACTCTTGTCAATATATAAAAAGTGTATTTGCTATGAAAAGCATCAAAGAGGTGACTTCTTCATGAATTATATATGAGTGTTTGAAGCCCTGAAAATCTTGTATTAAAATTTTTATATAATTCCTTTGTGAGATTGAGAAATTATTTCATGAGGAATTATGAGAACTAAACATTATGTGAGTTATTTGATGTAATTGAGTCTTGAAAACACTGAAAATATTTGACCGACGCAAGTGTAATTGTAATCTTCATTGTATTGCTTATGGTCAAATTCGGTGTTGCTCTTGCCGTGGATGTAGATTATACTAACGGAATCACAAAAGTCTGATGTTCAATTTATTTTCCTATTCCTTTTGTTATATTGTTCGATTGTTTGTTTCAATAACAAATTGGTATTAGAGTCAAGCTAGGCTAAGTTAAAACAAATCAATGGCAATAGAAGAAGGAAAAGGAGATTGGAAAAATAATCAAGCATGTGTGGACTTACAATCAAGGAGTTCTGCTTGGAGTTGTTAAATTAATTATGCATAAAAGAAGGCATAGTGAGACGCCACAAGTGAACCACAACAAGTTGCAAAGTTGATGAGCAACACATCAAT
The DNA here is from genome assembly GCA_014182725.1 of Eucalyptus brandiana. Classification (NCBI taxonomy): domain Eukaryota; kingdom Viridiplantae; phylum Streptophyta; class Magnoliopsida; order Myrtales; family Myrtaceae; genus Eucalyptus; species Eucalyptus brandiana. The sequence continues at coordinate 16,445,266 of CM024668.1, forward strand.
ATAGACCACTCATGAAATGCTTGCTAGTACTGGTATAGTTAGGAGATTGCTGGTGAATGCCCTCGATACGATGAACTACCTAATGAATATGTCCTCATCAAATGTGATTGGATGCTCTTGAAGAAGTGTGAATAAGTAATATTGTGACATCTTGAATTTCGATCCTGTCCCAATAATATGAAATGGGCATTTCGTCGACGCGCTATGGTCGTTTTACTCTAAGCAGGACCCCTCACAAGTTAACTAATCTATTAGGTGAAGCCATTAAGGGATATAAACACGGCAGACTCGAGAATTCGATCGGAAATTGACTGCTCGACCATAATAATCAGCAATGGTCAATACAACACCATTATAATCAAATTGTGATCGGATAAAGGTTGATTCGGTGGAATCATGTAATTGAATTGCGGGTGATTCCGCGTGATTGTGAAATTCGCATCAAACGGCACTAACCCAGTTTTTATCAATTTTATACTTGGTACCCATAATTGAAATATTGCGATTTTTACAACAACCAAGAGTCGACTACGAGTCGGAGATGCACAAACGTGGATCGAAAATTATCGATCACGGGTCAAACGCGATAAAATCCCTAAAAGCTACCCGATAGGTCAGGTCGCGCTAAAATCGCGTCCAGTCAATTTTAACCACGAAATTGAATTTGGTTTCGGGAATCGAATGTTCGAACGTGTCACGACTCATTTTTAGGACGTCTCATCTTTCGGAAGATTTCCGTCAAGCCCGGAATTTTGTGGAAAAATCAATTTCTGACAAATCAAAAATAAAATAGAAATTCGAATCAAGAGGAAAATTGGATTATTTGGCCCTCAAAATGGTTTGTTTGGGAAGAATTAGAGGAAAATAGCCATTGGTTGGCAAGAAGATTTTGGTGGCCAAGACTTTTGAGGCATGCAATGATGGAATTGATATTTTTTTCCCTTGACTTCTTGGCCTCCTCTCTCTCTCGATTTCCCCTTTCTTTCTTTCACGCACGTTTCCCCCTCTGCCGTGCACGTTCAGCCGCCTCTCCCCCTCTCTGCCCACACTCTCTTCTTCCTCATCCCTTCCCTCCTTTGGTTCCATCGCAGCCCACAATTTCAGCCTTTCCATCACACAGCGTAAATTCCCAGCAGCCCCACCGTTAGAACACCGCACGCTGCTCCACCATCATCCACCCACTTCAGCCCCACGCCAACACCATTTTCATTCCCCACCTTAGCCCATCATCCCATCTTCCTCATCTCTCCTCATCCCCATCTCTCCTCATCCCCATCATCCCCCACGCCATCATCCCTCCATTTCCCTCCATCATCATCGTCTCCATCCCACCATCGTCCACCAAACAGCCGCAACACGCCAGCAACTCCGTTCCAGCCGAGTCACCATGGCCAGCGCCCCAACCCGCCAGTAGCCACCTCACGCTCATCTCCACGCCTGCACCATCACAACCACAGTAGCCCCACACGTCCACCCAAACCGAGACCAAGCTGAGCCAAACCCCTCCTCTTGGCCGTGAGCTGGTGAGGCCATCACGGCCATCGGTTGAACTCCGTTTGAGTTACGGTAGACTCAGGTTCTTGTCGCCATCGCCGTGAGCCCACCGCCATTGAATTGCGGTGAATTAACTTCCTAATCATTGATTAGGAGGTTAGATTATTTTTAATTAGCTTAATTAGATTAGTGCTAAGAAGGATTAGTGTTAAGCAAGTTGAATAAGTGAAATTCGGATCAGTTCACTGGACCCTCGTCGTTCGCCATTTTTATGGATCAAAATGTGTTACGATTTTGAGGTTACTTCCTTCATAAAAAATGTTCTAGAAATCTTTTTCTATGACATGTATTTTACTCAAGATTTTTAGGGATTTGAAAGAATGAGATTTCGGCTTCGTCATTTGCAAACAGAATCTCGAATGGTGCTGGAACTGGTGACCTTTTGGTGTTCAAATGATTTTTATCAACCCTTAGGGTTCTATTTTCGAAATGGTTTCTTCACAAAATTTGTTCATAACATTTTTTAGTTTAACATATTCAAATTTTATATCAAATGAACAAGTTTTGGATCTCGAACTAAACTGATTTTGGAAAATAGACTTTCTAGAAACGGACACAGTTTTTGTAACGATTTGGGCGATTTACTGCTCTTAATCTAGAAGAATCTGGGTTAGAGTGTCTCATGGAAAAAAAATTTGGGTATCTTTTATAACATATTCAAATTTGAGAATTTTTTGAGCTTGTTTGATTATGTTTCTGGATTTAAACTTGGAGACGCATGACTGGCTCAGTTTCTGCTGGTAAGGGTCGGTAGTGATTTTGTGGTTGTTTTTAATGTTGTGCTTGCTGAATGAGGTGTATTTAGTGATGTGGTGGACTTGTGGCATGCTGAGAACTTATGTGTGAGATCATGAGGTGGATTGCTCTTTGTTGGTTGTTTATTATTATTGCAAAACACGACATTTTGGACTATTAAATAGAAAATAAATGAGGTGTCGAGTCCAAACACCAAAAATTATTTGCTCATTAAAACAATGAGGTTTTAAACTGGGTGCGTGCAAAGTTTGACGGATTAATTTTGAGTATGTGAGCACCTATGAATTTATTTCTAAACGTTTTGAACAAAAGAAAAAAAATAGTTACTAAGGTTTGTTTTCAAAAGAGGGTGGTTGAAAGAGAAATTAGAATAAAAATATGGTGTAGGATTTGGACGCCAAGTTTTATGTGCTCAATAAAACGAGGAGGTTTTATACGAGATGCGTGCAAAGTTTGGCTGGTTAATTTCAAATACGTGACCCCATACGAATTTATTTCGGAAAGTTTGAACAAAAAAAAAAAATGAGTTACTAAGTTTAATTATAAAAAGGGGATTTTGGTATTTTGGCTATATGATGGAAGGTAAAAGTTGACTTAATCGATGATGTGTCGGCATGGTCAAATTAATTAGGTAGTTTAGTTTAATTAAACGCAATTTATTTATTTGTAATTTATTTAATTAAATGTAATTTATTTAATTATTTATTATTTTCCGTAAATTACACCGGGATAGACGATTGTCAGAATTTCATGCTAATCATTGTGGTGTGGTTGATTTGTACAATTGATTGCTAATTTTTGCAATTGGATGCTGATTGATAAATTTTAATTATTATTTAAAAAATATGGATTTATGGCATTTAATTAGAAAAATACCGGGTGTCGGGTTTTGACACCAAAAATGTTTTTAAGTACTATATCAAATAGTGGGATTTTAAAAAGGAAATATATCACTTTTTATGGTTCAATCTGACCATATACCCACACACGATTATATTTACTATGTGTTTTTAATACGAAAAAAATAGGCCAAGCACATTATTTTAATTAAGGCATTTGAGTGCAAAGCACGATGTCCTTGGCCGGAATTAGATAATCGTGTGACTGTTATGAGAACTTGTCGCGAGCATTTACGCTGGACGATGCTCCTATATGGAATACCATTGTCAACGGATGCCGGTCGCAATAGAGGATTGGCAGATGCTCCTTCGGGAATGCCATCTCGAGGTAGACGTTGCCGTGCTTGATGGGGTGAGACGACACCCGATTATCCCAGAAGACCGCCAAACGTCGAGTAGGCCGTGCCCGTGGGGCCATAATCAATTGGAACACATGAATGAGTGATATAATCGCGCCTGATTATGGGACAAAATTGTGTGGCATGGTATGGGACGTGTCGTTACTCCTGTGATTGATTGACAATTGAACTGGATGTGTTCCAATTGATTAGTGCAGTTATCATATGCATATGTTATATGAACTATACTGACATGTAGAGAAGTGCTGAGGCGAGATAAGTCTCATTTGTTGTGTGCTTAGGCTGCCTCTAAGTGAATTATCTTTCTAATCGGGGTTTAGGGTGTTGACTCGCTGAGATTTATTCTCATCCCATCATGGTTTAAACATTTTCAGGTCCCTAGGACGGAGAACACGGAGCCCGAGACAAAAGGGTCCGTAGTGTAGGTTGGCTGTTTTTAAGAATATAAACTTGCATGGTTGACCTGGTATGTTTATAAAGTATGTTTTGAAAAAAATTTGTTGTCCTATTTTTCTATCCCATGTTTGTTTGTTGTCTTGAGATTATTAATTCGCTTTCGCATGTGCATAAATCGATTGGGTCGGCGATGCGTCTTAGGAACGTCGAAAAATTTTTAAGTCGACCGCCGAGGAATATGCGCGCGCTCGGGATGCAAGGAGTGACAAATATTGCTACTTATTACGTTCTTAAAAGGTTTGGTTTCCCATGCAATGTTTGAATGGGTGATGGTAAGCTTGATCAAAGAGCAAGAAAATGCATATCACCAAGCTATCGATTGTGGCGTTCGGAATTAAATGTACCTATTATTATCACAAGTTTCCTTCGAGTGAAGCAACCAGGGTTTGGTTAATAGATTATTAAGTTTACACTTGGCTCGAGCTCTCCCAAGCCCTTACCAATTTATAACTTTTGATTTAATTAAAATGCAAAATCAATTCAACTAGGAGTTGACATTAATTACTTTTTTGTGGGTTGCTCAGAAATCCAAGTAAAATGTGGGAGAGTAATTTACTTTAAACCAAAGATTATGGATACGGTGACTTGATTACATTAGATTTATGTTATGCCCTTTCGACACATTTTCTTTTTATTTAAAAAATATCTATTAGACAACTTGGTTTGATTTTAACCTAACCATTAACACGCAAGGAGTGACCATGCGGTGTGAAACTAATAAAATAAAAACCAATAATCAAATGCAATAAATACATTGCAAGAAAGAAAGTGAAAATTAAACATCACTAACTATTGATTAATAATTTTTAAGGATTTTATGTATTTATCTTTAAAATAAAGACTAATCTATATGTAATTCGTGAGACTAAGTTAACATGACCTGTGGCATGTAATTTTATCTAAAAATCCTACTTTTAATGACAATTAAATGGACTTTCCTAACATAGCATGCAATTTCTAATTAAATGACCTAAGCATGTAATCAGTAAGTGACATGGTATTAATGACATGGCATGGATGGTGACATGGAATATGACATTGCATTGATGACTTAACATGATGACATGACATATATGAATGACATGGCATAACAATATGACGTGGAATTTATGCATCTAATCTTATATGATATGCATATAATATTTTTGGGTTTTTTATTAAAATTCGAAATAATTAAGTAATGAAAATTAATTGCTAAAGTGAAATACTGACCAATTTGAATTATAAAATGATCTAAGTTAAATCCTATTTTAACTTTGGAAACGTATCTTAAACATGCAACATTATCTAAAATATGCAATGCTATCCAAAAAAAAAAAAAATTATCCTAATCTAACGTGGAATTTTTTTGCATTTGTTCAATAGGAAAGCAAATAAAAAGATAAGCACTCAATCAAAGGAGATAAGCGCAAAAGTTGCAACAAATATCCACTCAATTCAAACTTGGAAGCAAATAAAATTGATAACTTGATTTTAAGGCTTAAAGATCAAAATTACCGATTTTCCATGCAATCCATAATCTTATTTCAGGACTCAGAGATTGTATATCAATTTATATGCACGTTGTAGTTTAGGAAAGTTTCTTAATTAGGATATGCCTATTACTCGTTAGATACCGACAAGCACAAATTCGACAACAAAATATTCAAATTAAATCAATATTAGATAATCACCTAAATTTGGTTTATCACTTTCTTCCCCAACTCGTATGTTCTGTGATAATCAGTCTGCTATTTCTCTTACTGCCAATCCTATTTTACATGCTTGCACCAAACATATTGAAGTTGATTTTTACTTTGTACGAGAGAAGGTTGCCTCCGGCTCTCTCAATGTGTGCTATGTTCCAAGCAATTGTCAGCTTGCTGACATTTTTACAAAAGCTCTCTCACGGTTAGCTCATTTTGACATTCGTATCAAATTGGGCATTGGCTCTTCACCCCTTCCCAATTTGAGGGGGATGTTAAAGGATATAAGCCAAAGCTGAAGCTAAATGCGACTGATAAGCTAAATGCTGCTGATCAAGAGTTATGTTCTGGTGAAAACAAGGAAAGTGAAGTAAGGAAGTTCAAGCTGAAGCCGAAGCTAAATGATGATGTTCGAAAGATCAGTTCTGGTGAAAACAGGGGAAGTAAAGTAAGTCAGTCTGCTGATTTGGGAAATGAAGTAACAAATGATATTACTGGTGATTCAATCAAGACTAGAAGCAACGAGCTTAATTCTACTTTTGAGGATAGAGATAAGCTGAACGAAGATAACATGACTTACATCAACAACACGTGCTCATTACATAATAGATATTCAGTTTTAAGTTGGAACTGAATACTTACTTTTTCTGTTATTTTCGCTTCTGTTAGTTCGGTTAACAAGTTTGTTGTTCTCTCTTCATAAGTTGAACGAGATAAATACTGAGTTGTGAAGAAGAAAAAGTGTGGTGCTCTTTGTGAAACTCTTTCTCTCTCAAATTGATTGAATACAAAAGCTCAATACTTACTTTTCGATTCATCATCACTGTTAGCCTTTTCCTCTTCTCCTCTGTTTCTGTTCTCGTCTTCTTCACACTAGCAACATGGGAGGAAGAAAAAGAAAAATAACCCTCAGGTTATGTTAAGGGCCCAGTCAGTCTTGTCCAAGAAACTTTCACTTCCTAGGGAAAGACCTCAACGAGATAAACTTCTTGGGCAAAGAATTTTTTTCTTAGAGATATCCATTTTCATAGAGAAACAGATATCCCGACAGAATGGTAGATTGATACTCTAGGAACATGAAACACAAATTCTAAATAATCGAAAAAATTCTAACAAAATATATATATATATATATAAGGAGTGTTAGAATTTAGACTAAATGACCTATACATTGATACCATCAAAATAACCATTTTTTTGACATGATTTTCAGACAAGAAAAGTTGCCGATGTACTCCAGTAGCTGGTTTTCAAAAGTTACAATGCTCAAATGATCACTTGGGAAATTATAATCTCCAAGTGAATATCGTATGAAAGTTATAGCACTATTAATATTATTATCTTAAATTAAACTATTAAGAAACAACATAATAATGTAATTTGTGTTTAGACGAAAATATCCCTTTTTTGGATTTAATATAATCACTTTGGGCTCTTATTTGAAATAATGTTTACTTCAGACTAAAATGTATCTTGTTTCAAATAAGGACATGAAGTATATCTTGTTTTAAATAAAAGCCTTCAATAGATATTGTTTCAAATAAAAGCCTGAAGTACTCACACCGATCTCAAAAAATGGCCTAAACTCACTAGCTGTGAAGGGTAATTTCATCTTTTAAAATTTCTCATGTTTTCCTTTTTTTCTTTCTTTTTTTTTTTTCATTAAAAAATGAAAAAAAAAAAAGAACTTTTAAAAAATGAAAACACCAGCGGAAGGGTGTTGCAAATGTTTTCCTTTTTTTTTTTAAGTTTTATTTTTTTAGTTTGTAATCTAATTTAATTTGTGTTTAAATGAAAATATCTCTAATCGGCGAGAATATTCTGGCCAGCCACAAATTTACTAACTAAACTCTTATTTGAAACAGTTATAACCACTTTAGACCCTTCTTTGGAACTGATATGGCCGCTTCAAATCTTTATTTAAGAAAATAAGAATACTTTGAGCCCTTATTTGGAAATTTCCTAAATATATATAAAGAAACACAAACTCTTGCGGCTAGGTGAGAAATGAGAGAATCGTGTCAATTACCATGGATGAGGAAAGGCCTTTGAAGAAATTTTCAAGATGGTTGGGCTTGAGAAGGTTGAGAATCTTTGTCGAGGCCGAATCTCTTCAGAACCATCTTTGACTTTAGGTCTGGTCAAGCTAGAACACTCATTGAGCTCAATCCATGTAATTGGGCCTATAAGCCCAAACTTGGTCAAACTGTTACATAATACAAATGGGGGAAATACGCTTATGTACAATATGAGACCCTTCTAAAATCTTGACAATTAGTCCTGCGCAACTCTCAAGGATTATATTTTCCATTGTTTTTCATTTTAGAAGACGTCCTCCAATCATACCTTTGATTAGTAGATTCCAATTAATTGACATCACTCACATGTAAACTTAACTAAAAAAGAAAAATGTAAGTCATGTCCATATTTATAAGCCATTAATAAAATAAATAAATAAATAAATAAAAGGTTGGCAGCTCCTGTCAAAAATGAAGATAGACAATTTAACTTTTTAAAATAATTGGCTATGATATCATAAAATATTTACAAGTTTCAAATGTTCACACTTTTGGGAATAATGTCATGGATGGTCTTTGAATTTTGAATAAAAATTGAGAGACATCATGTCCCAAAAGGGGCATTCTCTTGTGGAATAATTGAATAATTGTTCAACGTTAGACAAATGAATAATTTTTTCTTGTTGTGTGCCCAAACGGGCATTCTCCTTATACATAACGTGATATGAAAAATGGCTAAAAATGTATACAAGATTTGGTTAATGTATCTTAGTATCAAATCTCATAGTCATAAATCTTCCAGTTCCATGCACAGGTCAGGAAACTTGAGTATTCACATGCGCATTTCTTATTCAAATTACAAGTTTAAAGGTTTAACCAAATCTGAGCACTTCCGCAAAAATGCATCATACTTGATCATAACTGAGCAAGACATCATGCATTCAAAAAGGGTGGACTATCATAATGAATCAATTCAGCCATAGGTACATGGCTAAGTTATAAACCCCAGGACATGATCCCCATGAGCTAAAAATTCAAGTCAAGTTCAGTTTCTTTTCCAAAAACTAATCTACCAAATAAACTAAGTGTCATGATAAGTAAAGGAAAAAAAAAGGCAAGTCAATTACTTAAAGCCAAACAACTAAGGCATGACCCATTTCCAAGCTATTTTAAAATTTTTCCCGAGTCCCCCTAAATCTCGGAATAAAAAATATTTTCGGGCCCAGTCCGAATATGGACAGCGACAAGTCTCATAAAGCTGGGCTAGTGGACACAATTCGGGCCTCTCTTCCTAATTCAAACTTTACCCAACCCAAATTAGGAGAACCCACAACAAGCCCATTCTTCCCTCACCATTAAATCAAGCCCACGCTTTTCCTCTTGTTGCTGCCCTACGCCCATTTTGAAAATGGTCCATTTGAACCTATAACCGCATGAATCTTAAAGCCCACTCTTGTAACAGCTAGGTTTAGCCCAAACTATCTAAATTTAACCAAGCCCAAATTCAATAACTAATAAGAGACAACAAACAAGCCAATTTTCTTTCTCTCTTCCACATGCCCGGAAAAACCGCAGCCGCCCAGATGTTGCGGACATCCTTATATCAATCGCGGAATATGGCAAATTTAACAATAACGCCCTCATTGTCTCATCTTAAACCAGTAATAACATTTTTCATCACCAAGCGTTGTATAAAACACCAAACCTCCACCATCAACGAATACTATCACTGTCACCATTTGCCAAACACTACCAAATTGGGAAACATAAAGCAAAGTAAATGGTAAGGTAAGTGGTTTCAAGTTCCATACAAGTTTCACCTGAACTTAGAACCTATCCATTAGAATAGGTTTCTCATTTTCTAAACCTACAATCTAACTTACATACCCTATAACCTACAACCTACCATGTCATAAATTCTAAGGTTGGTTCTATGGTCTACCCAATTCCTTATATATATGGAATTAAAATCTTTAATGACTACCATTTGCTACTATAATTCACTGATCATAACTTATATTTAGACACATGAAAAATATGAGTATTAATAAAATAAAAGTCTCGATCTTAAAATGAAAGCTCGAACACTTATAGATTATACATTCATCATCAAACAACATGAAATATTATAGGATCAATCGAATACATGGATTAAGAAAAATATTAAAACTTATTGCAAGTTCTAGATTACAGGCTGTAAGTTCCTCCAACCAACGATCTGAAACATATTTGTTAAAACAAGCTCCTCATTCTTTGGAATTTAGAACCTACAAGTTCCCATCAATTATGTTTATCATTTTTTGGAACTTGAAACTTGTCCTGCATACTTTGAAACCTTGAACCTACATATTCCTATTGATCCAATTCTCAACTTCCAAGTTGCACCTTAGAATCGTGCCCACCCTTATAGAAAAACATTTGATCGTGGAAATGACTCAGGGATAGCTCTCGGATGACAAGAGGAAACGAAACTAACTTGCAGAGTTTCATGAGCATTTTATCAAACAAGTTATTTGCAATCAGCTAAAAAAAAACGAAATCTATCTAAAGATGAGATTCACGGGTCGACTCAGACAAAGACATCGAACCAAATGCAAGATCAGTGAGAGAAACATCTCATCCCGGTCCAAAGTACATATTAACGTAGCGAGCTACATCTAGGCTTTGACTTCAACGAGAACCGAGTGCAACAAAAAAAATCCGTTGGAATGAGCGTCTAATCGCGGAGCCTACCCAGCTCGGACATGACGATTATAGAGCGGGCTAGAGACTAGCCGAGATATGGCCGACCGCCTTGCAATGTCCCCAAGCTGAGATCCTCGGGAAAATGGGGCTGGAACCAAAAAGAAACTCACCGGAAGTTTGGTGTGGGGGGTAAACGGGCTCGAGGGAGTCAACCAGGACTCATCGGACGGGGGTCAGGCGTGGCTGAGCTGCCGAAAAGCTCCTTCTCGCTCTCAGGTCTCACTCTCTCAGTCGCTCTCTCTCCCTCACTCTCGGTTTCTCGACTCCCCCTTTCTACACCGAAAAATCCCCCCCTCGGTCCAACCTCTCCCCATTTTATGAGCGACCAACCAGTGATTCCCTCTCCTCAAGGAGGAATACCCGTCCTCTCTGTTGCCCGCTGCCCCGACCGAAACCCCCGTTCGACCATCGCTGCTGCTGCAATGTCGTCTCTGCTGTAGGAGCCTCCTTCCAGCGAGCGTGACAAAGCAAAGGAGGAAAGAAAGAAAAGGGGGTCGGGCTGATAAGGGAAAAGAACTGGGCCAAAACAAAATAAAAGAACGGGCCAGGGAAGGAAAAGAAGGGAGAGGGCTGAAGCCCTACCCAGGCGAGCCTGGTTGAACCGGCCCCGTTCGGGCTTGGTCGAACCAACTCGGCTTTTTTCGTTTTCTGTTTTCTTTTTTCTCCTCTCCCTTTGTTTTTTTTAGGCTATCTATTATTTTTTATTTTCATAAAGGAGTGACAACCTTCTAGACCGTTGAAATCAGGTGTCAACAATAGTCAAGTTGTAGGTTAAGGGGGCAGCATTGTCGTCGCGACCAAAATGAGAAGGGAGCAACTCCATCGCGGTTCAACGAGGGATCATGGCTTGGTTGATGATGGTGCAAGGCTACTGGCAATGACAATCGGCAAGAGCAGCAAAGTTGTCATGGCGCAGCTCAATAGCAATGAAAAATTGGGGCGGGGAGATCAACGGCTTTGCCATTGTCAACTTAGCAAGGAAGCAACAGTAGGGGTCAACTAGGAGTAATCTATTTCCGATCCAATCTGGTTTCATTTTTCAATCCAATCTGATTCCAAGATAGAATCAGAAACCAGACTAGGAGGATCAATTTCAAAAAATCGGAACCGGGAATTGGACTTGTTGGTCCTAAGATCGGGAACTAGACCACACATCAGCTAAGTAGCATTGATACGACATGCGACATAAGACACGACATGACAATAACACTATACGACACAACACGACATGACACGACATGCCGATTCATAATTTCTAAAAAATAAAAAATTCCAACACATTTGATATATTGTATATTAAACAAATATTTTTATTTTTAAATAATTCATAAATAAATAAAGGGAAAAAGTCACGAAAAACCCTGAACTTTGCTCAAAGTGACACATTTACCTCAAACTTTTTTTTGTGACGTGAAAAACCCCAAACTTTGTCAACCGTGACACATTTACCTAAACTTTTTTTGTGACACAAAAAATCATGAACTTTCGTAATGTGACACATTTACTCCAAAATTAGAGGGCATTTTGGTCTTTTCATTTTTAAAAATTTTTTAAAAATTTTTGTACTTTTTTAATTTTTTTAAATTTTTTTCTCTTCTCTCTTCCCTCCACCAGCTGGCCTGTGAAGGGAAGCTAGCGTTATGTGAGGGCTGCCCTCGCCGGCCTCGGGCTAGGGCGGCCCTCGCCGGCGTCGGGCGAGGGCCACCCTCGCTGCGTCAAGCAAGGGGTGCCCTCACCGGATCTAGCAAGGGCCGTCCTTGCCCAACGCCGGCGAGGGCCGCCCTCGCCTGCGTCGGGCGAGGACGGCCCTTGCTTGCATCAGGCGAGGGTGTCCCTGCCCTCGCCAGATCTGGCGAGGGCCATCCTCGCTCATCGCCGGCGAGGGCCGCCCTCGCCTACGTCGGGCGAGGGTGCCCTCGCCGGATCCGGCAAGGGGCGTCCTCGCCCGACGCCGGCGAGGGCCGCCCTCGCCTGCGTCGAGCGAGGGTGTCCTTGCCCTCGCCCGACACCGGCGAGGTCGCCGGACGCCGGCTTCCCTTCGCCGGCTCCACCATGGCCGGCGAAGGGAAGAAGAAGAAAAAATGAAAAAAAAAAGAAAAAACAGAATAAAAAGATAAAAATGCCCTTGATGGGGTAAATGTGTCACGGTTTGGAAGTTTGGAGTTTTTCATGTCACAAAAAAAAAAAGTTTGGAATAAATGTGTCACTTTGGGCAAAGTTCAGGGTTTTTCGTAGCTTTTTCCCATAAATAAATAATAAAATCCTAGAATGAATTTGCACTAATAATATTAATAACTCTATTAATAAGAAATTCAAAAGACATTCATGTTTAATGCATATCCATATGTGACGATATGTTTTTAACTTTAACAAAAGTTATTGATGAAACTAATAACTAACAAGATATTAGAATCAACTTATTTAAATAAATCTATGTTATTCTACAATTACCAAAATTAATCATTATTCAACATTCAGTACTTTTATTTTCCAAATCCCTTTTTCGCCCCACTTATTTATTTTTCTGACCAAAAATTAAAAAAGCCCCACCCATTCATTTCACTACCTCGTTTCTTTCCCACATTTCTCTCCCTTCATTACCTGTTACTTCCTTTCTTGAAAATTGAAATCACCCTCCACTCTCCTCTCCCTCCAAAAGAAAAAAAAATCATGCCAAGTCGTGTCAGAACCCCCATATTTAATTTTTAATTCTATTTTATTCTTCTTGCTAAAACTAAAATAGGAACCTCAGTAAAGTAGCATGGAAACTCAAAAACCCTAACCATCACCGTCACCTTCTCCTCCTCCGCCTTCTCACACGATCCTCTTCCTCTCGCTCTCTATTCTCTCTTAATCATCTCATCGCAATTGCTTGCCTCCTCACCTCCGACCCTCCCTCCTTCATAGTCACGACTGCAACCTTGCCTCCGACCTTCAATCGCGGCATTGCAATCACGGCCATCTAGGTCGCCTCGTTCTCTACTCTTCCTCTGGCCCTCCCTCGTAGTTGCAGCCTCACCTTCGCTCCCTCACACTAGCCTCTACCCTCCATCGCCTTTTTTCAACGATTTTCTCTCTCTTAGCACTTTGTAGATCTGCCCCCAAAAACCCACCATGCCCCTCACAATTCTAGATACGTCTGTCGAAGCATGTCGAGAAGAATTGATCACGTGTCAAATTTTTTGACACGTGATAACTGCATGTCGAAGTGTGTCCAAGGGTCTTAGAGCATGTCGAACACGTGTCAGGATGTCTGACACGACATAGAAACTCCCAGAACATGTCTATGCTTCGTAGACCATCGGTTCAGTCCAATCCAATGGAACTAATCACTTATTTTTTTCTCACTATTTTTTCACATTTACTTTTTTTTCCACTCCTTGGAACCGGACCAAGATAGTGTTTAGGTCACATATTACTAATTTTTTTTGAAGAAATAATAAAATTAAAAAAGTATATTTTGTCAGTCTGGTTCGGTCCGATCTCCCTTGAAATCAAGAACTGGACCGTTCAGACACTAGTTCCACTTCTAAGAATCAATAATCAAACTAACACTCTTAGGAATAAGACCAAACATGCCAACTCAGTTCGGTTCAAGTGATTCCCAATTCGGGCTATCTATTTTGCACACCCCTAGGGTCAACGGTTAAGGAGAGACAATAGCAAGAATCGTCATGAGGGGCAACAACTCCATCAATGTGCAGCGGGTGAGGGTGTTGATACATGATTTTTAGCTAACAAGTTATTAAATATTAGGATTTTCGATGGCAACAGAACTCGTTTTTCAAGCAAAAAGTGTCATTTTTTACTTACTTTTCATTGGCCCTTCATTTGTACTTAGTTTCTTTGTCATTTTTACTAAAATCTCAAAAAATCAAAAACTTGGCTTTTTTTAATAATCATTTAACTAAAAATTCGATCCTAAGTCAAAATTTAATTTTTTTTAGACAAAAATTTTCCAAATTTTAGTCTCAATTTCACTATTGCATTAAAAAAATTAGAAAAATCTAAATTTGACCCATTAATCAATATTTTAGTGATTAATCACTAAGGGGTTGATTTTTGGTCAACACTTTGACAAAAAATAATTAGAAAATGTGAAAACCCTCAAATTATTTTATTTTATATTCAATTGGACTTTGGCATTTAAAATTTCACAAAAATCGATTAAAAACTTAATTTTCAGATTTTTTAGATCCAGGTTAAAAATCGATAAAAAATAGCACTACTATTTTTCTAGTCAAATTTTAGCTTGGTTTCATTCACAACATTTGATGTAGACGCAATTTCACAATCAATCGTCGAACCAATTTTGAAGTTTTGTACTTTGGGATAAAAATTTCTATTTTTAATCCTAATCAAGGGTCCCGATCAGTTCTTCATCGTCCTTAATGAACTTATTTCCTTAGTGACAATTTTAATCTAGCATCAATTTTGACAAATTCAATTGGGGACATTTTAATTTGATGGATTTAACTTACTTGAATATTGAAAATTCAAGTTAACATTCTCCAATTAATGCAATTTAAATTGACCTATTCTAGACTAAGGTTTAATTTGACAAATTGAGGTTCAATTTGACAATTAAATCTCGATTTCAATTTGGAGTCTAATTTATATCGTCATATTAATGTCAATTTGAATTAGGTCATATTGAGTTCAATTGATCAAACCAATTTATTTTATTATATCAATTGAATTCGATTGTGATCAATTTGTCAATTGAGAATGGGAATTGTGGAGATTGCATTAATTGATTAGGAAGTTGGAATTTGCCTACCCATTATATCTAAACACAATTGATGTAATTTAAGAGGTGATTAGACCAATTTAAATCAATTGAAACGTTGCTAAAAGGGTTTTTTTTTTTTTGGTCGAAAAGATCAGTATTATTTAAGTATTCACAACATTATAGGTAGATGGGACAGTACAACCAGAAGCAATGGCATCGGCAGCTACCAAAGCTTGCCAAAGAAAAGGAGGAAAGATATTCTAGTTGTGGGCCAGGTTAGATCTGCCGTGGGCTTTTAGCAACCCAATCGGCTACTCCATTTGCCTCTCATTTACAATGCCGCAGCTGCAAATTAGGGTAAAGGGATAGCAAAGCTGCAATTTCAGCAAACATCGCACGTTCTTCCCACGGTGGCTTCCATCTTGAGTGAACGATTTTGATCAAGAGCAAGCAGTCAGATTCAATGAGCAAATTTGCCTTACTGAGGCCTTGGTGCAACAGGTGATGCAGAGTAAAGGTGAGCGCCTGCACTTTTGTTTGAAAAGCCAAAACTGTTGTAAATCTGCTGGTGTAGACATGTTGCTAAAAGGTTTGATTGATTTAATTTAGACAAATTTGGATTATTTCTTTAGAAATTTAGCCCATTTCTCTCTTGGTCAAGAATTACTTACAATTAAGTCCTCCAAGGACCTAATTACATAAAACCTTAGCTAGAACTAGTTGAATTGATCAAAACTAGTTTGGACTAGTCCGAGCAATTCAACTGGCTCCAGCGTTCTCGCCAATTTCTGGCCACATTTCAATGGCCGGCAACCACCATGAGATGGCCAACCCCTTGGCCAATCATCCCATCTCTCTTGCATGAAATTGCAAAAATGCCCCTAGTAAAATCACAAAAATGCCATTTAAATAGGAAATTACCAAAATACCCTTATTTAATCGTTTATCCCCTGAAAAAGAATTAATCTTGGCCATTCATTAAGGTTTTCATCTTTGCCATCCAATGTGACGAGTCATCAATGCATATGCATAATTTTCGTCCAATAATGAAAAGTGATTAGTCATTAAGATTTTTTCGTTTATCTTGGGAGACCAAATTCTAGCCAATGGTTAGGATTCAAAGTCGAGAGAAAAATATAAAATTTTCTCTCCAAAAACTCAAAGGGGGCTATCATTTTTAGATGTCTCTCTCTTGCGTGCTTGCGAAGCAAAAGCTAAAGCCTTGTTCACCGCTTGCCGACCACAACCTTTGTCGCCAGCATTACTTACTAGAAATGTAAGATGCAAAACATGCAATTCCATGATCTCCATAACCAGAACAAGAACATAGATAATCGAGAAGAAAGATTAACACACCTGTTTTTGTGACATCTTGAATTTCAACCCCATCTTGATAATAGGAAATGGGCATTTCGTCGATGTGCCTATGGTCAGTTTACTTGGAGCTGATCACTCTCGAGTTAACTAATCTATTAGGTAAAGTCGTTAAGGGATATAAACGTGATGGACTAGAGAATTCGATCAGAAATCAACTGCTTGACCATAAAAATCAGCAAAGATCAATATAATACCGTTATAATCGATTAGTGATCAGATATAGGTCGATTCGATGGAAACACGTAATTAAATTGCAATTGATTCTGCATGATTGTGAAATTCACGTTGAACGGCACTAACCTAATTTTCTATCGATTTTATACTCGGGACGCGTGATTGAAGCCTTGCGATTTTTACAATAATCGAGAGTCGCCTACGAGTCGGAGATGCATAAACATTGATCGAAAATTATCGACCAGGGATCAAATGTGCTAAAATCCCTAAAAGCTACCCGATAGGTTAGATTATACTAAAATTCGTTCGGTTGATTTTAACCATGAAATTGAATTCAGTTTTGGGAATCGAATGTTCGTGCGTGTCAAAATTCATTTATAGGACATCGTCTCATCTTTCAAAGAAATTTCAACTAGTCTAAAATTTTGCAGAAAAATCGGTTTTCAGCAAAAAGAAAATAAAAGTGGAAATTCGGAATTAGGGGAAAAAAGGAGGGATGGTTGCCCAAAAAGGAATTACTTGGGGGAAATGGAAGCTAATTTGTGAGTGGATGACCCCTTGACTGTATGGGCATGAAGACTTTAGGGGTTTGCATTGATGATGGGTTGATATTTTCGCCTAAGTTTTGATTGGTGATGGCCTTGACTTCTTGGCCTCCTCTCTCTCTCTCTCTCTCTCTCTCTCTCCCAATTTCCCCTCTCCTTTCATGCGTTCCTTCCTCTATTCTGCCGCCCCACTTCTTCCTTTTTCTTCCTTTCTTTCCCTCCCTCACCCTCACGCACGTTCAACCCCACATTTCTGCCATTCCCTTCTTTCTTTTTTCTTCCCTCACCCATCTTCCCCCTCACGTGCTCCATTTCTTCCTTCTACCATCACCGCCCCACCCCTATGCCAACACGACTCCACACCAGATCCATTTTCTTTAGCCCATCATCTCCACCAACACACCTAACGCCATCTCCATCCACACGCCCTTCTCCCATCACCTCACCTCACAACCCCTCAGCATCCAACAACCTTGCTTCATGCCAGCACCACCCCAGCAGCTCACGCCCAGCCATGCCTCACCCCCCCCGGGCGCCCACTCTAGCAACCAACCACCAAAACCACCAGTGATCCTCACCAGCCCGCTCATCCACCAACCCTGCGATCCAGCAACCAAAACCAAAGCAGCCCCTCCACAGAACCGCATCTCAGCCTTGGATGAAGGCTTGTGGGGCCTTTTTCCTCCGCCGTGAGCCTCCATTGGAGACGTGATAGTCTTGGGTCCTCACTGCCGTTGTGCCGCCGTTGCTGTGAACCCTCCGCCGCCCTAATTCGGTGAGTTAACTTCCTAATCCTTGATTAGATTGTTAATTGTGCTTAGGAGGTTAGATTATTGCTAATTAGCTTAGTTAAATTAGTATTAAGTGAGATTAGGCTTAAGATGGGGATTCATGTTAGTCTAGTTTGGTTACATTAGCCTTAAGATAGATTAGTATTAATCTAGTTGGTTGGATTAGTACTAATGAGGGTGATTTAACTTGGTTTAGTGGATTTCTCCCGGATCAATTTGCTGGACATTCGCCGTTTGCCATTTTTATGGGGAAAAATGTACTACAATTTTGAGGTTGTTTCCTTCTTAAGAAATGTTTTAGAAATCTTCAAATATGACATATATTTTACTCAAAATTTTAGAGATTTAAAATAATGAGATTTCAGTTTCGTTATTTGCAAAATAGAATCTCGGATTGTCTTTGGAAACAATGACCTTTTGCTGTTCAAATGATTTTTATCAACTTTTAAGTTTCAATTTTCAAAAGATTTTTTTTCACAAAAGTTGTTCATCACATTTTTTAGTTTAACATAATCAAATTTCAGATCAAACGGATAAATTTTGGATCTCAAACCAAACTGATTTTGGAAAACATAATTTATGGACACGGACACAATTTTTGTAATGGTTTGGGCGAAATACTGCTCTTAATTAAAAAATATTTGGGTTAAGGTGTCTTCATAAAAAATGTTTTTTTAGGTGTCCTTTAAAATATATTCAAATTTGAGAATTTTATGAGTTCGTTTAATTATGTTTCTGGAATTAAATTTGGAGGCGCACATGTAACCTGATTTCTGCCAATTATGGCAGATTGTGGTTTGGTAATTGTTCTTGGTATCTTGCTTGCTGGGAAATGAATATATTGTAATTTCGTTGATATTTGGCATGCTGAGAACTCACGCGTGGTATCATGAGGTTGATTGATCTATGTTGGTTGTTTATTATTATTGTAAAAGGAATTTGGTATTTTGGGCTAATTGACGGAAGATAAGGATTGGGTTGATTGATGGTGTGCTCATATGATCACTTAATACCCTGATGTGTATGAATATGCAGGGTAATGAACCCATCCTGATGCATATGAATATGTGGGACGATGATTAATTAAGTTCGGATGCCCCACGTCAACGGATGCCGGTAACGGTGGAGGCCGGGCTGATGCTCCTATGTGGAATGCCGTCCTAATGCATATGAATACGTGGGATGATGCCGTACCTGACGGAGTAGGACGTTGCTTGGTTATGCCGAATGATCACCGACTTTTGAATTGGCCGTGGCTATTGGATCGTAATAACTGAAACACGTGTGAATGGTTGTGATAGATGTGCCTGGTTATGGGACAAAATTGTGTGGCATGGTATGAGACGTGTCGTAATGGTTTGGCCTTATAATCGAGACCCATGTGATTGAAATGATGTATTTCGGTTATTAAATTGCATTTACTGCAATGATGATGGTATATATGTTGAGCTAACATGTAAGTACGCACCGAGGCGAGGTAAGTTCTGTATGGTGTATGCTTAGGACCGCCTTCAAGGCGAATTTGCATCCTAATTGGGGCTTAGGCTTTTGACTCGCTAAGATTTTATCTCACCCCATTATGGGCTAACCTTTTTCAGGGTCGTAGAATGAAGATCTGCTGAGTGCGGATGTGGTGGGCGCAAGATGCGACACATTTTGGCTGACCCTGCCATTAGCGAAGTTTAGGGTGACCTTGATCCCTAAGGATTTTGAGAGGATCAATAGGAAGTGGCCGTAGAAAGGCTTGTATCATTAAACTTCCTAGGGGTAATAGTGAATAAATGAATATGTGGTTTTCGGCAACATTTGTTGCGTTTCTACTATCCCCATTGTTTGTTTGTTGGTCGGGTGTTTATTAATTCGCTTTCGCATGTACTTAATTAAAAGAAAAAAAAAGAAAGGGTCGTCGACGCGTCTTAGGAACGTTGCATTTTTTATTGATCGTTGAGGGATGTACACGTGCTCGGGGTTCGAGGCGTGATAGTTTTGAAATCCATCGTTCTTGATGCAAAAGCAGAAAAGCGATGATCCACGCACAAATCCTTCTCCTCTATTGCCCTATGTATCACTGGCTTAATAAGATAGTTCCCTCACCCTTAACCGCTAGGTTAATGCTCTTTCTATGAGGATACTTGTGAGAATTAGGATTAGAGAAAAGACTTGAGCACTATTTATAAAATTTCCAACCATGCCCTCTCATTACGGGCCAATCTCAACTCGGCCTCCATTAGCCAGCCCCATATTAGATTAATTAAGAGATCTTACATTTCACCTTAGACCAACCCCGAAATACGGTAAATTATAATATCAATTAATGTATTCTACATTAGGAGAACTCTTACATTCTCTCACTTGGACTATATTAATTGAAATTATATTGTATGTATGCACATTGGTCTAGAGATAATTCTTAATATTCAATCACATCTTATAAAGTCTCAAATACCGAATAATGGTGGTAATTGTATGTATACACATAGGACCTTCCACGGTCACAAGTGTTTTCAATTTTATTAATATGAATTCAATATAATAGTGTGACAAATTAATAACATCTCTCATAAAATGATATCTCATTTGATAGTCACCATTCTCTTATCTTAAGCGTTACAAAACTTGTGCCACTAAAGAATTTATTTATGATTCCAATGAACCCATATATGTCTTATATTTACGGTTAACCTCTCTTTATATATGACAAGATATATGGACAAGGTTAATAACTTAATGCCTTTAACCTTCACTCAAGGTTTATACAACACATTGAGACTTTTATCAATATATATATATATATATATATATATATATATATCTTTATATATATATTAGATGAAAAATAAAACACAACTCCCACAAAATAATAATATCCTAATATGCTCATAAGCTCATGCTAATGACATGTCGCTCAAACACACAAGAGCGTAAGCCTTTAGTTAGTGGATCTGCAACCATATCATCTGTAAGAATATGATCTACTGAAACGTTACCATTCTGTGCTGATTCTTTTATGGTCAAAAAGTTAACCTCCATGTGTTTAGATCCCTTAAAACTTCTGTTGTTATTAATAAATAACACTACATAGGTATTGCCACAATATAATTGTATGGGCCTATCCACAAAATAAAAAGTTGTTAACTCCCTAATGAGGGTCCAAAACCAAATAGCCAAAGTAGCAGCTGAAAAATATTCTACAAACTCCGCTTGTATGGTAGAAGAAGATATAGATTTATGTTTCTCGCTCTTTCATGATACTACACATCTTGTCAATATAAATATGTATCTTATCGTTGACTTCTTATCATCTTGACAGCCAGCAAAATCTGCATATGAATACCCTACTAGTTGCAAGTCCGGAACATGTTTATAAATCAGTATATAATATCTCATTATCTTTAAGTACCTTAAAACTTTAGTGGTAGCAACCCAGTGATCGTGTCTTGGATTTGACTAATATCTGCCTAGAAATGCTGTCGCAAAGGCAATATCTAGTCTAATGCAAGCTTGAGCATACATGATACTTCCAAGCACACTAGCATAAAGTACATTCCTCATTTGTGTTTTTTCAAAATCTGAATTAGGGTATTGTGAAAGACTCAATTTATCACCCTTAATAATAAAAACATTTCTTAGTTTACAATACTGCATATTGAATCTTTCTAAAATGCGATCAATATATGCCCTCTGAGATAAACCCAATGAATGGCGAGAATGATCCCTATGGAGCTCAATGCCAAGAACAAAATACACCTCACCAAGGTCTTCCATGTCAAAATTTTTTGATAATACCCGCTTTGTCTCATGCAGTAATCCAATGTCACTACTTGCAAACAATATATCATCCACATAAAGTAAAAGAAAAATATATCTCCTCTCACTAACCTTACAGTATATACACCGATCTACTTTGTTCTCAATAAATCCAAATGAAGTGACAACGCTATGAAACTTTAAATACCATTGTTTAGAAGCTTGCTTAATAAGGTCATAAATAATTTTTTTCAATCTACAAATAAGATTACTTGAGTCATCTGTCATAAAACCTTTAGGCTGCACCATATAAACTTCTTCATTAAGGTCTCCATTTAGAAATGTAGTTTTAACAACCATCTAATGTAACTCTATATCAAAATGAGCTACTAATGCCAAAATCACTCTAAAGGAATCTTTAGAAGAAATTAGATGAAATGTTGCTTCATAATATATCCATTCTCTTTAAATGAAACCCTTAGCTACAAGTTTGGCTTTAAACTTTTCAATATTCCCTTTGGAATCCCTTTTAGTCTTGTATACCCATTTGCAGCCGATAAGTTTATAACTTTCAGGCAATTCAACAAGCTCCTAAACATCATTATGTTTTATAGATTGCATCTCATTTTTCATCACATCTAGTCATAAATTTGATTGAGGACATGAAATAGCATTCGTATAAGTCACAAGATCAACAACGCAAGTAATATCATAATCATGCTCTCCTAGGTAGACTACATAGTAGGGTAGTATAATTAAACATCTTTCCCTAGTCGATCTTCTGAGTGGAGCTACTACAACCTCATTTTGAATTTCAGAGGCTTGAGGAATTTCATAAGGAACTGTCTCAACAATAGGATCCTAAGCTGCAACAGGCTCAGTTTGTGGCGTAGGAGGCTCCATAATCATATGCATAAGATGAGACAGGGATCCAATAATCCCCATTATACTATCATCTTCAATAATTTGTGAGCAGCTACCCTTTTTAACTATATCAAATTCCAAAAAATTTGCAATCTGAGATTCCATAATTCTTGTACCTCTATTAGGATTATAAAACCACTACCCCTTTGAATAATCTAAGTAAGATACAAAGTAACACTGAGTATTTTTATAATCCAACTTACTCAATGTTGGATTATATAATTTCACTTCTGTCGAACATCACCAAACTTTAATATGATTCAAGCTAGGTTTACGTCTAGTGCACAACTCAAAATGAGTCAATGGAACCGCTTTAGTAGGAACACGATTTAGAATATAAAGTGTTGTTTTCAAAGCTTCACCCCACAGAAAATCAGATAAATTGGTCCTATTAATCATACTTCTTATCATGTCCATAAGAGTGTGAATGCACCTTTTAGCCACACCATTTTGTTCAGGACTTCCAATATAGTAAATTGACATATTCTCCCAGAATCCTCTAAGTATGTAGCAAACAGCCATTTAAGTTGTCCAACATCACCATGCCTACCAAAATACTCACCACCTCAATCAAATCTAACAATCTTTATAACTTTCCTCAACTATTTCTCTACTTCAGTCCAAAAAATCTTGAATTTGTCAAGAGACTCAGACTTTTTTTTAATCAAGTATAAGTATCCATATTTGGAATAGTTGTCAATAAATGTGATGAAATAAAAATTTCTGCACAAAGTAGTCATGTATGATCCACTAATATTAGTGTGAATAACCTCTAATAAGTCAGAACTTCGTATTGCAGATTTCTTCTTTATCTTAGTCATCTTACATTTACAACAATCTACGCAATTCTCTAGATCATTTTTAAGAGTAAACAAGATGCCAGCATTTATAAGTCTTTCTACTCTTTCTCTAAAGATGTGACAAAGACTTTTATGTCACAATTGATATAGCTAATACGAGTACCTAGAGGGGGTGAATAGGTATAAAAGATTTTTCTTGATAATTACACAATATTTAGATAGTTGAATGATTTGCAGCAATTAAAAAATCACTCGTAAGACTGAGTAAAGGAAAGAGAGAATTGGACACGCGGTTTATAGTGGTTCGGCTTGATTCAAGCCTACGTCCACTCTTCTGCACTGACAGCCTATTGGCTGGATTCCACTATGAACAAAGAGATGTTACAGTGATGATCTTCCTTGACTTCTCGGTGTAGATGATCTACCACACTCTCTCAAGGTGTCACTAAGAACGAACACTCTCTGTGTATACAATTTCGCTCAAACAGTATCGACTAATAATCAAGGGTCTTCAGACTCTGGAATTTTTCTATCGATCACACCCTCTAAAACAACTTGAACGTCTTCCTTTTATACTCCTTTATGCCATCATAGCCGTTGGCACTTACCAAAGGAATTCCTCCAATCTACCCGTTGGACGGAATCAATCACGAAGATCATTCGAGCTATTTAAGGAACTCCGGCGATAGCCCATCAATCTGTTCGCCCATACAATCGGGATCTTGGTTTCCAAGAATAGAACATTCCAAGAATACTTCGTCGACCATCGGATCTTCAATCGATCTAGATAAGAACAAACAAAGAATCCGAGATGTTTATCCAACCAAGGGATCTTCTCCAGAGGATAGAATCGAATCCTCAACCATATACTTCGGCTCTGGATTTCCTTCACCACTGGATTAGAAAGACATCGTCGTGAGAATAGTCTTGAGTCTTGAGTCTTGAGTCTTGAGTCTTGAGACTTGAGTCTTGAGATCGATGAACATAAAGTCTTCGAGACTTTAAACCGTCGATCTCCGAATATCCAGACTTAGATTGATAGAAACGTTTTGTCGGCTTCAAAATATTCTCGGAAAGATTTCTCCAACAATCTCCCCTTTTTGATGGTGACAAAACTTCCTTGTAGATTTGAACAACTTTGACTCCGCAAAAACATTTCTCAAGCAATATGGCTAACTCATAAAGATTAATAAAACAACCGAGACTCGCATCCACAAAGAAATTGGTTAGTCTTTCATGAGTAATACCATAAAACAACACTTGATATGAATGCAACCAGTCAAGCATTTAAATCCACAGCTAATTCAGTCAAGTAAGTCAACACACCCAAGTTCACTCAAATCAAACTCAAAAACAAAAAAATAACCACAAATTCAAAGTTTAAAAGATGTTGAAAGATGTTGGTTCAAATTGGTTCTCCCCCTTTTTGTCATCATGAAAAAGGTGAGAAAGGGATCAGGTCTACTTGGGAATGCGAACGATTTGGAAATCTCCCATAGACTGGACTAAGCCTTCTAGCCTCTTCAAGTCTTCCCTTAGTTGAGCTACCTCCTCTCCTTTTGCATTGCCTTGAAGTTGTAGAGCGAGGTCTTGCATTTTGTCCTCCAGGGTAACCGAAGACGCTTGGCCAGCATTCTTGATGTTTTGAATCTCACAGTCTAGAGCATATATCTGTCCCCGCATTTCCATAAGGATATCAAGAATACGACGAAAATCTGCTGAGTTATCCGTCATCGTGTACTTGCATGAGCTTTTTCGGATGGAGTGAATGCGGACGATGGAGCTTCGTATAATCTTGCATTTGGAGTCGACGTATCGTGTCCTTCTTCGAGGCAATTGAGAAACCTGAACTTCTTCTGGGTCTGCTGGAGATTGTCTTGGACCTTCACTATCGGCAGCATGTGGTGAAGACCTTTCTTGCTCGCCAACTCCCCTTGTCTCTAGGACATCACAAGGGGAAGAGTGATGATCATGCTCTTGATCTCCCTTTTCTCCAGATTCAGTTACAGACTTTTCTTTCTCTCCTTCTCTTTCCTCTTCACTTCTTTCTCTTTTTCTCTCTCGCTCTTCTTCTTCTCGATCTTGGCTTGCTCCTCTTCTTCTCTCTCGTTTCTTCGAAGTTCTCGTTGGTTGAGGCACGAACGTCCGGTTCTTGTTAAAGCAATGATAGTGGGATCTTCATCCTCTTCATCTTCATCCTCTAATATGAGAGTCCTTTTATTCTTTTTCGATGGGGCTCCAATGACCTCTTTTCCTTTTCTCTTTGAAGCAGATGGAACCGGAGACTTCACTCTGAATTTCTCCATTGCCTTGGAAAGTTCTTGTAGACGCATCTTCGTTAACATTTTCAAACCTACCACCATCTTATCGCACGGTCGAACATAAAATGTATGAGGCGGTTCAATATTCATGTGTCTAAAGATCTTGGTCACCAGACCAGGATAAGGCAATTGTCCCTTGTCTTTTGACATTGCTCTGTACATATGGAAAAGAATAGTGTGCGGGAGAGAGAACTTCCGTCCTGAGTTGATCGCGTACATCAACTTTGCTTCAGAATAAGACACGGAAGTCTTTGACGTAGACTTCGGTCTGAGACAGTTGATTACAATCTTATGAAGCACAATGTTGATGGCATTCATCCTGGAATAGGTAACTCTCTTCTCTGTGTCCCTATCTTTGACAAGTTTTAGAGTAGTACGAGCGGGTGAGACTTTGATTGGTAGATAACATCCTCGTTCAACTCCAACTATGTCCGCCAACGTATTCACATCTACCACGTAGACTTTGTCTCGTACACTGAATGAAATTCTATTTGCATCCAAAAAGCTGAGATTTGAATAGAAATAAGCGGTCAAATGTGCGTACCCGTCCGTAGTGTCAGAGCAAAATTTCTCAAGTTGAAGCAAATTCATCTTCTCTCTCAAGTTCATGTTGATGGCGTCCAGGAAGTCAAAATCGACACTTCTAGGGTTTATCACCCCTCTTTTCAACAGTCTGACATACATATTCTCCTGATCCTTGGATTTGAACAAATCCATCCGATTTCCTTTCACCTTTGCTGCCACACCCATTCTCGGTTGAAATTCAAGGAACATTTTGTCATCATCGTTCCCTTCAATCAAATTTTGTCCTGGTACACGAGGATCACTTGGAATATTCGCAAGTGCATCCTCTGCTTTTCCTTTCGGAGCAATTCCTAACTCCTCCAATCTCCTCAGAAAAAGATATTCATTCCCATAGTTCTTGTTCTTAAGGAAATCGTCTATGTATTTCAAAGGTGTACCGGTGCTTTTCAATGCAAGATAAAGCTTATAGATAAAGGAGGGTTTTTGGACTCTTACTGGGTCGACATCCTCGATTATCTCTTCTTCCAGATGTTGACTTGCACCTTGTGGGGTAGGAGACGTTGAATGACGTGGATGAGAGCGAATCGGACTTTGTCGCTGACTTGATAAGTCTTCCTCCTCAGTAAGATCGAAGTGAGTCGGTCCCTTCTCCATTCTTCGTGGTCCCCTGCTTGCTATTCTCGATGATTTCCTCGAAGAAGACATTCTTCTTTGTCGATTGAGAGATTCCTTCACTTGCTTTCCCAAGGAAAAATGACCACTTTCTCGATGATGAACAAGAAATTGAGACAGGATCGGGAGGAGAGTGCTTTTTAGGGTTTTGACGATTGGGAAAAAAAAAAACGTATATATATATAACTCAGTTTTGAAAAGGGAAGTTCAATCGGCACAAGGAAAGTGTACGAGCACTACTTTTCAAAATCAATAACTGCCAAAATTAATCTTTTTGAAAAGACAAGTTTTCGATTTTCACACAGATTATAACTGAACGAGAAATCATACCTTTTCGAGTCTGGATAAAATAGTTACTTACAGTCTATAGCCATGAATGTCTGAGTCTGAAGATTTAGAGTCTGAGAGATTAGAGTCTAAGGATTGGTGAGTCTTTAGACTTTAACTTCTTCAAGCTTCAAAATGTTGAGTCTTGAACGGATAGCGTCGAATTGATTTTTCTCCAAAGGCTTTGTGAAAATATCCGCTAGTTGACTCTTTGAATCAACAAATTGAATTGAGATTTCTCCGTTTTGAATATGATCTCTAATGAAGTGGTGTCGAATCTCAATATGCTTTGCTCTTGAATGAAGAATTGGATTTTTGGTGAGATTAATCACGCTGGTGTTGTCACATCTGATTTCTGTGCATGAGTCTTCAATGCCAAAGTCTTGTAGCTGTTGTTTGATCCATAGAATTTGCGAACAGCAGCTTCCAAGAGCTACATACTCGCTTACGTCGTTGAGAGAGCCACGGTACTTTGTTTCCTTGAAAACCAAGATACTTTGTTCTATTTCCAAGCAATTGACAAGTTCCAGAAGTGCTCTTTCTATCGACTCTGCAACCGGCCAGATCTGCGTCTGAGTATCCTAGAAGATTAAAGTCTCCCCTCTTTGGATACCAAAGGTCGATGCTTGAAGATGAGGCAATGTATTTGATAATACGTTTCACAGCACTGAGATGTGATTCCCTAGGATCTGATTGAAACCTAGCACAGACACAAACACTCAACAAAATATCAGGTCTAGAAGCAGTAAGATAAAGAAGTGAACCGATCATGCTCCTGTACAGCTTTTGATCTACTTTCTTCCCTTCTTCATCCTTGTCTATCTTCTGAGAACATGACATTGGTATGTCGGTCTTTTTGCACTTTTCCAATCCAAACCTTTTGACAAGATCATTTGCATACTTTTCTTGATGAATAAAAGTTCATTCCTTCATTTGCTTCACTTGGAGTCCAAGAAAGAATGTTAATTCTCCCATCATACTCATTTCAAACTCATCCTGCATAGACTTAGAAAATTTTTAGTCTATCATACCAAGCTCGAGGTGCTTGCTTTAAACCATACAATGCCTTTTTCAGTCTGAAGACTGAATCTGGCTTCTTTGGGTCTTCAAATCCAGGTGGTTGTTCCACATAAACTTCCTCATGGATGAATCCATTTAGGAACGCACTTTTGACGTCCATTTGGAATAACCTGAAATTTTTATAGCAAGCAAACGCAAGTAATAGACGAATAGCTTCTAACCTTGCTACTGGAGCGTAAGTCTCGTCATAGTCTATTCCTTCTTCTTGCGTATATCCTTTGGCCACGAGTCTTGCTTTGTTCCGTACGACTTTTCCATCCTCGTTCATCTTGTTCTTGAATACCCATTTGGCTCCAATAACAGTTTTACCTTTTGGTTTAGATGTCAATTCCCAGACATCATTGATGTTGAACTGTCTGAGTTCTTCTTGCATAGCTTCAATCCAAATTTCATCGATAAAGCTTCTTCTATGCTTTTTGGTTCAATTTCGGAGATTAGAGCCACGACTAGATTCTTCACGTCTTTTTGATCTCGTGCGGATTCCTTCATTGATTTCGCCGATAATGAGATCTTTGGGATGACTGGATTTGTGCTTCCGATTCTTGGTTGATTTTCCCGGTTGATGATCTCTTTCTTTATTTGAATCTTCATGAGCATCTTGATGTTGGACTTCCGAGACCGAGATGCTTCTTGAGTTGTAAGCCTTGAAAGGTCTGGAGTAGGTTCAGACTCTTCATATTGAGTCTGACTGGATTCAACTTGCGTTGAGTCTTGGAATTTGACATTCATTGATTCTTCCACCGACTGGCTTTTCTTGTTATAGACTCTGTAGGCCTTGCTTGTTGTAGAATATCCAAGGAAGATGCCTTCATCTGATCTTTCTTCAAACTTACCAACTCGATCATTTGCATTTTTCAAAATAAAGCATTTGCAACCGAACACATGAAAGTATGAAACAATAGGCTTCTTACCTTTGAACAATTCATAGGGAGTTTTCTCTAAAATGGGTCTTAGAAAGACTCTATTGATGATGTAACATGCTGTTGAAACGGCTTCAGCCCAAAATCGAGAAGAAATTTTACTTTCAATTAAAAGTGTTCTAGCCATTTCTTGAAGAGATCTATTCTTTCTTTCCACAACTCCATTTTGCTCGGAGTATATGGAGAGGAAAACACATGATTAAAACCAGATTTATCACAAAACTTTGTAAAATCTTGATTTTCAAATTCACTTCCATGATCTGTTCTTATACTTGAAATAGCACATCCTTTTTCATTTTGAATCTTTTTAGCAAACTTCTCAAAGTACGAAAAGGTTTCTGACTTACTTGCAAGAAAATATACCCAGGTAAAGCGAGAGTAATCGTCCACAATTACTAGACAATATTTCTTACCTCCAATGCTCTAGGTTCTTGTTGGTCCGAAGAGATCCATATGCAGAATCGTAGTACATGATTAGTAGAGACATGATTTATAGGCTTAAATGAATTTCTTACCTTTTCCCGAATACATGGTGTGCATGAGTCGGACTTTTGATATGGCAATTTTGGTAGACCTTGAACAAGCTTCTTTGATGAGATTTTGGCTAATTGCTTCATGTTGACATGGCCAAGCTTTCGTGCCATAAGACCGCTTCATCTTGAATTGAGATTAGGCATTGTGTTTCATTTGGTCTTACATCAAGGAGGTAGATATTTCCATGCCTTCGACCCATGAAAGACGAGTCGAGTCTTTACTTATTCCGAACATATGCCTTCTTGAAAGGAGATCTTGAACCCAGTATCACACAGTTGGCTAATGCTAAGAAGATTATAGTTGAGTCCTTCCACTAGAGAAACATTGCTTATTGTGAGATTTCCAATTTTCACAGTTCCAAATCCCACAATGCTTCCTTTGCTGTTTCCACCGAATGAAACTTTTCCACCATTTACTTGAACAAACTTTATAAAGCAATTTGAGTCTCCCGTCATGTGTCTTGAGCATCCGCTGTCAAGATACCACATTACCTTCTTTTTTACAGAGACCTGCATTCAAAAGAGAGTCTCAAGCTTTCTTTGGTACCCAAATTTTCTTGGGTCCTTTGGTGTTAGTAGGATAAGCATTATTAGGCCATACCTTTTTAATAGGTTTCCAAACCATAGGACACTCTTTTTCAAAGTGATCCTGACTGTTACACTTTGAACACCTTAGAGCATTTCGACCTACAGATTTTACGAAAACTTTCTTGAAATGATTTTTGTAAGCCTCTCTCGGCGGTCTTTTCTTAATTCTTTCTTTTACTTTCGGAAAATCAATCAAAGGGATTGTTTCTCATTGTCATACCTAAACCAGACTTATTGAAGTAAGGTCTTTGAACCGAAAGAACTTTCTCAAGTTTTTCGGACCCTATTGAAAATTTCTTTGAAATATTTGATAAGTCAGTTTTTAAGAAAGCATTTTCTTTTGAAAGTTTATCTTCATTTTCTTTAAGAGTAGAAACATTCAAGTCTAAACTTTTCACTCTTTCTTCTAAAATATTTTCCTTTTGTTTTAGAGCTGAGTTTTCCTTTTCGGTTCGGAAATCTTTTTGAGAGAAGTCTTAAGACTAAAACATAGTTCATCAATATATTTAGAGACTTTGACAGAATTTTAAAATCACTTACCTCAAATTCACCGCCGAATCGATCCCGAGTCTAAGTCGATTGTGCCATCGAGACACGATTGGCATATTCCTCATCACTTTCTTCACACTCGTATCGCTCCGTGTTTCGGCTTTGAGAGCTTTTCGAGACTTTTCGGTTTTTCCTCTCTTCTTCTTCGAAGAGGACGGTTGGGTCCGATGTGTCCCTTTTTCTTACATTCGAAGCGCGACTACATCTTTGTTTGGTTCCTCATTATCAACAAACTTGGTTTCTTTGTTTCGAAAACTTTGTTTTCTTGAGTTGAACCTTCTTCCTTTTCTATTCAGCTTTCTGAATTTTCTTATCATAAGAGCAAGCTCCTCATCATCCGGATCTTCTTCGAATCTGTATCATCGAAATCATCATTAGATTTTAATGCAATGGATTTCTTACCTCTTGGATCTTCGTCTTCATTAATTCGTTCCACTTCGTAAGACCCAAGAGTTCCAATCAGCTCATCTACGAGATAATGGCATAATTCTTTGCGTCTCTCGTATTGAAGTCTTTATATGATTCCAATCCTTGGAGAGTCCACGCAGCAACTTGTTCACCTTCATGGGATCAGTAATTTTCTGTCCTTGATTCTCAAGACCATTGACAATATCTGTAAAACGGCTAAACATGTCAGTTATAGGTTCTCCTGGTTTCATTTTGAAGGCTTCGTATTGACCAAGGAGAATGTTAATTCTCGGTCTCCTTCACTCGGTCCTGTCCCTTCATAGGTGATATGTAATCTATCCCAGACTTCTTTTGCTGTAACACAAGAAGATATTCTGTTATATTCAGTTGGTGACAAAGCACAATATAAAGAGTAAATTACTTTTACATCGAGTGCTTGTCTCTTGTTTATCTCTTCTTGAGACATTCCGCCGGTCTCAACGGTTTCTTTCCCTCTTTCGGATACGATGCAACGGTAGGGAGTGATCCCTCTTTCCACAACGTCCCATTCCGAGAGGATCCTTTGACCGTAGGAAAGCTTTCATCTTGTTCTTCCAGATGTTGTAATCCTTTCCATCGAAGTAGGGTGGTCTGGTATTGCTTTGCCCTTCCACCAGCCCTGGTGCTAGCATACTAACCATGGATCTTTTACTCTGAAGTAAAACACTTCAAATAAAGTAAGAACACGGGCTCTGATACCAATTGATATAGCTAGTACGAGTACCTAGAGGGGGGTGAATAGGTATAAAAGATTTTTCTTGATAATTACACAATATTTAGATAGTTGAATGATTTGCAGCAATTAAAAAATCAATCGTAAGACTGAGTAAAGGAAAGAGAGAATTGGACACGCGGTTTATAGTGGTTCGGCTTGATTCAAGCCTACGTCCACTCTTTTCGCACCGACGATGCCTATTGGCTGGATTCCACTATGAACAAAGAGATGTTACAGTGATGATCTTCCTTGACTTCTCGGTGTAGATGATCTGCCACATTCTCTCAATGTGTCACTAAGAACGAACACTTTCTGTGTATACAATTTCGCTCAAACAGTATCGACTAATAATCAAGGGTCTTCAGACTCTGGAATTTTTCTATCGATCACACCCTCTAAAACAACTTGAACGTCTTCCTTTTATACTCCTTTATGCCATCATAGCCGTTGGCACTTACCAAAGGAATTCCTCCAATCTACCCATTGGACGGAATCAATCACGAAGATCATTCGAGCTATTTAAGGAACTCCGGCGATAGCCCATCAATCCCGTTCGCCCATACAATCGGGATCTTGGTTTCCAAGAATAGAACATTCCAAGAATACTTCGTCGACCATCGGATCTTCAATCGATCTAGATAAGAACAAACAAAGAATCCGAGATGTTTATCCAACCAAGGGATCTTCTCCAGAGGATAGGATCGAATCCTCAACCATATACTTCGGCTCTGGATTTCCTTCACCACTGGATTAGAAAGACTGTCAGTGAGAATA
Organism: Eucalyptus brandiana; assembly: GCA_014182725.1. Lineage (NCBI taxonomy): Eukaryota > Viridiplantae > Streptophyta > Magnoliopsida > Myrtales > Myrtaceae > Eucalyptus > Eucalyptus brandiana. The sequence continues at coordinate 16,478,279 of CM024668.1, forward strand.
GTCTTGAGTCTTGAGTCTTGAGTCTTGAGTCTTGAGACTTGAGTCTTGAGACTGATGAACATAAAGTCTTCAGACTTTAAACTGTCGGTCTCCGAATATCCAGACTTAGATTGATAGAAACGTTTTGTCAGCTTCAAAATATTCTGGAAAGATTTCTCCAACAACAATGCGTAAGACTGTTCCTTAGGTAGAGGCATTTTGAAAACAACTTTTTTAGTTGAATAAGTAACGTACATGTCGTTAGAAGATAAACTCAATCGATATAATCCATTGGATAAATTACAACACCCAACATTATTTGAATTATAAAACATAGAAATACTATTGTTCTTTATTTCAAAAGAGTATCAACACATGTCCAAATAAGACATAGAAACTAAATTCTGCCTAAAAGAAGGTACGTAAAAAGTGTTTCTCATTATCATTCTAAAACCATAATCTAAAATTAAAATAACATCTACCACGAACTCGACGTGAACTTCAATGTTGTTTCCCACAGTGAGCTTTGATTCACCCTGATTTGGCGTCCTTCGATTTATGAACTCCCGTATGGTAAACGCAACATGATTAGTTGCACCGCTATCTGGCCACCAAGATTTGATCAGGGTTTCAGATAGATTGGTTTCACAAACAAATGTCAAAAAATCATTATCTTTAGGCTTACTCTTGGTTCTCTTAGACAACCAAGTCTTATATTTATTATAGTGTTTCTTTATGTGTCATCTTTTCCTACAAAAATAGCAAATAACACCATCCTTCTTGAAAAATGCTTTCTTAAGATCCAAACTGTTAGAAGGACCAGCAATTTTAGAATTTCTTTTATTGTTGGAAGGATCAGCAGCTTCAGAATTGCCCTTATGAATATAATTTTTTAACTTCTTACCATTGTCACTGCTAGAATTAGAAGCATAAAGGGCAATGTGCCCTTTTTCTTTCTTTAATTTTTCTTTCTCCACCACCACCCTTGCAATCAGGTCACTAATTGACCAGGTTTCATCTTGGGAACTATAATTGGTCTTGATAATCCCAAAATCAAGAGGAAGAGTATTTAGAGCTTGATGCACAATGCAAGTAGTGAGAATAACAACATTGAGAGCTTGAAACTTTGTTTGCAAATCTACTATCCTCAGAACATAATGTCTAACTCCACCAAAATCGTCATACTTCATATTAAATAGTGTTTGCAGGTATGTCCCTATCTCAGCATTAGACAAGACACGGTTTCTAGCCACCAATGCTTCCATCATTTGCCTAGCAGTGCAGTTTGCTGGCAAACTACTTTTCAAATATTTTTGAATGGAACGTTTCATGGGTAGTAAGCAAATTCTATTGTTATTTTCCTAAGTAGCAAAATGTGCTTTCTGAGCTTTTGTACTATCGGTAGTAAAAACCATATGAACATCTGCCATCTCCATAACAAACAAAAAATCTTCTCTCAATCTCTTGAAGTTTAAACCAGCGAGAATCTCAATTATGACGGAATTACCATTTACAAAATATGTGACTGAAAAACAAACAATGTATATAATTAGTATCATGTGACTGTGTAACTTGATGTACAAGTATAATTCCAGAAAGTTACATGTAAAATCACATAATCACATTTGGGTAGAATACATGACATACAGTTGTACACTCTTTACATGATAGCGGTTATAAAAATATATTCTAACATTCGTGAATTCATCACCTTTAGGTATATGAACCACTAGAATTGGTTACTCCTCTACCACACCATCATGTATCCCTTCATGAACTAATTCATCATCACCTCATTTTGGAGTATGACTGCGCATTAGAGCATGAGACATCACAATTATTATACGAGATCAAAATTTCGCAAATCCAATCAAGTATGCCACTTTGGCAATCATAACTTAATTAAATCCTTGAAACTCTCATACTAGGGATATAAACTTTACTTGTCACATACATTATATACATGTGATTTTAACTTTAGTGATATGAGCAATATATCACTAAAATCACATATCATGCTAATTATACTGCTTTATTCATTAATAAAAGTTAAAATTTATATATATTATCAATAAATCTCACTTTTATAATATTTATCTAATAACATACTTGTAACCTAACACTTGTATTTCCAAAATCACAGAAAAATACAAGAAAAATACTTGAAAATATACTAAAAATGCACACATTTAGGGTTTCTCATGTATTTTCACATCCATTAAATCATTAAACATATAAAATAAATACACCACAATATAGAGAATGCTCGTACAAACCTGCAGCCGCCAATCGCGCGCCAATCGGAGCCTCCACGTACCCGTATGCGCCGCCTGAGTGCGCTGTGCATGGAGCTCACACACAAGCGTACTGATCGGTTTGACTGATCTGATTAGTAGTGGTCTGGCCAATTCTTAGCTCAATCGTTTGGTCCAACCGTCTGGTTCGACTGGTTGACGGTACAGTCAACAGTTGACCAATTCGGGTGGGTCAACGAGTCGGGTTAGGTCGGGTCGAGTCGTTAGGTCAAATCGGGTCGGGTCGTTAGGTCATATCGAGTCGGGTCGACTACGTATCGGGTCGAGTCGGGCCCGGGTCGCTAACGTCATCGTGACGTCAGCCTTCGCGTGAATGGCGCCCCGTGCGTGGGAGCGCATGAGGGCGCGTGCTCCACCTGGCCACGCGTGGGGGTGCGTGGGGCCTCCCCTGGCGGTGCGCCACCTACGGTTTTGCTCGTCTTGACGACCCCAGTCCGAATTTGTAATTAAATTTGATTTTGATTGAACAAAAAATCATGAAAAATAGGGCGAAAATTCTATGCATTTGAGTTCTAGGTTATGGAGGCTCTGGTACCACATGTAAGATGCAAAATGCGCAATCCTATTATCTCTATAACCAGAACAAGAACATAGATAATCGAGAAAAAAGATTAACACACTTGTTTTGTAATCCATCATTCTTGATGCAGAAGCGGAAAAGTGATGATCAATGCACAAGTCCTTCTCCTCCATTACCCTCTATATCATTGGCTCAATGAGAGGGCCCCCTCACCCTTAAGCACTAGGTTAATGCTCATTCTATGAGAATACTTGTGAGAATTATGGTTAAATGAGAGATTTAAGCATTATTTATAAAGTTTTCAACCAAGCCCTCTCATTACGAGCCAAGTTTAACTCGGCCCACACTAGCCAACCCCATATTAGACTAATTAAACATTCTATCCACCTTAGACCAACTCCGTAAAATAGTAAATTACAATATCAATTAATGTATTCCACATTAAGAAAACTCTTATAGGAAAGGCTCGATTCGACACCATTTTTCCTCTAGTCTGAAGACCATGTCCTGCGTTGATGAGGAGTCCAGCAGCTTTGGCTGCCTTGATCACCGTTTCGATGACCTTTTTCCAGCGAACTTCTGACCACCGAAGGTCGTCGATCACCTGCCTTCTTCTTCTTAGTCTCAAAAGACGTGTTCAATGCCGGTGAGGTTGTCTGGCAGTCCAACAGTCCCCTCAGCTCCTCCGACACTTGCGGCAGCAATCTTCGATGTGTCCTCAAGCTCATCTTGGCCAGAGTTTGGCTGGACATCCAGCGGACCTATTTGACTCACTTCATTTTTTATTATTGATCATTTTTAGCTTGTGAGAGCTCATTTCTTACTTTAGACCGTGTGATCATCATTCAAATCCCTTAAAGAGCTAATCTCGGCCATACTTTGAAGATTTCAGTGGCCAAGTAGCTCAAACGATCTCGAAGTCGATCGTGACAAAGGTATAGTCTAAACCTTAGGTCCAATGAAGCGAGGTCACCTGTGATGATTTTCAAATCATCAACAAATGGCGGGGGCTAGGATCTATACTTTAGATGCTCATTGATAGCTTGAGATGATTAATCGTTGCTATGATATTTGTTGAAGTGAATGGATTGGCTAATCGTACATGATCAGGGGGTGCTGATGATGCAAATGCCGTTTCTGGGCATATTGCATGTTAATAATGATATGATGTTGTAGACGTCGAAATCTTGTAATGTGATCAGCTAGATAATGCAAGTAATGAGAAAATATTGGCTAGAGCTGCGATTCTAGCATGTCAACTTATGAGTCCACTCATAGGTGACACGTGTCGCCTGGGCCCCACCACGATAGAACCTCTGAACCACACCCCTCTCACCTCTGTCGCCTCTCTCTCTTCCCTCTCTTCTTTTTTTCTTTTATCTCTTCTTCTTCTTCCCTCTGGCCTTCCCTTTCAATTTATTGTGGAGCATGAAGACCTTGGACTCACCATGGTGAGGTCCAAGGGCACCAGGACCTTCTCGAGCAGCCTCTTGGAGCTCACCCCGCAGGTTGCCCCCGTAGACGGAGACCTTCAAGCAGACCGTCAAAGAATATGGACTTCTCGGCAAGCTTGTCAAGGTCGGACTTGTTAAGGTGGAAGGTGGCACCACTGCTGGTGACGCCATTGAGGGGTAGGCAGCATCAGTGGGAGGTAGGGGACAAGGGTTGTCTGGAGGGTGAAGCTCTTGAGCATGATCTTGTAGAAGAAGTAGGGGGAGGAGGAGGGGCAAACGGTGGAGCGAGCAGGCTTGGGGGCGATAGGAATCCCCACCATGAGCAGAGGGAGGAAGAAGAAGAAGAAATAAAGGGAAAAAAAAAAGAGGGAAGAGAGAAAGGCGACAAAGGAGAGAGGAGTGTGTGTCAGGTTTTGACGCGGTGGGGCCTGAACGACACATGTCCCCTGGTGAGTGGACTCGTGGGTTGACACACTGGAATCCTAGTTCTAGCCAATATTTTCTTGCAAGTAATCGTTGTTAGCTTCATTTTGACATATTATGTGTCAGCATGTGACGTCATTTGCGTGCTGAAATCACGTTGTGATTTCGAGCTTGTAATCTGAATCTTGAATATGCTCTATTCTGCCAGACCTTGCTGCTTTGTTAACTTTTTTTAGGATTTTCGTGATACGATTTTGGAGTCGAGATCTTCATGAAACTTGTTTGTCATGTCCAGATCTAGTTCACATAAAATTTTCATAAAAAAAAAAAAAAGAATCATTTAGTCTGGCCTATTGTCCTTCAATTGAATGTGTTTGCTTTTAAAAAATTTTCCGATTTGACTTTTTCTTGTTCTTTGATTTTTACAAAGTCGTGTGTTCAAAATCTGAGAACATGTCCTCATGTAAAAAGTTCATCATTCTTCAATCTAAACTGATAAAAATTTTCAGAAAATAAAAAGCTCATTTGACATTTTTAATTATCACAACAAAGTTGCAGTGACATTCTGAAAATTGACATTTTCGATCTGACCTTTGTGCATTCTTTGATTCTAATAAAATCATGTGTTCAAAATTTTTAGACATGTTATGCATGAAAGTTTTAGATGAGATTCTAAGCTTTCATTTTACATTAATTCCATTGAAATTGAAGCTCATTAAGGCATTCAAAGGACCTGACCAAAGGGCTAAATCATTCTGCCCCAGATCCTCTCTGAATATTTGAATGTGTTGTCACAATTTTGATGAATTTAATGTCCTTCTTTGGAAATTGATGCAAGTCAAGGGTAGGCTTTCTCAAACAGTAGGATCGGGAGAGTGACTTGCACACGGGAAACAGGACGAACAGAAATTTCAGCACTGTGTAAGCTCAGGAGAACAATTGTATCTTTGTCGATAGAGATCAGATCGATCTGATTTCAAAGCCAAATGAACAAAGACTTCTAGATCTACAAGTTCTCTATTTCGGGTTTTCTAAAATAAGCACTGTAGAATGGTCGAATTCGGGTTGGAAGTGGGTGAAAATAACGAACAGAACATGAAAAGATAGAAACTTTAAGGACGGAATGAAAACCCTTTCAAGGATAGAAACTTTAAGATAGAGACTTTAAAGATAGAAACAGGTCGAATTTGGTTGAGCTTCTAGGCCTCCAAGGAAGTTGAGAGGGCACCGATTCTTCTAGATCGATGACTACAACCTTTCAAAGATGCAGATTTGAAAAGCACCAACTCTTTAAGGACGAAATGAAAACTCTTCTAGATTTTCTAGGGTATGAACTCTGCAAGGTTCACGATACTTGCTTGAAAGCAAAGTTTTCATTCATCAAAAGTTGTCTATCTTGTACAAGGAATGGGATGGCTTATATCGTTAAAGAAATAAAGACAAAGCATTGAAACTAGGAAAGAGCATTAGAACTAGAAACTAGTAAAAGCATTAAAGAACTTTGAAACTTGAAAAATAATAAAGAGCTTAGGAACTAGAAACTAGTAAAAGCATAACGTCTTCATGGCTCCCAAAGTGTCTTCTTTCAAACTTCCGGGATGGACTCAAGATATCGATATGGCTTCTCGATTGAAACGACAACTTCATCGAACTCCATCGACAATCGACAACTTCATTGATAAGAGGTTTCGTCGAGCTTAAAGGCAGGTCGATCTTCTTGGTCGAGAGAGCTGGTCTTCAATGCAGGCTGCATTATCCTCCCCATCTTTAAAAGAATTCGTCCTCGAATTCTCGCCATCATCATCAGAAGAATCTCCACATAAGGTGTTAAATGTCAAATGTTGAAGACGTCGTGAATCTTCATATGAAAAGGAAGATTTAATTGATACACATTAGGATTGATGCGCTCAAGAACTTCGAGAGGTCCAAGCTTTTGATCACTAAGCTTTTATTCATTATTACGTTTGGCAACAAGGATAAAATTCAAAATATGATAAAATTTATCAATGTATTTGGTACCTGCTTAGGAGAGAATAAAAGCGGATATAAGAGGATATAGGCCGAATAAAATTATTCTTTGGGGGATGGGATAAAATTAGATAAAATTTCTAATATCCATAATATGAAAGTTATTTTTCTTACACAACCAACTTCTTAAATGAAAAAAAAAAAATTAAATTATATTTCAATATAAATAATATTTGAATGCTAAGATAAGAAATTGAAAAATAACAAAAAATAATAATTTATTTTTAATTTAATCTCATTTTTATTTATATATTCGAATTTAATTCTACCTTATAATATAAACTCAATATATAAATATAATATTTATATTTATTACATATTTTAGGTATTTTAGGTATATTACTACAATGTATTATTTAATAAATTTTTATTGGACAATCATGGAAGGAGAAAAAAAAAAGAAATTAATTTTAAAATAGAGGAAAATAAAATAAAAAAGTAAATAAACATAAAGTAAGTAAGAGTGTTGCGATAGATTTTTACCATCTCCGTTTGTAAATTTTTTGTTTTTTTATACTAATATGCCATTTATACCAAATAATATATATGGTATGATATGAATATATTCGACTTTATTATTCCAATCATCAAATAGTAGATTGTGTGAAAGTTAGTATAAGCACATAGAGGGGGTAAATAGGTGCAGAAACAAATTTTGTAGAGTAAAGTATACAATTTTGTTTTTAAAGTAACTCTGTTTAGCAATAAATTATGAAAAGGAAATTAGACTCTAATAATCAAATAGAGTTACGATCAAAGTAAAAGAGCTTATAGAAGAGAATAAGAACACAAGGTTTATAATGGTTCGGCTTAATCCAAGCCTACGTCCACTCTTCCGCACTAACAGCCCACTGGCTGGATTTCACTAAGAATCAAAAAAGTTGTTACTAGGGGTGAGCGGTTCCCGGTTCCGGTTCGGTTCCGTCCGGAACCTGGAACCTACCCTCGGGTACAGGTTCCTCAATTTTTGGAACCTGGAACCTACCCGTCAGAATCAGGAACTTGGAACCTACCCCCCACGGGTTCCGGGTCGGTTCCGTTTCCAACGGGTTCTTTTTTTTTTTTTTTTTTCATTTTCGTAATGGGCGCAAATATTCGGAAGCCGAAATAATTCAATAGTTGGCCCTCCATTTTCAGTTCCTGCCAATACACAGCAATGTGAATCTTTTACATCATGGATCACAAAAAAAAAAAAAAAAAGAAAACAATAGGACATACTTTGATCTCGTTACTCTTTGATTTCCACGAACGGCTTGAATGGCCTCCCTCAAATCCTTCTCACCGAGCTGAAGATTTCGAACTAATTGCTGCCCAATATCTTCACGAAACAAAATCATCTCCCATTTTTTCTTGCATTTCCGAGCATTGTCCAAAAGGAAGGCGAGATATGTGCCATTATAGGGCCACGGTATCGCACACAACCTGGTGCAAGATCACGATTGTTACCAAACCCCAAATATCCTCTCGGAGAAAGACAAAATTGAATTGAAAAACAAACTTATAACTGAATACATGCCTTTGGTTGTTGGGATATGAAATTGTCCACACGGCTGCGAATCGATGTGTTGTGAAGACCACTTTAGTGAGAATTCTCCCCGCTAAACCATCCTTTTGCTCCAAAAGAGCTCTCATTAGATGCTCGCCCACCACTTGTTGTTTGCAAACTTGAGCTGCATCAACAGCATCAATAATGCTCTCCCAGGCCATCTCAGTGAACTCTGATGGATTCGTCTGAGTCAAACAAAGTCAGACTTCAAGTACATCCATTAGAAAAAACATAACAAATGAAACAGGCGACTTCTCTTCCGAAACTCCAACTAAAGGATGACGAGGAAAAATTGCCAGTCAATCCTGCTATATTAAACACAAAGGTCCAGTAAATTCAACAGGATTAAGACAGAATTCTTCAATATGAGATGCTTACTCGGTTGGTAAGTAACCTTTGAATGTTTATCACATTAAACTCCAGTCCAATATGAGATGCTCGCATCTTGTTCTGACGATGCTCGCATCTTGTTCTGACGATGTTGACGATGCAAGGTTATCTGATGTAGATGCTTCCATCTTGTCATGCAAACCGGAAGTAGCTTCATCTCTGTCATCAGCAGTGACCACATTGCCCTTTCCAGAAAGCAAATTCAAATCAAGCCGCAAAACGAGAGGCCTAACCGTCGAAGCGCATTCCACAATAGCAGGGCAAATAGACAAGTATAAATATCAATTTCAAGGGGTTGAAATAACAAAGAGTTACATGGACAAAATCTAATTTGGCAATTCCACAACTGATACAGTCATCCGATGGATTCCACTTTTTCCGACCATGAAAGGCGAGACACTGCCATACATACATAGGCATTTTGAGGTGAATTACTACCATTTCCACCAGAATTCCGTTGGCCGGGTTCGCCAAGGCCAAGTACACTGCAGTTCGTGCACGCGAAGCATAAGATTCTCACGCTACCTTCAAGAGGCCTTGCAAAAGAAACAGCGTGCCAATCAACTATTCAACCCCATGGAACCAAGAAACCCCAACGAATCGAGTAACAAGTGCATCTTTCTACAATCTTCATTTTTTCCAAATTTTGAAATGAAGGTTGAGCAACTATCAATGTTGCTCATAGCAATCTGTCGCTGAGCAAAAATGCGGAGGAAAACCTACCGTCTCGTCGAGCTCGAGAACTCGTAGAGCTTGCCCCTCGGGAGACGATGATGAGTGCAACCTCGGCGTCGCAGAGGACGGAGAGCTCGAAGGCCTTCTTCGGCGGCCCGTTCTCGCGCTTCGAGAACGTCACCGCCCGCTCGTGTTGTTCTCTATCCTCTTCATCTGCGTCTTCCCCCTCACCATTTCCCCCCTCCCTCTCTCTGTCTCGCTCTCTCAAGCCACAAAAAACAAGAAAGAGATCGGAAGAAGAAGAAGAAGAAGAGCGGGAACTGATCGACGGCGACGAGCGCTCGATCGAAGCTCCGAATCGGAGTGGCCGCGGAACGGAGGGCGTCGCGCGGATCAGGTCCCGGAAAGCAAGAGATCGGAGACGGCGCCGGGAGGAGGCACTCGTTGAGAAAGAAACGGAGGATTCTAGAGAGAGAGAGAGAGCAATCGAAGAAACCCTAGGCGATTCGGAACCGGAACCGGAAAGAGAAGAGAGGGAGAGAGAAGAAAAGAAAAAAGTTGGGGGGGCAAGAAGTGACGTGAGGAGGGAAAAGGGGAGAAAAGAAAGAGAGAGAAAAAGAAAAGGGGAAGGGGGAAGAATCCGCAGAGGGGGAAATCATGTGGGCGCGGGGAAGGGGGAAGAAGCTAGGGTTTTTTTTTTAATTTTTTTGAATTATGGCCGGTTCGGTTCGGTTCGGTTCCGGTTCCCATAAGAACCGGAACCGGAACCGGGAACGCCGGTTCCCAGAAAAGGGGAACCGGGAACCGGAACCGGTCTCCTTGGAACCGGCAACCGAACCGGACCCTCCGGTGCGGTTCTCCGGTTCCCGGTTCTACCCGGGAACCGTGCTCACCCCTAGTTGTTACAGTATAGCTCTTCCTTGATTCCACAAGATAGAGACTCTGCTACACTTCCTCAAGGTTTTACAGAAGTGTAAACTCTCTTTTATGTACAAGTTTTCACTCAACAATTGAATTGATAAAGAACAATGAGCTTCAGACTTTGGAATTTCTCTATTGCGCGCATACTCGAATAATTGGAACATCTTCCTTATATACTCTTCCATGCATTCATACCCGTTGGTACTTACCAAATGAGCCCTTCCAATCTACCCGTTGGACAGAATCAATTAGGGAGATTTCGAGTTCTTTAAGGAATATGACGATAGCCCACCAATCATGCTCGCCCATACAATCAAGATCTAGGTTTCCATAAGTAGAACTTTCCAAGTATGCTTTGCCAATCAACGGATCTAAATTACTCGAATTGAAATCAAAACGAATAATAGATTCCAAGATGCTATATCCAACCGAGAGATCTTCTTCAGTCGATAGAATCAAATCCTTAATGAAATACTCAATTCTAGATAAGTCTTCTTCGAAGGTCTAAAAACTGTCAATGATGATAGACTTTGAATCTTGAATCTGGCGGTCCGGCGGTCTTCAGACTTTGACTAAAGAGTCTTCAAGTCTTCAAACTAGACTGATGGAAACGTTTTGTCAGCTTCAAAACACGAGTTTTCTCCAACAATCTCCCCATTTTTTGATGGTGACAAAATTTTCTTGCAGATTTGGATATTTTGACCTGCAAAACAATACTCAAACAAACATGGATATCTCACAAAAAATAATTGACTTAGTAAAGACAGCGTTAAATCTGCATCCATAGGAAATAAGTTAGTCTTGTAAATAAACAATTATCTTTGCCATGAAATACTAATAGTGCTTAAAATAAACAAACAATCAAACAATCCAAATCCAAATCCAGTCACAACAAAACAACCAAACAAAAGTAAAAAGTCATTCAAAAAGTAAGGTCAAACGAGAGTCAAGTTTCAAGCAAACTAGAGTCAAGTTTCAAATCTGCACCATCTCTCCCCCTTTTTATCAGCATTAAAAAAGGTTGAGATAAAAAGATAATGGAATTAAGGTTGCCTAGGAACGCGAACAAGTTGGAAATCTCCCATTGACTAGACAATCCCTTCCAGCTTTTTCAAATCCTCCTTCAGTTAAGCCACTTCTTCACCCTTGGCATTTGGTTAAACTTGAAGAGCAATGGCATAAATTTGATCATGCAAGGAAACTGAAGAGACTTGACCTGCATTCTGCAAATTCTGAACTTCGCATCCCATGGCATAAATTTGGCCTCACATCTCCATAAGAACATCAAGCACTCTGCGAAAGTCTGCTGAATTTTCAGTCTGAGTGCTAGCTTCTGCATGATCAGTAGGAGTATTTGAAGATGATGGCAAGCCAGTATGATCACTCAGATTGGGCGATGAAACCTCATGACTTTCCTCTAGGAATTGAGAGGCATAGATGTCTTCTGGATCTGCAGGTGAACGACTAACACCTTCACTAGTAACAGCAATTGAAGATGTACCTCTTTTCTCAGCAACTCTCCATGTTTCAATGCCCTTAGGAGGTGAGAAATATGCTTCATGCTCTGTTTCCTCTTGTTCACCTCTGCCTTCTTCTTCTTCTGCAATCCTTTCTTCCTCTGTTTCTTTTCGTATTGTTTCTCTCTCTCTCTCCACTCCTTTCCTCTTCTTCGTCTCTTTCTTGATCCACTCTCTCCTCAATCTCTGGAACAGCACTTTGAAGATTTCTCAGTGCAAGAGCGGAAATGGTAATATCGTCCTCATCCTCTTCATCCTCCAGAACGAGTGCTCTTCTTTTCTTGGATGGAGCTGTCATGGGCTCCTTCCCTTTCCGTTTTGCAACTAAAGAACCTTGATGAGACTTGACAGGGGTTTTCTCTTTCAATCGCTCCAAAGCCTTGTCCAGCTCTTTCAGACACATTTTGGAAACCATTTTCAATCCCACCACCATTTGATCACATGATCGAACACATAGAATCCTGGGAGGCTGGATATCGAAACATCTGAAAAGCTTTGTAACAAGTGCTCAGTACGGAAGTTGCCCTTTGTCTTTCGTCATCATTCTGTACATGTGAAACATGATTGTGTGAGGCAGAGAGAACTTCTTGCCGGCATTGATGGCATACATCAGCTTTGCTTCTGAGTTAGAGACGTCGGTCTTCGAAGTTGACTTGGGTCTGAGGCAATTGATCACGATCTTGTGAAGTAAAATGTTAGAGGCATTCATCCTCAAGTACGAAATTCTTCCTTTAGCCATTCCATCCCAAACAAGCTCAACTGTCGCACGACCAACAGAGACACTAATCGAATGCCCCTTGCTCTACTCCAATCACATCCGCCAATGTGTCCATATCAACGATATAGTCCTGGTCTCGAACACTAAACGAAAATCTATTCGGATCCAAGAAACTTAGATTAGAATAGAAGTAAGCAGCAAGTTTTGGATATACCTCTGCATCTCTAAACAAAATCGCTCAAACTGAAGTTGAGTGAAGAAAATCAAAGTCTACGCTTCTCGGATTGATCACCCCTCTTTTTAGCAACTTAAAGTAAAGTCGCCTATGTTCATCTGAGCGAAACAAATCTGTCCTTTTGCTTCGAATATTCGCCCTAACACCCATTCTAGGCTTGAAATGAGTGTACATTTTGTCATCATCATTACTAAGACCTCTAACACGTGGATCACTAGGAATATTCACAAATGCTCGATCTACCGACCCCGCAGGAGCAATCTCTAATCGTTCCATTGTTCGCAAAGTGGGTTTCATTTCGATACCCTTTCTCTTTCAAAAATCCATCAATATATATATCAAGGGAGTGCCTCCCCTCTTCAAGGCAAAGCAAAGCTTAAAGATAAAAGCGGGCTTTTGAGATCTTACGGGTTCTACGCCTTCAATGATTTCTTCCTCCACTCTATGATCACTACCTTGAGGTCTAGCTTGAGGAGATTGACACGGTTGAGAATGTTGTGGGCTCTGTTACTGTCTTGGGGATTCTTCTTCCTTGGTGAGGTCAAAATGTGTAGGACCCTCATGAATGTGTTGTGGTCCCCTATTCGTGATCCTTGAAGACTTTCTTTGGGATGCCATTCTCACAGTATTTGAGAGATTCCAAACTCGATTCGCGAAGAAAAGTAAGAACTTTGAAGATTAAACTAGAGAGTAAAAGTAAAAAAGTGAAGGTCTGTGCTTTTTAGGGTTTGTGAGGAAGACGATCAGTATATAAGGTAGTCGAAAAGAGACATACGGAACGATGTAAAAGGAAAAAAATAGAAAATGCCTTTTCAAAAATAACTGCCTTTTTGAAAGAATAAATAACCGTCTTTTCAAAAATAACTCCTTTTTCGAAAAGAAATTATTGCAATAATTGCAAAAAATGGGGAAGATAACATCAATCAATTACAAATGAATAGATAATTGTACATTTTCAAGATTTTATCCGTGAGATAAATTTCTAAAAACGAGAATAACTTACAGCCGTAAATGTTGATCTTCTAAGTCTAAGTATCATTAGACTTTTATCCTTGAGTCTGAACTTCTTCAGACTTTAGAATATTGAGTCTGAAACGAATAAGTTCGAATTGACTTTTATCCAAAGGTTTTGTGAAGATGTCCTCTAGTTGATTCTTTGAGTCAATGAATTGAATCGAAACTTCTCTATTTTGAACATGATCTCTAATGAAATGATGTCAAATCTCTATATGCTTTGCTCTCGAATGAAGAATTGGATTCTTGGTGAGGTTAATCGCACTTATGTTGTCATATTTGATTTCAGTGCATGAGTTTTCGATTCCAAAGTCTCTTAATTGTTGCTTTATCCACAAAATTTGTCAACAACAATTTCCAAGAGCCATATATTATGCTTCTGCTATAGAAAGAGCTACAATACTTTGCTTCCTCGAAAACCAAGATACTGTCATATTCCCAAGTAATTGACAAGTGCCCAAGGTGCTCTTCCTATCAATTCTACATCCTACTAGGTCTGCGTCTGAAAATCCAAGAAGAGTAAAGTCTCCTTCTTTAGGATACCAAAGACCGAGATTAGAAGTAGATGCAACGTATTTGATGATGTGTTTTGCAACACTTAAATGAAATTCTTTGGAATTTAATTGAAATCTGGTACAAATACAAACACTAAACAGAACGTCAGGTCTAGAAGCAGTAAGATAAAGAAGTGAACCAATGATACTCCTGTATAGCTTCTAGTCAACTTTCTTTCCTCCTTCGTCTTTGTCCAGTTTCGAGAAACTTGATATTGGTATATCAATCTTTTTGCAATTCTCCAATCCGAACTTTTTCGCAAATTTTTTAGCATATATTTTCTTGGTGAATGAAAATTCATTCCTTCAATTGTTTTACTTGAAGTCCGAGAAAGAATGATAGTTCACCCATCATGCTCATTTCAAACTCATCCTGCATAGTCTTAAAGAATTTCTTGCACAGATTTTTATTAGGTGATCCAAAAATAATATCATCAACATAAATTTGAACAAGTAAAAAGTTTTTGCTTTCTCTTTTGATAAACAGAGTAGTATCTACTTTACCTTTAACAAAGCCATTTTGGATTAAAAACTTACTTAGTTTGTCATACCAAGCACGAGGTGCTTGTTTTAAACCATATAACGTCTTTTTCAGTCTAAATACAAAGTCTGGTTTCCTTAGGTCTTCAAAACTGGGAGGTTGTTCCACATAAACTTCATCTTGGATAAACCCATTTAAGAAAGCACTTTTGACGTCCATTTGGAATAACCTAAAATTCTTATAACAAACAAAAGCAAGTAATAATCTAATTGCTTCTAATCTTGTTATTGGTGCGTAAGTCTCATCATAATCTATCCCTTCTTCTTGCGTATATCCTTTGGCCACAAGTCTTGCTTTGTTCCTTACGACTTTTTCTTTCTCGTTCATCTTGTTCCTGAAAACCCATTTAACTCCAATGATAGATTTACCTTTCGATTTAGGAGTCAATTCCCAAACATCATTGATACTGAATTGCCTGAGTTCTTCTTGCATAGCTTCAATCCAGCTTTCATCAGTTAAAACTTCTTCTATAATTTTGGGTTTTATTTCAGAAATAACAGCCACAGCACTAGACTTCTCACGCATTTTGGATCATGTACAAATTCCCTCATTAATATCACCAATAATGAGTTCTTTAGGATGACTAGACTTGTGCTTCCAGTTACTAGTTGATTTGTCAAACTGTTGGTATTTTTCTTCATTTGATTCTTCAACGATCATTCGTTGCTGGTATTCTGAAGTCTGAGCTACTTCTGGAGATTTAGACTTTGTAAAGTCTGGAGCAAGTTCAGATTCTTTAGGTTGTGTCTGAATCAATTGATTTTGTTTAAAGCCTTGAAATTTGACATTCATCGATTCCTCCACAGATTGAGACTTTTTGTTGTATACTCTGTAAGCTTTGCTGATGGTTAAATATCCAAGGAAGATGCCTTCGTCTGATTTTTCTTCAAACTTACCAATTCGATCATTTGCATTTTTCAATATAAAACATTTGCAACCAAACATATGAAAATAAGAAACAATTGGCTTATTTCCTTTGAACAACTCATTAGGATTTTTCTCCAGAATATGCCTTAAAAAGACTCTATTAATAATATAGTACGCTGTAGAAACTGCTTCAGCCCAAAAATGAGAAGAAATGTTGCTTTCAATTAAAAGAGTTCTAGTCATTTCTTGCAACAATCTATTCTTCCTTTCCAACACTCCATTCTGCTCTAGAGTATAAGGAGAGGAGAATACATGCTGAAAACTAGATTCATCACAGAATTTAGCAAAGTCTTGATTTTCAAATTCACCTCCATGGTCTGTCCGTATACTTGAAATAACATACCATTTCTCATTTTAAACTTTCTTAGCAAATTTTCTAAAATAAGAAAATGTTTCAAACTTACTTGCCAGGAAATATACCTAAGTAAATCGTGAATAATCATCCACAATTACTATGCAATAGTTCTTACCTCCAATGCTCTGAGTTCTGGTTGGTCCAAAGAGATCCATATGCAATAATTGCAGTACACGATTAGTGGACACTTGATTTATTGGTTTGAATGAATTTCTTACCTGTTTTCGCAATAAGCATGGTGTACATAGGTCAGACTTTTGGTATATCAGATTGGGTAGTCCATGAACAAGCTTCTTCGCAAAGATTTTGGCTATTCGCTTCATGTTGATGTGCCCAAGTTTTATGTGCCATAGATTCGCTTCCTCTTGAATTGAGATTAAACATTGGGATTTTTCTGGTTTAATATCCAAGAGATAGATATTCCCATGTCTTCGCCCCGTGAAAATCTGAGATGAGTCTTTACTAGTTCCTAAACATATTCCTTCTTGAAAGTTGATTTTGAAACCGGTGTCGCACAGCTGGCTGATACTCAGCAAGTTATAGTTGAGTCCTTCTACTAAGGAAACGTTACTAATCGTGAGACTTCCAATCTTTACAGTTCCGTATCCCACAATTCTGCCTTTGCTATTTCCTTCAAAAGAAACTTTTCCACCATTAACTTGCACAAACTTTATGAAGCAACTTGAGTCTCCTGTCATATGTCTTGAGCATCCACTATTCAAGTACCATTTAACATTTTTCTTAATAGTGACCTGCATTTAAAAAAGAAACTCAAGTTTTCTTTGGTACCCATATTTTTTTGGGTCCAATGGAGTTAGTGTGATATACAGTCTTTACCCAAACCTTCATCACAAGTTTCCAAACCATAGGACATTCTTTCTCAAAATGTTCAGGGCTGTTACACCTAGAACATTTAAGAGCACTGCGGCCTACAGGTTTTACAAAAACTTTTTGGAAATGATTTTTGTATGAATCTTTTGTAGGTCTTTGTTTAATTGTTTCCTTTACCTTAGGAAAATCAATTAGACGAATGGTTTCAGCAGTCATTCCCAAACCTAATTTGTTGAAGTAAGGTATTTGCACTGAAAGAATATTTTCTAATTTCTCAGATCCTATAGAAAACCTTTTAGAAATACTTGAGATATCATATTTCAAAAATGCATTTTCTTTTGAAAGATAATCTGCATTTTCTTTCAAAGTAGTAACATTTTTATCTAAACTTTCGACATTTTCTTTCCAAACTATCTCATGTTGCTTCAATGCAGAATTTTTCCTTTTAAGTTTGGAAATCCTATTGAGAAAGGTTTTGAGACTAATACATAATTCATCAATATATTTAGAGACTTTAGTAGAAATTTTAAAATTACTTACCTCAATTTCACTGTCTGAGTCTGAATCTGTCTCAAAGTCTGAATCTGATTCTGAGTGTGCCATGAGACAAATATTTGCATAATCATCATCACTTTCTTCACACTCGGTATCACTCCAAGTTTCTGCTTTAAGTGATTTTCAATATTTCTCAGCTTTTCCTTTCTTTCTCTTTAGCAGGGGACAGTTGGGTCTGATGTGTCCATTTTTCTTGCATTCAAAGCAGATTACATCATTGTTGGATTCATCATCCTCAGCTGATTTATTTTGGAGTTTTTGAAAACTTTGTTTCTTCGGATTGAATCTTCTTCCCTTTCTATTCAGTTTTCTGAACTTTCTTATCATGAAAGCAAGCTCATCATCATCCATATCATCTTCAGAATCTGTGAGATCAGAATCATCATTAGATTTTAATGCAATGGATTTCTTACCTTTGGGATCTTCATCTTTGTTCATTTGCCCCACTTCATAAGACTAAAGAGTGCCAACCAATTCGTCAACAGAGAGTGGCATGACTCTTTGTGTCTCACTTATTGAGATCTTTATGTGATTTCAATCTTTGAACAGTCCACACAGTAACTTGTTAACCTTCATGGGTTCAGAGATTGGTTGACCTTGATACTCAAGACATTCACAATTTTTGTAAAACAACTAAATATGTCAGTGATAGATTATTCTGGTTTTATCCTGAAGACTTCATATTGACCAAGCAGAATATTGATTATGGTTTCTTTCACTCGACCGATTCCTTCATAGGTGATGTGCAATCTATCCCAGACTTTTTTAGCTGTTTCACAAGAAGATATTCTGTTATATTCAGTAGGAGATAATGCACAATATAAATAATAAATTGCTTTTGCATCAAGAGCCTGTCTCTTGGTTATTTTTTCTTGAGTCATCTCGCTGGACTCAACAGCTTCTTTTCCTCTTTCTAAGACTGTTGCAGCTTTAGGAATGATTCCTTTGTCTACCACGTCCTATTCCAGAGGATCTTTTGATCTTATAAATGCCTTCATCTTGTTTTTCCATATGTTGTATTCATTTCCATCAAAATAAGGCGGTCTAGTGTTACTTTGCCCTTTAACAAGACCTGAAGCCAACATACTAGCCATGGGTCGTTAACTCTGAAATAAAAAAACACTTCAACTTAAATGAGTACACAAGCTTTGATACCAATTATGAAAGCTAGTACGAGCACCTAGAGGGGGTGAATAGGTGCGAAAACAAATTTTAGAGTAAAGTATATAATTTTGCTTTTAAACCAACTTTGTTTAGCAATAGATTATGAAAAGGAAATTAGACTCTAATAATCAAATAGAGTTACGATTAAAGTAAAAGAGTTTAGGGAAGAGAATAAGAACACAAGGTTTATAGTGGTTCGGCTTAATCCAAGCCTACGTTCATTCTTCCGCACTAACAGCCTATCAGCTGGATTTCACTAAGAATCAAAAGAGTTGTTACCATATAGCTCTTCCTTGATTCCACAATGTAGAGACTTTGCTACACTTTCTCAAGGTCTCACAGAAGTATAAACTCTCTTTTATGTACAAGTTTTCGCTCAACAATTGAATTGACAAAGAATAAGGAGCTTCAGATTTTGGAATTTCTCTATCGCGCACACACTCGAATAACTGGAACATCTTCCTTATATACTCCTCCATGCCTTCATACCCGTTGGCACTTACCAAAGGAGCTCTTCCAATCTACCCGTTGAACAAAATCAATTATGGAGATTTCAAGTTATTTAAGGAATATGACGATAGCTCACCAATCATGCTCGCCCATACAATCAGAATTTAGGTTTCCATAAGTAGAACCTTCCAAGTATACTTCGCTAATCAACGGATCTAAATTACCCGAATTGAAATCAAAACAAATAATAGATTCCAAGATGCTATATCCAGACGAGAGATCTTCTTCAGTCGATAGAATCAAATCCTTAACGAAATACTTAGGCTGCGTTTGGTCGTCCGGATTTCTAAACGGGATAGGACTGGATAGGATAGGATAAGAAATCCATGGATTTCTTCATATCCCATCAACTGTTTGGTGAACTACGGATTTAAAGTCGGATATCCTCATATCATATCCAATCTATTGTTTGGTGAACTGCGGATTTAAAGTTGGATATGCTCATATCTTATGAAATCTATCATTTGGTGAACTACGGTGCGGGTTTAATATTCACAAAATCATCCAAAATAATATATCTTTTTCAAATTAACAGATTCTCATTGAATTTCATGATTACGCATCATAATAATCTTTTACGTTCCTTTGAAATAATCTTTTGGATACCCAACGTTTTTAGAATAACCTCAATTTCAATATATTCACTTTCAAACATGAATTCTTTCTCTCTTACAAGTTTTTCATTTGTTTCCATTTTGTTACAGTCCAATACCAAATCATGCCTAGGTTTTTTGCCGAGACAGAGAAACTATTTATGAAAATAAAAGACAGAGGCAAATAATATTATAGATAATGGTTTTCTTGACAATGAACATAGAGATAAAGTTTCAAGCCATATCCACCTCTTTTCAAATCATGGCTACGATCGAAAGGTCCAAAAAGATAACATTAAAGCTTATAGCTAACCCCAAAACCCTTTAAAAAAAAAAAACATAAAGAAGAAAAAAAAGAAAAAGTATGGAGAGAAAACATATCTCCTACAAACTCATAAACAACTCATCATCACTCATTCTCTTCTCTCATCTCTTGGAGAAGTAATTCCACAAATGCTTTCCTGTCTTCTCCTTGAAATCCCAAAAATAGATGAAT
This sequence comes from Eucalyptus brandiana, assembly GCA_014182725.1. Classification (NCBI taxonomy): domain Eukaryota; kingdom Viridiplantae; phylum Streptophyta; class Magnoliopsida; order Myrtales; family Myrtaceae; genus Eucalyptus; species Eucalyptus brandiana. Next base: position 16,498,540 of record CM024668.1, read on the forward strand.
ATTCTCAGGATCCTTCACAATTTTTCTACACAATTTTATTCTATCCATAGTACCTAAAGACATTTGAAGAAGCTCCTCATTGATTTTTCGTTTGTCATTATCCAAATCCTTGGCATGTCCGATGCGGCTAGCGATCATCTCCATTCTCTCGTTAGCTTTTTCCAAGAATGAGCCAAAAGTTCCTGCTATCTCAACTAAGCCAAAGAGCCCATTTGTCACTTGCTTTAGCCCTTTTTCTTCTTGAAGAATCGAAACATTTTGTGCCTGAGAAGATGATAGTGGCGGTGAGTTTTGACTTACACCATTGGTTGCCACATTATCATGATTTTCATATTCCTCATGATCTACAGCCGCATGAGCTTCTGAAGGGTCTTCACTGAGATTTCCTTTAGCACGATCTTTTCCAAATATATTTGCTAATCGATCATATTGAGGGAAGGACTTCCCTCTCAAAGAAGCAACTCCTGGATAGGTCTACAAAGAAAATTATATTATTTTGTTAAAAATGAAACAATTAATAAAGAAGACAAATGAGAAGAAGTGGCACAAACCTTGCAATATTTTTGCCAACTATCCTCAGAATGAATATCTACACAATGTTTTTCATGGTCCCACCCAAAGCCACTTTGATTCCTCAAGTCATATATCTGATTATACAACTTTTTCAAGTTTTTCATTTTTGACTCTATGTGAGGATTACCCTTGATGCCAGAATGAGGGAATTTTTCTTCAAACCACTTCTCTAACATAACCATGTAACCACTCTTGAAGCCGTTATCGGCTTTCATTCCTCGCGTAACTAATTCTTCAAGACCATCTAGAAGTGCATTTTCTTCATCTATTGTCCATATGCGTCGGTCTCTCTTTGTTCCCCTTCCTTGAGTTTGACTGAAATTGCTACCTTCCATTCCTAAACAAAAAACTATCTCAGTATATATGTTGATTGAACCACTCCCGGATTTCTTAAAGTAACAAAAAACAGAGAAAAAGAAAAATAACTCAGCATTCAATCAGCCACGATATTCAACCCACACAACAAAATACAGGGATCTCCTTCATACGATAAATATCTTGCAATTTCTACTAAATACAGGGATCTCCTTCATTACTTGAACTTTTCTAACTAGAAAGAAATTTACTTGAGATTTACCTGGAGTGAGAAGATTAATAGGGAACAGAGGATCAGTACAAGGATTCTGATCAATGCAGGAGTATGTGATCATGTCGGGAGAAGTCTACATTAGCATTCAATATTAGAATGCACCCCACGCCTTTTAATCGGACCCACGACCATACTCAACAAGAGGACGTCAAGCACGGCCAGATCAATGTACAAGAGGTTGCGAGAGTCACAATGCCACAACTTAAGCAAGGACTGGGGCCCTCTTAGTTTCGGAATAAGCTCGGCATAATCTTCTTGCTCAAACCTTTTACTTTCAAACATCACATCCAAGTCCCAACAATCGAACAATCGACGAAAAAACCATAATTCGGGCATGACGACGACGATCACTAATTCCCGGACGAGAGCATAAGCAGCATTTCCTCCACAATCAAGAGACCGTTTATGAAAATAAAAGACTGATTTTTTATGCGGAATCTTGAATTCGTGCAAATTTCACCCTATGTGCAAAAAATCAACTAAAATGGACCAACTTCCACAAGCCCAGAACCATGAAAGTAAGATTGACATGTAAGAAATACTCTCATCGGTTTCCTCTGCTGAATGTCATGAAACAGAGCTACTCCGGAGGATAGATCAATACACATTAAGCCACATCCGACAAACCATCATGCACCAAAACGGCCAAAGGAGCCGCCCCCTACCCCCCCCCCAAAAAAAGAAGCTTTTTTCCCCCATTGGAGTAAGAACTTTGAGGAAAAGTTGAGAAAGTTCGCACTTTTCCTCTCGCTAAGCTACCGTTGCCCATGGTCAGCTCTGTGAAGAATGAAAGCCAGCTACAGCAAGGTCACTTTTCTTTTTAAGAAGAGGAGATCTAAAAATAAAGAATACCGCTGATAGTCTCTTGTTTGAACAGATTGACCCACGGCATCATTATGGCCACAATTTGCATCTCTCATGCGCGGTCATCGTGGGAAAGGCGTTGGGGGAGGGAGGGGGTTTGCGAAGGGAGAGAAAAGCACGGCAAGACAGGAACAATTCGCGTTGAAGATATCAAATATTTTGCACAAAAATAGAAAGGCCTTTATAAATCTACAGATTCAAAACTACCAAGAAGACGATCTCCAATCAACCAGCAAAAAAACCTAGAACTACAATTCTGACCTACGTAAGCTGAAACATAGATGAAACAGGAAAACAATCCACAACTACTTTAGAAATCAACGTTAGAGAGAGAATGATTATTTACCTTTGAAAATTCGTCGCTTTCGTAAGATTTCGGTGAGAATCGGAGAGCTATTGAGAAGAAGGCTTCAACGTCGATACTTTGGAAACAGAGAGTCGTCTCGTGGGTGAACGACGGAGAAAGAAAAAAAAAAAAAAAAGCGTAGGGTTTTATGTTCGGATAAAAGAAATCCTATCCGACCTTATCCCACCCCCTCGGATTTTTTTATCCGGTCTATATCCCTCCTATATCCGACCTTATCCTATCCTAGACAGCTACCAAACATGGGATAGGATAAAACATATCCTATCCTGGTTTTTATCCGGTCGACCAAACGCAGCCTTAGTTCTGAATAAGTCTTCTTCAACGGTCTAGAAACTGTTAATGAGGATAGACTTTGAATCTTGACTCTGGCGGTCCGGCGGTCTTCAAACTTTGATTAAAGAGTCTGCAAGTCTTCGGACTAGACTGATGGAAACGTTTTGTCAACTTCAAAACATGCAAGGAAGTTTTCTCCAACAGATTGTAGTAGGAAAATACCTAGATTTCATATCCTATCATATCAAATTCTATTTTGGTCAGAAATCCAGATAACCAAACGTAACCTATCTTTTTTGTTTTTTTTTTATGTTTTTTTCGAAAAGATTTGCCTTTATATTGTTGACACTAGTTAATTTAGCTACGAATTCGTAAAACAATATTTTCCTTTATAATATTTCTTTTTCACTTGCACACCCTTGTCCATAACTCGACCTCGAGCTCCCTCACTAACTCGACGAGTTGATCCATGAACTTGTTCATTCTTCGAAGGCAACACTTTGAGGAGAAAAATTGTATAAGATGGATTTCCTGTCAGATCAAATATAAGTCGCTTACTTTGCAATGCATGGGTAGATTTAGGTCGGTCCATTTTCAATTTGGCCCGATCCATCCATTTTACAAGCCTATGCACTAATTAACAATTTGTACGTAACATGGATTTAGTCAACTATGAAAATGCAAATTCTAAGTGCCCGAACACTGATTCAGTTAACCGAGACATTTGGCTCCCAACAACGTCAAAATGACCAATTAGATCAACCAAGGATCGAACCTGGACAGCATGATATCCACACACTACCCCTTGCTTTTCATTAGATTCCATGACTAAAACATGCCTCAAGCAGAACCATCCGTTTGTGACATGATAAGGCTTAATCAGATCCAAATTCATCGCAATTTACAAAATGAAGCGATAAATCAGACTTGGCCAGTAAGTTTTGCACATCCTCGTGGATTAAATCGCAAGCTCAAATTGAATTAGGGACATAATCGATTCCTTGTGATCACCCAACGTGAAATAAATCTCTATTTCTTTTCTTAATATAAACATTCCGGTGTGATCAAACAGCATCGACCATTATATATACTCAAGCAATCACATGAACTGAGTACCAACTAATTGTGCAAAATCTCCTTCAAATCTTTGACCGAAGGCCACACCAACGTGGCAAACAAGTTCATGCGAGATAACATTTGTTTCTAGAGTTTGGTCATAAACTGATGGAAAGAAACCTCCATATAGCTGCTTTGAGAATGGAGGAACTCTCAACAAATAAACTTGGATGATCAAACTCGGTAACACAACGCTTGTCAAAAAAAAAAAAAAAACTCGGTAACACCACAAAATCGACTCAGTAGTATGTATTCAACAGTTACTCTCCATGGCGATCGTGGTGGTAATATGGCAGGCGACAGTAACACGGCAACTTCAAGTGCCATGGTGAGACAACTGTGGATGCGACAGATGAATCTGATATAGGCATACATGAGGGGCAATGGCACAAAGACAAAATCGGCGACGATAACTCGGGCAGCGAAGGGTTTCACTCCAGATAAGTGGAGGCTCACGACAGCTTGTGCTGACGAGGCCACGGCTCACTACGGCCTGAACAAAACAAATTCGGAATTGTCAAGATGGAAGCCCCTCGGCAAAGGGTGATCACTCAACAACGAGGGCAACGGATTCCACGTTCAAGGATCTCGGACGTGGCTTGTGTCGCTTCCGTTGGCTCCTAAAAATAGGTGGGTGGGTAGGTGGCTGGGCCGCCTTCACCGCCGAACCTGTTGAGCATTAATAAATTTGAAAATGAGATAAACAAACTAATAAATAAATAATATTAGAGAAGGAAGTAAGGGTGATTATGATTTGGATTGGGTCGGTCCAGTACCTAACCTAGGAACCAATCTGCACAGAATTGGTCCCCGATTTTTGGAACCGATGATTGATCCAATTGAGCCTAAGACCGAGGACCGGACTAATCCTATGTTGAAAAATAAAGAAGAGAAGGAGAAGAAGACACGTAATGGGAGAAGATATGAACAACATTTGTTGTAACCATAAAATTTATTGATAAAGTGACAACAGGAATTGAAGGTGAGGTATGGTTATCCGAATCTCCTTAAGACGATTAGTTCTTGTCAACGATGCTAAGTAGCTTCACAAACTTTGCCTCTCAAAATATAACATCTCGAATATGTAGGTATCAGCACTATACGAACAAGACTCTATTGAACACTTCTTAAAACTAGCAAACCTTGAGAAATCTATTTATAGAGTTTTTGAATTCATGAACCATGAAATAAATAGATACAAGAATTTACTAGATACATGAATTAAATAGATACAATAATTTAGGAGATACACAAATCAAGGATTAAGTAGATACAAGAATCCAAGAATTACATGAACTCAAGAATTACACGAATTAATGAGATGCGTGAATGGAAATAGCATGTACATTCGTTGATCTATTAACCCACCATAATTATAACAATTCCCTACATTAATAAATCAACAAAATATTTTGATTCGAGGAATTTTAAACATGCTTGTGGAAATACACTACATTAAGAAGGTAGCTTTCGCTTTAAACCTTCTTTAATGAAAGCTTATCAGACATACTTAACCAGTCGATGGATTAAACTTTGAACCAACAGTTGTTGGTGTAAGCCCAAACAATAGACCTCACACAAAATATCTCCAGATCAAAATGGGTTCTTGGTTGTGTTCACTCTTTCGACCATGAACCTCTCAAAATTCATGCGTGCTTTAGAAAATCCAGCCTTTAAAGATTTTCATAGTATCAACCAACTCTACATATATAGGTGCATTCCTATTAAATGTATCATACCATATCTCACTAGGATGTTGTAATCCAAGTTATAGGAATTATTAAACACATAATGTATCCTTAAAATGTTGTAGGAAGCACCGTTACATTATAAGAATGGGAGACAGTGCTCACACTAGAATTTTCAAAATTTACGTTGTCCTATTAAACCTAATTTATGGAATCCCCAATTGTTAGGTTAGGTTTCCATCCTAGAACCTATTTAGTCTATTAAGGCTTTTAACCCCATTTCCCTCGATGTGCAATTTACTTACTCTAATGACAAACCTTTTGTCAATGGATCCGCAATACTTTCCTTTAACTTCACAAAGTCCAAAGAAATTATTTCATTTGAGAGCAACTATCTTATGGTATTATGTTTATGATGAATATGTCTAGACTTAGCATTGTATATTACGTTTTGCGTCCTTATAATTACTGCTTGATCGTTACAGTGAATGCATATCAAAGGCACAAGTTTTGGCCACAACGGGACATCCTCTAAAACTTGTCGAAGCCACTCTACTTCTTTAGCAACTTTATCCAGAGCAACAAACTCTAATTTCCTTGTGGAGCGCACTATCAGGGTTTGCTTTGAGGATTTCCATGATACTACAGCACATCCATACTTTTAAGAAAGTTCATAGTTAAAACTGCCTCCCCCCACAATTTTTGAAGTAAACTTGAACTTAAGAGCATGGCATTAACCATCTCCTTTAGAGTTCTATTATTCTGTTCAACAATTCTATTTTGTTGCAAAGTGTAATGTGCAGTTATTTGAAGTATTATTCCTAAATTAACACACCACTCTTTTAATTAGAAAAACTATATTCTCCTCATCTGTAAGACCTAAACACTTTGATTCGTCTATCAAGTTAATTCTCAATCTCATTCTCATACTTGATAAACATACTCATAGCCTCATCTTTACTAGTTAATATATAAATATAGCAAAATCGAGTACAATAGTCTATAAAAGTGATAGACTACTTCTTTCCACATTTACTAATTGTAGAGGTTCACTCGTTCTTTCAATAGATTTAAAAGATTTCTTAACAAACTTAGCCTTAAAACAAGTCTCACACTTATAATGAACATCCAACTCAAACTTTGGAATAAGCCGCAAGTTTGCTAATTTTTTCATTATACCATAGTCTACATGTCATAATCTACCATATCATAGATAATGAGACACAACAGTGTAAATTAAAGACTTTTCTTTATTACTAAATTTTGGATAAAAGAATTTCAAGTTTACATTAATAACAACCACATTAGCCTTGAAAATACCCTTCCCTACATACATTCCCCCTTTGGAAAAAAAAAATAAACTTATTAGATTCAAATAATTTTGAAACCTTTCTTGACAAGTATGGAGCCAAAAATGAGATTCCTCTTAATTTCTGGTACATGCAACACATCGAGTAGGGTGACTTCCTTGCTAAAGGTGAACTTCAGCATCACATTTCCCCTCCCAGCAATATTTGCTGCCATAGAGTTAGCCACGTAAAGCTTATCTTCATCTTCAATCTTCTCGTAAGATGAGAACAGATATTTATCTACACAAATGTGATTTGTGGTATGTGTGTCACCAATTGATATTGTTTGACACCAAGAATACCTTAGACATCACTACAACAATTAGTCTCTCAACATCTTCTTGCTCCGTCAAATGCAACTACTTGACTATACCACCACCCTTGCCTTTGTTTGGGCGCCTCTTGCAATCCTTAACTCGATGGCTACGCTTATTCCAGACAAAACATATCTTTACTAAGTTTTGCATTTCTTTAGTAAGGATTCCCATAACTATTTAGCACTTTCAATGTCACAATAAACATTATACAAGGAATTCATCAAACAGTTAAAAATATAGTTTCAGCATGAGAAGTCTCCGTGCTTCCAAGCCTCCAATGCCCCGAGGGTCTTGACATCTTGCTCATCTAGACTAATAATCAAGCACACCTCTGATAAATACTTGGCCAAATTCAGCATGGTCAAATAGAAGAACATTTTCTTATGCCACTAATTAAAGCCCACCCCCTTGTGAATGTTTTTGATTTCTCATTCGGTATTAGTGGAGGTGATACCATCAAATTAGGCAAAGCTTGTTAAACTATCCCTCTAGAAATTGGACCATACAATTCTGGGTATGTTAGTTAAACGATCGTACTCGCACCACCATAGATGATTTCAGAACGAAGGCTTGCAGCATTTGCTGTCACAACACCAGGCAACAAGATTTTAGCCTATTTGATCAAAACAACCATATGAACGTCTCTAAGAATATTTTGGACATCATTTTATTAGCTATCTTTAGTTTATGATAAAACCAACAAATAGTGAGAACGCTAATCGTCATATTGGAAAATAAATAAGAGGAGGAGGAGGAGGAGGAGAGGAGAAGACACATATTGGGAGAAGATCCATAACACTATTTGTTATAACCATATTATTTATTGAGAAAGTTACAACAAGAATTGGAGGTAAGGTACAGCTATCCGAATGTCTTTAAGACGATTAATTCCTACAAACAGTTTTAAGCAGCTTCATGAACTTCGCCCTTCAAATGCAACATCTCAGACTTGTTGGTATCAGCACTATATAAACATAATTCTATCAAACACTTTTTGAATGCGGCACACTTAGAGAAAACTTGAAGAGAGGAAATGTAAGTGATTTTTGCTTCTTATGGGAATGAAGATTTTGAAATATATTGAGAGTTTTTTAATTCACATGAACCATGAAATAAATAGATACAAGAATCTAGTAGATGCATGATTTAAATAAATAACAAAATCCAAGAGATACGTGAAGCAAGAATTAAGTAGATACCCGAATTCAATAATTGCATGAGCTCGAGAAATACATGAATTAATAAGATACATGAACAGAAATAATGTAATATTGTTTACTCACATTTGTTGATCCATTAACCTAGCATAATCATAACACCCTATGGTCCGATCCGATTCTAGCATCAACCTAGGACCAATCTATAATTTTTTTGTTTTATTTTTTGTATTCCTAAAAAGGCAAACCTATCATTTCAAATTACATATCCATCAATTAGGGCGAGCCATTAAGTGAGTGAACAGAGGCCAACTGCGAGGTAAGCAAAGTGAACGATGGGCATGGCTCATGAGCAAAGAGGGTTTCTAATTAGGACTTTGTTTGCTTCTGATTTACTTGACGATGAGCAAGGCCAACGAAGAGAAGTGAATGGCCAGCAGCGAGTGGTGTGGGCTAAACGTCGAGCAACCAGTGGCAAGCGGCGCAATCGTTGACCAACGAGTGCCAAGTGGGGCGAGCCATTATGTAGCAAGCGCCAAGCCAAGCAAGCATGGCGCAGCAAGCAGGGCAAGGTTGAAGAGGGTAAAGAAGAAAGAAGAGGACAAAAAAGAAAGGAGAACAAGAGTACTAGAGGAGAACGACGTTTGACGTCGTTTGATGCCGTTTAGGTTAAGGTTTGTTCTTTAGAATAGATATAAAAGTATTACATATAATATATTAGATATATAATATATAATATATCTAAAACATATTTATATAAATAAATATTATAATAATATAAATAGAGTCGGGGTTAATCCGGGTTACCTTAAACTCCCCGAACCAAAAACCAACTCACATAATGCTGATCTACGGATCTCAAGATCAACAACCGACCTAGCCCCTTTACAAATGGGATCAAGACCGGCAAGGTTGAGCCGGTCAAGCCGGTCAGGGTGAATCCAAGGTTGACCCCGGACCGATGCTCACCCCTAGAAGGAAGAGTCATTTTGTATTCTCTTCACCGCTGAAACTGTTGAATATTAATAAATTTGAAAATGAGACAAACAAACTAATGAATAATTAATATTAGAGAAGGAAGAGTCATTCGTACTTTCTCCGTTCAATACTCTCTGCTTGTGCTTGCTAGTACGCACGAGCTTCGACAAAAATAACAATTCTTAGTAGCCAAAAAGGGCCTCAGATTTCGGGCCACAAAAGAAGATGGGAGGAGATCCAACCCGAGATAGGCGAATTTCTATGTTATGCAAAAGGCTTGGACGTCTCTGGATAGACAGGAAAGTTTTTGTGCTGGATATTGTTGTTACTGAGGAGAAACTGATGGAGTGTGAACGAATTGTTCTAGGTTAGATTGTATGGTAGCCCGTCTGTTAACTTTCAGGCTTTTCAAGCCACGATGAAGAAAGCTTGGAAATCGGATAGTGTTACCTGCAAACATTTAGAACCTGGATTATTCTCCTTCGTATTTAGTTCTATGGAGGAGAGAGATAGAGTACTTAACTCAGAGCCTTGGTGTTTCTCTAGTCATTTACTTGTTCTCAAACGATGGGACCCAAGCGCCCCCCCACCCCCCAATTGGTCTTTAACTCCTGTTTCTTTCGGATGCAAATACACGAGCTGCCTATAGAAGGAAGAACAGAAGAAGCAATTAGAGGTATTGCACAAAATTTAAGTGAAGTTACAGAAGTAAGAATTGAAACTAGGGGCTTTTCTTCTATTTTCGTGGGCAAAGCTAGAGTCATGATAAAGTTGTCAGATTTCCTGGTATCCTGGTATCCTGGTATCCTGGATGATCTCGACTTTCCAGGGCAAGGAATACTGACTGGATTTTAGGTACGAAACACTCCCTCATTTCTGCTATTCGTATGGTAGAATTGGACATTATGCAAAGAACTCTGACTTAATACCTTATGTTGAAGAATTCTTTTCCACAAATGATAAATTACTCTATGGTTCCTGGCTGAAAGCGGGGGCATATGAAAATAGCCCATTTTGGAAAGCTTTTCATGAAGGATCGATGAGGCTGTACTAGAAACTCCTCGACGAGGCTCGGCCAACGAGGGCCGGCCTCGCCCAGGGCTGACGACGCTCCGATGAGGTCGTCGGCCCTCGTCTGGCCAATCGCCGGTCCGGCAATCGGCCAGAAGAAGAAGGAGAAGAAGAATAGGAGAAAAAGAAAAAAAAAAGAAAAGAAAAAAGTAAAAAAATTATTTAAAAATTAAAAAAAATTGATTTTGAACAGAATCAATGAACACGTACCAAACGCAATTCTATTCCAGAATCAGAAATTTTGGACAGTTACCAAACGGCTTAAAATACTTAGAAATTGTTCCCGGAAACATAATAAAAAAGAATCATGTGGCACCCCTCGACGGCCCCCGATTCGATTGGGGTCGCCACAATTCGCTTACCTTTCACTTTTCCTAATAACATGACACTCTGATACCATTTCAATTGCAGCGGGTGCATACAACCTGGGGGTTTACATTTTTTTTTTTCGATCGGTCCCTTGCGCAATTCATGTAACGGAAGCATATCCAACAACTCCATTCCCTATATTCAGAAAACGACGCACACCTACTAAATATTTATAGGTAAAAGTTGTACACTTTTATTTACTTGAACCAAATAGACATCATTCATCGATACATCAAAATGCCATAGTTTTCTATACTTTGCTATACTTCAAAAGATGACCGACATTTTCTCCAATAGTCATATACTTAAAATCCATCGATCAGTGTTGGCGTCCAAAAGCTCATTCCTTTGCTATCCTCCTCCTCACGATTATATCCAATCACTCGATCTATTTACCAGTGGCAGTGGCAGCAGAGGTATCTTATCTAGTCTGAAATGTTGGTCCCCGAAGGGGTGAGTACAGCCACTCAGCAGGTAAATGACCCAATAAACTACTCAATGCATCACACAATACAATCATAACAATCATAGCATAAGACATATCATTCAAGCATCCATGCATAATTTACCTTGGAGCCATGCATATGTCATCACACCACATGTACATACATCCTCATATAACCTTCACCATCATGTCATACATTTACCATTATGTCATAGGTGCACATACATCCATGCACTCACCATCATCATGTCACACATGTACCATCATGCCATAGGTGCACATACATCCATGCACTCACCATCATCATGTCATACATTTACCATCATGCCATAGGTGCACATACATCCATGCACTCACCATCATCATGTCACACATGCATACATGTTGACATACCATGCATAATTCAATTTCAATTTCCCAATTTTTATTCTTTCATTTTGGGCCACCACATTTCTCTTTCCCAAGACCAATATTCGCATCCCACATTTATCGCTCACGCCCAAACTGGCATCGCGAGGAACCTCTAGGCATGTATCCAAGATACAACTGAGCATCCGGCACCCCCACATTCCGGACATCTCGTATCCCAACTAGCATCACGAGGAACCTCCGGGCATGTATCCAAGATACAACCGGGCATCCGGCATTTACACTCCCTGGCCGAGCATCTCGCATCCAAACTAGCATCACGAGGCATCCTCCTGGGAACAAACCTCCAAGGCTTCCGACTCCCCCACTCTCCGGGCATCTCGAAACTCCCGAGGACCCTCTGGGCATGCATCATGATACAACCGGGCATCCAGCACAAACCTCCGGGCATGTATCATGACACAACCGGGCATCCTGCACTCCCTAGCCAGGCATCCCGACACTCCCGGGGCATCATCGGCTCACACCTCCGACGGCATTCTCATTTATCATAGTTTATATTCACAATTGTGGCTCAATTTCAACATGGCATATAATGTGATGGCAAACAAGATCATTTTCATCATTTGGTTTATATATGCATTTCTAATCATCAACATACATGCAGTAGGATCCAATCACTTATGTCAATACAATCCATGGGGTCCATGCAACATAGAATAATCCATACATCACGACCTTTTTGAGATTTACCAAATTCCAGCTTGCACAATTTCGGAAAACATGTAAATTAAATATCCATATGATCTTTGAAAATCATGAAATCAGAACATGTGATAGACAAGACATAAAGGTAGCAATTCCATGAAGAACACATGCCCAAAAGAGCTTCACACAAGAAGATATAGCTCACACAATACAGCATGCAAAATTCGTATAAAATCAGATTGCGCAGTTCTTGAAATATTTCGGTTAAAATACTCGAATGACCTCCAAAAAATTATGCAATTTTACCAGGTGATAGTTAAGATCCTAAGGTAGATCTTTCATGAAGACATCTAGGCCATATTCGCTCTAGATAATTTACTATAGACGGTCGAAGCTCCTGTTCCTAGTACCAAACGGTGCAGTTTAGCTGTCTCCGAAAAAACAAGGTTTCACCTACTTATCTTCCATGATTTCCTCTGAAATTTTGATATGTTTTGCCTCAAGAGATCCACTACAACTTTCATTAAGAGATCTAGGTGATATTCTCAAAGAATAGTCATCATTTAGTCCACGAAGTCTCGGGAATCCAGTACCATACTTCCAGATCTACCGTCTTCAAAAGAAAATCATTTCACTAGGCTAAACTTACTCTTTTTACCTAAAATTTGAGTATGTTAATCATCAGGATGTTCTCTACAACTTTCATGAAGAATTCGAAGTGAAATTCTTAGTAAAAAGTGACATGAAATACACAGAACCACCCAGAGGTCGACGAAACGGTTTCAGATCTAGCCTTTTCGTAGAGGATGGGTTTCACCCCTTGAAACTCAGCCATTTTGTCTCAAATTTTAGTATGTTATACTTTGAGATGTTGTATACGACTTTCATGAAGAAGTCGAGACCAAAATCCGACTCGAAACCCACATGCAAGCCTCTACAAAATTCTGGGTCAGGCGGCACACACGAACACAGCAAGCTATTTCAAGAACAGCACACTCTAGCTTCAGTTTCTCATACTCTAATCATCCGAGATGTACCACCAAACAATCACACATGCAAGAGACACATGCAAGAGCAGAATATGGATCCCAAACTTGCCTTTGTACCGAGCAAACAACGGCACACGGACGGCGAACGCACGACGACGGGCGACGGACGGGCGGACCACCTCCCCCGCACGGCTTCTCCCTTTCTCTCTCGGTTCCTCACTCTCTCTCGGCAACTCTCTACCCCTCTCTCTCACTCTCTCAAAACCAGCCACTCCCTCTCTCTCTTTCTTTTTGGTGGCTTATATACTTGCATGCATCCTCATTTTGCATGGGGGACACTTGTCCCCAAGGAGGAGACAAGTGTCTCCCTTGTTGAAGACGCTTGGAGGAAGCTATGCGGCTCCTCCTTCCCCCTCCATGCACCAACAGCCCAATGGGCTTTATGGGCCGGGCCTCTTGGCCCACTTTAGGCCCATCTCACTTGGGCCTAAAGTCCAAACTTAAATGGCCCAAGTTTATTTTTAATAATACATCTTAATCCTCATTTAAATAAATACCTAATTGCATAATAAAATGATCAAAAGACTTTGTGACATTAATCCATAAAATCAAATCTATAAAGTGCATAATCAAGAACAAAGTCTTCTTTATCAAATTATCCTATGTCCAATTTAAATAGCCCATAGAAAAATATCAATAATAAGCCCATAATTTCTACACCACTTTAGGGCATTTGATTTTGATTTTCTTATTTATAAAAATCAATTAACATTCTCATAGTCAATTAACATTTTCATAAGGGGTTTGGTCCAAGAGATAAAATATTGTGGCCGATGATGTAATTGTCCCTATGGCCATTCAAAGATAAATATCGTTTCCCTCAAAATCAATATTTCGGGTTAAAATTCCCGGATGCCACAAATCATTTCAGATCAAAATCTATTCCCGAGAGCAGAATCGTTACTAAACGCACCCTTAGAATCCAATCAAATTAAGGTCCCAGTCTAGAATGGACTCCAGCTAGTACCAGAGGACTAAGGGGCAAAGAGAAAACTATAAAAGAAAAACCAGCTCGATCTAATAATACACTTCATAATCAAAACCCGCATCTCCATCTGTCAGCTAAAAGTAAGAACCCAATTTTCATTGTACGTGGACGTTGCTTAATGGGCGATGCTCAACTAATCGTCTCAGAGAAGAACACAGAACCAAAAAAAAATGCCAACCTTTATCAAACATATTTTTTCACAGCCCCATCATTGATCGGAGATGTATCCAAAGCATTATCGCCACGTTAAAAATTGCACGTACATACACAAACCTTCGCGTTGACATTTCAGCTCAAAAGGGAAAAAAGAAAGAGAACTCCCTAGCAACCTCCGTTTACAGGAAAATCTTGGAGAGGCTCCCAGAAGAATTGAACTACCGATGGGGCTCCTAGAGGGTGCGGCGACTGCCTTGGACTTACTTGAGGCCTAATCTGATTTTATCTCACTCAACATTGCTCTGCTCTGCTCTGCTCTGCTCTTCCCTGCTTTGCTCTGTTTCCACTAATCTCCTTCTCCTCTCTATGGAAATGAAAGAAATAAATGAATCAAAAACAGAAAACATATAAGGTAAATCTCAAGTCAGTCACCACTTCAGAGTGCTAGAAGAAACTATTCTTATTGACCGAGAAAAAGAAATATTTTGGTTACAATCACGCGAACGAACTAGGAAAGAAAAAGACAGCTTTTTTCTTTCTTGATCCTCCCAACTCAGAAATCAAACTCTAATAGAATTTCTATGATCTTACAATTTACAAAAAGAAAGCAAAATCATACGTTTTTCCCCTGACTGAATAGCGCGACCACAACTTAAAAAAAGAACAACAAAAATTAATGGGGAAAAGGAACGCTGGCCGATCATTTCCTCAAGCGGAACGAACGCTGCCGCCGTCAGAGCATCACCTTAAAAACGTCTAGCCCTAATCAAAGATAGAATGGTGATAAATGTATGACGAAAATAATGAACATAAGTAATTGGACATAGCATTGTCGATGATAGAAACCTAGTTCCGAACCTGGTTGCCAAAGCCAGGGCTGTGCCCAGTTTCTGGGGGCTCGAAATCATTCGTATGAGCGGTAGATGGCAGCGGTAGCGGTGGTGGCGATGGAGGCGAAGCGGGTGAGGCACTAGTATTTGTGGCTTCATTGGAGGTTTTCCTTGTTTCCGTCTCTAGGAATCTATGGACACTTGAGAGCTTGTTTGGTATTGGGTTTTGCTCTTGCACGGTTGGCTTCGTCGGCCTCGCTAGAGTGATCTGGATTACAAGAAGAAAGACGCCGGCAACGAGAACCGCGTTTCGGGTCATGGTTCCGGGAGGGGGAGAGAGAGAGAGAGAGAGAGAGAGAGAGAGAAGAGGGGGGGGAGGAGAGTTGAGGGGAGAAGGGAGGCGGGAGGAGAGTTGAGGGGAGAAGGGAGGAGAGTTGAGGAGAGAAGGGAGGCGGGGATTGCGTGAATAGGAGAGACGGCAAAAGGAAAATCAGAAATCCAATGTCTGATGAGAAAGTGGACGCTCGAATGGAACGAGCTTGCTGACCTGCTCACGTACTTGTCCCTTAAACAGTACACGATCTTTTTTGACAATTTAGCTGCGGTGGCCGGGCTGAAGCATCATGAGCCGCTCGATCTATAATCCAATGTCTGATGAGAAAGTGGGACGCTCGAATGGAACGAGCTATGCTGACCTGCTCACGTACTTGTCCCTTAAACAGTACACGATCTTTTTTGACAATTTAGCTGCGGTGGCCGGGCTGAAGCATCATGAGCCGCTCCATCTATAATCCAATGTCTGATGAGAAAGTGGGACGCTCGAATGGAACGAGCTTGCTGACCTGCTCACGTACTTGTCCCTTAAACAGTACACGATCTTTTTTGACAATTTAGCTGCGGTGGCCGGGCTGAAGCATCATGAGCCGCTCCATCTATAATCCAGGACTGCATCGCTTTGTTGGACCAGTTGGAGGAAGTTACCATCTGCTTTGAATCGAGACAATTTAATTAGACCATTGATTTGGTCGCTAAGGTCTATCTAACCGGTTTCCTCCCGACGAATTGGGTGGTTAATCCCTCCGTCCTCTTTAGTTAATTTTATGTATGGAATTAGAATCCTTTTATAGCTCATCAGTTTCAGGCTAGTAATAAAATATCGTTAAATTCTAACAAAAAGAAAATGTCTGTTGGGGATAAAATTCATCCGAACGTGCGGAATGTAAAAACACAGAAAAATAAAAATAACGAATCCAACCTCTGTTGGGATGAAATTCTTAGGAATGTGAGGAACGTAGAAACACAGAAAAAGAAAAGAGAAATCCAATCCCTGTAGGGGATGAAATTTGACTATTTTATTTGTATTTCTCTGCACATCCAAATGAAGAGATGAATTAATGTTAACTTTGTTGGATTTGATTCAATCCCCCTAACCCTACGCTCTTGCAATGCCCCCTTTCGGGCAGTTGCAAGGGGCCAAGGGAATTCAAGAAGACAATGATGATTTTCCCTCTCTCTCACTCAGGCAGCTATTCTCGCGATAGCTTCTTAGGTTACCTTTTAATTTTCGTAACCGAGAGAAAGAGTCCGTCTTCTTACTGTGCTTTGTAACTTGTCCTATATTGTAAACTTTAAGAGGTCGTTTTTTCAAAATGACATAAGAAGTTTGGTTAAATAAGTTTGGGCTGTATATGGAGATATGATCAAAATAAAATTCTACGTTAAACCGTGGGCTCTTTTCAACCGACATCGAGAAAATCACCTGCCAAAAAGAAAAGAGTCGAAAGGCAACCCATCTCAAGTCAAAGTCGTTGTTTTTGTTTTTGTCCTTCATAAAATTAGCAAATTAGTTTCGTGATAAGTGGGGCCGGCTGATTTGCTCTGCCGTCCTCCACGGTGTAATTTATATTTCAATAATAGAAATTTTGTATCATTATAAAATGTATATTTGTCCTCAAAAAATATGTTTAAGAATAGAATATCATCACTCGTGCCTCTAGTTTCCACTTGTATCAGTCCATTATGATGTCATGTACGTAATCCACCAAATATAAGATTGGTTAGAGGAACTACTCTATTGGCGATAGAAGCATGGCCCAATAGTATTGTTCGCAAATTATGCTTACACGACACGCCAATACGTCGTTTTTCAAAAATAGAGAATTCCGATACGTTGAGATACGTTGTATATTAAATATATACATAATAAATTATCATTTTTATGATTATTTCAATCAAATTAATTTAAATCAAATTCATAAATAAATAATTAAATAATTAAAAAGTCTAGAATAAATTTACACTAAAAACATTAATCCGCAATTTATTATTATCATTCATTGTTTTAATTTGACAAATTCAACTATATTTTAATAATTTATAAAACTTGGAGAAAAAACAAGCGATTCATACTCTGGACTTGCATGTCAGATATGTTGGAAGAGTAGAAAAAAAAAACCTGAGGGGTGAATTGTGTATCATGAGAAGTGGAAGTCGAAGAAAAAAAAACTAGGTTTTTCTTCTTTATCCATTTATTATTTTTATTATTGTGTTTTATTTTTTCACATATATATTTTTTGACATCTCATTTATTAAATTTTTAAAATTAATCCCGATATCATAATTACGTGTTGGAAACTCATATGTTAGAATTTCAACTCGAATGTCAAAGAGTGTCAGGAAAATTGATCAGGTGTCAGATTTTTCAACACGTGTTAATAGAGTGTCAAAGAATATCGGAGAGTGTCGGAGAGTGTCGCAAAATGTCAGACACATGTCAAAGTATTTGACATGACACGAAAGCTATTGGAGAGTGTTGGTGCTTCATAGTTTGCAAGTGGAGAACCAAAGGCAAAGTAGTTTAATTGAATCTAAACAGAGTCAACACCAAGATTTTGTGAAACATGAAATTTGATTTGCACGAGTGTTAGCCAAGTAGCAAACTAGAAGCTTTGATCTTTCAAATGCCTCAAGTCAGTTCAATTTCTTCTGTTAGATCTCTTCATTTCAATCCTAGTTTCTAATTTCTTCCTAAGCACATGCAATTCAAGAAGCCTAGTCACATTATTGTCATATTTAAACCGACAGGTAAAATCCGGTTCACCTCCATGTTGTTCCGAACAAGATTTGCCTTCAAAATTGGAAAAAAAAAAAATGTTACATTACATTGGTTCATCCATGATAGGGTGCGTTTAAGAGGCACCGACACGTTTTAATATATGTTTAAGAATGTATCTTTTTTATCTTTTAAAAGAAGTATAAAAAAGGATTTTTTCATAAGATAACCAATTGATAACAATAGAACGTTTTAAGAAAGGAACACTATTCCTTTCTCCCTCTCACTCTATCAAAAACGAAGAAACAAAAGGCTTCCATTAACTATTTTGAGAAGACAATCCATATTAATGATGTGGGACATGGATACTTTTGTCGTGACCATATTTAGACTAATGTGAAGTCATATTTTTTATCGTTCGTTGGTGATTCAACGCTTATTTCGGAGAATTTGTTTATCGTGTATCGAAGAGGCTGGTCGTTTCTTCCCGACATACTTTTAACCTTAAAAAAAAAAAAAAGCTCTCCAATATAGACACAAGAGATGATCTTTGGGCAAGTCGAGATACAATAACCTCAACCTCACTTTTTATCCACGCCTGCCCATCGTTGCAAATTAAAATGACATTTTGCTAGGCGAGGGAGGGGTGTGCGTGGCTCGAGCCTAATCAGATCATTCCCATTGAGCAAAGAGACCATTACCTCGACGGGTCAAATTCCACCATCCGGCCCGTCATCATTGCACTAGGTGCCGTCCCGATCCATGAAAGATTGGCATTTTTACTTTTTAGGGCGAACAACAGTATCGACCGAAACTCACAAAAGAAGAAAGAAAGACAGAAGGAAAGAATCGGGGACCCACCTCGGAAAAGAACGTAGACCCGGCAAAGCAGACCGAAGCCGGAGCAAAACAACACCAACAACAAAGGAGACAACCGATGACGTGGCATCGGACACGTGGCGGGCACGCGCTGACCCCCGCGGTCGCGACGTCCCGGGAGGAGGAAGGGAGAGGGGGGAAAAATTGGGGGAAAGAAACGAATCAAAATCGATCTTTGACGATAAATATTCCCTCCCCCCACACGAAGCAAAAAAAAAAAAATCTTCCAACGCCTTCGCGTCAATCGCATTCGAAAAGCTTCCCCCAGAATCCAGTCCGCTAGGGTTTAGATTCTTCTTCGTCTTCGTCGTCGTCGTCTTCGAGTCCGTCTTTGATGGAGGGAGCGAGCAACGGGGGGATGCTGTACCACGAGGTGCAGGAGTCGAAGCTGTGCGCGGTGCACTGCGTCAACACCATCCTCCAGGGCCCCTTCTTCTCCGAGTTCGACCTCGCCGCCCTCGCCTCCTTTAAGAGAACTACAGTGGTATAAGGTGGGTGATTACTCCCCCTTTCTCCTTTTTTTGAGGAAATTCTCTCGAGCCTCCTGTAAGTTTATCATCTTTCCATGAACCCTTTAAGTATGTAGTGAGGCAAGTATGTTGTTAAGGCTTCTTATTACAAAGCATCCTATTATTACAAATGTTGTTACTAGCTTCTATCGGAGATTTTGGCTTTACCATGCCTAATCTCAAAGTGAATAGGGACCCCAATCCAACTAAAAAATTTATGAAATAAAAAACTGATGATAATAGGAAACCAATATTGGGGTCCCTATTCACTTTGAGATTAGGCATGGTCTCCCGTCTAACAATATCTGAAAAAACTACAATAGTCAGTCTTTATGTCTATGATAAATTATAGCAGTGGCTTAGACGCAGTTGGTACAAAGACTCAACTAAATCAGTGGAGATATCTGAACATGGAATTGAGAATACATTGGTATAGACTTGGAATCTTATCTGGTCCATTCTGTGCTGATCTTTTTGTCTTTCCTCCAAACATGCTCCTGATGGAGAGGGTCAAGCTCAAGCAGTCTTCTAGGACGGATGATTCAGGTCACCGTAGACAAGCCCATCTGATTTCATCATTGGTGAAGTGAATCTGATTCTGATCGGAAGTTTGATTTAATGTCAATACCAACTCAATTCAATCGATTTTTGTCTTGTAGAACTGTAGCAGCTAGCTCTAATGCAACAGCAGAATTTGTGATTTCGCATATGAAAGGGAAGATTGGCACAGACATAGACCGAGGTAATTTTCTGCTCGGGATCCCCGCATCTGCACCTCGACCTCCATCGACAGGTATTGTGGTTATAAGATTCAACTTTCACTATGACACCAATTTCTCCAATCTGACATTAAAGGAGAAGACTTACATTAAACGCTGTTAAAGTTATTCGTATTATGTATGGAGAGAACTATAGTCGCCTTTAGTTCATTGGTGAATTGGGCAAATTGTGATTCATAGGCGAATTGGGCAAAACGTGTGAGGCCAGCTCATCAATCTTGTTATCCAATGCGCTCAAATGGGCATCTTGCTGCCTGACGTTCATTCCTATAACTCTAGATCGAGTTGGGATGGCAACGTATTTGAAGATTCTCGGCCACAAAAGCAGAGTGGAACGGGGCATTCGGCGAAGCAGTGAAATGGCCGAAAGTGATGATTATGGCCACCATTGTTTGCTTGAGATCAGTGAAAATGATGGCAACTCTCAAAGTAGTCGAAGATGGAGATGCGACTGGTGAGCAGCGATGGTTGACATGAATTGAAAATGAGGAGATTTTTGGAAATTGATTTCTCTCCGAGAGAAAAACCTTTGAACCCGATCTCCTCAACTCAAAAGCGTTCGACCAAGGGGCACAGTCGAGGCCCGGATTATCTTGGAAGCTCGAGTTTTTGTGAAATATCACCGTGTTTAAAAATAAAAAGTAAGTTTTTTTTCCCCTCTTGGATGATCTGCATTTATTTGAGTTTTGTACAGATTGAATGTAGTTGGCATGAAGATTAAACATGGATCGGCCAATTCATCAATATAGACTTGGAACTTTTCAAGATCTTGTAGATGAATACTGTCGAACCTTGAGAGCTTGTTGTGTCGCAAATAATCTTTGTAGCACAGATGATTACATGCGACTGCAATGAGAAGTCCGGCTCGGCGGTAGCTCTAAACTCAATTTGAATTGCATTCCCTCATTTTTGGCTCATTGAATCGTCCTGTGGAATTGTAGCAGCTAGCTCTAATGCAACAGCAGAGTTTGTGATTTCGCATATGAAAGGGAAGACTGGCAAAGACAGAGACCGAGGTACATTTTTTCCTCGGATTCTCGGCATCTCCACCTCAACCTCCTTCGACGGGTATTCTGGATTTGACTTTCGCTACAACGCCAATTTCTCCGATACGACAGCAAAAGAGAAGACTTACATTAAACGCTGCTAAAGTTATTCGTATTATGTGCTGCGCTCAATTTCTCATTGAGTTTAATAGAGCTTCATATTGAATCTAAGCTGAGGAGATTTATCGTCCGCTGGAGCTTGCATATGATGGAAGCAGTCGAATTCCTTGCGATGAGATTCCAGTTCGATTTTAGGATGAAGTGCACTTTGGAATCAAGTTTGAGCCCGTGCTAGGAACTCGGAAACTCCCGTCGTGACAAGATCATATGCGCGATGCCAACTTTAGTTTATTTATTTTATTCCTATGAGAAATCCAAATTCCATGGTACTTTAATTCCATGCTAATTTTTGTACCACATAAATGGAACAGCAGGGCAAAGTCCTTTGATTTAATCTCAACAGAGTCAACCCAAAGTCGATCCAATTATTATTTTTTTTTTGGTAAAAAAAAACAAAGTCGATCCAATTATTTTGACTTGCTAATCTCCAATTTCAAAATACTTCCTTTTAGTTCATATTTGAACCTAGTTTCTAACTTTTTGTAAGTGCATGCAATTTCAAATATTCATTCGCATTATTGTTGATTTTGAACTAATCGACGAATTTAGTTTATCTTTATAACAAGATATGCCTAGATAATTTGCTAAAAGAAAACTTTCCCATAGAAAACTATATGGAGTAGAGGTGATCTGAGGGCAAATCCATATTAGGTAATCCCCGGCCTCACTTATTATTTAAGTTGGCCATCACTGCATATTAGATAGTATCGAGAGAAATTCACAAAGAAGAAAGAAGAAAGAAAAGAGTGGCATGCTCTTTGGCATCCAATGGTGCCAGTCTCGTATACAATTGCGAAGTGAAGAGCCTGCTAGCATTAAGAAATCAAAACGATAAACTCGCTTTCAAAATTTGCCATACTCCCATCACATCAATTTTTACTAAATTACAAGATAAGAGAAGATACATGGTGAATCAGATTCTTTTCGAAGATCAATTAAATGATTAAATTTAAATTCAAGAGATCTGCAAAATCACACTCGATTATTTTAACACGTCTAGCTTACGATTTTGTCTATTTTGTAATGACATGTGTCAAATTTAAGTAAAGTATTCTTGTTTTTTTGAATCTGTAAAGTTGTGTTTTCTCTAGGGGTTTTGCTTTACCGTAACATGAGAGGTACATTTCTCAACTTAATTTCACTGAAATAACCATCATCATCACCACCCAGATTTTGTAGTTAGAATTACTTTCCAATCTTTTATTTTCAATAAGTACTTAATTGCAATACTTTCCATATGGTGGATCGTTAGTAGAAGTTAGAAATTTCAGGGGGCCCAAGTGCCAAATCTCCCATCATCCCCAATCCATGGGGGTTTCCCTATTAGACCAGGGCTATCTTCTCCAACGAGAGCATCTGGTAAAATCTCACTAAGCCTCTCAGTCTCACCCTCTCTCGACTCTGCATCGATTCGTTCTCTTCGTGCCTCTGTCGATCCCTCCCTCTGGAGTCCCAGACTTTCCGAGGAATGGCTGCAGACATGGCGGGTCGGAGAAAGCCGACGATTCTTTGTGTCGCTGCAAGATTATAGCGGTTCGGCTGTTGCCTTCGACACTCGGTTCCGTCCGACTGGCGGGGAGATGTGGTGAGGATGGATCGAATGGATTCGGTTGGACCATGTCGCAGACCATTTTGTTTTTCAGCCGGTTTGGTATCGGGTTCTCTGTTTTGAGCAAATTATTTCTAATCTTACTTTTATTTTTCATGGTGGAGCGGCCTTCTAATTTATGACAACAGCCTGTTCGGATTATGGCATCGACTTCATTCGTCTCATAATTCATTCGTCCCATGATCGCACGGGACTTCATAGCCTTCCTTTAGATTTAAAGTCGCTCGTAAGTGGTAGCTCAATTACCACTAATTCCAGTTAATCTCTTCCCAACTCCAAGCTTGCGAATTCCTCAGCCGCCAAATCCACAATCACATATTCAAACGTATAATCGTCCGAATCCACAGGCCCTCCTCAAGTCGATGACGAGGACTTGATACCAGAGTATCTATCACATCTCTATTTTTTACTGTCATCTTCAAAAACTCACGAAATAAGAAGAGATCGGCCTTCTTATTTATTCTGGAGAACGTGGGAAGAAGGATTCTGTTCTCGGTATTCGTCTTCTGTTCATTCGCGGTACCAGCAATGGCGGACTGCGTGGTCCCGGTGCATCGTATGTTTAGTCTTTAGTTCATTAGTGAATTGGGAAAAAGTATCATTTATTGGTGAATGATCCATGGACAAGGGTGACGCTGCAGTTGTTCTGTAAATATAGCAAGTGGAGGTCTGCGTCTTGTATGGAGAGAAACTATAGTCGCCCTTAGTTCATTGGCGAATTGGGCAAAATGTGTGAGGCCAGCTCGTCAATCTTGTTATCCAATGCGCTGAAACGGGCATTTTGCTGCTCGATGTTCATCTCTAGAGTTCTAGATCGAGTTCGGATGGCAACGTAGTTGAAGATTCTCGGCCACAAAAGCAGAGTGGAACGGGGTATTCAGCGAAGCAGTGAAATGACCGAAAGTGATATTATGGCCGCCATTGGTTGCTTGAGTTCAGTGAAAATGATGGCAAAGCTCAAAGTAGTCAAAGATGGAGGCGCGACTGGTGAGCAGGGATGGTTGATATGAATTGAAGATGAGCAGATCTATGGAAATTCATTTCCCTCCGAGAGAGAAACCTTTGAACCCGCTCTCCTCAACTCAAAAGTGTTCAACGGGAGGCACAGTTTAGGCCCAGATTATCTTGGAAGCTCATATGACCGTGTTTAGAGTAAAAAGTTTGTTTTTTTTTCTCTTGGGTGATTCTGCATTTATTCAAGTTTTGTATAGATCGAATGTAGTTGGCATGGAGAAAGCTGTAAACATGGATTGGAGAATTCATCAATATAGACTTGGAACTTTTCAAGATCTTGTAGATGGTTACTGTCAAATCTCGAGAAGTTGTTGCGTCGCGAGTAGTCTTTGTAGCACAGTTGATTAATGCGACTGCAAGTCCAGCTCGATGGTATCACTATAACTCAATTTGAACTGCATTCCCTCATTTTTGGCTTATCGAATCGTCTTGTGGAATTGTAGCAGCTAGCTCTAATGCAAATGGTGGAGTCCGAGACTTTCCTTTCGGCTTGTTCGATTTTCTCTGATGCAATGGCATCCCTAATGCCGTGTTTGATTTATTCGAGCAGGAACGAGATATTATATTTAGGTTTTCCACGGTTGAAGTTCCTTGTGATGAGATTTTAGTCCAGAATTTTTACTTCCATCGAGCATTGATTGCAGGATGAAGCGTGCTTTGGGCCGGAATTGGAGTTGTCGCAGGCAACTCGGAAACGTGGGTCTTGGCCGGGCAATGAACCCGGCCGGACCTGGTTCTCCGTCGGCACAATATCGCAGTTTTGGACAGGTCCTAGGCCATTGCTCGGTGGAATTGCCGAGATATATACCCTATCTGTAATACCAACTCTAGCTGAACAATCTTGTTCCTTGCTCTACGAGGAAGCTCCAAGCTAAATAGCATTGACATTGACACGCGACACGTGACACGACATGACACACCGACACATCATTTTTTAAAAAACAAAAAATTCCGATACATTGAGATATGTTGTATATTAAATATATACATAATAAATTATCATTTTTATGATTATTTCAATCAAATTAATTTAAATCAAATTCATAAATAATTAATAAATAAATAATTAAAAAATTATAGTATGAATTTACACTAAAAACATTAATCCGCAATTTATTATTATCATTCATTGTTTCAATTTGACAAATTCAACTTTATTTCAATAATTTATAGTTTTTCTTCATTTTATTATTATCATTCATTGTTTCAATTTGACAAATTCAACTTTATTTCAATAATTTATAGTTTTTCTTCATTCTCCATTTATTATTCACACACACACACACACACACACACACACACACACACACACACACACACACACACACACACACACACACACACACACACACACACACACACACACACACACACACACACACACACACACACACACACACACAGAGAGGAATTACATGTCGAAAACTCGTATCTTAGAATTTCAACTCGAATGTCGGAGAGTATCGAAAAAGTTGACACACACAGAGAGGAATTACATGTCGAAAACTCGTATCTTAGAATTTCAACTCGAATGTCGGAGAGTATCGAAAAATTTGACCAGGTGTCAAAATTTCCAACACGTGTTAATCGAGTGTCAGAAAATGTCGGGCACACGTCGAAGTGTTGACACAACACAAAAGTTATTAAAGAGTGTTGGTGCTTCATAAGCTATAAGTGGAGAACCAAAGGCAAAGTAGTTTGATTAAACCTGAACAAAGTCAACACCAAGATTTTGTGCAACGTGGATTTTGATTTGCACGAGTGTTAGTCAAGTAGCAAACTAGAAGCTTTGATCTTTCAAATGCCTGAAGACAGTTCAATTTCTTCCGTTAGCTCTCTTCGTTTCGATCCTAGTTTCTAATTTCTTCCTAAGCACATGCAATTTGAGAAGCCTAGTCACATAATTGTCGCATTTAAACCGACGGGTAAAATTTGATTCACCTCCATGTTGTTCCGAACAAGATTTGCCTTCAAAATTGGAAAAAAAAAATGTTATATTATGTTGGTTCGTTCACGATAGAATGCGTTTAAGAGGTACCAATTCGTTTTGATGTGATATATTTAAGAGGGCACCTTTTGAAGGAATATAAGTAGTTATCTTTTAAAGGAAGTATAAAAAATGATAACTTAATCGACTGATGATAATAGAATGTTTTTAAGAAAGGAACGATATTCCTTTCTCTCTCTCACTCCATCAAAAACAAATAAACAAAAGGCTTTCATTAACTATTTTGAGAAAATAATCAACATTAGTGCTATGAGACATAAATACTTTCGTCGTGATCGTATTTGGAATTATGTGAAGTCATATTGTTCATAGTTCATTGGTGATTCATCCTTATTTCTGGAGAATTTGTTTATCGTATATCGAAGAGGTCACTCGTTTCTTCCCGACATACTCTTATCTTTAAAAAAAGAGTACTCTCCGATATATATACAAGAGATGATTATTGGGCAAGTCGAGATACAATAATCCAGACCTCACTTTTCATCCAGGCCTGCCCATCGTTGCAAATTAGAATGACATTTTGCTAGGCAGGCGGGGGGCGAGCGTGGCTCAAGCCTAATCAGGTCCTTCCCATTGACCAAAGACACCATTATTGCCCCGACGGGTCAAATTCCAACCATCCGGCCCGTCATCATTGCACTAGGTGCCGTCCCGATCCATGAAAGATTGGCAATTTTTAGGGCGAACAACAGTATCGACCGAAACTCAAGAAGGGAGGAAAGAATTGGGGGCCCACCTCGGAAAAGAAAGTATAAGCCGTTATCTTTTAAACGAAGTATAAAAAATGACAACTTAATCTACTGATGATAATAAAATGTTTTAGAAAGGAAGGCTATTCCTTTCTCTCTCTCACTCCATCAAAAAGGAAGAAACAAAAGGCTTTCATTAACTATTTTGAGGAGATAATCGGCACTAGTGCTGTGGGACATGAATACTTTCATTGTGATCGAATTTAGACTAATGTGAAATCATATTGTTCATTGTTCGTTGTTGATTCAATGCTTATTTCTAGAGAATTTGTTTGTCGTGCATCAAAAAGATTAGTTGTTTCTTCTCGACATACTCTTATCCTTAAAAATAAAAATAAAAACTCCCCGATATATATGCAAGAGATGATCATTGGGCAAGTCGAGATACAATAACCTCGACCTCACTTTTCATCCTGGCATGCCCATTGTTATAAATTAAAATGACATTTTGTTAGGGGGGCGAGCGCGGCTCGAGCCTAATCAGGTCCTTCTCATTGACCAAAGAGACCATTATTGCCTCGACGGGTCAAATTCATCGTACGCGACCCCAAGTAAGATTGGCATTTTTAGGGCGAACAACGGTATCGACCGAAACTCACAAACGAAGAAAGACAGAAGGAAAGAATCGGGGGCCCACCTCGGAAAAGAACGTAGACCAGGCAAAAAGGAGACCGAAGCCGGAGCAAACAGCACCAACAACAACAACAACAGCAGCAAAGGCGACAACCGATGACGTGGCATCGGACACGTGGCGGGCACGCGCTGACCCCCGCGGTCGCGACGTCCCGGGAGGAGGAAGTGAGGGGGGAAATTTTGGGGGAAAGAAACGAATCAAAATCGATCGTTGACGATAAATATTCCCTTCACCCCCCGAAAGAAAAAAAAAAAAAAAAAAACTTCCATCGCCTTCGCGTCAATCGCATTCGGAAAGCTTCCCCCAGAATCCAGTCCCCTAGGGTTTCGATTCTTCGTCGTCGTCGTCGTCGTCGTCGTCGATTCTTCGATTCTTCGATTCTGTCTTCGATCCGGCGTTGGCCGCTGCGGAGATGGAGGGAGCGAGCAACGGGGGGATGCTGTACCACGAGGTGCAGGAGTCGAAGCTGTGCGCGGTGCACTGCGTCAATACCGTCCTCCAGGGCCCCTTCTTCTCCGAGTTCGACCTCGCCGCCCTCGCCTCCGATCTCGACCGCAAGGAGCGCCAGATGATGCTGATGCCCGGGGACGCCGGGGACTTCCTCTCCCAGGAGTCCCACAACGTCTCCCTCGACGGCGATTTCAGTATCCAGGTTCGCTCTCTCCCGCCCTTCTCGAAATTGAGTTGCTTTGGAGCTTGAATTCTGAGAGGGGCTTTTGGAATGATCGTCGATGGCTTCGTACGGCGGCGCTGTTGAGTTGTTGTCTTGTTCGTCGGAGCTCTCGCTCCGTGAGGGATGACGGAGTGGGTTTGTTGTCGCATTGGGAAATCCTTGCTAGTGCTCATTTCGCTATAGAGGGAGCTCTCGATCTTTGACTGTAGGATGAGTGTGATGGTGGTGATTGTTTGTGTGGATGTCGGCCTGTGGCAAGTAATTAGTTTTCAGCTGTGCGGAGTGATCATCCATGGTGATTAATCTGCATATGCGCCTATACGTCGATAGTTAGGATCTTTTGGATCATCCTAGTACTAATTTATATTGAGCACATGGTGTGTTGGGCTCTTCTGATGCTTGTAAGCTAGTCTACAAAACTGTCAGTATCAGTGAAATGGGTTCTAAAGTTGACAATCACGCTGATGAAATATCCTGATCCGTTATGACATTAATACACTCGCCGTTATAGATTTTGAGGCAAAATTGGAAATGTGAACTTCACTAATTCAGAAATAAGTCATGTATAGAATGGCTACAAAAAATATCTGTCTTTGGATGGAAGAGTACGCCTTAATGTATCGGCATAATGCGAAGAACTTCCAAAAAGCAAGAAATGGCGGCCTCTGGGTCATTAAATGCTTTATAGCTGCTTCTGTCTGTTCTTTGCAATGTGACCATACATAAATCTAAATGCTCCTCATGCAATTGTAAGATTGTCAAATCAAAGAAAAAAATAAAATTTAGTTTTGTTTGGGAAGTCTACACAAGTGTATGTTGTCTTTTCATTTTTTATCCATCCATAGGGGTGGAGGAGTTGAATAAAAGCTAACTAACTTGATTGCAATCGTGGGATTGCATGACGCTTTACCTTACCTTTTAGATTTTTAGGCTTTGTTTGGGAGAGACAGGAGAGGGAAAATGAGGGGTGGGGGTGGAAGATTTTGAAAAGAAAATTGAACTTTATGTGAGAGTGAATTGGAAGGGAATTGTGAAATTTTCTTCTCCGGCCCTATTTTTCCTCCCTTCTCCTATCTCCCAAACAAAAAATTAAGGTTTCAATGCCTAATGACCAGATATGTGGCTTAACTAGGTGGATGATTTAATAGGCTATGTTTAATATATACTATCTTATACACGTATATGATGACACAGTTTGAAAATATAGGTTTGTTGACAAGTAAACATGGGAAAAGCAGAGAATTCTTTTCAGGAAATACTAACTTAAATTGCCTAAGAAATTGTGAGCGACAACTCATCAATTGAAATGGGTTAGATTTGGGATAGCGATCTACAAGTTTTGGTTTCAATTATGATTTTTTCTACTGGACCTTTCATAGAAATCAGAAAAGAACACGTCATCACTGAACTTGATGCTTTAAAGATATACTCTTAATCTATTTACATTGTTTGTCGAGAGCAGTAAAAACACTCTGCCTGGCTTTTGACTTTTTAGAATTTTGCTGTTTCAACTCCTTTTCATTTACATGTAGTCCTGGCTAAAAAATAAAAACAAGATTTTAAAATCACAAGATATACTACAGCAAACCTAAAATCTATATATTAAACATTCTCTGAGCATGTGAGGGGGTCCAAATATCCATGAGGATGCTAATTCGCATTATTCCAAAGTGGCATCTACTTCTTTGTAAATCCCTAGAGATTGACTGAAAAGTTGTAGTCTTTTGGGGCCATGGGTTTAATGTGATGCTTAACCAACCAAATCCTAATTTACTGAGTGGGGCTGTAAGTTTTTTTGCTGGAACCCGACAAGAAATAGCTTAAGAGTCTGATGGATAATGGGTTTTCTTATGACTTTCAAAGAAGAATGATGAGTCCGATGGATACTGATTGTGGACTACCAGCATGGTTTGGGCAGTGCAATTACGTAAGTAGGCATTTGTTTGTTATCAACTTATCATTGCACATGGGGCCTTGACATTTGATCTTTAGTTCATAAGGCTTAATAGATAATCTTTCCCATTGTTGAATCTCTTTAGGGTTGTATTTAGTTGTATTTACATTGCACGAATAGCTATTGACTAAAAGATGAAAAAATAAGAACTTTGTGAAGAAACTACAGTTACAGAATCTTAGAAAGTAATTAAATTGTAGAAATTTTTCCCATTGTTTGGCAAAATGTTCACCTGAGTGCTTAAATATGAATTGCTCTGCTACTTGAAAGAATTCATGAATATGGGTCAAGTATTAAGAGTGTACGCTTCCAACTTCCAGTGGAAGTGTGAGCTTCCTTGCCCTGCAATTAGGGCAATTTTTCTTGTACAATGGTTCAAACATGAAGGTGTACATTAACTGCACCTCTGCCTTTGGATTTGACTTTGTGCAATGTGTATTGATGTCACTACTTGCTGCACGACTTGGTTGTGGAATTTATAGCTCTAGTTCCCCAATAGGCACATATTTTAATATGCATGAGAAACCATTATTTGATTATTTATGGATTGCTCTTGTGCAGGCTGCGCGTCCTGCCCAATTTTGATCTAAATTATTGTTCGTTTGTCTTTCTTTGGAATGCAACTTATGTGCCGTCCTTTTTATTCCTTGAATTTTACCCTGTTCGTATTGCATGTGGCATTTGTAAGGTTGACTAGAGTTTTGTGCTTCGGTTAGAATAACAATCCTTCCATGATAGATATTTGCAGAAATTAATCACATGGGCTTGTTAGGTGGTTTAGGGCATCTTAAGAGTCTTTTCCCCAGTTTTTCCTCTATTGAACTATAAGATTTTCTACATACTGTGGGCAAAAGAAGCGCTAATGACAATGCTTGCCCAAGTTCCACATTATCAGAAGAGAAGACACATATCGGTAGTCAAGCATATTTATTTGTATGGTATTAACAAACTCAAGTGGTGCATCTCATGAAGAAGCTGTGGGTATGAATATAAAAGCCACTGAATTTTGTGCATGAGATTGGGGAACTCCTGATTAATGTCAGTCAGTCTGAGAGAAAAGGGACAGTTTACTTTCCTGGAAAAAGAAAATGAGCAATTTATCAAATTATATAAATATCGCGAGGAAAGACAGGTGTCAATACGTGGGCGCGCGCGCATAGGGAGGGAGGGTTCTTGCAGGGAGGTCCTGATTAATGTCAGTCAATGTGAGAGGAAAGGGACGGTTTACTTTCCTGGAAAAAGAAAATGAACGATATATCAAATTATATGAATAGAGGAAAGACAGTTGTCAATAGGTGCATGCGTGCGCAAGGGAGAGCATCTGAAATCTTAGCACATAAAAGAAAGTTGCCATTTTGTTAATTGGGATAGACTGACTGATCATCCTGTTTGACTTAGTATGGGTTTACTTGTGATTTAACTCTGAACTGCTTGATTGTGCTATTGCTATGAAGTCTTAGTTTTTGTCAACCTTTGATATGTCAATTAAGAATTCTTGGTGCTTTGATTCTGATATGGTTTAGGTTTCAAGCAATTTTTTTTTTTAAAAATGAATATTAGTGAAAAACTGCTGTGGACATCGCTATATTAGCTTTGAGTCAATGATAGTCTCTTTGGGCAGCTTTTTGAACCAGTAATTTAATGTGTAAGTATCTGACAAGTTCTTGTTTTTGGTTAATGCATCCCAACAGTTGCTGTAGAAGGAAGATTAAACTTTTTGTTAAGATAATAATGGTGATCCTTGTTTCCGTTTCCTCGAGCTCATGAAAATATTGTACCATTAGTAGTGCTCGCTCTTTTATTAATGAGCTAGGAGGTATAGTTATACCACGAGGCAATTAGAAGAGCAAAAGAGATATAGATGGAATTGAGATACTGTTAATTTATTAACTGTGATGCCTCTCTCTCTCTCTCTGGTTGTAACATTTGGGGAAATGGTAGTGCATATGACTAGTTACTGATAGGTACATAAGATGAGGATGTTGCCAAGAAGATTCCTGCATTTGAGTGATTGAATGTGAAGATTAAAGTGGTAATAGTTGCATTGCTGATTCTTTGTTGTTTCTCAAAGTGATCGTCAAAAGAGCTAATAAGGGGTCATTTCTTCAGAGTTGCCTATAGACAATAAGATTTTACGGTGAACCCACCCCTTCTTTACTTTGTCCTTTCTTTCTAGGAAACTCCTTCTGCACCTCTTCTTTACTTTGTCCTTTCTTTTTAGGAAACTCCTTCCTCCGCTCTTTCTTTCCTCATGAAATTCTGGTTGGATTCCGAAGGAGATGTGCTTACCTGTTCTGATTATTTGGAAAGGATTTGTATGTAAATAGTCATAGGTTGTTTCGACTCATTCGATTATTCGTTTGGACAATATTATACAATGTACGCTTGACATCAATCTTGAACGTGGGCATGGTACGTAACTATTACACAAATCTTTGTTCGCAGGTTTTGGAAAAGGCTTTAGAGGTGTGGGACTTGCAGGTCATCCCCCTGAACTCACCAGTTGCTGAGCCAGCACAGATAGATCCGGAGCTGGAAAACGCCTTCATATGCCATTTGCAGGACCACTGGTTCTGCATTAGGAAAGTGAATGGAGAGTGGTATAACTTCGACAGCCTATATGCAGCGCCACAGTATCTCTCCAAGTTCTATCTCTCTGCCTATTTGGACTCTCTCAAAAGCTTTGGGTGGAGCATTTTCCTAGTGAGGGGGAATTTCCCAAGAGAGTGCCCAATTTCGTCATCGGAAGCCCCCAGTGGTTACGGCCAGTGGCTATCCCCTGAAGATGCCGAGAGAATAATAAAATCTTGCAATACAACGCAACCTCCTCCTCCTCCTCAAAGAAGTCAGACTGATCATACCCTTTCTGACATGGAAGCCGAGGAATTGGAGGCTGCAATAGCTGCCAGCCTGATGGAAACCCCTGCCGTGACCCCTCAAGCAAGTGAAGCTGCAACCCCTCAAGCAAGTGAAGCTGCAACCACTCAAGCCGAGAAGGAAACAAGATAGAGCAGAAGATTGTTTGGCTTTTTAATTTTTTGGAAGAGACTGTGAAATTTCGACAATGTAGAATTGAAAGAAATTGCAGTTCGGGAGGCATAAAGTTAATCATAATTGTGGAAATACTTTATAAGTTCCGGCAGCTCCTGATAGTAAATGTCCGGACAATTTCATTACAAGAAGCTTACCCCAAAAAAATGTGATTCAAGGGGGGCGAGGGTGAATTTTGGTATCATCTTAGCAGAGTACTGAACATGGACAGACCCAAAAGCTACCAAGAACTCAGACTCCGATGTCTGTTGATCATGTAGGTTCGTACATGAGTTCCCTAACGATCCGTGTACCATGGGCTGTATGACTGTTTTCCCTGTCTGTTATGTTGGGACAATTTGATATTGAGCGTAGTTGGTTGAGGAATCGCTGAGTCCGCACCAAGGGAGCACTCACTTCGGAATGAATTACCCTTTAGTACTTTCGTCATTTCCTCATTTAGAAAAAGGCAGGGAAGACATTATTCTACTGTGGTTCCCAGAGAGTTGTGGCCCTCAGCGGGCGAATGATGCATTGTTGGCCAGCGGGGTCTTCTTGGCCCGATCTTGAAGCTATGTCAAGCTGTCCCATAAATGAACTGTTGAAAATGTCGTTGATTGAGAAAGCTGTCTCCCCACCTGACCATTGCACGATCCCACTTGTCTTATCCTCAGTAATTTTGTTAGGAATTTCTATTTTTTGGTGGAAATTTTGTTAGGAGTTTGTAGTTTGAAAAAACTCACTAGTGATTTGCACTCGAAATAACTTAATTAGATGATGAATCATATGTTGTGAATTCGATAACAGCTCTGTAAATTGTCTTTTACAGATGGGTGGATTTAGAAATGATATCTCGACATATATTTTTAAAGGGTAGAAAGGAAAAAAAATGAAAAGTTGGATGTGAATGTAGATGATCATGATCACCCCAATGAGTGCACTGCTTCTCCTTGGTTTGCTCAGGAAGAAATGGAAGAGAAAGAGAGAGAGAGAGAGAGAGAGAGAGAGAGAGAGAGAGAGAGAATGGATTGAAGCTTGAGAGAGGTGATGAGTGATGAGTGATGATGACAGAGGATGCTCTTTTTTGCTTTTAGGCTGGAAATGGGAGACCACCAACGTATCATAACTTTGAACATTCATCCATCCCCTGTTTTCTGTTCTTTTTAGATTTTCGAGTAATACTTTAATCCTATAACGACGAAAGTCAGTGGTTTCTTATAGAAAACAGAAAAAGAAACTTCATAGAGAGAGAGAGAGAGAGAGAGAGAGAGAGTCCAGGACATGGGATTGCGGCTGCTGCCCTGAACTGGTCTCCGACCTACACGCTCAGATGTTTTAGGACAACGGGTGTCCAAGAATTCGACCCGATCTTTCTTCGGAAATGGGTTCGTCTGATCGGTTGTTTAACAGGCAGAGAACCGTCCACGAAGTGCTTGGTGGAGGTCTTGGTACGATTTACTACTTTTTTCCTCGTTTCCAATCCGTCTCTGCTTTCTTTCCGATCATCGGCCTTTCGATCTTGCCCAATTGCTGATAGTTTCCTCTTCCTCTTTTTCATTTGTAATCAGCGCCCTTGACTTTGAATGCAGTGTTGTATCGTTGATGGGTGTTCTTGATTTTGTCGACCATCGATCTTTCTTTGCAATTGATACTTACCCCATGAATGTGCTGTGGTTATCGGGGATTAGGCCTCCGATCCATGAGTTTTCGCGTTATATGGTTTTGAGAAATTAATGGTGGATTTCCCTTTTTTGTTTGGTCTGAGTTGAACAGTTGCGGATGTTATATTATGGAGGAGGAGCAAATTGACATGGGGGATACTGGTAGTGACTCTAGCTGCTTGGGTTGTGTTTGAAATATCTGGATATACTCTATTATCGCTATCCTCCTGTGTTCTGCTCCTACTCACCACTATTCTCTTTCTTTGGGCCAAATCGGCAGCCATACTTAATAGGTAAGTCTTCTGTAAATTGCCTTGGTCAACTGCACTAAGTGGAAATGAACATTATTTTTATTGTGGTCTGATACTTCGGTGCTTATCAAACTGCATCTGACAGACACATGGTTTTCCTTCTGGTGTTTTCGTTAATGGATTAGTTATGCGATCACTCAGATGTGAATCTCTTGTTGTCTTTGTCTGCAATATACAGTTAGAACCTTGAATGATGTTGATTAAGAAGATTCTGGTGGTGCATTGATCCTGTTTGAGAGTCTGCAAAATTAGGATCGTGCCATTCCCTGTTTCCTCTTTGTGATCCACTACCACAATGATAGTCTTTGATCTGAGTATATTGCTGTCTAAGCCCCGTAAATCTGGACCACATTTACTACCAACTACTAATCATTTAAAAGAAAAACGAGAAAAGAAAGAGAAAAGCGGATGCTCAATGGTGCAAGGGTTGGACAGCACAATGGACTGATCAATTGAAAATTGGGAGATTTCTAAAGAACCAAACACCTTGGTACTCTCTCTTCTACTTCCAAGTTCTACAGTTTAAATTATAGTTAGTGATTGGAGAAGTGTTAAACCTGCAAATCTGTATTAAAGTCCTCCAGGAAGAAGGTGCTTACTGGTTGAAAATGAATCAACTTGAGTACTGGTTAGTTTGATTTTCATGCTGTAAAATTTATTAATTCAGGATCCTGATGACATTTAGTGAGCCGATGTGATTTGCTCACAGCATGTTTGAGCTACAAAAAATATCTTGAATAAGGAATGGCATTGGGCATGTAATTTAATTGTTACCAGCTGGCTTGGACTATTCTAGAACATTCGATGTGCTGAGGTTGCATCTAAGATAGAGTTTCCTAATGGCATTGTTTGCTATCAATTCAATGAGTCAGAGAAGATTTGTTTCGCAAGTGTCATTTAAGATACTTAAATCTTGTTGGTGACATCTACCATATGAATGAAATTGCTGGCTAGTAGTATCTCCTTCTTGATGACATATGAGCATGAACCACTGATGACCTTTACATAAGTACGCCACTGATGACGTCAAAATCTTTTTCAATTATACGCAGTTTTATTTATCTTTATATTTTTCTTTCGCAGACCTTCTCCACCCCTACCAGAGATGCACATATCAGAAGATATGATGAATGATGTGGCAGCTTTTGCTCGAACTCATATAAATGCCGTGCTCTTGGCTTTCCAAAATATTGCCTTGGGTAAAGATACATGGATGTATTTTAAAGTCGCTATATCCTTGTTTCTGATTTCCATAGTTGGCAGCCTGACTGATTTCCTCACACTAGGATACACGAGTAAGTTTCATCTCCATTATCTTTTTCCGTGATCGGTAGTAGAAAATGAATTTCAAAATGCATATTGCTATAGTGTTGTATTAACCAACTCATTCCTGTCATATGGTGATATCTAAGAATCAAGAAGAAATATATAAATCTCATACCCTACCAAATGGCAGGCCTTGTTGTCATCCTCACAGTTCCAGCTCTCTATGAGAAGTATGAAGAACATTTTGATAAGTACGTCATGGCAGGTTATGGCAGTGCTGTGCATTTCTACTCCAAATTATCTGAGGGTTATATAAGCAAAGTTCATCAATGGATTGCGGAGCAGAAAAAACTGAGTTGATGTCCTACATCTATCACCTTTATTCCCTTTATTTGTGTCTTCTCTGTAACCACTGTATCTTCCTTTTCCGTCTCTCTGTCTCCCATTCCATTCCATTTTTCCAAGGTGCGGGCGTGGACGGGTTTATTAGTGAGCTTTGAGTGCTTTTTTTTCCTCTTCCTTATATGCCTATATTATTTTTTTGTCAATATAGTATTTTGCTTATCAAGTTTTAGTCTGAATTTGGAGCTTCAGGGATATGAGTCTGTCCTCCAACAGTAGCTTTCACCTGGGGCAAAAATGTTGTGTGGATATTTGGAGAGAATCCTCCTTGTTCATGGAACAATTGAAAAAGGAAACTTGTATGTACTTACGATTTGTACAAATTTCAATTTCTTTTGGGGCTAGGCTTGAACTATGATATACATCGGTGCCTCTCTTACTCTTAATGGATCATCTGTCATGGTTAATGAAGGCAAACTGCCATAGACATTGTGAACTAGAAGCGATCTACAGTTAATTTCTGTTATCATTTCCTCCCTTACCCTTAATTGGAATTACTTGTGGAGAAATTGTAACACCACCAGAGGATCAAAGAAGCATTTTGGAAGATAGCGTGATCGCTTGAGGCTTCAAGTTTCAAGCAAACGAAAACATCCTAGCACAAATTGTCAAAGGCCGTGTTCGTTCCAGTAGCATGAATTATTCCTATCCAGGATCCCAGGACATTCTTGTTGACACCTTGGGATCCAGGAGATTATATAACATGATTGGCTTGTTCTAACTGTGCAAGTCGGTACAATGTTAGTGCTCATTTACCTGAATGGCTATAATACAAGCACGCTCTACAGCTCAGTTTATATACCAGCACCGCCATTGCCCAATATGAAACCTAGAGACAATCAAATTTTAAAGATTGTGTTTAAGAAAACGACATGGTACGATGGGAATCCATGGTATTAGCGACGGTTGAAAATGAACAGTCAGCGTGGTAATAATAGAAGGGCGAAAGTATTAAATGGGCAACCCTCTGGCATTTGAGGGTGGCTTCCAAGCAGAATAAAGAACAACGCCAAGAATACAGTGGCTGGGGATCAGTACCGTCAAACAGCATTACAGATCAGGCTTCATAAATCAGTTCGGTGCTATTAAAAAGAGGGATACATAAGAGTATGGAAAATTGGCTTCTCTATTCGTGATTGCTCCCGAAGCCATCCCTGTTCTCATGCTGCCACCCATAATTCTGTCCCTCATGCCCCATGTCACCTGGATAGAACTTGCCCCGCTGGATCTGTGACATATGAGATGGAGGTCCCGGCGGCGGTGGCGGTGGAAGTGGCAAGGGTTGTGGTGCCAATATTCCCTTGCCGTCTCTTACATCGACACTACTACCCCCTCGAGCTGTTTCCATACCCTTGCTCGCTAAAGGAGGTGGCGGAGGAGGATTCAAAGGCAATGTTCCTGCATTTCGCATGTAATCTCCCTGGTATAATGGGACTCTTCCTTGGACATCTGCGGGATTTACATAAGCATCTCCGGCTCCTTGTCCTCCTGTCGGAGGTTCAAATGGTGCAGCCATCCCAGTGTTCCATGGCTGAGGATAGCCACCCATGAAATTCACACCACCAGGTGGACCTGGTGGGAATCCCAGCAATGAACCTGGCTCTGGACCACCTTCAGGAGCTGAATCCTGCCGCACTGTATCATAGGGTGTGGGGAAAAATGGCTGAGCTCCCTCAATGGGAAAAGGAGGGAAACCAAAAGGAGGTGGAGGTGTGAGCATTTGATTTGACTGTAATGGCACAACGAAGTTTGGTTGTTGCATAGAATGCAGAGGGTATTCTTGAAAGGGAGATTCTGATAAAACTCCAGGCTGTTTCTCTGGGAAATGGCTAGATTCTTGTTGTGGTCCACCCTGCACATCCATATGGAAGCGCCTATCAAACCCTGGAAGACGGTTGTCTGCTTGCGAGTCTGAAGGATTGTTTTGGGCCTGCCCTAAGAAAGCTGGTGGCTTCTGGTGCATAATTGGTCTTGGAGGAGGCTGTTCTCTTCCATGCTGATGGCGAGCCTTGTCGTCACGATCATGAAGCTGTGATGAACCAGGAGAAATAACAGGCCTTGATGGAGCTCGTGCAGTAGATTCAGAAGCAGTAGATTGTTTGATACTGCGTGCATCTGATTCATTTCCATCTTCCTTTTCTGCATTTGGCTGAAGAAGATCAACATGGGTCTCATGTATATGAGATTCAAATTCACTTTTCTTTAGAAAAGACTTCAGACAGTGGGGTGCTGCACATATAAAGAGTCCCTCCATCATCTTTATGGTTTGAATTTTCTGTATACGTTCATCACACCTGCGTCACACAAAGAATTAACTATTTATTCAGCTCACTCGTCAATAAGATCTCATAAAGTTGTCAATGCTAGAAATGATCACTATAAGAGGGTAATTACTGTTCGTTGCCATGAAGACTATAACTTCTGCAGCTGCCATGTCTTCTTAATTAAGATAAAGGTGAAAAATACCACCACCAATGGTTTGCTAATGGCAACAAAGAAGCATCATTCTACCCTTACACAAAAGCAATCTGCTTCAACAATTTTCCCTTTTGCACGTACTCAACCTGCTCCTGTTCTGTTATATTCACCTATAGCTTGCAAATGGTAGCAAAGAAGAAATAAGTCTACCCTTAGACAAAGCAATTTGCTTCTTGTAAACATTAATCTTCCCATTGCAAGCATTTAGCTTACTACATTAATCTTCCCATTGCAAGCATTTAGCTTACTACAGTAGTCTTCCCATTGCAAGTGTTTAACTTCCTTTCATTCTGTTATGTTTTGCTACTAGATCATTGCAGAGAGAGATACCCTCAGGCAGCCTGGCCCAAAAGCCACAATCTAATTTACCAATAATATCTGACCTAATTTTCTATCTCAACAAAGAAAATAATTGACTAATGCATTGAACCAAGTACAGCACCCAACTTAAATTGCACGCAGCATCGGTATCACCTGATGTAACATCGTTCTCATGTAGAAGGCAGACAGGGTATGGGTACATAAATCCAAAAGGGCGAACAAAAGTTCAATTCGGAGAATATTCCATTCATGAATAAACTCTCCAGTTCACTCCACTTCAGCTGCTTGACTAGAAAATAGGATCCACTAAGAGACTAACATTTAGAATAGGTCACACACCATCCAGACTGACTTAAATCAATATAAAAATCTCCCAAGAAGAAGAAAAATTGTAAGTTGTCACAGCTGTTAAATAACTATTTGGGTATTCTGACATGAACAGATCAACAAAGGAATGGTACACTTTACTGTAGAGATCCTGACTAGTAAAAGAATTTTGAGTTAGCCTCAGCCAGTAAATGTTGTCATTGCATGGTCAAAACACAGAAAGTTCGCATATCAAAAGCTCAGTTTGCACTGGCAAATTCTCATACCAAGTCCATTCTCTTTCTCTATCTTATGCCTTTACTTGTTAGTCACAAGAATCTAACATCTACCATAGTCAACGTCACATACAGACCATTTACTAATGCAATTTCAGATCAAAATTCTAGTCTTTCCGAGATGATCGAGAAACATTACAGCATCAAACATAGAGATCAGTTGGAGAACCAAAGAATTTGGCAGGTACAGATAAATTCCAGGGTGGTATTATGAGATGAGGAAGATATGGCAGAAGAGATAGGAAATGACAATTCTTAAAGCAGGCCTCGTTTCACAATAAGTTTAATTGGGGGTTAGTTTAAGTTTCATGTATACATGGAGGCTGCTCTATCAAGCCAGAGCTTGCACTTATCTTCATTTTCAGAACCCCGGATCCACTCAAATTACACCGACCACACAGCGCAAAGTGTAACCCAACATCGCCTAAGGAGATGCACTTTGTAGTCACAGGGGCCATAGGAAAGATGTACTTACAGATAACAGATTGAATCGCTCCTGGCACAGTCAAGACAAAAGGCGTGCTCACAAGGGCTCTGCCAACAAAACAACAAAGCGAAACCCGTTAGCAAGGCGGCCGCAGTCCTCGAAATCCACTCACACTACAGGTCGAAAAAAAATTCTGCGAGCGCATTGAGGAACAGCAATTGAACAGGCATCCTGAAATCACTAATCATTGTCCCAAATTTCCTACATTGACACTTCTTAGAGCCAGCTAATGTAATCAGTCCCAACCGGTCAACCCCAACTCCGTTCGAATCGAGCAACGGGGAATGCATTACCAGGCGCCCGTAGATGGCGATCGGGAAGTCGCAGCGGACGCAGAAGTGGACGCGCTCCCCGAGCTGGCGGCGGGACTTGCGGCCGACGGGCTTCACGACGGAGGCGGCGGCGGCGGACCCGAGGCCCTTCGCCACCGGGAGGTCGGCGAGGACGAGGTGGTCGGGGCAGGCGACCGTCACGGTCTCCGCGGGCGACGGCTTCAGCCCCCCGCCGCCGTCGGCGATCGGGTCCCTCTTCAATCGGATCTGAAGCATCTTCCCGCCGGGGATCGTCGCGAATCTCCTCCCTCCTCGACCTCGGATTTCCCGGCGATTTCGAGAATTTTTGGAGGAACTTCTGTTCGAATTCTTGGCAAAACCCTAGAAATCGAAAGGTTTTGGGGGCGAACAACGGTGTCACCACCGGCGACGGCGGGGGCGGATTTTTTGGGAATTGGATGGAGAGAGAAGGCCGGACGGTCTCTAGAACCAAAATAATAAAACCCAAAAAAAAAAAAAAAAAAAATCACATTTTCGCAATTGCAATTAAGGCATTTTCATACTTAATTACGACGAAGCGGCCTCACTTCATCCGGCTTGACCTGACCTGACCCGACCCAACTTTGTGTATGATTAATATCTCGAGGAAGGAGGATGGGGTTAACTTGCCATAGGTGGATCAGACCGTAGATTAAGGAGGCGTGTTAGGGTCGATCAAGAAAGCCGATTTATCCATTTGTTTATATGCGTATTGTATTTTTTTGGGTTAATACCTTGAAAAACCCCAAACTGGTATACTTGTGACAAATTTACCACAAACTATTTTTTTAACCACCAAATATCCCAAACTAGTATACTTTTGACAAATTTATCCCAAACTGGTACACTTGTGACAAATTTATCCTATGTTAATTTTCATTAAATTTTATTCTCAAATTATTAAGTTAAATGACACGTGACAGTTAACCGGTATATCAATTTAGGATTTTACGCTTCGTTTGTTATAGTTTACAATTTTTGTGAATTTTTTTTTTTGTATTAATTCAATTTAGCAGAGGGTATATTTGCCATAAATTTACCATTTTGGGGTTTTTTGCAGTCGAATAAATTAGTTTGGGGTAAATTTGTCATAAATGTACCAGTTTAGGGTTTTTTATAGTCAATCAGGGTAAATTTGTTACAAGTATACCAGTTTGGGATAAATTTGTCACAAGTGTACCAGTTTGGGGTTTTTCAGGGTATTAACCCAATTTTTTTTCAATCGAACAAAAAAATCCTTATTTCATTTTAAGTAAATAATAGAGAGGGACAACCCAAATGAGTTTCGGAATAAAGAATATCCAAAAGAGATTGTGTGAGGCTAGAAGTCTAATTCTGAGATAGAGAGTGGCATAGTTAGACTTTAGCAATTCAATCCACGGTTTTATTTAGTTCTCTCGGTCCATGAGTCAAGCTTAAGAAAGGTATTGAAGGTAGAGCAGCTCGGCCTTTTGGAACAATTTCTTTGACTAACAATGTGGATTTTGTTGAAAAGGCTGTTTTATTTAGTAATATGAAATACTTTGATTTTGAAAGTACTCATCACGTATAATGTGAGAAGATCAGGATGTGGAAATTGTAAACTTTTTTTGATTACATGCTTGGCAAGTGTCTATTGGACACTCGTTATTGTGTAATATATAATGAGCATAGATGATAACATTAGTCACATTTTTGAGAATATGATGTGAAGAAAGATGCAAAATATATGAAGAGAAAAATTCAAATATGACACGACATGAGATACTTAATTTTATAAATTGATATGACAAGCCACAATACACACATGTACCTTTTTAACTAACATATTCATGTTTTTGACAAAAAAATTAATATATTCATACGTTATTGATACAAATTGCAACAAATTACAAATACAATTAGAGACAATGACACGTACCATTCATAGGCTTTTAATTTTTTTTAATATGGTCATTGAACTATTTCTAAATATTTAATATAGTATTTAAAATTTTCAATTAGTTCAATCTAATTCCTCAAATTTCCATGCAAAATCAAATTAGTCCCAATGATTTTGAGAATTTTTGGAAGAACTTTTGTTTGAATTATTGGAAAAATCCTACAAATTGAAAGGTTTTGGGGGTGAACAACAATGTCACCACCAGGCGACGGCTGGGGCAGATTTTTTCGGAATTGGATAGAGAGAGGAGGCCGGACAATCCCTAAAACCAAAATCATTAAAAAAAAAATTCACATTTTTGCAATTGCAATTAAGGCATTTTTATACTTAATTATGACCAAGCAACTTCACTTTATTCGGCCTGGCCTAACCCAACTTTATATATGATAAATATCTCGAGGAAGGAGGATAGGGTTAACTTGCCATAGGTGGATCAGATTGTGGATTAAGGAGATGTGTTAGGTTCGATTAGGAAAGCCAATTTATCCATTTGTTTATATGTGTATTGTATTTTTTTATTGAAAAAAAATCCTCATTTCATTTCAAGTAGATAACATAGAGGAACAATCCAAATGGGCTTTTTAGGGGGAGGGGTAGCGGCCCAATTC
This sequence comes from Eucalyptus brandiana, assembly GCA_014182725.1. Taxonomy (NCBI): domain Eukaryota; kingdom Viridiplantae; phylum Streptophyta; class Magnoliopsida; order Myrtales; family Myrtaceae; genus Eucalyptus; species Eucalyptus brandiana. Next base: position 16,542,220 of record CM024668.1, read on the forward strand.
CAAGGTAGAGAGTGGCGTAGTTGGGCTTTAGTAACTCAATCCATGATTTTATTTAGTTTTCTCGATTCACAAGTCAAGCTTAAGAAAGGCATTGGAGTTAAAGCGGCCTGGCCTTTTTGAACAACTTTGTTAACTAACAATGTGGATTTTGTTGAAAAGACTGTTTTGTTTAGTAATATGAAATGTTTTGATTTTGAAAGTATTTATTACGTATATTATGAGAAAAGCAGAACACAAAAATTGTAGACTTTTTTAGATTACATGCTTGGCAAGTGTCTATTGGAAACTCATTATTGTGTAATAGACAATGAGTATAGATGATAACATCAGTCACATTCTCATAAATATGACGTGAAGAAAGATGCAAAATACGAATAGAAAAATTCAAATATAACATGACATGAGATATTTAATTTTATAAGTTGATATGACAAGCCACAGTACACATGTGTACCTTTTAAACTAATACATTCATGTTTTTGACAAAAAAAAAAAAAGACTAATATATCCATGTGTTATTGATACAAATTGCAACAAGTTACAAATACAATTAGGGACAATGACACATATCATTCATAGGATTTTATTTATTTTTTTAATGTGGTCCTTGAACTATTTTTAAATATTTAATATAATACTTAAAATTTTCAATTAGTTCAATCTAATTCTTCAACTTTCCATGCAAAATCAAATTATTCCCGGCGATTTCAAGAATTTTTTGAGGAACTTCTATTTGAATTCTTAAAAAACCCTAGAAATTGAAAGGTTTTGGGGTTGAACAATAGTGCCACCACCAGCAACAGTGGGGGCGGATTTTTTTGGAATTGGATAAAGAGAGGAGGTCGGACAGTCCCTAAAACCAAAACCATAAATTAAAAAAAATCACATTTTCGCAATTATAATTAAGGCATTTTTATACTTAATTACGACAAAGCGGCCTCGCATCATTCTGTCCGGTCTAATTCAACTTTGTATATGATAATTATCTCGAGGAAGGAGGATTGGGTTAACTTGCCATAGGTGGATCAGATTGTGGATTAAGGAGACGTGTTACGTTCGATCAGAAAAGTCGACTTATCCATTTGTTTATATGTGTATTGTATTTTTTTTATCCAAAAAAAATCTCATTTCATTTCAAGTAGATAATATAGAGGAACAATCTAAATGGGCTTCAGAATAAATAACATCCAAAAGAGATTATGGGGGGGGGGACTAGAGGCCCAATTTCAAGGTAGAGAGTGTCATAGTTGGGTTTTAGCAACCCAAGCCCGGTTTTATTTAGTTCTCTCAGTCCATGGGTCAAGCTTAAGAAAGATATTGAAGCTAGAGCGGCCTGGCCTTTTTGAACAACTTCGTCGACTAACAATGTGGATTTCGTTGAAAAGACTATTTTATTTAGAATATAAAATATTTTGATTTTGAAAGTATTTATTACTTATAATATGAGAAGAGCAAGACATGGAAATTGTAAACTTTCTTAGATTACATGCCAAGAACCTTCTTAGATTACATGCTTGGCAAGTGTCTATTGGACTCGTTATTGTGTAATATACAATGAATATAAATGATAACGTTAGTCACATTTTCGAGAATATGAAATGAACAAAGATGCAAAATACTAATAGAAAAACCTTTCTTGCAAGTATCAAAGCAAATGTAAGTCCTATCAAATAATGGTAGAGAATTTGGCAATGGCCTTTTAACTTTCAATTTAAAATTGCTTGAAGGGCTTGCAGTGTAAAACTCTCTTAAGTAGTCGTACATCTGTGCATATTCCTTTTTGTAATTGCCTTATAGTTTCTTCAATACTTTTAGCTTTGTTCTCCTATATTGACTCAAAGTGACATTTACTCCTAGTTGTTCTCTAACTAATTTCTTTAACTCAAGTGCTTTGATTTTAGACATTGTAGAAATAAGAATCATGAAGTGCTTAGATAAATAAGTACTAGACATTCTCTTATTCTCGAAAGTGACATTGCATATATGCTGATTTATATACCTTATCAAATGAAATGACCCAATTTTGCTATCAAGAGCACCATAGATCATCCAATTACAATTTTTCTGGGCACACCTAGCTCTTACAAAGCTTTTTGTGTTCTTAGTGTATTTGATTGCTCTTTGCTCAGCCACATAATACTTCAAAATTGCATTTTTGAATTTAGTTGCATCCTCAAATGTCATGCCACAACAAATACTGGATTTGTACCATTTTGCTCATATGATGAGAACCTACTTTTTCTCCTTGAAATAACATCAACCTTTTCGTCACCCTCACCATTTAAAATTGATTGAAGATTGTCTTCCTCATCTAAATTAGCAAACTTTGTTTCGTACCCAGAATCATCTAACGATTGAGCCTCATCCACAATCGGTGGTTGGGAAGTATTAGTTGCCTCACTATAAGTGCCAATTTTGAGCCTATGTCTTGCTGAAAATTCCTTTAATTTTCTCCTTACATCAACCGATTCAAAATCATCATCGTCACTCGACTGTTCCACATCCACCAAATTATGTGCATCATCATCCTCTTCTTCATCTAGATCCCTATTGGCAACTTCAACCCAATTCCCATCATCATCAATATTCCCAATCACAGTTTCAAATATATTACCAACCACATTATCAAGTTTTTCCATTTTCACATTAGACATACCTCTAGTTTCCATCTCAATGCCTCTCATCTCAGCTCCTGTCTCTTCATCATCAACATGCTCAACAAATAACTTAATGTTTTCAGAGTATAGATGATGATAAAATAGATCTATTACATAAGAGTTATCCCATAAACACATAAAAGTTATTTCGTCTACAAGAGGTGTACTTCCAGGAACTCTGTAAAAGAGTTTCTTTATTTTACACACATCCAAAGCCTTAATAGCTTCAATTATACTAGACGATGAACTCTTACTTAAACTTATTTCAGCAACATTAGCCCTTCCACCTGTGTATTTCAACAGGGGGCCAACTTGAAATTTACCTCCATAGCAAACAGTGACATAAACTTTGTTCTCGGCTATTGGACCTACAAGGGAACAGAAACAAAGAGCATAGCACTTTCAATCATCAAATTATTGAAGCAATATTCAAGTCTAAATTGAAGATATTTTTATAAAAGACTAACAATCAATACAGAAACAACAAATTAACACAATGCGCTTTACAACCACAATACAACTACATGATCAATAGTGAGAGCGAGGGACCTATTATCGCCTTTCAGTAGGCGATGTTCTAATTTGCAGCAATGTTTTAATTTATTGCAAGAATTGGAAAATGCAAAACAACCACAATGCAGAGAGTAAAATGCCATAATGTAGAGAGTAAAACGCATTTGCAAAAAATAAAATCGTAATATTACCATGATATACCCAAATGCTGTAATGTAGAAAGCGATACCTGCATGAGGAGTCGCCATCGTCGTTGTTGTCCCCCCGATGCCACTCGCTTCGCCGCCGAGACGCCGAGATGCCCGCAAGACAAGTCTTTGCACGAACTCGTCAAAGAAGAGAACACAAAGTCGATGTGTGTCAAACTGGAGAGAACTCCAAGTAATGAAGAAATGAGGATGCCAACTGACGTCGTTTTGCATAATGCAGAGATTAAAGCACCTTTGCAAAACAAAAGAAATCGTAGCATTATGATACCCAAATGCTATAATGTAGAGAGTGAAACCTATGTGAGGAGGAGTCGCCATCGTCGTCATTGACCCTGTCATCGTCCCCGACGCCAATTGCTTCGCCGATGAGATGTCAAGACTCCCACAAGAGAGGTCTTCCCATGAACTCGCAATTGTCAAAGAAAATAACACGAACTCACGACGAGCGTCGAACTCGAGGTCGATGAACTCCAAATAACGATGGGCGTCGAACTTTAACTTGGGAGGGGACCCAAATCGCAAGAGAACTGTAGATCATCTAATTTGATTTAGGGCTTAGGGTTCAAAGGGAGATCGAGCGTCAATTTCGTTCAAAGGGAATGAGACGATGACACAAGTTTGGGCTTTGAGTTCGGACAATTTTGGGAAGAAGAAGAAGAAGACATGTGATTCGAACAATGAAGAAGGAAAAAGAGACACATGGGAAAGGGAAACTTGGGAATAGCGGAAGGAAAGATCCGGCGAGGGTCAACGGCCCTCGCCCGATCAGCCAAGGGCCGCCGCCCGCTAGGGGTCGCCTTAGCGGGCGGTGGCCCTTGGCTCGACGGGCGAGGGCCACTGACCCTCACCCCAGATTGGGGCGAGTGCTCGCGGGCCCTCGTCGCCGGTCGGCCGACCGACGACTTCGGCCGACCCTCCCCCCTCCGTCGCCAGCCTTTCCCGATGGGGCCGCCGCCTCCCATTTTTTTTTTTTTTTTTAAATTTTTTAATATTTGTATTTGTATTTTTAAAATTTTTAAATAAATTTATTTTTAAATTAAATATAATTAATTTTTATATTAATTTTTTACCATGCAGCACCAAAACAACGTTGTTTTTGCATTGTCTGGCCACGTCAGCGTGCAAAATAACGCCATTTTGCAATTACTTCGCACGAAGTTGCGCACGTCAGCATTTTGGCCGAATTGGCACTTAAGTGATCAATTTATCTCTGATTTTGGCACTTAAGTGTCGCTTTCGTAACTTTTGACACTTGAAACGTATTTTTGCCAAAAAAAAAAAAAGAGTTGCCAAATTGATTTTTAAAAATGGATTTTGGTGTTCCTAGCTATATGATGGAATTATGTGTGATTTTGATGGTTTTTATGTACTATGATGTGCAATTGAGTGCTCGGTGGTCGTTATTGATTATTATTGCAAGACTCAATTTTATGGGTTTTTAAATAGAAAAATGCTAGTCATCGGTTTTTTATGCCGATTTTTATGTACTATGTAAAATTGTGGAGTTTTGAATTGGGAGCGTACCAAGTTTGATGGTTCGATTTAAATGCGTGACCACGCATGATTATTTTACCGGGAGATTTTTAATATGAAGAAAAGTGGTCAAGTTTATTATTTAAAACGAGGCATTTGAATGCAAGGTATGGTGTTCTTGGCTAAATATGTGCTCGTGTGGTCACCTAAGTACCCTTATGCGTTTACGTGGGGTAATGAACCCGTCCTGATGTGTTTACGCGGGACAATGCCTAATTTTTTCGGATGCCTGACGAGGGTTCGGAAGCCAGTCGTAGTGGAAGCTGGGCCGATGCTCCTGTGTGGAATGCCGTCTAGGCGGGGGTTTTGGATGATGTCATGCCTGATGGGATGGGACGATGCCCGATTATGCTAGATGACCGCCAACTGTTGAGTTGGCCGTGGCCAATAGGTCGTAATAACTGGAACACACCTGAGTGGTTGTAATAGCTGTGCCTGATTATGGAACGAAATTGTGTGACACGATATGTGACGTGTCATAATGATTTAGTCTTATAATCGGGACCAATGTGATTGAAATGATGTGTTCCAGTTGTTAAACTGTGCTTGCTGCATTGATGATGGTATATATGTTGAGCTAACGTGCAGGTATGCGCCGAGATGAGGTAAGTTCTGTATGGTGTGTGCTTAGGACCGCCTTCAAGGCGAATTTGCATCCTAATCGAGGTTTAATGTTTTGAGTTGTTGAGATTTTATCTCACCTCGTTGTGGGCTAACATTTTTCAGGATCGTAGCATGAAGATCTGCTGAGTGTGGATGTGGTGGACGCAAGATGCGACACCTATTGGCTGGCCCTGCCGTTAGCGAAGTTTAGGGTGACCCTGATCCCCGAAGGTTTTTGAGAGAGTCGGTTGGAAGTTGCTAGCGTAAGGACTTGTAAATCATTAAATTTCCTAGGGACAACAATGGTTAAATGAATAAGTTGTTTTCGCAACTTTTGTTTTGATTGACTATCTCTATTGTTCGTTTATTGACTGGGTGTTGTGTTTAATTCGCTTCCATATGCGTTTAATCAAAAGATAAAAAGAATGGATTGGCAACGCGTTCTAGGATGTCGCAAATTTTAAATCAACCGCCGAAGGATGTGTGCGCGTTCAGGGTTCGGGGCGTGACATATATGATATCTACTTGTTAATTAAGAATATTTACATATTTATCTATATGATATCAACTTGATTCATGTCGTTTTTATTTTCTCACTTCAGGTATTTTTAAGCTTGGTATAATCATTAGTGGCCTCATTCTATAATAGTTCGAAGATTTTAATTTACATGTTTGAATATACATATACATACATACATACATATTGGTCTCACTCCTCTCTTCTATGCACATGTGCTTGCAATACTCATAGGAATTGAACCTCAAATCTAGTACTCTTCAGCCCCACCACCAATCTCTTCACCAATAGAGTCGCATGCCTATTGGCCATTTTTGAATATATGATAAGTGAGTTTTTTTTTTCATAAATCAAGCATTCTTTGTCTATTTAGATTCAATCTCACAGGCCCTAAGAAAGCCAAAAGATTTTTGTATATTTCCTCATGAGAAGTCATAGTCACGAAAATCTAATTGATTGCAATTTTCTCTTAATCTTAGATAAAGACAGATGAGTTTATCCAACATAGAAAATATCGATCTAATCACACCATTTGTAAAATGAATCTATCATCCTTTATTAGAACAGGTATCACTTATCACTTGATGTTAGCTGTTAGATGTGCGAAATGTTTACTCTCTACTCATTAGTATCGATTATACCTTGTAAAAGTAACATGCCATTCTCTTTGAGGCCATCATCATCATCATCTCCCGAGCATCAGCCGTCATTACTTTCTCTCTCTCTTTGTGCGTGTGGGCATGCGCGCCCGCATTATTTTGGGCTCTCAATCTCAATCTTGATCACCAATTGGCTCCAATTGAGGTTAGGTTGACAAATATGGTCAATCTTGATTAAGTAGGCATTGACCATGAAGACAGAGCTAGTCATGGATTATAGAGATGTAGAGCAAGCAGTAGAGAGAGAAGGAGAATGGAGATGTTGGCATTGATGGCAACCCATGGTGGTAATGATGGTGGTCACGGTGATAGCTAGTTATGGTTAGCTCTAATGTGGATGGATTGAGCTGGCATTGGTAAAGATGAGAAAGGCAATGCGAGAGCAAAAGAATGAGTAGTGAGGTAGGAATTTTTTAAGTCTTCTTTAGGTGAGAAGTTGATATGTAATGTGAACCCAACTATAAAGAAGTAGATTCCCACATTCTAATTTATTTGATACGTCTTTATCCATCAACCATGATTGATCTTGTCTATAGACCCCATATTCATGCATAATTCAACCACAACCACATGTCCAAAGGTTGTTTACAAAGACCAGTCGCAATAAGTAAATCATTTATTATTTTTACAATATTTTCTCCCTTAGAAATTTTTTCTCTTTTCTCTTTTGCCTATCTTTAGATTAAGAAAATCGAAAAATTTTATGGTCTCTTTAGAAATCAATCTACCATTTTAAAAAGAGTTAATACCTTGAAAAACTCTATACTGATACACCTGTAACAAATTTACTCCAAATTATTTTTTTGACCATGAAAAATCCCAAACTAGTACACCTGTGATAAATTTACCCCGACTGACCATAAAAACCATAAACTGATACATTTATGACAAATTTATCTCAAACTAATTTATTCAACCACAAAAAACCCAAAACTGGTAAATTTGTGACAAATATACCCCGTTAAATTAGATTGATACCACAAAAAAATCACAAAAATTGTAAATCATGACAAATGGAACGTAAAATCCTAAATTGGTATATCAATTAACCGTCACGTGTCATTTAACTTAATAATTTGATAAGAAAATTTAACGAAAACTAGCGGATGGTAAATTTGTCACAAATGTCTTAGTTTGGAGTAAATTTGTCAAAGACATACCAGTTTGAGATTTTTTATGGTAAAAAAAATAATTTAGAATAAATTTATTATAAATATACAAATTTGAGATTTTTATAAATATTAACTCTTTTTAAAATGTCGTATCTAACTGCATTTCACGAGGCCTTATAACACGTCGTACTTTACTAACATTGGAAAAATACGCGACGATCGAGATCCGATCCGTGGTTTTGCGATTCAACAAATTGTTGATGTCGGGGACTCGTAGAAAGCGCCTTGAATCCCATGCGGATCGACCCAAGAAGAGAGAGAGAGAGATGACAGACAGAGTCAACGCACATTTTCTTGCATCGATCCTTCTCGTCGCGGGCCCTTCTCATCTCGATCCTATGCGCAACCCATGACAGCGATTTCACCCACAGGACGTCGGCACGTCCCTTCCGCAACGCGTGGACCCTCCTCTCCCCATCTCGCTGCGACCCGAATTCAGACAAAACCGCTTCCTTCCCCCCTGTAGCTACTCTCTTCCTTCTTGGCTAAGGAAAAAAGTTGGTTTTTTCCCGCATTTATATTCAACATCTACCTCTCCCTCCCTCCCTGTCACCTGCCCTCTTGAGACGAGGAGAAGATGATGGAGGAACCGCTGCTCTCAGGTACGCATCGATCGCCTTCTGGGTTCGCGCCGTTTCGTTCTTGCCCGGATGGGAAATGTCTTGGTCTTGGTTTCGTGACTTTCTTGGGGGTCTCTTCTTGAAGAGATAAGGAGCGAAAATGGGGAGAAGGAGACCGACAAGTGGCGCTCCTACCAGTCCCTGGGGAGGCCCGGCACCGCTTCCTTGGCCGGCACCGAGGTCAGCGTCGACGAGATTCGGTCCGCCGCCGCCGCCTCAGACCGCTACCCGCCCTCGATTCACGCCGCCCTCCTCTCTTCGCCCGAGCCCGATCTCGGCGGTACGTCCTGCGTCGCCTATCTCCGAATTTTGGATTTTGGGTCGAGCGTATTGGGAAAGAATGCGGGTTGGGTTGATGAGATTTAGGTGCCGGATCTTTTGCTTGCTGAACGTTGTGATTGTGATCGTTGCATACCTTGCGAAACTGCGGAATGCGTGATCTTTCGGCTTGATTGATTCTGGGTTTGACTCTTCATGCTGGAAAGTCTGAAACTTTAGGACTGGTTCTGGTTAACTTAAGTTCTTGTCACAATAGAATTTTATGCTCTGCAGAGCAAGCAATGGTATACCAAGGTGGATATGGAGAGGACATTGGCGGACCCTCCAGTGAGTTTACGAGGTACGATTTGTTAGAGTCGCCCTTACTTTTTGTGAGGATCATATGCATGTGTGTAATCGTTAGTGATACAATTTTGCTATTCTAGAGAATACCCTTAGGAGGTACGACACAAAGGTTTCATTCATTTTCTTGTGCTTCCAGCCTTTCATACTTCAAATTACTTATGGTGTTGCTATAGCTTCAGTGTCCCTCCAGCTTAGCTGAAACAACTTTATCTTGCAACATTGTCCGTTGCTCCTGCCCTTTTATTTGATCAGCTTGCAGGATCGTGATACTTCTGTGGTTTGAAAGCATTTAATGAAGTAGTTTCTTCAATTTTCAGATGCCTGTTGGTACATTTATAGCGTTAATAGAATACTTTTGTAAAATTTGTATAGGAAGCTTGGTTTACTGGGAGTGCTACTGTTATCCTTCAGGAATAACCAACTCTCGCTCGCCACTTCCTATAGGAAAGTTTTTTTTTTTTTTTTACTTTCAAAATTCCGTGAAGTTTCCAACTTATCCTGGAATAAAGCACATTGTTATGTCACTCCACAAAAGTTTGTATACCCAAAAAAATGAATTTTTTTTTTTTTTGGAGCCTTTAATTGAAAAATCACATTAAAGATGGAGATTTTTCCTTTCATGGAACTTCTAACAGGGTGTAGGTACTATACTGGTCAAGAAAATGCAACATCCCTTGTGCACTGTTAAATCAGAATATTGTGGACCAAATACATAATTTGTGCAGAATATTTTGTGCCTTTACATTATTTTCAAGAGTGATAACATTGGCATATCATCCATTCCCTGTGTGGAATTCTAGCAAGTACCTTCTAGTAAGGCCAACGGAATGCCGTCCTGTATTAAACTCGATTAGAAAAAGTTGCAATGTATTCTTATTGCTCTCCATACGACATCAATTTTTGACATTGTTTTGATGACACTTCATCATGTAACTGCAAATGTGCTTTGTTTTATGCCCTGTGATAACTTTTTTGGAAAGGTTGTGCCCATGGCATTCTGAAACAACGGTTTGTTGACTGTGTCGCCTTATGTAGGCCAATACTGGATGAAGTAGAGATACGGGAGTTGCTTATTGATCATGTTGGTCATCGCTGCTGCTGGGGGAGTCGTCCTGCTCGTACTTGGAAAATTCATGCGATTGAAGATTGCAATGTTTATGTGGGAACTTTAGATACCTTTATAGAGGAGAGAGAAATTATAAGAGAAACAGAACCCCACCGTGGTGGCAACCTCGATGGAAAGGATAAGGGTCCTGAGGTGGGACTTTGGGAATTGGATCTGAGGTCTCAATTTCCTGTCCTTTTTGTTCCTTACAAGGAGACACGGGCAAATGTTCCTCATTCTGAAACTATAGAGAAATGCGCAGGTAGTTTTTAGGATAATCTTTTTTACAGCTTTTCATATAAGGATGTTTTAGTTTGTGATACTGCCCATCTTTATCCTTCTTCACTTAAGTGTTTTTCTATTATCTGCTTGGTGCAGTCTAGGATAATCATTTTACATCGGTTAAAGAACAAGATATAAAAGATGAAGTTCTATTTATGTCATTATTATGATCAGTCATGTGATGTGCGGCTTTGTTTATGAACTGGCATAACTTGAGGAAAGCTGTGCAGGTTGTGATGGACGGGGAGATCGAGTGTGTCCCGCTTGCAATGCAGATCAGGAACCTGGATTTTATAAAGAAAATCAGATGTCACCATGCCCTGGTTGTTATGGAAGGGGTTTAATTGCTCATAGAGATGGATCTGATTCCATGTAATATCTTTGCTCTGAAGCTTGCAATTTTGATTACATTTTTCTAAGCTTTATCTTATTCTCGGGTCATCAGCATTTTTTTCCATCTAGACTAGGGCTTAATGTCTTTAAACCTCAAATTTATGGAGCAAAATCTCAGTATAATCACCATAGTCCATGAGGTTGGGCAAGATGATTTCGGCCAACTGGTTGATTGGTTCATCTGATGTTCCTGATATATACTTGCACTGGAAGACTGGATGTTGATTGTTTATTGTGAATGGCGTGGTGTTTAATAATTCTATTTTTGTAGATGTGCCAAATGCAATGGCAAGGGGAATATTCCTTGTGCAACTTGTGGGTCTCGTGGACTGATTCAATGCACAACATGTCTCGGAAGTGGGTCTCTTCTCTCACAAGGCATTGGTGTTGTCAAATGGTATGCATGCTCATGTGCTTTTGAAAGTTTTACTACACTGTAGAACTAGTGGGTGAATTAACTGAACGCATAGAAGTCTTGATACTGTACTTTTTGACAAAGATATGTATAATGCCTGCTTGCTCTCCCTCTGTTACTGCACAATCACAGCTCTATGCCTCTTCTGTAGGAAGCAATCCTGCAATGTCTCCAGAGTGTTGTTGACTCTTGCTTCCACTCTTGGACTATATAGTTTGCATCTTAACAGCAACTTAGCATGATAATGGGAACTTAAGGCACAAATAGTTCTTTATTAAGGGTTCAATGAAAGCAATCATGGAAGCCTTACAAGTGCAGGAACTGGAGATGCTCTAATTTGAGTACCTACTTCAATTTGTTAACAATGGGAATTGTGTTAGATAACATGCTTTCATGTTTTCAGTTGTGATAGCATGTTGTCAGGTGTGTATTTCAAACAAGTGTATTGATTTTCCTAGCTCTCAAAGATTTAGGCGTCCTTTAAAGGGTATGAACATTGGTTAAGATACTATTCTGCCATTGCAGGAAGACTCTATCAACCCGAAAAGTGAGCGCAACAAGTGGAGCCGCTTCGGTTCCAGACGAGGTTTTCCACAGAGCAAAAGGGGTCCAGTTGTGTAACACTCAAGCACATCAGTGCACTCCGGCCTTCTTTGCAGACTCATTCTTCCTCAATAAGTTCTCTTCTGAAGTGATCTCCGAAAGGGCTTCTGTGCCTCCAACTGCGAGGGTGATATGCGAGAGGCACACGATCTCGGTCGTGCCAGTGACGCGCGTAACCATGACCCATCGTAAGAGGGCCTTCAGCTTCTACATTATTGGATATAGCAAGGAGGTCTATTTGAAGGACTACTATCCTGCTCGATTTTGCTGGGGACTCTGTCCTTGCTTGGAGTGGTTGAAGTTATAAGCATGAAGGTCTTTATATTTTATGAACTCGTGTCTTGTACATGCCAAATAAGATCTTTAGCGAGTTTGACATCGTTGAGAGAGAGTGCTATATATGTTGGCTTCCTTCTTTTTGTCCTTATGGTTCTTTATGCTGGTCGAGGCTTTTGAGGCGTACATTTTGTGTGATGTTTATGTGTATCATCATGCGTGCGGTGTAATTTTTCCTTTTAAGGGCATCAGAATACTGAGTTTCTTGCTTCTACATTCTGGGTTGGAGTTGCTCTTATGTTTTGCTTAAGCGCTTAGAACATATGGGTGCGGATGGCATGTTGGAGTGAAGATTACTGTCATGTTTCCGATGTTAATGGAAGTTGTTGTGTTAGTGAGCTAACGCTGGATGTCCTTCGCCGTCATAATTGCGTAGAAACTCCCTTTGATGACGGCGCTCTCGTTGCCGCCTCTGGTCACCTTGAGCAGTTGGAGATATGGTCGCCTTGAGCAGTTGGAGATTTGCTCATATAGAAGATATGAGAAGAATGCCCATGGATTTTGGGGACGTCAACCAATCAACGAGGCCTATATGCCTGAATGGTTTGGTTTTTCCCCTTCAAATGCATTCCAAGGTAAACCTACCTGCCGTCAGAGCAATACCAATAGGAAAAATTAATCGACCAGTTACTCAAGAAGTAGGTGTAATTCTCTCTCATGTCAATTTCCATCGCAGCCTTGTGCTAATCGATAATATAAATTTATATATTTTTATCTTTTTCTGGTGGGTAGTACGTAGCTGCCATTCACTGAAAAAAGTTGTGAGTACTTACTAAGAGCTTCAGAGTAAAATCCAAAAGGGCCAGGAAGTCTGAGACAAGTTAAAGTGATGTTTGGGTCTGGTGGGTAGTACGTAGCTGCCATTCACTGAAAAAAGTTGTGAGTACATATTAAGAGCTTCAGAGTAAATTAAATCCAAAAGGGCCAGGAAGTCTGAGACAAGTTAAAGTGATGTTTGGGTCGAACAATATGAAGACCCTAACCTAATCTGGAACAAGTACCCACCCATTTTATTATTGTTTACCCGAACATATTAAGACCTGACCCTGAAATTCTCTATTTTTCGTGTTCAGTTCGGCCGTGTCGGGTAGCCTTTTTGACAGCCCTAGGAGGAGGGTACAAGACCCAATAAAAAAGAATGGTCATTAGTCCTCCAGGCCTTAACAATCCAGCCAGCTACTTCATTCGTGTCCCCACTGCTACGGTTCAAAGAGAGGTCCGAAACAGCTACTTTATTTGGATCCCTAGTCAACAAAAATTTGGCGCATTATATTTTGTGTACGCTACTATTACTCGCTAGTCGATATCCAAGTAATAAAATTCGTGGAATCTCCTCAAGACAATGCTACCGTGACGAAAAATGAGAACTTGGGATTGGCGGCACATGAGAAAGTCGATGCTTGTGGCCCAGTGAGACTTGTGATGGATTTGGCGTTAGCCCCCAAAAAAAAAAGAAAAAAGAAAATGACAAACTGTGCAAGCACAAAAAGCGTTCTTCAGTGTGTACTGCAACGTTGTTCCAAAGTCCAGTGCGTATTCGCACCTTGCCTTCGGATAGCAACAGACGTCGTGGGATTCAGGTTTTGACGTGGACCAAATTTTGTTGAGTAAGTTATTAGGGATTAAAATAATAAACTATCAATCGATGTGACGTCTCCATCATCATATGGAATGACCCGCGAACTACCGTATCAGCATAAGTATCGCCTGATGCATGCACGGGCTGAAGACAAATCAATAAGTATCAATGAACCCGGGCGATCGAGGGACTCGTGACCATAAAAGAAGTAGCTGAAGCATGAGGGTGTGTTTAAAGGCTGATGTATCTACCGACTAATCACATTGGTCGGCCTTCTTCGAAACCTAAACAATCGAAAGGAACGTCATCCAAATTCTACAAAGCTTCACGAAACGGATGATCCGAGTCTACACCCGGAAATTGAAAAAGAAAGGAGGGAAAAGTATTGCTCGTCCATTCACAAGATGAAGAGGCGTGTAGGTCTGGAAACATGATGTATGTGCACGCCCCATAAATTCCATAAAAATACGGGAGAATTTGAAACGCCTCAACAACGAGTCAAAAGAAGAAAAAGGGAGGAGCTTTAGGACCAGTTTCTCTCAGATAGTGTCGCGCATCATGGCGCAATCTGTCGGCAAATCACGAAGGAATCAGACCGAAGACGAAGCCCCCCTTTGAATATAATAGTAAGTACCGATCGGCAAACACCGACCCCAGAAAGAACCTAAACCTCGTATTCCTGCGTTCAGGCACTGATCATGCGCTCCAATCATGCTGGCTTTCTTTCTTTGGTGAAGCGAGACTGATGCGATGCTCTCGGTTAGAGGGACAAGAGGGCACTGATACACCTTCGACACGTCGAAAGGTTGACCGGGGGTTAGTGGAGGACCATGCATGGCGTCTTTGCTTCGAAGGGTTCGCACGGGAACCGGGAGATAGTGATGACCACGAGGGCGTACAGGCGGTCGCGTTCCGTGCAGCCGCAGCACTGCTGCATCGCCCACGACGTGAATGGAATTTTCCCCATTCGACGTACGCATAACTTCGATAGTTTCTGCAACGGAATGCAACGTCAGATGGAGGGGTTTTCGTTTGATTTTGACCGGATGAAAGTACAGCTGAGTTCACGTTTTTCTGTTTTTTTTGGGGCTAAGTTCCAAACTTGCTTTGCTCATTGTGCACGTTCTCTATGTTTAGGTCCATGGTAATACTGTTAAGTTCGAAATTGTTGGTGGGGATTTGTATAGAAACTCAAGGACAGCTCGTGTGTGGACGCGCGTTGTGCTTACTTCAGCTGTTAAATCACAAGGCGTCCGAACCTATGTAGCAGAATGCCACGTAGGAGCCGAGATTGAAGTAGTCATGAGGGGTGAGCGGTTCTAGGGTCATCTAAGGTCGGTTCAGTGTTTATTTAAAACTTAAAATCTATTTTATTGAAATTAAATTCTCAGTTTTTAAAATCTAGAAACCTATTTTACATATCATAAAACATAAAATCTATCCTATTAATCAGTTCTAGGTTTACTTGAGAACTAGTCAATTTCTTTTTCTTTTTTTTTTTTTTTTAATTTACGCAACAACAAAAAACATAGTTAATCATTTAATAATTTTAAATTAAAATTACTATTAATTAAACTAAAATAATTATTAGAAAACCTCATCACATATGTTTATTCCACTTTTACTCGTGAACTCTATTGGGCGATGATAATCTTCTTATTAAGACAATTCATATCTTTAAAAAAGAAAGATAAAATAGATTAAATAAATCATTTACTCATTATGTATACAGAGGAATTTTAATATAAAAAAAATATCTACATCACTTACAATATGTAATCTCCAATTCATCGATTTCTGATTAGGTTCTATGATTCTCGATTCCTAGTTTGGTTCTCACCCAATAATTCTTTTTAATTATTATTTTATTTTATTTTATTTTTCTTCTTCCTCGTTGGCCCGCACCTATGGCTTTTCACCGGCCATTATCAAGGCCCAATGAATAGTGGATGAAGAAGGAAAAATAAAATAAAATATTAAAAAATAGAAAAACTAATTTCCAAAAAACGTTAACATAAACAAATGCACCCCAAATACAATAACCGATAAATTATAACGACTTAGGAAACTATAATCAAAATGAGATACGAGCCTAAATAATTTCTTTTCAACGCGTTGAAGAAACACACCCGAAATACAATAATCGATAAAATCATACCTGCTTACGAAACTATGCTCAAAACAATATACGAGCCCAAATAATTTTTTTTTTCCGCGTCATATCTAAATCAATACTCAATATTCAAAATATGAACGACTCATCCCTTTTTTGCCCTCCTTTTTCAACGCTCGAAATGATTGCGCTTAAAAGAGGACGGGCCTCACCGACGATCGCGCCAGCCTGTGACGTACCGTCGATTCTCCGCGTTGAAGCCGCCAACTCCCTCCCCCGACGCGGGCCCCGCCCCCACCATATGATTGGGCCAGCACCGATCGCAGGCCCGCGTGGCGGGGGTCTGCCAATCGGGTGCGGCCGATCGCACGTCGATTCCAGAGAGCCCATCGCCACGTGGGGGAGCGCGTTGCCGGGAGATCTGATCCGGTGGGCGATCCGACGGTCCGCGATCGTGGCGGCGGGTTTCTGGAGAGGACCCCACTTTTTTTCTTTTTTTTTTTGGGGAAAGGAGAGCTAAATTAATGCGACGGCCGAGGGGGATCACGGTAAGGGGACGCCAGTGCTCTGGGAGGGCGACACGTGTTGACGTTGATTTGAACTGATCTCTGGATCTCCGTGTGAGGAAGCGGAATGTCATGAGACATGCACCGGCAGGTTCAGAAATATATTTTATTTATTAAAAATTCTTTTGAAAAATTCTTTTGCTTTTCTTTTTTTTCAAGGTCAAAGATGAGGTGACAATGACAACAAACAGGTTGTCAATTTCAGACAGCAGACGAGAGGATCGAGGAACGTTCGAATTTGTGCTCCCATAGATTTCACACTCACCGACGACGTTCTTCTCGTGGAGACGCGATAATCTTCTCTCAAATTATCTTCCCCGTAAATTTAAGAGAGGTTTACTACTTAATTAGAGTAATTTTAAATTACCTATCCTTTTAATGTACTGCGCAAGTAAATTACATAAACATTCTTCTCATAACTCTGTTTTAGCATTAGTCAATCGATATTGCAAGATGCTAAATGTCCTAATAGATTGTGGGGGAGGGTGCATTCGTCCCGAGCTTTATGGGTGTCGAGTTTCAGATCAAACTCGACTCATTTGACATGCTAGTTAGTCGGACATCAATTCAAGTTTGATTGAAAATAAAATTTCCTTGCTTTAGCTTGAATTAATAGAAAATCAAGATAGTTGACCTCGACTTAGCTTAGCTAAATTACAATCAAGTTACAAAAAAGACTTGAGCTCAAGATTGATGAGTTCAAATATTTTTCTCCATTTTTATATATGGGGCATGTTGTTAAATTATAAAGATTTACGCATGGGTTTATTTTCATAACTATTAACTACTTTTAAAGAAATTGTTGAACCCCATTAGGTTCATGAGCCTGTTGAGCCAAGTATTTTGGTAAGCGTGAGCTCGAGCTCAATTGGAAATAATCCTTGAGTCACTCAAGCTCGAATTAGGCAAGTCGATCTTGAGTAATCATCGAACATTGAGCTCGCATTACTTGTGAGTGGGACTATGTTTCACTCCAAGCAAGAACTAAAGATGTCTAAGGGTGCGAATGGTAACGTTTAACGTTTCTTTTTTTTGTTGAGGAACGAAAAAAAAAAAGTGTTTACATTCCTCCTAACAATTTTTGAACAAAAAAACGCGTTTGGTAACGTTTGGTCGAGAATAAAAAATGAATAAAAACACGTTTGGTAAATTTTATTCTTTTTTTTTTTCTTTTAATTTTTAAACATTTTTATTTTATTTTTCATTTTTTTCTTTCATTTTTATTTTTTTTTTTTTCGGCCGGTCACCGGCCTCCGGCGACCGGCCGACGGGGCGGCCGACCTCGCCCGGAACGGCGAGGCTCGCCGGCCTCGCCTTGGCCGGGCGAGCTCGGCCTCGCCCGGATCTAGCGAGGCCGAGCGTCGCCGCCCCCGCAAGGTCGACGGCCGGTCGCCGGCCATGGCCGAGGCCGGCGACCGCGAAAGAAAAAGAAGAAAAAAAAAAGAAGAAGAAAGAAGAAGAGAGAGAAGAAACGTTTCTTCGCTTTTGTTTTCAATGAAAAACAACAAATTGTTGTTTCTTTTTTTTTTCTTCTTATTTTGTTCTAACAAAAAAACAACAACAAAAGAAAAAACGCAACCAAATGCGTTTACATTCTTTTTTTTTACTCGGGAACAAAATCCGTACGAAGTGATTAAAATGTTTCCATGCACACCCTAAATGCTCGACCATATCTTCGATTGTAACCTTCCTTTTTATCACTAGTAAGCCGATTAAAATGGGTGGATCAGGTCGAGTTGAAAATGGTTCAACCGAAATAGATCAATTTAACTCGTTTTAATCAATTTTTATGCAATACAAATCTAATAATTTATATATAACCTAATATGTATTACTAAAACACTTATATTTTAAACATAATTTAGGAAAATTTATATTCAAATTAAGGTGAAAATATGAAGTGAGCGAGTGCGAGGTCGATTGAGGGTAAGAGAAAGTTATGGAAGTTGGTTGACTCTAATTAAATTGTGGACTCATTTAATACCAATATTATTTTGAGGTTCACAATTCTAAACATTTCTTGACTCATATATTAAACATAACTAACTCATATAACAGCCAAACTAATCAAATATGGTTCAATAAATGAATTTTTAACCTATTTTGATAGGTCTAATCATAATTAATGTACTCAATACATTTATAGAGTAACATAATAGGTTTGTGTCGGATGCTTACACGAGTCCACTAACTTTAATTACACTTGTAGTTAATCTTGTCACCTTATATGTCCGTATAAAACAGGATATTTTCATCTCCAATTTCATGATCTTTTGTATCACTTTTATTCTTGTGATAGCAGAATCTCACGAAAATATTGTATCTAGTTTCAAGAGGGTAAATAGGTGCTTATATGGAAAACAGCTAAAGTAGAAGAGAATTGTTGGGCATATGCTTAAATTGACATGCTAATTGATTCGCGAATTGGGAGTTAGTCACGTGTTTTTATACCAATTATGTAGATAGATCTTGCATGGCTCTATTTCAAACATGCGACCCCATATATAGTGTTGGCTTTTACATGCTTTTATTCGTGAATTAGGAGCGAGTCACATGTTTTTATACCAATTATAATAGATCGATCTTGTGCGGCTCTACTTCAAACACGCAACCCCATATATAGTGCTAGCTTTAAATGCTAGTGTAAGTGCACGACACGAGTTCGATCGATTTCTCATGTCTTCGAATTTAGGAAAATTTCGATTTGGCACTGCCCTCCTAGATTTTGAACCGATTCATGAGACTATTGGGTGTTTCAGGAGCCCCCAGTTTATCTAATTTTGGCAAAATGCATTCCGTATGTACTTGAAAGCGTGAACCGTGAATGCGTTGAAGACTGGTTGATAAGTAAAGTGGCTGCTCCACGACTTCAGAATGGGGAAAGAGAGTCATAGACGGAAAAAACAATTCGATTTGAAAATATTTTTGTACGTGGCATCCAAGTTTGACTCCAAATACATGACGTCTCGCCAATGACCTTTCAATGAAATATATTGTATTATTCCTGCCTTTTTCAGTACATTGATATTGACTAAAATACACCGCATTTAACCCTTGCTAAATCCGTTGAATAGGTGGGGGCAGGCTCGAATTTGGATCAAGTAATAAATGATCTGATTTTAATTGATCAATTTAATCCATTTTAATCCATTTTTCTATAATCCAAATGTGATGAGCTATACTCGACACAACCCATAGTTAATCTGCACCTGACTCAATTCACATTGCGAAGACACTTTCATTTTTAAATCAATTGAGGAAAAATTATACTGAAAATTGAAGTGAGAGCATGAAGCGAGCGATCGCAAGATTGAGTGAGGGTGAGAGAGAGTCAAGAGAGTTGTAGAAGTAGGTTGAATTTAAATAAGTTAGGGACCAATTTAATACTCATATTATTTTAGGTTTTACCATTCTGAATCTATTTATTAAATATAATTAACCTATATAATGACATATCCCGGTTTAAGAAATGTACCTGGTCTCTCCCTTGGAAGATATTAAACTTCTTCCCATCTCTTTCAATAGTGTATCAAGTTACACATATTGACATTTTCCTTATTATAACTAGCAAAAAAGCTATAAAAAAAATTAACTGAAAATAGGAAAGAAACATGTTTGGAAGAAAATATTTAAATTATATTAAAAAAATTAACTCAATTAAGTAAAAAAATCCATTTAAATGTGGCAAGTTAGGGAGGGACAGCTTAACTTATTCAGTAGCAAAAATAATCGACGGCAACAAACAAATCTTATCATTCATATTGCTGAAACCTATCAATAGTTGTCATTGTTCCATATTTGGTAAGGCAATAAAATTTAGCTATATCTTTTCAGTCGCCAGCAATAAATTATTTTATTTCTGTTTTCAGCAATATAGTTAGGCACTTACTTTTCTCCCCTTTAAACTTACTAGCTTTGACCAAATGGTAATGCCATTTTGGTTTTGTATTGCCCTTTTGGTTTCAATTCAAATCCCAAAACCCCAATTGACTTAAAAAAAACCAATTTAATGTCACGGTCATGTTTATTTAATACTTATCTACTACATTACTGGCTAAGTGACTTGGATTTATCTATTATCGGATGATATTATGCATGTGACGTGTGTGCTGAGATTGCGCATAAAGCGGCTACAGTAATTTATCAATAATGTTTTGACAAACAAAAAGAAAGAAAACTACAAATCCATGAATTCTAGGGCGTATCCAATTGAACTCGATGCAGATAAATTGCAAAGTTATCGCGATTTTCTAAAATAATAATCGAAATTCAGGGGCTCCATTCATACATCGATACCATGGACGATATTCTCCACGTGGATTTGAAAGTCCATCGACCGATGTATGGTCCTTTTCATTAGACTCCTCCTCCTCTCCAACCGGACATATTTAATTAAACCCAAAATCAGGAAAAATCCTCATAATATACCCTCCTTTTTTTTTTTGTGTGGCTATAATGTACCATGAATTGAATCTGACCATACATTTAAATTACCTTGAGAGGAAAGACTTGCTTGTTTAAAAGCTCTCGCCATTTATGAAGGTGCAAGGCACCTTTACGACGCACCACCACACCAACCGAGGAACCATCCGATGTTACCATCAAATAATACACAAATACATGCAACTTGGGTTATAGATCAATGCAATGAATCTGATCGAAAGAAGAGCCTCTCCCCCGTAATCAAGATCCTCGATCGTAACATTCCTCCCGGAATTCGACAGAATCTCACCACCCAATCGATCGCCTTCCCCCCCATGTCTTTTTCCCCCTTCCTGTTCTGTCCATCCGACACGCTGCTTCGGATTCACCACCACCGCCCCTAAGGTTAGAACAAAAAAAATCGTATCTTTACGGAATGCGCACCTCGAATAGGGAAGGGCAAATCCGTCCATTTCCCCATGGCCCCCGTCATCACCGCTACGAAACGAGCATGGACCTGTTGAAGAGGAGAGAGAAAGAAGAGAGAGAGAGAGAGAGTCTATATATAAACTCGGGGAAGAAGGAGAGAATTCAGAGAGAACCATCGACGACGCGTCCGCTCGCCATCCATCGCGGGAAGAGAGAGAGAGAGGAGAGAGAGAGAGACCCTCTTCCTCATTCTGTGTGTACAGCCCCCCCCCTCCCCAATAGCGTCTCTTCCTCCATTCTCGGCTCTTTCCCGGAAAACGAAGGAAGAAAGGAAGAAAGGGAGAAAATTTGCAGGGTCGAGAGCGAGAAAGTTGGCATCTTTATTTTCTTCTTCTCTTTTTCGACGGGCCATGGTGTTGACGGCGTCGGGTGGCCCCTCGAACTCATGCAACGCTAGCCCCAGGCACGCGGGGCCCACCGCCGCGCAGAGGCGGCGCGTGGCCGACCCGTTCGCGGACGCCGCCTCGTACTCCTCCGACGAGGAGGAGGACGGCGGCTGCGGCGGCGGGGGCGGCGTCGGCGGCGGCGGCGGCTCCCTGATGGGCGGGCCCCACATCCTCCACAACGGCAGTATCATCTACCACCACCACTACCACCACCCGGCCGTGCGGTACCTGCTCCTCCGCCGGAAGGTGCTCCCCGACGCGTGGGCGCTCAGGATCGAGGACGCCGCCGCGTGGGCGGCGCACGGGGTGCGGTCGCGGCGGCACGTCGGGCGCAAGGTGTTCGCGGGGCTGATCCTGCTCGTCGTGCTCTCGGTGTTCCTCAAGGCGTCGCTCTTCGGCGGCTACGTCGCCGACGGCGGAGGCGGAGGCGGAGGAGCGGGGGGAGGAGGGAGGAGGGCCGACAACGGGCTGTTGCGGTTGCAGACTTTCAAGGACGACTGGTCATACGCCCAGCGCGCCGTCGCCGCCGAGAACGGTGGCGGTGTCGGTGGCGGTGGCGGTGACGGTGAATCTATGCCGAAGCGCGTTTTGGAGAAATTGTCAGTAAGTGAAAGTTTCCCGTTGAATTTTCCGACCTTTTGATGCCAAAGTTTGAGAAAAAATGGCGTCTTTTTCCCTTTCACAACTACTACACGACACGTCTTTGAACGGTAAAGCTAATTCTTTCTCCAGAACAGAAATTTATTTTGCCACATTTGCTTGATAGTCACCGGATTTCCGTGATTCAATATGAACTTTTTGGGATTTTGGGATATTGTTTCGGCTTTGTTGAGTGTTCCTTGGCGGATTTATATGTCCAACTGAGGCTAATGCAATGCTGAATTGAATGTCACTTTTATAGCATTCTTACGATCTTTGTGATGATCTGATCTAACGAAGATGATGGGTCTCCTGCATTTTACAGACTCCAGAAATTTGGATGAAGCCAAACAGTGATAACTACTACAAGTGCGTCACTCGGCCGAAGAATCGAATAAGTCGGTTTAATTTTGCCCTCCCACTAAATTTTCTAGCATTGCTTTTTTCCTGTGATGGAATTTCCTTTGCCGGCATCGAAATTGATCCTCTGTTTTTTCTCCAGGAACGGATGCGAAAACCAATGGTTATCTGTTAGTTCATGCTAATGGGGGTTTGAATCAGATGAGGACAGGAGTAAGTTTCTGAAATCATCGACACTGAACAGATTTTGCAACATATGAGGGGTTCTTTTATCTTATTTTCATCTTTAAATCTCTATCTACCCAGATCTGCGATATGGTTGCGGTCGCAAAGATCATGAATGCCACTCTGGTTCTTCCTTCTCTCGATCACGAATCATTTTGGACCGATCCTAGGTATTATCTTTTCTCCATTTTGGATGGTTTGGCCTCAAATCACCCATTTTTGCTAGTTCTGGAATTCACTAAAGGCAATCTTGGTTTTGCAGTGACTTCAAAGATATATTCGATTGGAAGCATTTCATTGAGGTTCTGAAAGACGACATTGAGATTGTTGAGTCCCTACCGCCCAAATATGCTGTGAAGCAACCCCTGGTGAGGGCCCCTATTTCATGGTCAAAGGTACGTGGATCTTCTTTCCTCATTCCAAAACTCTTCATGCTTTACGTGTCTTGGAATTGCATCTCACAGTCCTTTTTTGTTCGTTCACAGGCCAGTTACTATAGAGGAGAGATACTCCCGCTGTTAAAGCGGCACAAGGTGGTACAGTTCACCCATACTGATTCACGCCTTGCTAATAACGGCCTCGCTTCTTCCATTCAGAGACTCAGATGTCGAGCCAATTATGAAGCTCTTAGATATGGAAAAGAGATTGAGGAGCTTGGGAAGACGTTAGTTGACAGGTTGAGGAAGAATAGCGAGCCATACATTGCTCTACATCTGAGGTACTGTCACATCGAGGGCATTAGAAGTTAAATGATCTAAAATGCTAGAGGAACTGTGCATTTCTGTGCGCACATGATTATATTTTGAGTGACTGATTAGTCTTGCAAAATTTAGTTTTGTGTGCTTTGGGGAACCTTACTTGTGGAATCCCTTTTTTTCGTTTGGCAAATGGACAGAACGTAAGTGAGACATTGTTTTCAATCTGGAACATGATTAAGCTATGAGGGGTCATTCTTGATTTTAGTTGCAGATATGAGAAAGTCATTGTCGAAAAAAGGGCTTGCTTTTTTGGCAAATGGGACCTAATACAAGTAGGACTAAGGTCAATTCTTGATTCTATCTTTTGCAGATATGAGAAAGACATGCTGGCTTTCACTGGCTGCAGCCACAACCTCACAGCATCAGAGGCGGAGGAGCTTCAGATTATGAGGTATAATGTCAAGCATTGGAAGGAGAAGGAAATAGATGGTGCGGCACGCCGTCTGCAAGGAGGGTGCCCTATGTCGCCTCGTGAGGCCGCTCTTTTCCTTAAGGCTATGGGATATCCTTCCACTACAACCATCTATATTGTTGCGGGCGAGATCTATGGAAGCAACAGCATGGACGACTTCAGGTCAGAGTACCCAAATGTCTTCTCTCACTCCACATTGGCAACTGAGGAAGAGCTTGAACCTTTCAAGTTATATCAGAACCGCCTCGCCGCATTGGACTATATTGTTGCCCTTGAAAGTGATGTTTTTGTTTACACTTATGATGGGAACATGGCGAAGGCGGTGCAAGGACATAGGCGGTTTGAAGGTTTTCGGAAGACAATTAACCCTGACAGGTATGCATTGATTTCATGCTTATTCTAACATCATTATGAGCTAGATAGAGTTTGTTATCTGTGGAAGTGGCTGTTTAATCCTGAAATTTGTGTGATGTTTTACTCAGCTGGCCTGTGATGGTTCCTGTCATTAGAATCACTCCAACTACTCTTTTTGGAAATATAATTCACTTTCCTATTTTATCTTTGCAGACAAAATTATGTTAAACTGGTGGATCAGTTGGAACGGGGAGATATTTCATGGGATGATTTCTCTTTGGAGGTTAAGAGGTTGCATTCAGACAGGGTTGGGGCGCCTTATCTCAGACAAGCGGGGGAGTCACCGAGGATTGAGGAGAACTTTTATGCAAATCCTCTTCCTGGGTGTATGTGTAACAAGCTGCAGGAGCAGATGAGGAACCTGAACTACTATGACAGACAGAAAAAGGTCAAGTTGCAGAGGTAGGTTATGAGGCTGTCATTTGTGTTGGCGACTCACTGCAAGAATTTGTGGGACCTCTTTGCGGAGGTTGATATGACTCTGCAATGCTCAGGGCCTAATCAAGAGGATTTATACGCAAACAAGAGGGTGATCTCCTAGGCCGTTCCTCATGTGCTTAAAAAAAATAACCGAAGCTTTCAAGTCTGCCGAGTGATTTGAGGAAATATGAATTCCAATTCTGGGTCACCTGTAGAGGATAGATCAGTTTAGCTTAGATTGCAAGTTACAGGTATATACACCGATACAGAGGGAACCCCCTGTCACTGAAGAGTAGAAAAAACCACACAAATTCGTTTATTTGTTTGATAATTTTTTGACTATTTGATGGTAAATTTGATGGAATAGCCGAATTCGGCTACGTTCACACATTGTAAGTTCCACTGGATGTATAATAGCGAATATTTTGCATGTTTTATTTCTATTTTTCACTACCATCTGTCTTCTGTTTGTTACTTTTGTCCAAACATTTTCAATTTGACCAAAATTTGAGCAACGGATATTCGTTGATCATGTAAATATACTCATCGCCGGATGATCACTTATCTCATTGGGGCTGAGATGAACTGCTGGGGCTGATCAATTGACGTACCGACTTGCATTGCTCTGTCTCAGGCATTTGGTGTAATCTACTCTCAGATTGTTGAGACAATGCCAGAGGTATTCAGTATCCATTTCGGCCTATAAAGTGAAACATTCCCAGCCCTTCATCATAGAGAATTTGCTTTTAGTTGTTGAACATTCAAGCGGTTATATGCATGTGCTTCTCTCCTCTGCAATTAATACCGAGTCACTTTAAATGGCCAGCAACAGAAAGTGATCTGTAAAGCTGCCTTCAAAGATTCCTTTATCACCGAAAAATCATATGACATGGAATGTGTAATAAAAGAGCCTTTTCATTGTCGTTCTAAAAGGCACTTCTCTCATCCATTAATCTCCCCCGAGTACCGTTGACATGGATTCTCTCTTAATCGAAAACGTACGCATTAATGATCGATCATTGTCGGATTTTGCAAGGTTGGTAGGTGCTCAAACTTTGGTAGCTTCACACTACTTTAAATTCTTTTGTCGGTGGCAAATTGGCAATCTATGTGTCAATGATTGATCATCGTTGGATTCTGCCGGGTCATTAGATGCTTGGACTTTGATACAATCACTACTTTGTGTTCTTTCTTGAATGACGACCTATGCGACAATGAATGATCACCATGGAATACTACTGGGTCATTAGGCGCTCGAACTTTGGTAACATCACTACTCCTATCATTGTGTCTGAAAAATTTAGCGCATCTTGCTGTTATTGCTTCCAACAAAGTGTAATTAATTACCCATGCAACTCGAGTCACCATGACCTTAACGAACACTACAAAAGCTGATCTAAATCTAGCGATGTTAGATCACATACCCAAGATGCAGCATTGGAAAGACACAGATTCGGCAGAGACAATGTGTTAAAAGGCAAGTCACATCATATCCATTTTTCTTTCCGCTCTCTTTCTTGCTCGTTGAAAACTCCTCAAGCATTATTACAACCACAAAAGGAGATAGCCGGTGGAGGATACAAGAGACGTGCGAAGAAAAACTATGTATTTTGGGAGACAGATGGGCAGATCACACTCGAAATCCTCTGGGAACATCGATTGATTTGTTGGGTATCCGTTGTAATCTTATTAATCGGGAGGCAATTGCGGAATCTGAATGATCTCGAGATCCTAAGAGAGGCAATCCAAGTTCATGGCTCTTTCCATGCAGCCCAAGCGAGCCGAAGCAGTTATTCCTTCTTCTAATGTACAACTAGACATTGGAAGAAGAGATTCCTGTGTTCTTTCATCATTTTAAGATATATAGGGAAATACAATAGGCAAATGAATTAATATAGAATATGTATCTTTTCCCTTTCAAAGATTTATTACAAAAGTTAAAAAAATGGTTAACAATAAGTATCAACCGACAGTTGCAATATGATGGTTTAAGCTTCAGCAAATGATTGTCGGAAGACCACGGTTGGGTATTATTGTAAAATATTTGTTTAAAAATATCTTTGCATAATATTATCTAAGCATTATGTCGAATAATATGATATTTTAATCACCAGATAATTCATGGTGTTTTTTTGTAGAAATGATTGGAATGAAGACTATAAAACCTTTCAACCAAAGAACTCAATAGGAAGATTTGAGAGGAGCGTTAGGGCGATAAGTCTAGACCCAGGAATTACTCAAGAGATATGGGTTATTGCGACTTCCATCTAGGGCTCGATGTGTGATGAGAAATTGTTGAAGTTTATCCCACTTTAATTGTGGAATGGGCTGGTCGTTAGTTTACAAAGTAAGAGAAAATCTCACCCTTTAAGTTAGTTTTTGGGATAAGAGAAGCCTAAAATCACCCAATAGATTTATGAAGTAGTTCATATTATATATCCATATAGATAGCAGAAAGTTTATGATTTGTATACAATTACAATAAAATAGTGTTTTGCCACTATTATGCCACGAGTTCGCTATTTGAAGAGGTGTATGATTTTTTGTGTGATGATCAATGACAATACCATTTTTTGTTCGGTAACCGGCTAATAAGAAGGGATATTTTTGACATTTAAACGTAAAAGTTGGTGGAAAAGCATGTTTTTACAAGGGACTAAAGTTGGTAAAACTTGTTCAAAAAAAAAAAAAAAAAAAGTTGGTAAAACATTTACAAGGGCCTTTCTCCCAAGCTAGGACAAACCTGCATTAGTTTTTGAGCTTTCTTGTGAGGGAACATTTCTTTTTCCTTATCAATTCTAAAAATTGTCCAAAAAGTTTTAAATCTATTATATTTTTGTCAATTCAATCTTAAACATTTTAATTTTACTAATTCAGTTATAAACATTTTTCACTTTTTGTCAATTGAGTTCATTTGGTTAATTTTAGCCGGCAATGCTAACGTGGCCGGCCGGCACTAATGTGACACTTTTTAATATTTTTGCAATTTTCCTTTTCTTTTTTACTTTTCTCTCTTTTTTTTTTGGGGGAGGGGGGAGGGGGTTGTGGTTATGGTTGGCGAGGGTGGCTAGCGAAGTCGCCGCCCACACTTGGCCAGATCCAACGAGGGCATCGCAGCCCTTGCCCAAGGCCAACGAGGGTTAGTTGGTAACCCTTGCCTTCTCTAACCCCAAACCCAAACAAAAAATTAAAATTAAAATTTTAAAAACTTATTAAAAAATAATTAAAAAGTGTAATATTAGCACCGACCAGTCACGTCATCAATTTTTAGTCAAAATTAGTCAGATCACTCAATTGGTAAGAAGTAAAAAGATTTATGATTGAATTGACAAAATTGAAAGGTTGATGACTAAATTAGCAAAAATGTAATAAGTTTAAGACTTTTTAGATAATTTTTCCAATCTTACCCCTTTTAATATAAATTAAGAATAAGTATACTAAAAATCTTAAAATTTATTACAAAAGAGCAAATAAATGATATTTTATACTTTTTAATTTGAATGATAACCTATGCTATTTTCGAAAAATATATAATGTGGATGTGACTTTAAATGGAAGTCATGTAAAGAAATGTCATATTATGGAAACGTTAAAAAGGAGAAGTGATAAATAGAGTAGGAGAGAGTGTGGGGAGTGGTCGGAGCGGGTGATGCTGCATCGACTTCCCTGGCGGCTCTCACCAAATAATAGGCAAGTTGTCATCATCACGTGAGGGCATACTGGCTCTCCAGGCTAGAGCAAAGCGACTATCTCGCTATGCCTTCACCTTGTTTTATTATTTTTGTGCGTTGAGCTCTAGCCACCGAACTAGAAAGTGGGTCAAAGACCTGTTTTGACAATTTTACTTTCAATGTACGACTGGACAGACTAATCAATGGCGTCTTTATTCCACGACAAATTCAAGATATAGAAATCACTAAGCATGAATTAAGGCTCACTCTTTATTGAGTCAAATGACAATCGATTTTAGAGATTATTTTCGACGTTCTGTATTGAAATGAGAAAGAGAACAAGAAAATTAACGAAAAAGACAAAAAAAATTAGAGAAAACACATAACACCAGAAAGCAAAACCCCTGCTGCCTCATCTTGCCCATTCCACTCCGTCCCGTCACTCGATCGGAATCATGACCTCGTTGGTCCTGAACGGAGGCAACGTCCACGGCGGATTGTACCTGGCCAGCACGAACTCCCCCGCCACCTTATGCCCGTCCCTCTCCAGCCACTCCCTCAGCCTCTCCGCCTTCTCCGCCGCCACCCGCTCCGTCGCCACCCAGCTGAACCTCACCACCCCGTACTTCCTCCCCTCCTCCTCCCTCACCACCACCGTCTCGTCCAGCGGCCTCGGCGCCTCGTCTGCCCTCCCGTACTTCGCCGGCAGCACGAACCGCATCGTCACCGCCTCCTCCCCGCTGCCCTCGCGCCTGCCCCTTGGCAGCCCTTGGGTGATCACCGGGGCCGTCATCGCGATCTTCTCGCTCTTGGTGATCACGGGGGCAGTCATGGCGATCTTCTCGGGCTTGGCGTTCTGGGGGTTGCCGAAGACGCCAATGTAGTTGGTGAGGACGGTGAAGCCGCCGTCGCGGTTGCCCTTGAACCGGGAGGGGGTGTAGGCGACCTCGGCGACGACGGAGGGGGCGTAGTGGCGGATCTCATAGTTGGCGCAGGAGTGGAGAACTTGGCATTTCGGGGTCTCGACGCAGATTTTGCCGAGAGCCATGCCCATTTTGGGAATCTTGGCGAGAGTTGATTCGACTCGATACAGGAATCAAGAAGATGAAGGAGATATATGTAGGATTCTGGAGTGTTTTTGTGAAGGGAGTTTTGCTTGGAGAAGGGGTGGAATTCAAGGTTTGAACATGGAACGAGACGAGTGGTGGCGGTTGGTCGTGGAGATCGCGGGCTCGGTTCTTCCACGACATCGCACTCTAGAAGGTTGACGAGGAAATTGCTTGGAACGTCCATTATTTTCCAAATAAAGATTTGAATAACAAAATAAAGACATTAATATCCTATGGGTAGACATCTGTTTGGGCAAATATAGGGATCCTTGGAACTTTATCTATAGTACCCTTGTCTATATCCAGTGAGGATAGAATAATTGCGTCCAAAATCCTAACGCCTACCTCAAAAGTGCAGTGGTCGAGTTTTGAAAAATTTCCTATCATTACAGTCAAGTCTCAAAATTTTTTAGGTACAATTGAGAACCTTCTATCTACAATGCTTAATTTGAGTGGCATTCAATGATAGTTTCGGAAAAATATGACATTAATGTGACTCTAAATGGAGGTCATGTTAAAAAATGTCAATATTCTTAAAAGTGAAAAAAAAAAAAAAAGCCTAGAAAGAGAGGAGTTAGAATGGGTGATGCCGTCTTGGCTTACTTGGCTGCCCTCACTGAACCACAATCGAGGTGCCACCACCGCGTGAAGGCACACTAGGCCTATAGGCTATAGCGCGAAACGACACCCGGGAGTTTCCTCCCGGACCTTTCATTTTCCTGTACCACGCCCCCGTGTTTCAGGGGGGAAGGCGTCATGGGGATCCAGGCTGCCCCCTACCCCCGTAAGGGGGTTGTGGACGGGAGAAGCAATGGGGTCAAAATCTTTTTCGAGGCCTGAACCCGCCTCTACCCGGACTTTCCCGGTGGTCAGAGCCTTTTAACGTCTTGCTCAAGACGAGACTATCACACCATACCCCCTCCCCTTTTTTTAATTCTGATTTTCTTTATGATATGACACTCAATCGGTACCATGTCAGCGGCACATATCTTCAGAAGCTTAACAAATGTGGTTTTAGTTTTTCTTCCATTACTCAAATTAGATGGAGTTAACTGAATTGGTCGTGAAGATTGCAGGCTGTGTTCTTTCATGACATTGCACTCTTCAGAGTTGATGAGGAAATTGTTAGATTATAATTCATATAAAACTTGATGCGGAAATTCATCATAAACAAGGATCTTTGATCTTCATGACTTTCACAAATAGATTCAGACAAACCTTTATCCATAGTGCTACGCTTGATGATGATCGTTGTAGAAAACCCAATGATCTTGAACCAAAAGGAGAAATCCGATTTCTCTCCCTTAACCCACTAAACCTTAATGTATTCAATTGATGGAGAAGAGAATACGTTCTTTCTGTTATTGTTGTTCGTATGTGGGTGGAGAGAGGACCGGACTCTTTTATACGTTCGTTGAAAGGGTGCCTTCCATCAAAGCGATATACCCTTTCGTTTTATTAGAGTCGTACCTTCTCGTAACCAATAATTATTTATAGCATTTCAATAAATATTAAACCATATAATAAATCACATAATATGGGCCACAATAATTCTTACATTCTCCCACTTGGCCCATATGATTCTCCTTTCATGGTTTAATGAAGACTATAATGTGCACAATAAGATTATGCTATAAAATTTCATTAAATTGGCAATCACATAATAATCACAATTAAGTAAAGAAAACTAATGCGAGTCATAGCGGTTATATGTCATTAATCGACATAGTCCCTTCTATGTACTACAACTATAGCACTTTACTTAACATGATCCATAAATGAGAAGTACAAAGAATAAGTCCAACTATAATATTTCTTTAGAAACTATCCTGTTCAAAATTCATCTATTTCCATAATGTATATACTAAATAGAAAACAGGAAATATCAGAAACATGTAAGTGAGCTCAAAGTGTCAAATACATAAAATTAATACAATCATAATACAAACATTAATGACGTCCAATAATGCCCATCCTTTCAACATGCTCATTAAATGTTTTGGGCGGCGATCCTTTTGTTAAGGGATCTCGCTATCATAAGATTGGTGCTAATGTGCTCAATTGACACTCTTTGTTTCTGAACTTCTT
Organism: Eucalyptus brandiana; assembly: GCA_014182725.1. Lineage (NCBI taxonomy): Eukaryota > Viridiplantae > Streptophyta > Magnoliopsida > Myrtales > Myrtaceae > Eucalyptus > Eucalyptus brandiana. The sequence continues at coordinate 16,574,112 of CM024668.1, forward strand.
CTTTGACAGACAAGTATTTGATCTCCATATGTTTAGCACCCTTAGAATACTTGTCGTTCTTAGAGAAGAAAAAACTGCTGAGAGTTATCACAATAGATTTTCAGCGGCTTGGCAATACTTGTCGACGATCACAAGCCCCGAAATAAAATTCCGCAGCCATAATCCATGAATTGTGGCCTCAAAGCATGCCACAAATTCAGCTTCCATAGTGGATGCGGCAATAACTGACTGCTTCGCACTCTTCCATGAAATTGCCCCTCCGGCCCGGAAGAAACAAGTAACCAAATGTTGATTTTCTTGTATCGGCACATCCGGCTAAGTCTGAAATCAATATCCAATCACCTCAAGATGATCGATCTTTTATAAGTGAGCATATGATTCTTCGTTCCTTGCGGGTATCTAAGAACCTTCTTTGCAGCTTTCCAATGATCCATTCCGGGATTACTTTGATACACCGACATTCCGACAAAGAAAAGCGATGTCCGGTGCGGTGCAAGTTTGTGCATACATTAAGCTCCCCACAACAGATGCATAAGGAATATTTTTCATTTGTTCTCGTTCCAATTCACTTTTCGGACATTGCATAAGGCTAAATTTATCACCTTTCGAATTGGAACTATTCCCGCCGAATATTTACTCATATTAAATCTCTCTAAAATTTTATCAATGTAGGCTTTCGAGACAATCCTAATAATCCTTGTGATCTATCACGGAATATTTCTATTCCTATCACATATGTTGCCTCTCCCACATCCTTCATTTCAAAATTTTCAGAGAGAAATTTCTTGGTTTCATGTAACAAACCAAGATCATTAGCAAGCAAGCAAAATATCATCAACATACGAACTAGAAAAATAAACTTGCTCCCACTAATCTTCATATATATACACCGATCAACGGTGTTTTCCTTAAATCAAATGAAGTTATGGTATCGTTAAACTTAAGATACCATTGTCGGGAAGCTTGCTTAAGTCCATATATTGACTTCTTTAATTTACATACCATGTGTTCCTTTCCTTTAGTTGAAAAGCCTTCGGGTTGGTCCATATAAACCTCTTCCTCTAAATTCCCATTAAGAAAAGCGGTTTTTAAATCCATTTGGTGTAACTCCAAGTCATAATAAGCCACCAAAGCCATAATGATTCTAAGTGAATCCTTCTTAGAGACTGGTGAAAATGTCTCTTTATAGTCAATGCCTTCTTTTACGAGTAAAACCCTTTGCAACAAGTCTGGCTTTATGTCGTTCAATATTGCCTTTTGAGTCGCGCTTGGTCTTAAAGACCCATTTACACCCGACCTTCTTACATCCTTTAGGCAATTCAACGATATCCCAAACTTGATTTTGATGCATGGATTTTAACTCTTCTTCCATAGCATTAAACCATTTATTAGAATCTTCACATTCCATGGCTTGGGAAAATGAATCTGGATCATTTCCAATTCCTAAGTCAATTTCTGACTCTTGTAGATAAACCATATAGTCATCAGAAATAGCCGACCTCTTTTCTCTTTGAGATCTCTTTAATGCTATTTTTTGTGACTCGGCCATTGGAGGTTCATTATTGACAACTTTAGAAGCTTTGAGTATAGGAACTTCTACCCTTACTTCTTGAATGTAAGCATCACGCATTCCTTCACTCCCACTGATGTCATCATTCTCAATGAACCTAGCATTTCCAGATTCAACAATTCTTGTACTATGATTAGGACAATAAAATTTATACCCTTTGGATTTCTCTCGCATAACCAATGAAATAACCACTGGTCGTTCTTGAATCCAATTTCCTTTCATGTGGATTATAAATTCTTACTTCGCTTGACAACCCCAAACATGCAGGTGTCGTAAACTAGGTTTCCTTCCCGTCCACGTTCAAAGGGAGTTTTTGGAACCGCCTTACTAGGAACCCCGTTTAATAAGTACATAGAAGTCTTTAAAGCATACATCCACAAAGACAAGGGTAAAGATGAATGACTCATCATACTCCTAACCATTTCCATTAAAGTACGGTTACGCCTTTCTGCTACACCATTTTGTTGTGGTGTACCTGGCATTGTGTATTGAGCACAAATGCCATGTCTTTCAAGGAATTTAGCAAATGGACTGGACATTGTCCCGATTCATCATACTTTCCATAATATTCACCACCTCTATCGATCTTACTATTTTCACTTTTCTATCTAATTGCCTCTCAACCTCTTTAATATACACTTCAAGTGCATTCACGATTGAGACTTATCATGCAATAGATAAATGTAACCATAACGTGAAAAATCATCAATAAAGGTTATGAAATAGCTTTCCTTACCAAAAGATGGAACATCAAAAGGACCACATATGTCGGTATGTATAATCTCAAGAAGCTCTGTGCTTCTTGTGGCACCTTTCTTAGTGTGCTTTGTTTGTTTACCTTTAATACAATCAATACACACTCCAAGGTCGATAAAATCCAAATTTGGAAGAATTTCATTCTTCACTAATCTTTGCATTCTTTCTTTGGATATATGACCCAAACGTTTATGCCACAAGTAAGCAGAATTTTCATCCACCAAACTTCGTTTAGTGCCAACATTATGATGCAAGGTCATTAATGTCTCAACAAAAGTATTATCAAGTCTAAATTTGTAAAGACCATCACATAAAGTTCCGGTTCAATAAGAGTATCACTCTTAAACGGTGAAAGATTCGAGATCCAAACTTACAATAAAATCCCGCCACATCAAGTCTTGGCAAAGAAACTAAATTGCGAGAAAATGTAGGTACATAAAGGGTTCGAAACAAATCCAAATAATGCCCAAAAGTATCTAAGATCAAACGATAAGTGCCAATGCCTTCAACTCGGAGCTTTGTCTCTCGTTCCCGTAATCACATAACTTTCATTTGGCTTTATAGTTTGGATCGTAAGAAATCCCTGCATCGTATTTGACACATGAGTGGTGGCACCAGAATCAATCCACCAAGTATTATAAGGAACTTTAGTAAAGTTTGATTCAAAACATACCAAAGCACAAGGCTTACATTTCTTTTCGAACCAAGTCTTACATTTCAGACAATCTTTCTTCAAGTGTCCAATTTTGTTGCAAAAATGACACTTAATAAGATTGTGTTCCTTCTTGTGGATTTGAGAAGCCTTTGAAGAGTCATTCGGGATGTGTAGTCCTTTCTTCTTGCTCCCTCCACCTTTCCTCTTAAAATTCTTTCGAACTCCTTGATGACTTGAGAGATAAACAGAATGAGCCTTTTGATTCTTTATCCTTGTTTCCTCTTGAACTAGCATACTTGGCCAATTCGTTTACATTCCACTTATCCTTTATAGTGTTGTAATTCATTTGAAATGGCCCATATTGCTCATGAGGCAAGGAATTAAGTATAAATTGTACTAAAAAGTACTCATCCACATTCATTCCCAAAGTCCTTAACTTTGCTGCTAAATTTGTCATCTCAAGTATATGCTCATGCATGGTACGCGAACCATCATATTTCATGGTGGTCAGTGTGCTCATCAGTGTACCAGCAAGTGACTTATCAGCAGTTTGAGAACGCTTTTCCATAAATTTCATAAATTCCTTAGCATTGTTAGTCTTGGGAAGAGAGGTCTTTAAGTTGTTTGCAACTGTCATTCGCATGAACATTAAGCTCGATCGTTCGATCTTTCCCAAGCTTTATGGAAAGATTTTTCATCATTGCTACTTTCATCGGTAATAGCAAAATGGTTTCTCGGCTTGAAGCGCTAAGTCAAGATCCGGGACACCTAAGTGAAACCGGACTTGTTCACTCCAATCGGGAAAATTTATCCCATTGAATAAGGGAACAGATGAGGCGTGCGAATGGAGTGAAATAGGTACGAATACTTTGCAAATGTGCAAGAAAATATTCATACATTAATGCTTTGAGAATATCACCTAATCGATTCAAACTAAACTACACATGCACATCATAGTTCTCCTTTGGGCGATCCTATGATATACAAAAATATATAAACCATAATGATGCTAATAACTTTTATTTGATAATTGTAAATATATCTTATTAAAATTATTTGTTATCTTTGGATATACAAACAAATTTAACAAGTCATATTAATTATCAACCATCATGTTCATGAATTATAAGAAAATAATTAACCTTTGGGTTAATCCTAAGTTCTTATAATAAATGAACTTCAATATACCCATAACTCCAATAATGATATAAAACATATCAATTTCATATATAGCATCAATTAATCATGGGTAATTGAATAAAATAATTTACAATATCAAAAATTCATAAGACTTTAAGGTTCGGCCACTTTGGTGACTAACAAACCTTTCATAATATGAATTTTTTTTAATATTGTAAAATGTAAATATTTACCAAATTTGCACACAAGGACAAAAACTTAATCAAAGCATAAGGGTAAAATTGTAAAATCCTAATTCCATAAGGGCAGAATCATAAAGTTATAATCCAGGGGCAAAATGGTAAATAAACAGCAATGGCAGAACTGTAATTATTAATTAAACAAGGGCAGAATAGTAAATAAATTGCGAGAAGGACAAAATGGGAATTTTAAAAATGACATAAGGGCAAAAACGTAAAAGGCGCGCGGGGACGTCAGGCACGTGCCGAGCACGTGCCTTCGTCCTCGGCGGGCGCGTGCCCCGCACGCGCGCGTTCGGCGCGCAGGCGCGTGCACCGCACGCACCTGCAACCGCAGCGCGCGCGTGGAGCCCACGCGCCTTCTTCCTCGCGCACAGACGCGATTTTTCGTCGGTTTTTCGCCGTTCCATCGCCGTTTTGCCACCCGTTTCTTCTCCGACAGCCCATTCCAGACACAAATAATTAATGGGTTTTGAAGAGCATGCCGGCACGACCACATGGGTCCATGTTTCGGAGAAAATGACCAAAAATTGGCCCCAAATCAAACCAAAGTTTCCCCAAAACGCAAACCCTCCACCACCGCCGCTTCCGCCGCTCGATTAGCCTCCGGCAAACACCGATATGCCGGAAAAACTCATGGCTAATGTTCCTCATGATGTTGCGACGGTGTGGGTCCGAAATCAAGCGGTGGGTCGCCGGATTTTGCCCGGAATCGAAGAGTTTCTACCTTGCCCTCAAAATTCCGAATTCCTCCATTTTTGTCCTTAAAATTCCGAATTACTCCATTTTTGTCCTTTTCCACTCGCATACACACAGTAACTTTTCTTCACCATTTTAGTCCATGAAAAACATTCCATCATTCGGATTTTCTTTAACAGAACCTTCCAAAACATTTCAACAACAACAAATGCTACGAATAGGATCATTCAACAAATCATCATGCATAAATCATAATATTTCTTTAAACGGAAAAATCATGAGATCATAAACCAAATGCTCCGATACCAACCGTCGATTATAATTCATATAAAACTTGATGCGGAAATTCATCATAAACAAGGATCTTTGATCTTCATGACTTTCACAAATAGATTCAGACAAACCTTTATCCATAGTGCTACGCTTGATGATGATCGTTGTAGAAAACCCAATGATCTTGAACCTGTTGGGAATAACGGATCCCCGAAAACCGGATTCGACACTAAATCGAACCCCTAAATCAATGCGGAAGACGAAGCCCGGGAATAACACGTATCACCGATCGTAAAGCACACCACGGATTCGAGCGTACCTTGTTAGCCACAGATTAGACACCAACGCTGAAGAAGAGGAAGAAATTCTGATCCGATGATGCCAATTCGCCTGAAGGGAAGACGGGACGCCGTAAGCGTTCTTGGAGGGAGAGAGAGCGTTCGGGAGAAGACGTACGTTTGTTTTCCAACGGTTGCCATCTCTCTCTCTCTCTCCTCCCTTTTATACCTTCCCCCATCCACGGGCCTTATTCCCGTGGGCCGGGCCTTTTTGGGCCCAACTTGAGCGGATGAGCCTTAAGCCCATCTCATAAATCCATCATCTCCCACTCGCACATAGTGGTGCAAAACCAACATGGGCGGACGGGCCTTACTCATCCCCATCGTAGAAAAATCCAGCATAGACTCTCACTTAACATGGTGGGCCGAACAGAATCCTCTTTTCCTCTCTTCAACATTCATACCGGTGAATAATCCGTGCGACCAAAGATACTTTGAGAGCTCGTTGCTATACATCTCGTTAGGAATATACAAAGGCTCATAATGGGCGTCACACTCCGAGTAGATTTAGTATGCGTACCCTAGATCGATTGATCACATTTATATCTCTCTTGATCTCTTTTAAAACAATGATATATATATATATTGTATTCACAATTATGATTATCACAAAGACAGTCATAATTGGTTAACCGGTGAATACAAAACTACAATGTGATTCTCCAAAATCGATCTTCCTCTTTCCTTCAAACTCGCAATTTCAGTTCAACTTGCTTTTCTAGAAATGCCCCATTAGATCGAATCACTCATGACCATTGGCAACATCCTAAGATAGCAAACACTAAATAGAAATTTTGAGAATAAGTAAGAGTCATGAGGGGACTAAAAAATTGAGGAACTCTTTTCCTCAAGAGTCTCACACGTCATCAAAGTTGAGATCAAACTTTTTGCCACTCTTATTGATCGTCTCATGCATACGTAGTATGAAATACGTATTACAGTATTAACTCATTTCCCATAGAGCGTATGTCTACACCTTCAATACCGTACAGATGATAGTTCAGACATACCCAATGTCTAACTTGAGTTCACGTATCTACTCATTCACAAAATTCATCAGAACTCACATCTGGCATCTTAGACGGATAAGGTAAAATATGTGGGGTATTTTACTTTCGGACATAGTAAGTATTATGTCCTCATCTTAACACTTAGTTAAGGCGACATACGTGTTTTAAGCTTGAGCTCTCGATTATCACCTAGATAATAAGCTTAAAAACAGTCTCATCTCTATTTATCACACAAGAAATGGGCGATTACCCGTGTGAGTGGGCTAATCTAATATCTGTCCGACATACTTCTCAATTTAAAATAATGCACTAAGCATTAAGATGCATAAAGATCAAACAAAGATTCATAGGCATTAATGATGAAAACACAAATTCATCAAATTGTGAACACTTAGGGAAATTACAATATTCAAGTACATCGGCCTCTACGCAATCCTAGAGATTTCATATGGCCACAAAACACATCTCTAGGTATTGGCTTTGTCATAGGATCTCGCTACCATTCTATGCGTAGTATGTACTCTAAGTTCACATCTTTTCGTGCAACCATATCTTTGACAAAATTATACTTGGTATCTTTATGTTTGGTCTTGCCATGATATTTTAGATCTTTGGTGTACACTTTTGCTGCTTGGCTATCACAGTTAACCAACAATGAATCTGCAGCACTTCCAATAACACCTAAACAATCCAAAAATCTCTAAAGCCAAACATCTTCTTATACTACTGCTGATAATGCCACGAACTCAATTTCTATCGTGGACAAGGCTATGCATGTTTGTTTCTTACAGCTCCAACATATGGTGCCATCATTCAGTAAGAAAAACAAACCCAAAGGTAGATTTCCTTTCATTTAAATCTCCTCCCCAATCAGCATCAGGATAGCCTTAGAGTCGCAGATCCTTTCCTTAATAACTCATCGTCTAATCAGCAGTTCCCTTTAGATACCTCAGTATTCTCTTAACGGCTTTCCATTGTGCTAGACCTGGATTGGATTGGTATCTACTCACCATTCCAACTGCAAAACATATGTCGGGTGTTGTACACATCATAGCATACATCAAGCTCCCAACAAAGACTAGCATAAGGAACATGTTTCCTTTATTCCTTCTCTTGTGGAGTCCTTGGACACAGACTATGGCTCAATCCTTCACCTTTTGCAATAGGAGTGTCTATGGGTTTACAATATTGAAATCTTAACTCCAAGAATATATGTAACCTCACCCATATCCTTCATCTCAAAATTGGAAGACAACCAATTTTTTGACAATATTGACAAACTCCATATTACTTCTGGCAATTAGTATATCATCAACATATAATGATATGATCACAAATTGATCATTGGATATTTTGATATATACACAATGATCATCATCTATCATTGTAAAGTCATATGCCATTATGGCATTATGAAAACGTATATATCATTATCTTGACGATCGCTTAAGGCCATATATCGACCCCCAAAGTCGACATACCTTTTCTTCTTGGCCTTTCACTATGAAACCAGCGGGTTGTTCCATATATGTTTTTCCTCTAATTCTCCATTGAGGAAAGCAGTCTTTACATCCATTTGATGTAACTCAAGATCCATACTTGCCATTATTGCCAGAATAATGCAAATCGAGGTAAATCTCACTACAGGAGAAAATATATATTCATAATCAATTTCTTCCTGTTGATTATACCCCTTCGCCACAAGGCGAGCCTTATGCCTTTCTATCGAGCCATCAGCCTTTCGCTTTATTTTGAGAACCCGGTTGTTCCCAATAGCTCTGCGTCCTTCGGAAAATCAACCGGTTCCCAAACATGGTTTGACTTCACCGACTCCATTTCCTCTTTCATTGCATGAATCCATTTTCCTTATTAGGGCAATTTAGAGCCTTATTAATATTTCTTGGCTCATCCTCATCTTGTGAAGCAACCATAAAAGTTTCCCTTTTCAATGTCAAAACATTGATCGGGAATACTTTGGCGACTTGTTCACCGTATGGGAGATTGTACACTTAGCACATCATTCCCCATCATGCTCCCACTTGGATTAGGTAATGATGATGTTGTCACATCGGTGGTTGCAATTGAGAATGAGTTGAATTCAATTCATCACATCTCATATTACTCCCACTTGGACGAACTCCACCGACATCATTATCTTGATCCAAGGTTTCAAATAGGGAACAATCTTCCCTTATTTCGCCCTTCTTAGGAAATTCATCCACTAAGGATGTGACATCCCGTGATTCAAATTCAGTTATATTCCCACTTTTCTGCTCATCTATGAACACATACCCTTTCGAGTGTTCGTAGTATCTCATGAAAATACTCTTATTTCCTTTGGGACCCAATTTCCCAAACTTGTGAGAGGACTCATGAATATAGGCAGCACAACCCCATGGCTTAAGAAAACTTAAGTCCGGTTTTCTAACTGTCCATAACTCATATGGAGTGGAAGCAACGATTTGGAAGGCATTCGGTTAAGTATATAGGTAGCAGTTAACAACGCATCACTCCGAAAAGTGATAGGTAAGTTAGCATGCACCATCATGGACCTAACCATTTCCAGGTAGGGTTCATTTTTTCTTTCCACAACACCATTTTGTTGAGGAGTATATGGAATAGACAACTATCTTTATATTCCTTTTTCATCACATAATTTTCTGAACACATCAGATAAATATTCTCAACCTCAATCGGATCTAAATACCTTTATTTTCTTGTCTAATTGATTTTCTGCCAGGTTCATAAACCTTCAAAACAACTTATGCTTGATTCATGAGAAATCAAATAGACATATCCGATTTCAGTATAATCATCTATAAAAAAAAAAAAAAAAAGATGAAATAAACAGCCCCTTGCCTTCCTCTCACATTCATTGAACCACAGACGTCCAAATGGATTAAATGTAGAGGAAATTCAGCTCTTTTACCTTTTCCAAATGGTTTCCTTGTTGTTTTCCCTACTAGGTAATGCTCACTTATGGACAAATCGACTTTTTCAATATTGCCCAACAAGCCCTCTATGGCTAGTCTATTCATACGTTATTGGCCCATATGACCAAGTCTAGCATACCACCATATTCACATCATTATCATATAAGGTAGAAGACGTGAAACAATGGAATAACATATTGACATCACCATAGTCAACATCTAGTACAATAAAACCATCCAGAAAATAATCACAACCATAGTAGTTTGTATCCAAATACAAATCTACACTTCTATTATGGAAGTTCACACTAAAACCAAGCTTAACCAACGCTAAGACAGGACACTAAATTTCGACGAATCTCCAAAGCATATAGAACATCAAAGGTGCGTCCACCACTCATGTTCAATTGGCCGGTGCCAATTCCTTTAACTTCAGCTCGGAGTTATTTCCAATATAGATCCACTTAGTTCCGGTTGGTATCGTCGGAATTCCACGAAGGATTCTCTATCCTTCCCTCTATGGTCTGTCGTTTCTGAATCTACAGTCCACAAAGGATTGGATTCAGCCAATAATATTGAACTTGACACATAAGTAAAGTTCTCAAATGTACAAGAGGTGTTGACTTTTTTTTTTTTTGACTCACAACAGTTGCAAGCATAGTGACATTTCTTGTCACAATTGTAACACCTCACCCTTGACATTTTCTTCACTTGAGGACGTTTTCCTCTCTTGTGTTGGTTAACTCTTGATTTCTTGCAATAAGGACTTGGTCCTTTGCATTCCCACATATTGAACGAATCAATACATTTGCGCTTAGAGCACAAAACTCTTTCTGAGCTAGAACCAGCATTGCAAATATCTGTTTTCGGCTCAAATGCCGTTAGGCGGTCCTCTACTAGCTCAAGGTGGCGCATGGCATCCTTAAGATCTTCCATAACATGGTCAAGAGCTTCTAGTACTTCTTGCTTTTCCAGCACATATTGAATCTTCTTATTCAATATTTCACAATTGTTACCGTTCATATCGGCAATCACGTTCTTAGTTCTTTGAACCATCGTTCTAAACACATCGACATCCATGCACGAATAATTAATGCCTATCATTTATGCATCCCTATTTGCATAGACCCATCATATTAATAAATAATTTCAAGTAAGGCTTCGAATCAAAAGGTCACTATGTTTCCAATCATCCTCCAAAAAATCCTAACTCAAAACTATCATTAATATGATTGTCATATGCAAAATCAATTCTATGAAGCTACAAAAGCTTCTAAAACTACCCACAGCTAATTACCCACAGCAACCAGCAATAACAGAAAGCAAATAAAATCTAATATCTAATAAAATAACAATGCTTTCACATAATACAACTATACATTACACTAAGCAATATATATACGGGGAAAAAATATCAACATGGAAAGAGATATTGACATCAAAAAACATCTCAAATTAATCCAAGGGATAAATAGGGAATGTCCCTTCTAATCATTCAAAACATCTCGAGAAAACGAAGGCACATTTGCCAACCAAGGAAAAACTTTTGGAGAGCTTTCATGTCGCCACCAAGGCGCATTCACTCGGCGCCATGTGGCGCTCAATCTAAGGGTTGAAGTTTTGGCCAACTCAATCCTATAAGTCTTTCTCTTACAAAAGCTTCCACTAGCTTCCTATAATCCGGGACCACGTTGACCTCCCATAGCCAATCAAACACTGCTTGCCATTCGGGTGGAAGAGTGTTTATCAAAGCCGGCACCTTCTCAAAGTCCCAAGATCGGATAACCATTCCAGATGATTTCTGTATCATCTGATTGACCTTGATCACATGTGATACTAAATCACCGTCATGCCACCGATAATTAGCTAAATCTGACATCAGCCTTTTAAGTCTTGCATTTCCCTCGTCCCTTCTCGGGCTTGCAGGTATCTGTGCATAACTCATTATAGTTCCTGCAACAAATGCAGAATAATCCATAATTTTCATAAGGGAAAATACATAATTTTCCAAAATTCATGCAACAAATGCAGAATTAAAAAAATGGATTACTTATAACACACATAGGCATGACCGAAAAAGAAACAAATTCCTTTTTTTTTTTTTTTTTTTCGGTCAACGGTCAACGGTCAACGGTCAGTCAACGGTCAACGGTCGGTCAACGGTCAGTCAACGGTCAACGGTCGGTCAACGGGTCAACGGGCGCGCGGGTCGGCTGACCGGTCGGACCGGACGGACCGGTCGGGCCGGTCGAGCCGGGTCCGACGGACCGACCGCACGTGCCGCGCGCGTGCGTGGGGGGCGACGCCACGCGACGTCAGCCGGCACGTGCCGTGCGCGTGCGCGGGTGTCCGCGGGTCGGGTCGGGTCGGGTCTCCGGTCGGGTCGCCGCCCGGCCACCGACGTCATCGCTGACGTCATCGATGACGTCATCCCGACGGTTATCGACCGTTGGGTGACGTCACGATGACGTCATCCGGTGACGCGGCACGCGCGTCGGTTCGCCGACCGGCGCGTGCCGTTTCGCCGGTCGCCGGCGCGCACGTGCCGGTTCGTCACCGGTGCGTGTGGCGCACGCGCCCAGCGGCTGGCCGCTTCCGGCGCGTCGCGCCCACGCGTTAGCCGCGGCTTCCGGCCGCGCGTGTGGGCGCGCGCGGCGTCTCCGGCGGCGTGCGACATGTCGCCGGACTCGTCTCGACGTCGCCTTTCTCCCAGTGCCTTCAGAATTCGTTTTCGACTTACGAAAACTCAGAAAAATGGCCGAACAGCGCTCGGGTGTCGGGATTTCACGCCCCGATCCGTACGGCCGAGAATTTTTGCGAAAATTCAATCAAAAAACATCAAATTGATCGGGAAAACGTGAACTAGGGCTCACGATACCAATGTTGGGAATAACGGATCCCCGAAAACCGGATTCGACACTAAATCGAACCCTTAAATCAATGCGGAAGACGAAGCCCGAATAACACGTATCACCGATCGTAAAGCACCACGGATTCGAGCGTACCTTGTTAGCCACATATTAGACACCAACGCCGAAGAAGAGGAAGAAATTCGATCCGATGATGCCAATTCGCCTGAAGGGAAGACGGGACGCCGTAAGCGTTCTTGGAGGGAGAGAGAGCGTTCGGGAGAAGACGTACGTTTGTTTTCCAACGGTTGCCATCTCTCTCTCTCTCCTCCCTTTTATACCTTCCCCCATCCACGGGCCTTATTCCCGTGGGCCGGGCCTTTTTGGGCCCAACTTGAGCGGATGGGCCTTAAGCCCATCTCATAAATCCATCAGAACCAAAAGGAGAAATCCGATTTCTCTCCCTTAACCCACTAAACCTTAATGTATTCAATTGATGGAGAAGAGAATACGTTCTTTCTGTTATTGTTGTTCGTATGTGGGTGGAGAGAGGACCGGACTCTTTTATACGTTCGTTGAAAGGGTGCCTTCCATCAAAGCGATATACCCTTTCGTTTTATTAGAGTCGTACCTTCTCGTAACCAATAATTATTTATAGCATTTCAATAAATATTAAACCATATAATAAATCACATAATATGGGCCACAATAATTCTTACAGAAATTGCATGGAACTTTAATTTTTTTTCAAATAAATATTTGAAAAGCAAAATAAACAAACTAATATCCTGCCATGGTTAGATATTTGTTTGGGTAAATATAGGGATTCTTGGAACTTTCTCCTGCGTAAGCTTATCTATATCTAGAGAGGATAGAATAAGTGCATCCACAATTTTAACATGTAATTCGAAAATGCAATTCCAAGGGTTAAAAGCCTCAACTAATTTCAAATTATGTTCATCATGACACATTTACTCTCAAAATTTTTTGTAACAAAAGAAAAAAAACTTCAAATTTATACCGGTATGATATATTTATCGAAAAATTGTACTCGTGTGACACATTTACCCAAACTTTTTTGTAACACAAAAACCTCAGATTTATATCCATGTGAAATATCACCCTAAACTTATTTTTGTAAGACCAAAAATCCTAAACTTAGACCAACGCCACACATTTATCCTTAGTTAAGACTTTTTTCTTTCCTTATTTATCTTTGCCACCGTCGTATTGCCACCATCTCCACCATTGCCAAATCAAGGAAGAAAATGGAGGAGGAAGTTAGAAAAAGAAGAAGAAGAAGAAGAAGAAGAAGAAGAAGAAGAAGAAGAAGAAGAAGAAGAAGAAGAAGAAGAAGAAGAAGAAGAAGAAGAAGAAGAAGAAGAAGAAGAAGAAGAGAAAAACATACAATAATTGACGTATTTTTGTTACGTGAGTGCCACGCCAGCATCCTTTGCAATTTGTCATTCATGTAGGTAGCTACATAAGACTTTTAGAGGCATTTGTTCATGAAATTTTGATGAAGAGTGATAACTTTATAAACATAGAGTTATTTTACCTATTTTAGGAAACAAATATTGCAATATCTATGAGAAACTATTTGGATTTTCTTCTATTTATTCAAATTTTCCTTATTTATGTAACATGATAAGATATAGAGAAAATAAAGAAAAAATGGCAAAAAGAAAGAAATGAACCCATAGAAGCGTTGTAAGGAATTAGGAATTATGTGATTTATTTCCCAATTTTATGTGAAAATAAGTAATTACCTCGTATTTGGAGCCTTGGATTTATCCTATAAATAAGATAACATTGAGAGCTTGGGAGATAGCTACGTTTTTATTTTTAGATTTTTTTTTTATTATTCTGAGAGTTTTTTTTTTTATATAAATATTTTGAAGAGAAGACAAAAAGTGGTGACAAAATTTTTAATCTTTGATTCAAGATGTTAGATTTAATTTATATTTTCATTTCTTCTTCTATTATGTTCTATTTTTCTTTTGTTAGAGGTATGATATGGCTTGACCATGATGATATGAATTTCATACTTATGTTTTGTAAGTGATTTCATTTATGTGAGTTATATATTATTTTGTTTAATGCTTTTGAGTCATTGATCACTATTTGAATGATCTGATGTGCATGTTTGATATTGAGAAAAAGTGATGATATTACTTATTATATTATATAACCACAAATTAAATGTACATAGAGGTATACCATATGATAAGGTGGTCCAAAGGATTCATTATAAATAGGTAATGTTCACATATTTTAATACGTTTATGTTTATTTAAATTCACATAAATATATAGTGGATTGATAAACTAAGTATGTTTACTATACCTAAAGATAGAATAGTAAATAGATTAGGAAATTCCATTATCACATGTTTAACTTCGTTCTTGCATGCGTAATGATCTGAAATTCATATATAGTGGTTATAATCAAATCAAATACTCTAACATATTTTTATGATTGATTAATTGCATTTAGTTTCGAAATCAAGCCAGATGTGTTTCCAATTCCATTCTCTCCGTGACTCTAGCATCATAAAATAGATAACAAATTCTCTAAATTTCTTGATGTATTTAAAAAATTGCATATTAACATTCTTTTTGTAAATGCCTTAGTGCAAATGCTTAGCTATGAGAAATTTTTGAAGGAGATTATGCCAGGAGAAATATCTTCAAGCGATTTTGATGATGTCCAAACTATCCTTGGTATAATGTTTATTGTAGTTTATGCAAAGGGGGCAAACAAGAGCAAACTTTTTTCCAAATAATCCCAAGCCAAATGTGCTGTCAATTCCATTCTCTCCGTGACTATAGCATCACAAAATAGATAAGTAATTCTCTAAATTTCTTGATGTAGACGTCCTAAAGCAAATGCCTAGCTATGCAAAATTTTCGAAAGAGATTTTGCCAAACAAAACATGTTAAAGAAATAGATCTTCTATCATGGCTAACTTTAGCAATTTCTTTACCAATAATGCTCAAGCTCCTAACAAGCCACCTTACTTCGATGGAAGCAACTATGGATATTGGAAGTAAATAATGCAATCATGCATTGAAGCTACATCCCTTGAAATGTGAAGTGTGGTTGAATGGTGTGGACTTACCAGCCCCATCACTTATTGTTGTTCAACCTCAAGCTCAATAGCTGCTGCCCATAACATAAAAGAATCTTAAAGAAGAGCTGCTCTCAATACCAAAGCTAAACACCTATTGTATTGTGCTTTGTCACTATCTGAATTTAACAAAGTTTCTTTTGTGTTATAGCCAAGGAAATTTGGGATTGTCTACTACTAACATTCGAAGGAATAGACAAGGTGATAGAAAAAAGATGAACATCTTACTTGGAAATTACAAGCTATTCAAAATGAAGCCAGTTGAAATAGTGACACAAATGTTCACTCAATTCATTGATGAATGGACTTACACATTAAGGAAAAATGTTCACCAATGAAAAAGTGAACAAGCTTTTAAGAGCTTTGCCCAATAAATGGAGCACGGTTAAGACATCTCTATGCGAGACAATGAGGATTCAATTAATTACAATGGATGAGTTGATAGAAACATTTATGTCCTATGAAGTTGAACACCTAAATGAGGAAAGTAACTCAAAAGGTAAGAAACCCATTGCCTTAAAGTTGATCATGATGATGCAGGTGAGTAAATATATTTAGAAGGAGAAGATAGTGATGAAGACATGGAGTTGTTGAGAAAAAGATTCAAAAATTTCATGAGGAAAGTAGGAAACCATAAAGAAAAAAAAAGACAAATGAAGCTCTCAAATGACAAAAAGCCTTAAAGGAACAATGAGGAATCCAAAGACAAGGATAGTGTTTGCTATGAATGCAGGAAACTAGGTCACATAAAGCTAGAATACCCAAATCTCAAGAAAAAGAAAGGAAAATATGATAAGAAGAAGAAAGCATTAAAGGCCGAATCATAAAATGACATCGAGTATAAGTCAAGTGATGAAGAGGAAGCAAATCTTTATCTAATGGCCAATTTAGATTACGATGAAGAAAATGAGGTAAATGATTCTGAATTGACCTATGAAGAACCATAGGATTTTTTGAGGGACATGTTTGAAGAACACCGAAAAGCTTCAAAAAGAATTTCAGTTTCGAAAAGGAAGTGTATGATCTTACCACTGAAAATTTTGCTGGTAAAGTTCTTATTAATGAATTGAAGAATGAACATGATCTCAAAGTGGGTGAAGTAAAACTTCTTCGAGTCGAGAAGGAGAATTTCAAAGAAAAATTTTTAAACATCAACACCAATTTTTCACTAGGTTCAAAAACCTTGAAGCACATTCTCTCAATTCAAATCCTTCACTACAACAAATGTGGTTTAGGATATGAGGGAATGAAAATGAGAAGAATCCTTTTCGAAAAGTTAAAGATAGATTGAAACACAAACCTCCTATGCATTTTTATAAGTATCATTATGATAGACATTTCACAAATCTACTAGCAAGCAATTTCATGATTGCTTGATTTGCAATGAACATGGTCATTTCAAAATGAATTGTCCAAAAGAACAGATGAAGCCCAAAAAGATTCAAAGGATGTCGTGCACGAGCCAGATGTCAATGGAAATCACAGATGAAGGTTGCACTTGAAGTGACGCCGTGGACATTGAAAAACCATAGGAGAGAGTTGTTGATAAGTGACACTCAAGTGATTATTGTTGATGTTGGGAAAATATGGCTTCGAATTGTGTAAAACAATAAAGCCGGATTTTTAGAGTAATCAAGTTGAACTTTGAAGCGTGATATCATTTTCTTTAAGGATTTATTTGCCCCACAATGTTGCTAATGGTCACCAGCAAATATCTTCTAGGATACAACAAAGTCTCAAATAAGAATAGTAGATAGCAATTCTAGTATTTCTTCAGGGTCTCTCATGGGAAATAATTGGAAACAATGGCCGTAGTTTCTATCGAAAGAAGACGAAAAAAGAAGATGTTATGTGTTTGATTTCAAAACAAACGTATTTATCTTTTTCTTTCGAATAGAGACAATCCTTCAAAAGGTTGCAAAAGAACAAAGGTAACTTTTCATGAACAAGTACGTCTTTTACGTTGAAAAGACATAAAAATTCGAAATTAAATAAATAATAAATAAAAAAAAACCGTAACTTTTTGTGAGCAGTCATGACTGTTTTTAACAAAGACTTTATAGTTAATTTTTATAGAAATAAATCCGAATTTTCAATAAATAAAAATAATGATCATCGGTTAGTGCCAAATCTCGTCCACGTGCGCACCCACATCTTTTCGATGTGGGACAAGGCACCTCTTCATTTGTTTTATAAACAAATTACCAACAGTTGAAAATTCAGCAATGGTGTAAGGAGGCAGCAGCTCATTGTTGGGCCTTCGCAGCTTGAGCACGTTGGGGGTATTGCAACAAACATCAACATTGCAGCCAGGCTTGGCGTTGGTTTGGCATGTTGGGGGCAATAGGTTTGCCAAGCGGCTCCACATCTTGATGGGTGGCAAACGGTGGCGACGATAGTAGTGTGACGACGGGCCGGGATGGCAATATGAGTGCTCGCCCAAGGATTAGTTGCGAAGACTCTTTCCCTCTCTTTTCTCTTTATTCCTCACATGTATCTCTCTATGCTTTGAAATTATGACTTGACCCCGCCCTTTATTGTGAACCTATTCGTCTTTGTATAGGCGCCCCTCACCATGTATTTTCTTTCCCTTTTCACTTAGCTAGCTTATTTTGTCTATTTGACTGAATCTTGCCCACACTCACCAACTATTAGATTTATTCGTCCTCTTTATCTTGGTATCCACAAATAATTGTGCACACAAGGAAATTAAGCCGATTCCCAAGAATCCTATGATATAATTGTCGAATCACTTCTTATAATCTATCCAAGCTTACCACCCCACTTGCATAGTATACGTGAATTTCAGCCATCATATCCTTCTATGGGCTTAGAGAAACATTTAATCTCGTGGGCTCAATCAGGCTCAAAATCATCCATTAAAACTCATCGGCCGGTCCAATACAAATGCAATTATAATTTTTTTTATATTAAATGGGTTAGTAATTAATCCCTAAGTTTATGTAATAAATGAATGACTAGGTTGAAAAAATTTAGGTGTCAACACAATGGAAAAATTCGTTTTTAATTGAATAAAAAAAAAATCTGTTTTGGTATGTAAATGTTGGCATCCCTCTCCTTTCTTGTTGGCTCCTCAGTTCTTATTCATTCTTCGTCCATTAGGTCTCCCACTGTGACTCTGCAACAGAGCTTGGCAAGCTTGAGGCTCTTCTTTTCTGGACTTCACCAGTAGTGTCTGCTAATCTAGGTTGCGACTCTTGTGTGCCAATAAACTGTGGAGGCCTCAACATAAGCTACCCTTTCTTCATTACATGCTTTCTAATTGAGATAGTAATTTGAACTATTTTGATTCATATTCTCGGAGGTATTCTATCAAACATGTTGTACGCATCCGATTGAGGAACATAATATAGACTTTGCAAACTTAGATTTACAACCAAACTCAAACTCTATCAACGTAGACTATCCAAAATCAAATGTACAGCTTAATAGACGCTTGATTTCAGTATTATCAAAGAAGAGGTCATTCTAGTTAACTATGTTAACAAAGTAAATCGAGCAAAGCAATTGGTGTTACCTGGTTAACAGCTATGACTGCAAGAGTGAGGCGTGACGCTTGTGAGTTTGAGCAAGACTGTTAGTGGGAGGCAAGGCCGACTACGAGGGAGTCAGAGGCAAGGCGTGACTCTGATGCCGTGATGGAGGGCCGGAGGTGAGCCTGAGAGCTTAGCTTACTCGTTGAGAGGTGAGGCGATTGATAGATTGAGAGCGAGATGAGACAATTGCGAGAGAGTTGGAGGCATGAGAGTGAGATGAAGCGAGATAAGAACTAATTAGGCCCTGTTTGGCAACACTCCAAACAAATGTGGACTAATTCGATTTTTGTTAAATCGGTTTGGGACGAATCGCGTTTGGTAAAAATTTTCTTTCCCCCGAACAAATTTGTTCCCTTAGAATCGGTTTTGGAGTAGATTTGAGAATAAAAAAAAAAGTTGATTCTATGTCCGAGAATCAAAAAAAGAATCAACACAATAAAACTATTCTTCTTTCCTTCCGCCATCCCGCGACCATCGCCCGCCACCGCCCGCCGCCGTCCGCCGCCACTCACCACCGCCGGCCGCCGGTCCGGCGAGCTCGCCAGAGGCTCGCCTGGCCAGGGCGAGGTCCGGCGAGCTTGTCGGAGGCCGGGAACAGAATAAAAAATAATCATTTCTTGTCGAATCGGTTAGGGAATGAATCGTTGCGCTAAACGCGCTCTTAGTGACTAAGGTTCCTTCCTTTACTTTCTTTTTTGAGGACTGACAAAAAAACGTTAAGGGCGTGAGATGAGAGAGTTCAAATTAAAAGAAAATTATTTTGTGTGTGTGTACCAGTCTAGTTTGGATGGGCAGCTTCACACATGGAACCAAAAAATGGATTAATCCTTATGGGAACTACTAGTTCTAGGCCGGTTTTGGGTGGTCCAAGAGGTTCATGGTTCTTTTACACGCCCTTATTTAAAGCAATGTTTAAGAGATAATTTGTAATTAATCCATATACATAGCCAAAAGTGGGGGTGAGCATGGTTTCAAAATAGAACTTGAAATCTGAGAACCGGTTTAGTGAGACCCTATAGGTTTTGGGTTATAAAGTATGCAGAGTAGGTTCTAGATTCTAAAAAATGACGAACCTATTTTGACAGTTAGGTTACTAGTTCTTAATTGGAGGAACTTGCAACCTGTAACCTATTATCTAGAACCTAGAACAAGTTTTAATATCTTTCTTGGTTCATGTCTTTGCACAATCTTCCAATATTTCAAGCCATTCGATGATGAGAATACAATTTGGAACATTAATTTGAGCTTCCATTTTATGACTAAGATTTTTACTTTATTAATGTTCATATTTTCCATGTGTCTTTATGGTAAGTGAATTGTAGTAACAAATGATGATCAGTAAAGATTTTAATTCACTACAATCGTTCAATTAATAATAGAGGTGGAACCTTGGTAGATTTTAGAACCAATCCTGAAACCACTGATATGGTACATTCCAAGTTTTTAGGGTATGCAAAGTTGATTCCAAATTCCAAAAAATGAGAAACCTATTTCAATGGGTAGATTTCAGATTTCAGATGGAACCTATATAGAACTTGTAACCACTAACCCTCGAGTCAATAGTGTACGATGTGTATACGATGACAAGCCAATACCCCATTCCTAAGATGGCTTATGGCTATGACGCATGGTTGCAATTGACCAATAAAGAGGGACGCAACAATTGGTCGGAACGTATGTCATAGACAGTGCGACTCATCAGTTGCGTCGTGGCAACCGTGCGATCGACACACCAAATTCTTCAGACTGTTTGCAGCAAGCTTTCCTAGAGGCCCTTTACTTATTCTAGTCCATTCATCAAAGCATGCATCGATTAAATTCTGACTACATGAAATTGAAGCTGTCATTTCTTCTTCTCTCACTCAGTATTTTTCTTTGCCTTTCCTTTCCTTTTCGATTATTATAACCGTGAATGCATAATTTCTTCACATAGTTTCGGAAGTTATAATGTGAAGAGATCTTAAGATATGATATCACTAAGCACAAGTTAAATGCCAATCAAGTCCAAAGACTATTTTAAACATTCTGAACTTAAATAAGAAAATGAACAAGAAAAATAACGAAAAAAGAGAGAGAAAAATAAGAGAAAATACAGAGCACCAGAAATTCCAAACCCCTACTTCATCCTCCTCACTCGATCGGAATCATGACCTCGTTGGTCCTCAACGGAGGCACCGTCCACGGCGGATTGTACCTGGCCAGCACGAAATCCCCCGCCACCTTATGCCCGTCCCTCTCCAGCCACTCCCTCAGCCTCTCCGCCTTCTCCACCGCCACCCGCTCCGTCGCCACCCCGCCGAACCTCACCACCCCGTACTTCCTCCCCTCCTCCTCCCTCACCACCACCCTCTCGTCCAGCGGCTTCGGCGCCTCCTCCGCGCTCCCGTACTTCGCCGGCAGCACGAACCGCATCGTCACCGCCTCCTCCTCCTCCCCGCCGCCGCCGCCTCCCCCGGGCGGCCCCTGGGTGATCACCGGGGCCGTCATGGCGATCTTCTCGCTCTTGGTGATCACCGGGGCGGTCATGGCAATCTTCTCGGGCTTGGCGTTCTGGGGTTGCCGAGGGCGCCGATGTAGTCGGCGAGGACTCTGAAGCCCCGTCGCGGCTGCCGTCGAGCTGGGAGGGGGTGTAGGTGACCTCGGCGACGACGGCGGGGGCGTAGTGGCGGATCTCGTACTCGGCGGAGGAGCTGAGGACCTGGTATTTCGGGGTCTCGACGGAGATCCTGCCTAGAACCGAGCCCATCCTGGGAATCTTAGCGAGAGTTTGAATGGACGCGATGCAGGGATGAAGAAGATGAAGGAGATTTATATGAGATTTCTGGGGGGTGTTTTCAGTGAAGGGAGATTTTGCTTGGAGAAGGGGATTGGAGGGTTTTGTATAAGGAAGGAGACGAACGGTGGGGGTCGGTCGTGGTGATTGCGGCCTGTGTTCTTCCACGACATCGCCCTCTCGAGGGTTGGAGAGGAGACTACTTGAAATTTTCACTTTTTTCCAAATAAGAATGGTTAACGCTATTTTTATCTCTTAAATAGTTTTTAACCGCATAATATTACAAAAAGTCCCCAAAAAACTCCAAACTAATATATTTGTGATCAATTTATCATCCATCAGTTTTCGTTGAATTGGGTTAATATCATGAAGAATTATAAACTAGTACACCTATAACAAACGGATAATAAAATCTCAAATTAATAGATTCGCTAACTGCATATATTATTTAACTTTGTAATTTGATGGTAAAATTTAATAAAATTAGTGGAGAGTAAATTTATCATAGGTATTTTAGTTTGGACGGCTTTTTGTGATTGAAAAATTAGTTTAAAGTAAATTTATCATAAATGTATGAAATTGAAGTTTTTCACGATCTTTTAATTAAAAAATTCATTAATAGTAAGATGATAAAAAAGGAAAAGAAAATCATATTTGGATATGGGTCAATCAATTTCAGGAACTTTATCCACCTTTCCTTTTTTTTTTTTTTTTTGGTCAGTATCCACCTTTCCTTAAGTGTTGTTTCTTCCTTTTTCTTGTGTTCATATATGAGAAGTTTAGATTCATTCCTTTTCTTTCACGAGAATCCTCTAAAATTCGAGTATTTTAATCAACTTAATGATTGGAATTCCACATTAAAAGGATACTAAAAAAGCTATGGTGTCTAGAACATTTGTTTACAATCTCTTTAAAATTCAATCTGTGATAAAAGGATGTTTTTATTCCACCACCTTCCGTGTTTTTCCGTTCATTTTTGTACAAACTTCATTTCCTCTCATATACTCATCATTGCGCTCAAGCTAAATCCCGTGAGGGATTTTATTGCAAGGAGTCTGAAACATTGGTAGTCTTTGTTAATTAACATATCTCAGATTTCAATTATAATCTTAATGGATTTACAACTTTAACCAAAGAATTCTAACCCCCCAAAAAAAGAACATATTGAACTCCAAAGACAGATTCTAAATAAATGTTCTGAACACCACTACTTTATGACATTAATTTAAAATCTAATTTCCATCATTAAGTTGATTAAAATACTCAAATTTTAGATGATTTTAAACCCAAAAGAAAAAGAAACGATAGGTAGGGAAAGATGGATAAAAATTCCAAAATTGATTGATCCTCATCAAATGTATGTTCTTCCTCTTTCATTAATCATACCATGAATGAGGTTTTAACAAGGGTTATTTTAGATAAATTTATATATTATGGTGTGTTTAGAATTATTTGAGGTATGGAAATAGCATTAGCCATAAAAATTGTGTAAGCAAAATAAAATATTCATATCCTTATATGGTCAAATCTCTGATTGGGTAAACAAGGATCTTTTGATATTTCCTTGCGTAGCGAGAATAGGGTAAGAGCATCCAAAATTTGAAAACTTACCGCAAAAGTGCGGTTCAAATTATTGGAATCAAGTTTGAGAACTTGACAAAAAGTTACAATAAAGTACTTTTGCGAACCTGCTTAATTTGATAATATGTGGTGTTGATGTGACTCTAAATGATGTCGTGTAAAAAAATTCGTCAACATTACATAAAGGAAAAAAATGAAGGTTAGAAAGAAAGAAGGAGAGAGTGCGGTGGCTATCCTGGCAGAGAAAAGCGATCATCTCACTATACTCTTTTTTAATATATAAAATTTCAGATTTTTTTTGAAAAATGATTTGGCGCTCACTTTACACCACACCAACTTCACATGTTCTCGAAAATACGAATAAATGCAATATTAGATTATCTTCTGTCGACTCAAATTGACTAGAGTTAGAATTTGATCACACTATTTGAATTTCAGAAGAAGTTTGTGACACCCTGATCAGGTCCAAAGTGGGTAGGGTTTAGACCTAGATCCTATACTTGACCCTGTTATAACCGATCTTCTAATTTGGACTTTATACCCGACCCTGTTTATATTGGATTATGTACCCGACCCATCATGTTTTTCCGATCCGGTTCCAAGGTTAACCTTATTTTTACTAGAACCTGTTTTGCAATCTCTCGACATCCTATACGACTTTGAATATTATATTAATATGCGAGAAAATAACGCAATTCTCATAATTTATATTGAAACATTAAACACTTGTAATAAATAAATACATGAACTTTTTGACTAAACAAATAATTAAGGATCTACAAGGCTAATTATAATAAATAAAATCATAAGGCAAAGAATTAGTAATAAATATGGGTCTAATATTAGTCTTATTCCCATAACTATTACATGAAACTACTCATTTATGCAAATATAACTCCTCATATAAAAGAGAAATTATGGGCGCGCGTTTACAATCATTCTATTCTACAAATAGTTTTAATGTAAAATAGATTTTTCTATTTCTATTTCTAGAAGAATTTCTAAACAAAAATAACCATTTTGATAACGACACAAAATTTATACTCTAAAAATAGAAATTCGTTTGATAATGACACAAAATTTCTTCCTTTCGGACGCGGTGGGTGATCGCGGTGATGGACGATTGCAATTGGCCGCCGACGATCGGTGGTTGGCGGCCGGCGACGCGGCCGAGCGACCGTGGCGGCGCCGGCGACGCGGTGGCGGCGGTGGCCGGCCCGATCGGCGGCGGCGGCGAGCGACCGACGGATGGTGGTGGGGCGACGGATGAATGATCGATTGACGAATGATAAGAAGAATTTTTATTTCGATTTCTATTCCGAAATAGAGAAGTAGAAAATTTCAAACTTTTGATTTATTCCAAACCTATTTCAAACAAAATCTATTTCGAAATATAAAAATGAAATAATGTTACCAAAACGATTTCTATTCTAAAAACAGGTTTGAAATAGAAAAATTATTTCTGGAATAGAAATTCTAGTTTGTCATGCACCCTCTAGGCGAGCCAATTCATGTGATACATAAGAATTTGACTGCGACGAGCACCATCCGTCCATTGGATGGTGTGAGAGGGTGCAAGAGGGAGCTGGTAAGGGAGGGAAGCAAGTGAGGAAGATGAATGACAGAGGAGGAGTGCCGTGCGTGTTTGAAAGAGCCAAGAAGAAAAATGTCGCGTGATTGCAAGAGTAAGAATAAAAATCGGGGGAAAAAAATGTTTTGGACCTTTACTTACAAAAACGGTCTGGAAATTGGTTCCAAAACCGGTTGGGGAACCGGTTTCCGGGTGGGTAATCACTTGGAACCTGTTTCCGGACCGGTTTAAACCGGTTCCGAATTTTGGGAACCGGTTCCCGGATCGGTTTCAACGGAAACTGGTCTCCTATCCTATTTTCCGGGTGGGCCGATCCGTGAACCGGGTATTCCCGGTCTGATTGTACACCCCTACTGACACCGTAAAGTTTTAGCATTTCTGATATATTTATCCCAATATCAGAATCTTTCATTCTTGGACGAAAATACAGTAACAACTCAACTTCAAGATAAACGGGAAGCGAACGAGAGCAAACCATACATGTTTCTAGCCACATCGTACAATCCCTGAAACATGGAATGCTGCTGCTTCAGTTCGTAGGTGGACAGCTTGAACGGTCATAGGTTTTCTTCCCGAGGTTCTTGCACGCCTCAACCTCGTTCGTCAGCAAGCCCTTGCCGTCCTCCCACGGTGACCAGACCGGGGACGGAGCGTACCCACAACCCGGAATCGCTCGACGGTTGATCGGTCGAAGCTTCCGCCGCCGGTGACGGATGGCCCGGAGTACACGGCCTGGAGTTCCCGAAGCGGAAAGGTTTCCACTTGCCCAGATGAGATAGGCATTCAATGCCCAAGACAGAGAATGTATGGAGAGCGAGAGAGAGGGTGCCTGGACGATGTGGGCCTTGGAAAAGGCGAAATTTGCTTGAGTCTCTCGGCTAGATCGGCGCTGTTACATCTGACGCTGCCTTCGGTTCTTTGTGCACTTGGGTTCGTGCATGGCTGGCTGATTAGTGCCATGGCACAGTTTCGCTGTTACGACTCTGCTCGGACTGTTGCCCGGTCTTCGTTTCATCGAAATGTTGAGAGGTAATCTAGTCCTCCATCTAGTGACTCCGAGGTTGGAAAGCCATGTCCATGACTTCGAGAGCCTTAAGGAACATTCACACGCCGACCACGAGGCTCTTGAAGTTGTCTGCTGATTCGGAGAACTTGAGGGTTGGCAAAATGATTCACGCGCAGCTGATCGCATCCAATGAGAATTTACGAGGCAGTATCGTGGAGGCTAACTCTCTGATTAATCTTTACTCAAAGTGTGGTCAAATATCGAGCGCACGCAAGCTGTTTGACGATATGCGCGAGAGAAATGAAGTCTCTTGGGGGGCTCTGATGGTGGGATACTTACGCAGTGGGTTCCCTTCGGAAGTCATACAATTGTTCAAGTCTATGCTGTCCTTGAAATGTGACCCCCCAAACGAGTATATACTTGCTACAGTTGTGTCTTCTTGTTCAGATGACAGGAGAGTCAATGAAGGCAAGCAGTGTCATGGGTATGTGGTCAAGTCTGGGTTAGAGTTTCATCAGTATGTGAAGAATGCACTTCTTAACATGTACTTGAGGTGCTGGGATGTGAAGGCAGGAATTGTGGTTTTGGACACTTTACCTGGATATGATATTTTCACATATAACTTGGTTTTGAATGGACTTATGGAAAATGGGAATTTAATGGAAGCTTTGGAAGTTTTGGCTAGAATGGTGTTCGATCGTGCAGCCTGGGATGGTGCCACTTACTCTACTGCTCTGGGGCTAAGTGCTTCTCTCAAAGATTTGAAACTGGGTTTGTCGCTTCACTGCCGGATGTTGAAGAGTCGAGTGGATTGTGATGATTTCTTTTGCAGTACACTGATTGACATGTACGGAAAATGTGGCAAGGTTATGAATGCAAGCAAGGTCTTTAACAGTCTGCAGGTTCGAAATGTTGTGACGTGGACTTCAATGATGACCGCTTACTTTCAAAATGGATTCTTTGAGGAAGCACTTAACCTCTTGCTGAAAATGGAGAATGAATATACTCCACCAAATGAGTACACCTTTGTTGTTTTGTTAAACTGCTGTGCAGCTTTATCTACATTGAGGCATGGGCATCTTTTGCATGCATTAGTGCAGAAGTCTGGATTAAAAAACCACACAAGCATCGGGAATGCTTTAATTAATATGTATTCCAAGAGTGGCGACATTGAAGCCTCATGTGAAGTTTTCTCAAACATGGTGCATCGAGACTTTGCTACTTGGAATTCAATGATATGTGGATACTCCCAACATGGGCTTGGAAGGGAAGCTTTAACAGTTTTTGGAGACATGATGGCCGCAAGGGAGCTTCCTAGCTACGTAACTTTTGTGGGAGTTCTATCTGCTTGCGCTCACTTGGGTCTGGAGCAGGAGGCACTTTTTTATTTGAACCATCTCATGAAACAGTATGGGATAGAACCTGGAGTAGAGCACTACACCTGCATTGTTAGGCTTCTGACCAAGGCCGGTGCACTTGACAAAGCTGAAAACTTTATGAAGTCTACACCTGTACAATGGGATACTGTTGCCTGGCGCACGTTGCTCAATGCTTGCCATGTCCATCGGCAATGTGGGTTAGGCCTGCGTGTTGCAGAAATGGTCATAAGAATGGATGCTACTGATGTTGGAACATACATACTTGCATCTAATATGTATGCCAAGGCAAAGAGGTGGGATGGGGTCGTGAACATTCGGAAGCTGATGAGAGAGAGGAGTATCAAGAAAGAGCCTGGTGTCAGCTGGATAGAAATTAAAGATGCAACACATGTATTTGTTTCAGATGACAATTCACACCCCGAGTATTTGCAGATATATGAGAAAGTTGGGGAACTTTTGGCCAAGATTAAAGAGTTGGGTTATGTCCCGGATATTGCTGGAGTGTTGCATGACGTGGAAGATGAGCAAAAGGAAGACTATCTCAGTTATCACAGTGAAAAATTGGCCATAGCATATGGTCTCATGAAAACACCATCACGAGCACCCTTGCGTGTCATTAAGAATCTAAGAATGTGTGATGATTGCCACTCTGCTGTG
This sequence comes from Eucalyptus brandiana, assembly GCA_014182725.1. Lineage (NCBI taxonomy): Eukaryota > Viridiplantae > Streptophyta > Magnoliopsida > Myrtales > Myrtaceae > Eucalyptus > Eucalyptus brandiana. Next base: position 16,602,248 of record CM024668.1, read on the forward strand.
AAACTTATCTCAAAGGTCACAGAGAGGGACATAATTGTCAGAGATGTGAATCGTTTTCATCACTTCAGGGAGGGATTGTGTTCTTGTGGAGACCACTGGTGACACTTGTGGGAACTGTATCACCCAAGATATACGAGTCAGAAGGCTCGTGCATCTTGGGATATACTTTTTCCAGGCCACTTGGTAGAGCATAGTGGCAGGGACAAAAGGGTAGGGGTGGTGGTGGGGTGCTGGGCTAAGAACGTGGACCTATTATTTACCTTTACAACGTGACAGAAATCCTTCTTTCATTCAGGTTTCTATTGAACATTAGAGTTTTCTCTGACTAGGTGTAGCTGGCATGTTGAAACATTGACAAACTAAGGAGAGATTATTGGGAAATGAAACCTGAGACACCTCTATTGGGGTTTTACCTGGAGTTTCCAGTTTCACTATATATCGAAGAGTTCCTGAATTGGGGTACACCAAGTGGTGGTCCTGGTAATGGAGAGAAAACAGGACTAGTCTCCTGCATCCTCAACGTCCGGTCAGTCGGTGACCTCTGAAGGTACTTTTGACACCCTTCTAACTGTTGTTTGAGGTTACTGTACTATGGTTGGCTTACTTTTCTCTATCCCTTTATATTCTCCTCTAGTACTTGCTTTTATTAGAAAAGAACAAGTTAAAGGGAGATCGGGAATGCATGAAATGGATGAATGAGTGACCCATGGGGAATTTCATTACTTAAGCATGGTATCCCTGTGGATACAAAGAGGCAAGAGGTGGTCAAAACTTGGTTTTTGAACTGATTAATGTCTGAGGACAACTGGATAGTGGCTTGAAGGGCTGTTACAGATAATGAGGTGGCTTGCTGCTGAAGCACTCATTGGAGAAATGGCAAATAGTCATGGTAGAATTAATAGCCTTCTGATACCAGCCAGTTTCCACACTGAGGCGATAGATGATCAGGTAAAAAATATTTCTCAATCATCATGCTCTTTCTATGGTAACCATGCATGCGCATGTTAGGGCAAAGAGCATAGAAAAAGTGTTTGCTTGGTGAATTCTCTTAAGGTGCAGGTTTTGACTGTTTGTAGGATAAAATGGTTTCAGTTTTCCTTGAATTGACAATTGGCTACAGGATAGGTCACTTTATTTGGCTAGACTTTGACCACTTTGGCTTCGGGCTAAAACAATTTATGGAGGTTCTGGAGTGTTACTGTAGTTTCTGCTTTTATGCATCTTGGATGTCACTTATTAGATCTGCACATACCTCATAAGCGGAGGATGATACTGGATGTTCATAATTGTGGTTCTTATATTGGCTTTTGTACTTCATTAGCTCTTCTATTTTTTTTTTTTTTTTTTTTTTTTTTTTTGTCATTCACATGAATTTTCCTACAAAGTTCCCTAATAATATGTTTGGTCATCAGTTGTCCCAGAAGCTGCTTATCAACTTATGTGGTTAATCTTATCAATGTGAGTATTCTGTGCTTAATACCATGGCACTGTGCTGAAGCTTTACCTGGTTAATAACTTATTTTATTTGTCTTGTCTTGCGTTCTCTAGGACCTCATGGAGGGACTAGTCTATCGCTGCCTCATATCCAGCAGTTTGTATGAAGTTAGAGGGTGTCAAACTACTGATATAGAATGCAAATAATGCAATAGTTCAACTGAGTTTTCCACTCCAGGATCTCCTAAGCTTTCTTCTAGTGATCATACTCATCATTGGTAATTGTTCCAGAAACTTGTAGGAATACTTGTAATCAACTATACTGTTTGAAAATCTATGAATATTGAATTTGCCAAGCCAACTACAGGTTAATTTGTATCCTTCCTTTTCATGTGGTCTGCAGGTCTTCTTATGACTCAAAAGGGTAATAACTTGGGAGCTCATCATCTTCAGAGTCTCCAGCAAATGAGAGCAATTTTTATGAAATGACATGAATCTCTCAGGTTTGGACTACTTCAAACTTTTCCTTCAATGATGTGATGTGAAAATGCATGCAAGAAAAGACTCATGAGTAAATTTGTTTTGGTCTAAATAGGCATTGCAATGGTAAATCTTTGACGACAAAGGAATTCCTTTTGAGTTTCTCATGTTCCACATTCTGCCTTTCGATATCTAATTTGACTGCATATATTGAATTTTGAACTTCTTAAGAGTTAAGGCCTAGATGGACCTGGAGAATTGTGCTGCTGAGCACCAACTTCCTCACGGAGAACTTTCATATAAGCAGATGTGGTGCAATTACAGTACTAACTGCGGATTGATATAAATCTAATTAGATGGCCCCCTCCATGCCCATTTTCTTAATCATTTGATCTAACATAAGCAAAAGTCATTTTCTTTGTAGCTGATGAGCTGAACTTCTGAGTGATTATTCTACCACATTTCATCAGTCTCATTTGATTGACTAACAAAAACATTACACTTTGGATGCTATCCATAGAGCACTGACTATCGTTTTCAGCTATGTCTCTGGGTGTCTTTTTCCTGATCACTACAGTTACAAGTTGATTATGGTAGCTTAAGTCTTTCATCTACCAGGCTAACATGCTCTTTTGAAAATGGGCCAATATCTTGGGATGTCAAGACATATTCATCTTGCACTAAGTTGCTGGAAGTTATTGCATCGGTTTAGTGCAGCATAATATTCCTAGGGTGACTGGTGCAATCTGTCAATTGTGAAATACAAGATCATTTACGTGAGTAGCTTATTAGCAATGTTGGTGAGGATTTGTGATATTCACCATGAATAAGGATCCATAAGAAATCCTATTAGACATTCTGGCAATTTGTGAAATTCATGCGGTAAAGTTTCAGACCTAGTTATTAACTTGGTGAAAATTGACATCTTGAAAACAGTTTTCATAGTCAGCGCGACATTTTAGGTCTGATTTTGACAGGCTACATAATACATTTTCGCCTTGAAATGCTGAGGTTGAAGATCATGTGGCCGCAACTATCTACATTTACATGTACATCAGAAGCGGAATGATGTCCTACTTGTATGCCATTTTCAACTAGCTTGAATGAGAAACGTAGTCGAGGTGGCAAAGTGTTGCTTTTCTTGTAGGAAAAAGCCCTCACTTCACTTTTACAATTATAGGACTTCCGACCTTTAATGAAATTCATCCCTGTTGAGACTGCTTCGAGCACTTGGCGTCGCTAGATAATTCCCTGACTTCCTTGCTTTATGATGCAACACTTATGCCAACCCCATGAATGACAAACTGAGTCTGTATAATAATATTCCACAAGGGAGGCAGCTGACTCAAGCCAAGTATTTCTGCAATTTGTCCACTTCATCTGGGCTTCCAATGAATATCGGTGTCCGCTGGTGGATCTGCCAATGGAAGGAAACAGAACGAAATGATTATGAGCTTTCTATAAAATGGCTTTATGCTTGATTGATTTCTGATGAAACAAAGTATTGGCTCTGCTGGGCTCAAAGAACAGATCTCCTGCCTACAGAGCTTAAGGGTTAAAAGTAATGCAGTGAGTCTTTTGACTAAGAAACCGCTATAACAAATGTCTACAGTGGCAATAATTTGTCACGGTACATTCTTACCTTTTCTGGTTTGATGTCGAGTATTCTCTGGATACCATCAGTTGCTTTTCCTCCGGCTTGTTCGACCAGATAGCTCATTGGTGCACACTCATACAAAAGCCTCAGATTCCCATTCTTAGCATTACTGTTCTTGGGGTTCCCATATATTCCACCAACTAGCAGCATCCGATGGATCTCTCCGACGAGGCATCCGATGTAACGGCCAGAGTAGGGCTTGCCATTGGAGCCTGGCTGCCTGAGATGGTTGAGGTAGCTCTTCAATTTCCCATCCCACCGGTCGTAGTTCCCCTCATTGAACGAGTAGATTTTACCTGTTTTCGGTATCTTGATGTCCTCATGTGTCAGCACGAATTCACCGTATGCAGGATCTAAAGTGAAAGCATACACCCTGTTCCCTATCGAGAGCGTGAAGACTACTGAGCTGGAGTAGAGGCAATAACCGGCCGCCAGCAAGTTGCTGCCCGGTTGGCAGACGCTGATGATGCACCTCTCTTTAGCTTGGTCGAGCTGTGCCACAGCAGTGTTTAGTAATTTGGCAGACGGGATTAAGAGGTCAAATTACAATATGATGGGCATCTGTCATACTCTAAAGCAGACTAGAGATCTGAGTAGCTTCCAAGATGCCGGGGACTCACCGACGGGGTATGGGATAAGCTTATTTGATTTCGCATAAGGAATGAAAAAGCAATACTTGTAGGCTCATGTAAAAGAAAGAATAGCCTGTTCTGTTTACTCACTAGGACACAGAAACTATACATGAAAAGATGTCTGACTTTTTGGTTACAGAACGAAAATGAAATGGCAGGGGAAGATAGTTACCGTGGGCAGCGACTCGTCGTCACCGGCGATGTGGCATTGGTCGTCTGGGCCGTAAATGCCGAAGATGGATCCTGTGGTCAATGCGGTGTCGATATTGGCAGATCCATCGATAGGGTCAAAGACGACGATGTAGTTTCCTGAGTAGGTCTCTTCAACGGCGACGGGTACATCTTCCTCTTCCGATGCTATGATCCCCGTCCTTCCACTCGACCTTAAGCAATTGCAGAACACCTTTAACATTGGCCCACATTAGTTGAACTTCCGAGGGAACTCACCAGAAAAATTGATCTGTTATGTTCTTACTTTCAAAAGGGTTCTAAAATTTCTATTAAATTTCAGTTAAGTTCTGTTTAAAAAGTGCCCTAGCTAACATACAAGGCTCGATTTGCATATACAGGGTGCAATATCTCATTGAATAATCCCAGGTATCAAACTTTCGGCAGATCACTTGATAAACAGATTTCGGTAAGGTGTTCCAACAGATCTGACATTTAATCTCCATTGAATTCGCGAACTTTGATTTAATCGCAGACAAAATGAGCGAAAAGCGAACTCTGATCTCATCGCAGATAGAATGTAGCATTGAATTGTGTCCAAAATGTTATACGAACCTCATTGACACGACGTCGAGCTTCTTCTGATCTTCCCCTTGACGTTGATGGTTCCCTGAGCTCCGGTGAGGTTGACGATGCTCGACCGCTGGAGCAGTGATGCGATCTGTTTGCACGCGAAGGAGATGCTTGAGAGCACTATAGTCAGCTCCGCATCAATGCGGCCTGCCTGCTCCTGCTTCAACAGCCACGTTGTCAAGTTCTCGATCTCGTAGCTGCTCTTCTTCTTCGTCTTCGCGGCTGGGGTGGTTGTTGAAGCCCTGAGCTGCGGCGTCACCGTTGACTGTGTGGCCTCGCATCGTGTGCGTAAGGCGGCGGCAGAAGGAGAAGTCGGCGACTTTGGGTTGTGCAGCTTGAGAATCGAATTGGAGATCAAGTGACGAGAGATGAGGACGTGCGAGGAGAAGGTAGAAACTGCACGAGCCATTCTCTCTCTCTCTCTCTCTGGAGGCTTTGCCCTTGCTGACTTATCCAATCCAGGGTTAGCACTTGTGTGACTGTCATTCGTCGATGGGATCCGTTCTTTGATTCTTGCAAATGCTTTTGTCTGACTAGGAGGTCGGCAACGGTCAAGTGGAGGTTTCTGCTAGATACTGAGCTAATTCGGGGAGGGAAAGTTGGTCCCACATCATCACCACAACAACTATAAGAATAAGTAACTTCTTAGAAGAAGGGATTTGGACATGAATTTCTATTTACATTCTTGAAAGAATTTTAGGATTTGCCACGAGTAAAATAGGTCGAGTCGCAAAGGAACAGCCCATGTAAAATGGGTTGGGTTGAATTGTTATGAATGATTATTAAAGCATGATCTTATTTGATAGATGTAGATGGAACGAACACGTGCACCTAGACTATTGCACAAGTCTGGTAATTTTAGATTTTGGAGAGAATAACTTCTCTGGAAGCATTTTATTGCTTACTCTTACCAAAAAAAAAAAAAAAAAAATCTCTGGAAGCATTTTGATATTGGTTTGACGAGAGCTTTTAGTCCTTGTTGATCTTGAGGCTACGAGAAATAGGTTTATCAGCAGCATCCCTTTGCAGCTCTGGTCACTATCAAAATTGAAAATATTAGACATGGCAGTGAACAATTTGACAGGAACGATCCCATATTGTCTTGGCAATATGAACAACATGATCAACTTCAATCAAGGCAATCCATTTGGATTAGTGGCCTTTTCTCCTATACAAGATATAATTTCCTTTTGACATAGAGGTGATTATTTGCCAAGAAATCAAGAGCACACGGTTGAGATCATGAAGGGAAGATATAACGAGTATGCCAAAATTATTCTATAATGTGTGGTCAATTTGGATCTCTCTAGTAACTTTTGAATGGGTCAATCCCCGAAGAACTTTATTTCCTCAAAGGATTGCATGACTTGAACTTGTCTCACAACCATCTCTCTAGAAATATTCCCACTGACATTGGGACCATGACGCTGCTCGAGTCTCTTGATCTTTCAAACAACCACATCTCAAGGACAATTCCACATAGCATTTCAGCGTTAACATCCCTAGCCCACCTCAACTTGTCAAAAAATAACTTCACAGGGTAGATTCCAAAAGGAAAGCAAATTCAGACACTCGACAATCCTTCCATTTATGCTAGCAATCCTCTACTCTGTGGTGATCTTCCGACAAAAAAATGCCTCGGAGCCGGGGTGCCTCAACCACCGAAATTCCTTCACCCTAAAGATACACATGAAGTGGATAATTTTGATAAGACATTGTTCTATGTGGTCATAATGCTTGGATTTGCAATTGAGTTCTAGGGCTTTTTTCAGAGTTTTGTAGTTCAAGAAGGATTGGAGATGTGCATATTTCAGCTTTGCAGATCAAGCAGCGGACAAGGCATATGTGACCATAACAATGAAGGTAACCAAGTTGAAGAGATTGAGACTATCAAAAAGTGCAAAATGAGCAATCTTGTACTCTCTCTCCTGCCTTGGCTCTTCATTTCGGGTGTACTTAGAACTTGTGCTCGTGGGATCTCTTCCCTTCCACGAGTTTGCTTATTCGATAATGTAATTAGCATTTTGTGACGTCTATTTCTCAAAACAATACTCTCTCTATTGTATCTTCTTGGCCAAACTATGCTTTCTGCTCTCTCTCTCTCTTTTTTCACCCTAAATACAATTTCTACTCGGCTTCTTTTTCTTGTGAATTGGAGCTGGTTCGGACAGATTTAAACGAGCCTCAACATTGATAGGCCTCCAATTCTTGGTTCAAGAGGGGATGGGTAGGGAAGTAGGCATATGGATTCAAAACTAGAAATTTCCGCCTTGGTTGAATTTTAAAGTTGCTGGTAATTTTCCAATCTTCTTGGTAAAATATTGTGGCCAATAATTTCCTCGCAAGGATTTTACGAATGACCAAACAAGGAATTGAATTCCTATGTCCTCTGAACTTCTACTAGTATCACTGGTGATTTACCCACAATATAATAAATTTACTAATATTCCACTAAAATAGAAATTTACAAACTTCTTTGAAATTTCGCAAGTATTTTTTTTAGTAATGTACCACCGTGAATTTACCAGTCTCCTAATTGTTTAGTTTTCCAAAATTTTTCAAATTTTACAAGTGTGGTGTATTGACTTGCAGCACTACAAGTAGTTTACTAACATCCTAAAGAAAATTGTAAATTAGCAACTTCTTGGAAAATATCGACATTTTCACAATTTTACCAGCTCTTTGAAATTATACAAGTGTCTTTTGTAATATACTAATACTATAATACATTAATTAACACTAATTTGACAGAGTAATTTATTCAAGCGCTGGTGATTTACTTATGACCCAAGCTAAATTCCAGAGGAGTTAGTAATTTACTATTTCATTTGGAAAGTCGATAAATTTTTTTGTAGTGGTGATAATTTCCTAATGGATTATTCGATATTTGAGTTGTAGGTCGTACTCTTTCTACCAACGGTATTAAATATCTATCAACTAAGTCAGAAATCTACTGACAAATGGAAAATTTTGAATCTTTTTTCAACGACTAGACCTAGAAAGCGGGTCCCCAAAGCTGAGTTCGGTCCTTTTTTTTTTTTTTTTTTCCTTCGGAAGCTGAATTCACAGGTGAAGGGCGCTGATTTGCCTTTTGAAAATGGGGATAGTTCCGGTTCTCAATGTTTGATAGGATGAGTTTTGCGTGGAAGCCTATGTATTTTCAGCGACTATATAGAATCTGAATTTAATCTCACATAAAGATAAAATTCTGGTTGCTAATCAAATTTAGCTTGACTTGCATTTTTTTTTTTTTTTTTTTTTTGGTCGGAAAAGATGATATTCATTCATTCATGTAAGGGAAGCTTCAGTACACAATAAGTCCAGAAGGCAAGAAGGAGGGTAATAAAACCCAATTAGGTGGGAGGGCTTTTCTTCGGGTGGGCCTTACAAACCCAAAGGCGATGGTGTTGCATTCTCTCAAGGCAGTGTTTTATTTTTAACCGTGTGAAAGACTTCACACGTGCCGGAGTTCGCCGAGCAGTGTCGAGACCCCACGAGATGGGAGTACTTTCCTCCAAAGACTTCACCAGTTCCCAAGTTATCTGACTCCATCTCTATCTCTTTTTCCTCTTTTCCTTGAAAGTACTTTTTAGGGTTTGCAAAAAGGCTTGTGCTTCCGCTGAAGAGCCGAAGACACTTGACCGTGCGCACGAATCCATCGACGAGAACTCCTTCCTCGTCGTCTCGCCCGTAGACACAAGCCACGGCCGCTTCCCCCGTTTCGGAAGAAAAGAGCCATCCACGTTTACCTTTAGCACACCCTTCGCCGGGAGGAATCCGGATCCGAGGGGCACCGTCACGGGGTTGCGATCCGAGGCGAATCGTGCGTTGTCGCAGCTTTAGTGTGGTGAGAGTTGTGTTGCGGTTTCTGGGTGAAAAGGCACGATTTGGTGGGGTATCCCCGGTCAAGGGGGATGGGCGAGGGGAGGCATCACCGTCCGAGGCGAGTGGTGGCTCTGAGGGGATCCGTTGGAGGCGAGTTGTGTCCGAGTCAAGATCCGTCCATGGCGAAGCTTGTTGCCTATTACTCCGTGCGACGGTTCGAACTTTCATGGTTGGGTGTAGTTCCCCTATCTGGGAGGTAAAACAGAGGGAGGCGTCTGTCCGAGGAGAGCTGAGGCGCGAGGAGGATCCGTCGGAGGCATGTTGTGGTTCGGAGGAAGATCTCGCGCAGGCGGGGCTCGTTGCGGCGTACGCCGTTGCGACAAGCCGTGCATTGAAGTGGGCAAATTCCGGGGCGATTGAGGCGTCGAACTCGAGGTGGGTATTCTTTAGCGCATGAGTTTGTTTGCTCTGTTTACCCGCCCACCTATTAAAGTTATCTTCCATGGTTTGTGCTGAGGTGATGATGTGCTGAGGACTAAGTGGTTTTGCTCTAAAACACCAATCATTGCGGGATTTCCAGATTTGCCATAGTAAGAGGGCGAGTCGTTCAAACGAGATTGAGGTATGCTTGAAATTGGTCACCCATTCCTCTATTCGAGTTATCCCCCCGACCGTCTTTCCGTATTTTCACATCAAGTTAGCAGCCCATATTTGGTGCGTCCATGGACGGAGGAGGAAGAGATGCTCGATTGATTCTCGGGATTTCATTGCGCATCATGCATGTTGCCTCGGTATGATATGTCTCGATACAAGTTTTCCTTTGTTGCTAAGGCATTTTGGCGAGATTTGCCATAGGAAAAATCGCACTTTAGGCGGAAGTTGGGCATGCCATATTTTTGTTCCCGAATGATCTTGGTGTTCGATATGATGATGAGGCCCGATTTCTTCTGCCGCTGGCTTCTTGTGCCTTGAACGATTATATGCACTCTTGGCGGAATTGCCCCCGTTTTCTTAGTTGGCTTCCATACTAGTTGCTCCTCCAAGTCGGGGGTTAAGGTGAATTGCTAGAATTTCGTTGCTCACTTCGTGGTCGAACAGTGTCGTATCCACCTTCCTTCACGTAGCGAAATCTACTTTATAAGTTCGGGAAACCCGTGTTGGGTCATCTCTATTGGCGGGGCCTCCCTATTAATCCTCTTGCAACCATTGATCATTTCTTATGCTTATTTTTCACCATTTCCAACAACCCATTGAGATGTGGGGTTGATAGCATTTCTACCCAAAGATGAGACTTTGCCAACCCCATGATGGCCTGGAGCCTTTCAAGCATGTAGTAGGTCTACGTGTGGGAAATATAGGCCTTGAAAAGTTGGCTCCAAAGTAAGTTGGATTCTGCATTAACCTCCAAGCTTGCCGACCCAATAATGCCTCGTTGAATTTAATGAGATCTCGGAAGCCTAGCCCACCTTCATCCTTTTCTTTTCCCGACTTAAGAGTGTCCCGAGTTTTCCAATGCAAACCAAATCTGTTCTCATTATTTTTCCACCAAAAGATGCTATTTTTTGTTCAATTGCTCGGCAAATGATAAAGGGATCTTGAAAATGGACATTGCATATTGCGGTAGAGCTTGAACCAATCGTTTTAAGAAATTTCTTTCCCGCCTTCGATAAAAATTCTCTTTCCAGCCCTCAAGTTTCATGTTAACTCTTGCAAGAATCCGACCAAACATTTGCTTTTTAGATCCACTTTAACCGAAGGTATTCCCAGGTATTTCCCCTGTTTTCCGGAAAATCGATACCCTCATTTCTCTAGTCAAGTTATTCAATGTTCTTGGACAGCCTTTTACTAAAAAACATCCTGCATTTGTTTAAATTTATGGCTTGTCGACGCAAAGCAATATTGATGCGGGGTCATTGCTACATTTTGACATTCGACTAACTTGCTTTCCATGAATAAGATTAAATCATCCGCAAATAGTAGATGAGATAGTGAGGGGCAATTTCTATTGAGTTTAATTCCCTTAATGCTACCATTCTCCATTTCTTTTTTCAGCAACATAGATAGAACATTCGCCACAATAATAAATAGAAACGGAGATGTGAGGGTCACCTCAATTTATCCCGCGAGTAGGGTTAAAAGACTCTAGAGGTTCACCATTTACCTTCACCTTGAAAGACACCGTAGAGACACATTCCATGACCCATGAGATCCACATATCACAAAGAATCCATTTTTTGCATGCTTGCTTTGAGGAAGTCCCATTCAACACGATCGTATGCTTTCTTCATATCAAGCCAAGACTGCATGAAATTTCTTTTCCGTTGCCGAATACGTAGCTGGTGAATTACTTCCCGCACAATTAAAAGTATATTGTCTTGTATTTGTCTCCCGCTTACAAATGCACTTTGCTCCTTTGCCATTAAGTCGCAGCCACCGTTTTGCCGATTTGCCATGATTTTTGAGATAATTTTATATGCAAAGTTGCACGGCCGATAGGGCGAAACCGTTCCAACCTCTCCTGATTACAGTATTTTGGTATGAGGGGTAATATGTTTGATCTCCAGCTCGGGGTTGAGTTTTCCCGAGTTAAAAAAGATGTCACCTCTGTAAAAACTTTTCGAATATTTGGCCAATGATGTTGATAGAATTTTCCGCACAAACCATCCGCCGAGGGCGCTTTGA